>CM045767.1:48825762-49425762 GCA_025200525.1 Camellia lanceoleosa
TTGAGCTCCATTTTCAGCATGTTTTGGCCTTTGTTGTGGCATGGTTGAGCTCTATCCAGAGCTAGTTTAGTTGTTTAAGCTTAGTATTGCATGCTCCTTGTGTGTTGCTCTCTAATAGCTTTGTGCTTTAAGGCCTCTTGCATGCTATACTTGTGTTGTTTGAATGTTTTGGCATCATTTGGAATGATATTTCAGAGCATATAGTGTTGTCACACTTCCAAGTTTTTCACTCTTTAAGTGCTCTTGAGAGTTGTACCTTTATGCCTTATTTACAGGCCAATGCATGAGCATGCATTTTCTTGCTTTCAATGCTAGCATTTTAAAGCATCTCAACCACTGTCTTGGCATGCATGACCTCTATTTGGGGGCTGGTTCAATCCATTGAGCACTGCATTACATGATTATAGTGTTGTCTCTTTCACTTGTTCCAATGCTTAGGTCCCTAGACGCGTCTTGCATGCTTTGTTTACATGTTGGAATCTTGCATTTCATGCCAAGATGAGTTTGTTCCATGTTTGCATTGCATCGTGTTCAACCGGATGTTATGCTGAATGCAAGGTGGATTAGCCCACGTCATACTCGAAGTGATGAAAGTGAGCCAATCCTCTTTGTCTCCGTCGCCTTTGATCTCTCATGATAAGGAGATGGTCTAAGTGTCTTGTCTGTCATGCATTTATTGAGTTTGTGCAAATTGGATCTTTGGCCATCATGCATTGAGATGCTCGGTTGATGGTCTTGGATCCAATGATGCCCCTCCATTTATTTTTTGAAGTGATATGGAGTGGCATAGTACGTACATACCCTCGGGAGACCCCCCCTTTCCTCTGTTTTGTGCTCTATTGCAGCTTGGTGTCACAACACACCAATTGTTGGCACCCTCCTATTGTTGGCCGGCACCCCCATTATCCTTGGCTGGCAGTGTGCATTCTTGGTCGGTAGGGTGGTTGACAGCAGCTTCTCATGGCCGGCAGGCCACTAGTGCACTCCCCAGCAATGTTTTGGTAAGTTCCAGCTGCAAGTTCTTGAAGACACCCTGCAAACAGAGCCTCAAGAGAGCAACCGAAAAGTGTTTCGAGGCGAGAAACTATGTGCGGGCATGCATACTTTTCTTCTTCAAACAAAGCTGGAGCAACTTAGTTTAAATGTTTACTTGTTAGTTAGCATTTGTTAAAGTAATGTAATAATTAGTTGTAACTAGTTATTCAATTTGTTGTGTAATAATTAGTCTAATTAGTTTAATTAGATTAAATTGCTTAGCTTAGCTTAGATTAGCTTAGCTTGTATTCAGACCCTCTGTCGAGAGGGAAAATTTTGTAATAAGCGTGCGTGTGTGTGATGCATGTCTTCCAACCCCATTTCTTTCTCTCTTTTACTTATCAGCTTTCGATAGTTAGTTTAAGGCATGTTTCAATTAGCATCCTTATGGTTTGTATGCGTGCATCATTCATTTGTCTTGCATACACCAGGCTCGGTGCATCATTCAAACTGCATTGTATTTCAATACACTTTCTTGAATACGTGTTTCCAAGCATGTTATCAAGTGTTGCATTCATATGCCATCTTAGATAGCCGAGCCTACTTAGTTGCATTTTGTATGTGCTGCATTAGGCATTTCAAACATAGCTAGGATCATGCATTGATTACTAACTAGCTTATGTTTTGGCTTGGAGTACATTGTGAGTGTTTATACTTTAGCATCATTGCATGTGTGTAAGTGACTGCTGTAGACACCCTTTTTTGACCGCCCTCAATACTTGGGCGCTACTGATGGCTTCTTTGGTGATGGAAGTTGTGCAATGTAAATGTTCGATTTCTTTGGCAAGAGGAGAGTCAAATCCTAACCTCACACCCCATTTTTGGACTAAAACTATTTTGAATGGTTTTTAGACTTTAAAACCCTCTCTTTAAAAATATTTTTGAAAAGAAGTTTTTGCGATGTTCCGAGGCTCGTATTTTGTCAAATGGTGCGCTTTTCGGTAAACCGAGCAAGGACAAAGTGGAGATGAATGAAAGAGGGATGAAATCTTTGGAAAATCTTTCAAAACACCTTTTTTAGGGGTTTGGAGTTGAAGAAAATCGGAGGAGAGGGAAGAAACCAAGTTGAAGAAGGAGGTGGGTATGAATCGCTCAGAGAGAGTCAAGCAGTCCTCGCTAAATCAAGTCTATCTATCTATACACTTGTATTTAAGCTATGATGCCACCATCGTTGGAAAGAATACTTCCGGGGCTTCATTTTGCACTCAAAAATCTCCTAAAGCCGACTCTGGATGAGGGAGATATGGTTATTGGAACTTGGGTATCATTCCGGTTGGACCGAAACTGAGCAGCCTTCACTAAAAGAGGAATAACTTTTTTCACAATTAGAATTTTTATGTGAGGCTGCCACCATTGGAAAGCTTACTTCTGGGGCTTTATTTTAGACACAAGAATGACCTGAAAAAGAGTTCATATAAAGGAGTTATGCCCGTTTGAAGTTGGACCTGCAGAGCAGAATTTGCTATCAGCCACAAATGTGTGCAGTCGGCCAAAAAAGTAGCAGATCGGCCATCACAAGTAGCAGATCGGCACCAAATATGGCTGGTCGGCCAAGAGTGACACAAATTCAAATTTTTTGAAGATCTTTTCCATCCAGCTATTTCCAGCAAGCTCCAGCTGTTCCAACTCAGATATTTTCGACCAAAGTTGATATTTTGCTATATATAAGAGCCTTATATCTCATTTTCAAGGGGTTAGAACTTCTTGGACAAGTTTGAGAGCTTCTCTCACTAAAATCCCTCTCTCTCTCTACAAAACTTCCAGAGCACAATCTCTGCCTCTCTCTCTAGAGCCTCTCTCTCTTGCCCTTATGTGCATAGAAGTGCATAGAAGTAGAGAAATACTTCTAGTTTGCCTAGGCATCCTTCACCAAAGTTGCATATCTATGGGCTGAGGTCCCTTGGAGATTGTTTTTGGGCTATTGGAAGGTCGTTTGAGCCAACAAAGAGGTTGTTTTGCTACTGTGCATCAAGAGGTATGACTCTCCTCTTTTGCGTTTGTATTTGTTTTGCACACTTGCTTCACCACCCTTTTTCCATTGTTTTGGGGCTGTTTTTGGGGTGGTGTTGAACTACAAAAACCTCTATTTTTCCTCTGTTTTTCAGTCCTAAAAGTGCTGGTTTGTGCCTTGTTTGGCTAGGAGGTGTTTCCTCCCTTTTGCTCCTCGGCTTGTATGGCCTTTTGAGCTAACTTTCAAGATATTCAAACAACTTGTTATTGGCCTTAAAACCACTAAATTCTAGAGGAATTTCAGTGGTAGAAAACTTGTTTTGAGGCTCAAAATAGGAGGGGGTTGTCCCTCCTCCTCTTCTTTTGTTGGCTTGTGTTGATGGCCAACCAAAAGAGCATGTATTTTTATCTTCTTGAGGCTTTGTTTGAGCTCATTTTTGTGACTTTCCAGACCTTCCATAACTATGTTTTGGGCTTTCTTGGTCACCCCTTGCATGCTTCTTATACTTGTAGTATAATCCTACTTATAGCTTTGCAAAGGAGCATGTCTTTGTAGCATGTTTTGGCTCTATCTTAGCATGTTTAAGGCCTTATTCTAACATGGTATAACTCTGTTTTGGGTTGGTTTGATTGTCTCTTGCATGCTTAATACACTTGTGTAATCCTTACAAACTAGTCTTGTATGCTTAAGGTTTTGGCTCATCTTTCTAGCATGTGTTCATTCCATTCCAGCATGTTTTTGGTCATTTTTTAACATGTCATAACTCTGATTTTGGTTGGTGGTGTCACCTCATGCTTGGTTTTGGTAGGTGTAACGTAATCCTCCTTATTAGCCTTGTATGTGTCATGTTTTGTGCCTTCCATTCTAGCATGAGTTAGCCCTGTTCAAACATGTTTCTAGCCTTGTTTTGACCTACCTTGGGACTTTTTTGAGTCACCTTGGCCCTTCGGGGCTTGCTTGATATGGCCATGGTGTAAGTCCCTTTGCTAGCCTTAAGCTTTGAGCCTCTTAGCATGTTATGCTTGTGTTATGTGCATGATTTGGCATCATTCCTTACATGATTTCAGAGCATATTTCATTGCCACACTCACATTTTCCACTCCTTCAATGTGTTTGAGAGTGGTTGTCTTCATGCCTTGTTTGCAAACCAATGTGTGTGCATGCTTGTATTTGCTCTTGGACTTCATTTTCAACATGTTTTGGCCATTATCTTGGCATGCATGAGGCTTGTTTGAGATTGGTTTGGTCCATTGAGTGTCACATTACATAGGCCTTGCCATGTTCATGTTGCTTGCATGTTGTGTGCCTTGCATTGTGCTAGCATGTTGTATGTGTTGCATTGTGTTTGGGTTGGACGTCAATTCAAACACGAGGAATGTCGCACGTTTCATACTCAAAGTGATGAAACGTGCCTTGTTCCTTAGGTCACCGACACCTTTGATCATGTATGATAAGGTGGAGGTTCATCAAGTCTTATGTGTCATTTGTGTGCATTCATTGATATTGATTTGTGCAACTCAGCCTCTTTGGCCATCATGCATTGAGATGCATGATTGATGGCTCGAAAGTCGAGCACTACACTCCTTTGAGCTTTAGACATGATAAGGAGTGTGGTTGCACCCACATTTTCTTGCAAATACACTGCCATGCCTCTGTTAGTGCTCTGTTGCAGCAAAGGGGGAATTTGCAAGAAGCAGTGGCCGATCGACCACTTAGTATGCCGATCAGCTATAAAAATTGGTCAATAGCCATAAAATCTAGCCGATGGCAATTCCTCTTGGCCGACCACTTCTCAGCATGTCCATAAGGTGGATCAGAAGTATCTTGGAAGTTGGCACAATTTTCAGAAGTCTAAAACAGTGCAAACAGAGGCATCAAGAGGCACGGTAGTGGATTTCTGAGCGAAGCCGACCGAGCATGCATGCACCCCTCCCCATGAGGTCATTTTTACCGCTTTACTAGCTAGTTATAGTTAATCACTTGTTTTATAATTAATTAGTTTAATCTGTGTTGTAATATTCTAATCAGCTTAGTATAGCTAGTTTTAATTCGGTTTGTAATTAATTAGCTTAGTGTAGCTAGTTAGTTGATTCATTCGTACCCTCCGTTGAGAGGGCACAATGTTGTAATAAGTGTGCGTGTGTGCGATGCATGTCTTCCAACCCCCATTTCTTTCTCCTTTTTACTTATCAGCTTTTGATGGTTAGTTTTAGGGCATATTTGAATTAGCATCCTTATGCTAGCATGAGTGCATCCATTCATCTGTCTTGCATGCACCGGGCTCGGCGCATCATACAAACTGCTTTGTATTTCAATACACTTTCTTGAATACATGTATCAAGTATTGTAAATCACATGACATCTTAGAATAGTCGAGCCTATTTAGTTGCATTTTGCATGTGTTGCATTAGGCATCTTAACATAGCTAAAATCATGCTTTGATTTCTAACTAGTTTTCTTTCTTTGGCTCGGAGTATACTGTAAGTGTTTATGCCTTAGCATCCTTGCATGTGTGCAAGTGGCTGCCATGATAGTATGCTTGCCATGAGGCTATTTTCTTAACTGATATAACTGCATAAATGCCAGTGGGTGGAGGTTTGACTACCTGGATTGGAACAACTCGATGATTGTGAGTTTTAAGCCCACTTGAAGTGGCAAAATCATGTTTTTCTAAGCCCACTTGAGGGTGGCAAACCCGCGTCTTAGCCTATTTGCGAGTAACATCTTCAAACCATTTTCTAAAAACAAACATGAGTTGTTTTGTTCCAATCCGCGTGATTGAGTCTATACTTGTGTGCTGTGCGCATCACATAGTAAGCTAGCTAATAAATCAGAATAAGAAGACATGTGTTTTCAAAAACAACATATCATGTTAGTAGAGGTCGATCCTTTGATCGGGCGAGCAGGGGTGCTCATTTCATGACCTTTCCCCTCGTACCCAAGTTCCCGAGCCGAGGCAACTTTGGTAATGACGGACACGTGGCCTTAGACATGAGTCAGGGTTTTCTAAATTTCTCAAAATAAAATATTTAGGTGGCGACTCTGAAATCTGGCAAAGCAGTCCATGGGTTTGGCGCTTTTTGATTAAAATCAATTTTCCAAAACGATTTGTCGGATTTGGACTCTTTGCTGATTTATCAGTCTTTCATTGCACTTTGTGAGATTAGATTCAGAACTGTGACAGGAGTTTGAACTGTAGTAGCTAAGAATAATGATTCGCACCCTCACGCGCGGAGCGCAGTTCCGGGCAGTCTACAACTGCCATGATAGCATGCTTGCCGTGAGGCTAACTGCTTAAGTGATTAACTGTATGAATGCTTGTGGATGAAGGCTTCATTACTTGAATTGGAACAATTCATCAAAATGTGAGTTTTGAGCCCACTTGAAGTGGCAAATCATGTTTTCTAAGCCTACTTGAGGGTGGCAAATCCGCATTTTAGCCTACTTGAGGGTAGCAACTTCAAACCATTTTCGAAAAACAAACATGAGATGTTTTGTTCCAAATTGAGCGATTTAGTCTATACTTGTATGCTATGCGCATCACATAGTAGCTTAGCTAATAAATATAAGACAAACACATGTTCAAAACAAAATACATATCAAGTGATTATGATCCTTTGATCGAGCAAGCGAGGGTGCTCATTTCATGACCTTCCCCCATCGTACCCAAGTTCCCGAGCCGAGGCAACTTTAGTGATGACGAACACGTGGCCTTAGGCACGAGTCAAGGTTTCCTAAATTTTCCTAAAATAAAATATTTTGGTGGCGACTCTGTAATCTGGAAAAGCAGTCCATGTTCGACGCTTTTTGATTAAAATCGATTTTCTAAAACAATTTGTCGGATTTAGACTCTTTGGTGATTTATTAGTCTTACATTGCACTTTGTGATATTAGATTCAGAACCGTGACAGCAGTCCGAACTGTAGTAGCTAGAACTACGATTCGCGCCCTCGCGCGCGGAGTGAGTTCAGGCGGTCTACAGTTACTTTCTCTCTCATTGAAGGTTGCTTTGTTCCCGCGAAATTCAATTAGAGAGGGAGAGATAGAGAAAGAGAGGGGGGGAGAAAAAGGAAAGAATGATTGGATTCAAACAATCTCTCTGACTCTGGAGGGAACCCTAAGCTTCCTTATCTCTTCGATGTCTTTTTGTTTAGCAGATCAATTTGATTTTAATCCCAAGAAGAAGAAGAGAAGAGAAGAGGACTTTAGTATGTTATAATGTTTTTTGTATGATGAGATTGTTGTGGTTTTTCTTTGTGTTGATGGTGATGATCGTTCTTTCTCTATCTCTACAATCGTTTCCACTGGGTGAAGCCATTAAATCTTCTAACCTAGATGGCTACGTTGTTGTTGCTTCGCCAGAGGAAGATGAAGAGTCTCAAGGGTAAACTTGATCGCCATTGTTGATGTATGGAAATTGAGTCGAAGCTGTGCTCTATGGAAAATAGAGAGAGAAAGAGGGAGGAATGGGGGGTTTGAAGAGTAAGATGAAGAAATTGATGGGGATACAAGAGAGATGAGTGAGATTTGTTGTATGCTTTGCATATATATAAGAGAAAATAGTGACCGTAGAGTAGAACGAGTAGTTTGGTCATTTTGCAGAAGTATGTTCTTATTGATTTAATAGTTTAGCTTGTAGACATTGGGCAAAAAAAAATTCAAATTTTGATTTATAGGTTGAGTGCCCAAATTTTAATATGACTTAGGCTTCATTTGGCAATACTAATTTTTAGCCTAAAAGCCAAAAGTCACTAAAAAAACTAAAAGGCCTACCATTTTGTACTATAAAACTACATATAAAATTAAAGTCGCAGGTTATCTTTAAAAGTTTTAGTAAAATGACGCTTTTGCCCTTCCTTTATGTCAAGACACCTGCAAGGCAGCAGACTTCAGCTGAAGCCTATCGTTAGTTGTTAAATCAAAATGTTCAATAAAGTGACAAAACCAGAGCTCTGCCAAACAAGGCAACGACACACAAGGCGTGGACAAAATTCGAAGCCACCGACAAAGGCAATCGGCCAAGGCCATAGAAAACTACTTAGTGCCTCAATGACCGCTCCCAGCGCAGGTATGCTCTCATTTCCTCTTATTTACCCAAACTTCTCTCTGATCCTCCATTTTGATTTTTTTTTAATCTCTCTGAAATTAATAAACAGTGTTCCAAGGTTGTTTAGGGGGTAGGTCAACCTCCAAACTTGGCTTGTAACTCATGTATATGTTTTTTTTTTTTTTTCTAGATGATATAGCGATCCCGGTATTCCCTTACAATATTTGTCGTATTCCGGACCTTGGTTCCGTGGAGTTGGTAGTTGTATCCATCTTATTGTCATCCTTTGATTCCTTTTATTTGAATTTTAGTATGGGTTGAGCCTTGGACAAATTTCTTGTTGCTTTTGGTCTTTAGAGTTTACATCATTAAACCTCTTGTGAGTTGTGCTTTATTCTTGTGTGTTGGCGCTCGAGCATACCTTAGGACCATGTCTTTTGTTCACTTTGAGGCATTTGAATCACTTTTCACTTTCCTTTCTCTCTTACTTTCTAAAAGTTATTTTGAGAGCTCCTCTCTAGAAACTCCCTTCTCTAGGGTTTGATCTAGTTAGAGGGTGTTCTTTACCTTTGGCCTTTGCAAAAAGATTGTTGATTGTCGATTTGATCCAAAAAGTTTGGAGTTTGGAGCACGTTGAGTTTTGGCCTTCATAGGTAGGGATAACCTACTCCATCTTATGAGTTTTGTCTTTGAATTTTAGCATGTTGATATGTTGGGGGTTGTTGGGTAATTTTGGAGAAAGTTTGGGCCTTTGTGAAAATTTTACAAAAGTTGGGGTTTTAATTATATAAACCTATATGCAAGTTAAGCATAGAGAAAATGAGATTGAAGTTAGAACATTGATGGATATGGAACCTTAGGGTTCTTTTGTGAATTATGGTAAGTTGCCCTAATTGGTTTAATTAATTAATGTATGTGATTAATTAAAGAAAATGAGGAATTGAATTGAGACTGTCGTATATGGGAATGTATGGAACTAAAGGGTGTAGTCAAATCATTTATTGTTCACCTAGTTGAAATGTTGATATATTATCCATTTGTGCATTTATTTCCTGTTTAGAAATAATTGTTTTGGGCTACTGGTGGAGGGTAGTGTTGATTGTTGTAGACAATGCATGATGATTAGGCAAACTAAAACTAATCAATTGGATGTGTCATAGAGTATGACGGTTGGTAGAATACATTAAATTTATGTATTGATTGATTGTGCATATGACCAAGGTGTTTATATGCATTATGTGGATGGAATACATTAACTTTATGTGTTGATTGATTGCATATATGATTACGTGTTTATATGCATTGCTTGTGTATGGGAGGAGATGGGGATGTACGGAAGATGGGGATGTACCTCTAATGGTTATGGGGAGATGGGGATGAACTCATATGCTCTCCCATTGTAGTTATCACATGCTTATCGATTGAAGTGTTGATCATATGCTTATCAATTGAAGTGTTGTTTGTTTGATTTGATATAGCACTAAAATGTATATGGAGTATAGAAAATGTTTCTATGTTAAGTTGATACAACACCAACATGTGTATCATAAGTAAAGTATGGGAGTGGTTTATGTGTTTTTGATACAACACCAACATGTGTATCTTTTATGAATTTTCGAAAGTATTCTAAAGATGAATCATAGTCTCATCAAATGTTTTGACAGCCTAGTCTTCAAACTCAAAGTCGAATAAGAAATGGGAGGTGGATTGTAACATAGACTTAATTATTTTGGAATTGTAAAATGAGGTAAGTGAATGTGTGAGTGTTGACCATCTATTAGTTGCTAATCTTTTAGTCATTTTTCAAAGTTGGTTTAGTGTATTTCTCGGCTCACCCTATATAGAACATCATTTTGACACCTCCAAGGACATAGCTTGGAAGGCTAGAGGCGGACATCAATTTTATTGTCCTATTTTTTTGATGTATTATGTGTAGATTCAAGCCAAGGGCTTAATGTGTAATTGAGCTAGTACTCTCTTTTGTAACCAAGTGCTAACTAGGAAAGATGTAAGCCCTTTAGGGCATTAGCTTTTACTGTTAATATGTAATATCTTTTGTAATGAAGAACTCCGATGATTAGAAATTGTTGGTCTTCCTTATATTAATGCATATTTATATTGATGGGTTTAGTATTATTTTGAGGGCGTTACAGATGAGCCTAGTGTGGGTTATAGAATTTTTATGATCGTTGTGTTTCGGGCCTTTTTTTGTTTTTGTTTTTGTTTTTTTCATCAATCTCCACTTGTTGATTATTGGTTGTCTCAAAATTGGATTTTCACTTTGTGAAATGGCTAATATGTATGTTACATGTGAAGTAATGGCGGATCTAAGGTTTTTTTTTTTTTTTGGGGGGGGGGGGGATTTGTTCATACATTTGTTTTTTTACAATACACCTCCAAAATCTTTCCTTATATAGTCCATAATAACAAAAAATAAATTTCTGAAATATATGGCATTCATTTTTGCTTGTCGTTCTACATTTTTTTTTCATACCCTGTTTTGTACACGTTTCTGTGTGTTATAATTTTTTTGTTTATTGTTTTTTTTTTAATATTTTTTTTATCATCTCCGCTTGTTGCTTGCCATCTCTTTTGTCTTAAAAATGATTGTTTGACATTGTGGAAATTGGTTATTTTTTGCTAGAATTTCATAGTTTCCTATGAGGCTCTTTGTGTGTGTGTGTGTGTGTGTGTGTGTGTGTGTGTGTGTGTGTTCATACCCTATTTTATACAAGTTTGTTCATATCCTGTTTGATGGCACATGAGTTCATACCCTTCTTTTGTCCCATTATAACACAACTTCATCACACAACAAAAGATGTCTATAACAAAAGTGTCACAGCCATTGATATGTTATTGTTATGCTTTTCATGTCCTTAAAAATTCACCAAAGACACCATGGCCTCGTTTATGTCAACAACCAACTAGCCCCTATGTGTGCATGTGGCTGCGAGCACTGTATTGTCTAGATTTCTCATTCTGCATAAAACCTAGGTCATGCGTACTACCAATGCCCTCGCGGAGTAGTGAGTCCAAACACCTTCAATGTTTATTTTGCTTTTAAAACCATCACTAATACATTTTTTAACCTCAGTCACATGTCAATTAGATTGGGTGGTGTGACGAATATGGGCAACAAAGGCCTCTTGAGTATGATAGAGACAATATTGCTCGTTTTGAGGCTAAGTTGATTGATATTGAACAGAGTTAGCGTGTATTAAAATTGTGACATGTGTTTTGTGTATCATCGTCATTATATTGTTGTTCCGTATGTGATATATGTAACTATGGTCCTAGCCTTACCCTATTAAAAATTGTGACCATTTTGTTTTATGGCAATACA
This sequence comes from Camellia lanceoleosa, assembly GCA_025200525.1. Lineage (NCBI taxonomy): Eukaryota > Viridiplantae > Streptophyta > Magnoliopsida > Ericales > Theaceae > Camellia > Camellia lanceoleosa. Next base: position 48,837,139 of record CM045767.1, read on the forward strand.
CTTATGTTTATAAACATCTATTTATTATATGTTTCTCCGTTGTGTGTGATGTACACCTGGTTTTGCTGTTTATTGTTGATAGAAAAAAAAAAGTGTTTGTTGTTGATAAATCCCCTCTCTACCATATGTGACACACATTGTCAGTTTTACGTTCAAATGTTCATGTCGTGTTTGTTGAATTTGTTGTTCTATTTCTATTGCATGTATAAATATTTTTGCTTTGCACATGAACATTATATTTGCATGGCATCAAACCGATCCTCCCCTCATACCCCTTCGGGAAAAGAAAAAGGGCAACAATGTTATCATACAACTATTTGGGATAGGAAGTCAACATGGATCTTCTACAACTTGTACTTAAAGAAATGGAGGCAAGTAATAGGCCAAACATGGAAATCACAAAGAATGGCTACCGGTCTTTGTCCAAGACTTTTAAGGTAGCAATTGGCAGGCTGCATGATATCAAACAACTGAAAAATCGATACAATCAACTAAAGAAGGAATGGCGTGCATGATCGAAGCTCATGGATTGCCCGAAGGGGCCAACTGGAATTGGATTTGACCAATCGACTGGGTTGTTCAATGTGTCGTCTGATTGGTAGGCAAATATAGAGAAGGTAACGATATAAAATTGAAACAAATTTTCTGAATTTTTATGTATGCATGTTTTCCATGCAAAGCTTGAATTTTAAAAGGAAAAAGAAAAAAGAAAAAGAGAGAATAGACCAAACTTGTATGTTTTATAGACCATATGGCCATCCTCTTTGGAACCTACCTTATTTCATGATTTGTTGTTGTAATTCACGCCAAACTTAACCATAGTCCATACCTAAAATTGACTTCGCTACAAATTTGACATATCTCAAATAGTTTAGAATTTTCTAGTATGGGTTATACAATATGTTTGGCTTGGAGGTCAGTTACTTGGTTGGGCCTGCCATGGCTTTTTGTTAGGCATGTGCTTTGTATTTTTCATCTTATAAGATGTAAACCTAATGTCAATGATCAACTGTATTATCATATATTTATGTTAAATACATGTTTTTGTTAAAGTGTATGCCACATGAAATGTTGCACCATTTTACTTAACACTAGAACTATTTTCTACTTTATTTGCATTTGATTTCATGTAAACCAAAAGTGAAATATGAACAATCTTTTTAATTATGTAAAGCAACTAGTGGTTGTGTAACTGAAGACCTCAATCTACTGGACACATAAGCAATAGTACACATGGAACCAAGTAATCAACTTGATTTTCATTTGCCTCACTAGTTTTATGTTCAAACTAGAAACAAAAGTTTACAGATGTATGATATTTTGACGTCTTTGGTTATCAACTAGTATGAGACATATATTACACAAACAACAAAGCATGAAGAATAGGGAAGCTAGAGAACATAAATTTAGGTGATGTAGTCCTTTATAGATGTATGATATTGAACAAACATTAGAGTTTTCACTGTAAACCATTTGTGATCCTGAACCATTATGTAGGTGACCCTAAACCATTTGTCCTATCCACATATATGTAAATTATTATTGGTACAAATTGAAGACGATGATATGCATATTTGGTGACAGTAATGCTTCAATCAATTTCAGTACTAATGTATAACATCATAGTGATATGCATATTTGCTACGAATTGAAGATGATGACATGCATATAATGTTCGATTTGTTATTAGTAATGTATAAAAACTTGAAAGGTAAATCGCTTACCCAGTTGCAAAATGTGTGTTCCTCATTCGGAGGTCAAAATTTTGATTCTAAAAAACAACTTGAGTACCAAAAACATGTTCTGAAAAACATGACAGTAATTCATCAATCAATTTGACTATAGATTAATGTTCATGACAGTAATCCTTCAATCAATTTTTCATGTTCTGTCTTTAGGTTGGTGGGCAACAATTATGTTTTGAAAAAAAATATGCATATTCCTCTTTTTGTTTTTGATTTTACATATTGACAAAGAATGTTGCAAGTTCAAAACCAAAACCTTGGACCACCGGGAGTTCATGGAGCACGTCTTCATAGGGGCTGAAACAACGGGTAAATACGCATGGACACCAGGTAAAACTTCTAACCAATTGGAGTTAGAAGGGCAGTCCGACAATGCTGCAGATTTCGGTGATAGTAATGAGTGGGTAGCTTACGACCATTCTACAAGTCCAAAAACGGTAGCCATGATGAACTCCGCCACTATCAATGGGTCAGTTAGTGGAAGCAAACGGAAAAGCATGCGGAAGAAGCACATAATGGGGGCTGAAGCTTTAGCGAGCAAAATGGATGACTTGGTGAATTCTGTGAAGACACAAAGCAAGGAACCAACCGTCAACCACGTCGTCGCAGCACACAACTACACTATTGATGAGGCTATCACAAGGCTTTACACAATTGAGGCACTTGACCCCACTAATCCATTCCTTCATTACGAGGTGATACTGATAAACATTTTGAATAATCGGGAGCTACTTATGAGTATTCCCACGAACCAAGGAATTATCATGTGTCTCCAGGCGTAGAAAGCTGAGAAAGCCAGTAGTAGGGGTCTGACCCTCGCGAGTTTGTTGTGCAACGAAGGTATGTGGTTTTGAATCGTTACAATCAACAACTGGATTGTTAATTGTATCGATGTTACACGTTGCAGCTAGCTTTCTTTCACTTGAATGTAGCAGGTAATGAATTTTGTGAACATATTTTGTAGAAGGATATAAAAATTTGGACCAAATCAGTGGGTATAGCAACATAAGAAAATTTGTATCTGCAACATAAACAAGAAATTGTAAAATATTTTTAAAAATGAACTTAACACAACTATTTGAAATACTAAAAAGTAAAATAGACAAAAGAATATTATGTAAATTTGACCCGAATATGGTGAATTTGCTTTCCCATAAGTAAATGTTCAAATGGCTTTCATATGTGGACATTGGTAAGGAGATATTATTTGGTGGATAATGGCTATAGCAACAAGAAGAACTTTCTCACACTGTATAAGGGGAGCAACAATCATCAACTGCAATTTCAGGGGTCAATCCAAGAAGTCGTAAGGAATTGTTCAATTGTGCCCACTCATCATTGCGAAGTGCAATTGAACGAACATTTGGCGCTTGGAAAGCATGTTGAAGATTATTGAGAAACATGCCTCGTTGTGATTTTTTGTACCGTTCAGGTGTGTAGACACCTCATTTTTTATGGCCCTTCAAGACTTGGATGTCCTTGCAGGTACATCCAACGATGAGTCTGTTTGTTCACCCAGCGCTCGAAGTCCTTAGCGGAACGCCATAACTTTGAGCCTTTCAAACCCTACATCCTTTTTGTCTCATTTTTGGACCATGCCTTGGCCTTTCCAGCCTGCAACCTCTGGTGGCCTGTAGGCCATCCCTAGAGGCTACCGGCCATCACTTTTGGTTTGCCAGCTACTGATGGTCGGCCGACCACTAGTGTTTTTTGCAGATATTTTATGTCAGCTGTGCCAGCTGTTTGCACAGATGCATGCATCTGTCCATACGTGGAGGGCTGGAGAGCCTTATAGAAATTTCATGTTTTCTATATATAGGGACCCCCTCTCTCATGTTTTGAGGTTAGAAAGTTTAGATTCAAAAATTTTCCCGTCTCTCTACAAATCTCTCTCTCTCTATAAATTCTCTACACTTTTGCCTACTTACACTACACTCTTGCCTATACTTCCTTACCCAAACTTGATCACCTTTGAACTGAGGTTCCTTGAGGCCTTCTTGGAGCTCTTGAAGTTGGTTTTGGCTTGAATTGTTACCTAGAATCACTCTTCTCTTCAAGAGGTATAATACTAGCTTTGTTAGCTTGTTTTGCATACTTGTTTTTCTATCTATTCCTACTATTTTTGGGCTATTTTTAGACCATAAAAAACTCTACTTTTGTGGGCTGAAATTGGTGTTTTAGGCCATTTAAGGTTATGACGGTATCTCACCCTTCTTTATTCCTCACTTTTAAGGCTTTTCCACCACCTTTGTTTCCCACCTTCAAACTATCTCTTTTTGGGCTTTTGAGCACTGAATTTCAGATTATTTTCAGTAGTAAAAATCATGTTTTGAAGTCCAAAATTGGAGGGGTTAGCCTCCCCTCCTTGTGTCTTGTTTGTTAGCCTAGTTGGTGCCATGCTTTAGCTTATTTTTATAGCCTTTTGTAGCTTTATTCCAGGCTTTATTCCAGCATGCTTTAGGCTCTGTTTTGGACTATTTTAACTCTGTTTTAGGTTGATTAAGTTATTTGAGTCTTATATTGCATAGTTGTAGTGTAATAGTCCTCACAAGCTGGGTGTTTTAGGCCTTTAGACACCACTTGTTTGAGTTGATTGCATGTTTTTAGTGTTTTTCATACTTCATTCCAGCATTAATAATCTCTGCAACCTCCCTCCTTTCTTGGCTTTTAATTTTGCATTAAAAGTGATTTCAAGTCACTTGTTTGCCTAAGTGTGAAATTGAGGTTTCATACTTAATGGTTTAATCCCTTAGGGGGTTCATTACCAACGGTATGATGCTTCTTTCATACCCAAAGCAACTTGTGCTTTGAGCTTTCTTTCCATTCAAGGACTTTTATTCACTTTTTGGACTTAATTAGATTAAAGGATGGTTGGTAAAGTAAAATGAGTAACTAAAACTTGGGACTAAAAAATGTGCAAGATAATAACTTGGTGTGTTCAATTGGACATTAACTGAACACAAGGAAGCTTGGGTCATTTCATACTTGTTAGTGATGAAATGATCCAAGTCTTCAAGGTCAACTTCTTTTCTTGATCTTTCATGAAAGGGGGGAGGTTTGTGTCTCATTTTGCATTTATTGAGTTTGCACATCTTGTATCACAAGCCATCATATAATGACATTGCTTGAGTTGGTTGTTTGTGGCTTAAGTTTGCCTTTCCTTGGATTTGCTCATGAAAATGAGGGGTTAGTTGTGCAGACAATCTGTGAAAATACCCTATATATGCTCTGTTTGTCCTCTATTATAGCAAGATGAACCAATGCATCACTAGCCGGCAGGTATAGACACCCCATTTTCGACCGTCCTCAAGACTTGGATGTCCTTGTAGGTACATCCGGTGACAAGTTTGATTGCTTGCTGAGTGCTCAACTTTCGCGACGAAATGCCCAGGTTTGATACTTCCAAACTCTATTTCCATTCTGTCTCATTTTTGGACCATGCTTTGGTCCCTCCATATTGATGTTCATGATGGCTTGCCGGCCATGATCAAGGGTTGTCGGCCATGGTATTTTCCCTGCCGGCCACCAATAGGCCCTGTCGGCCGCCACTGATGGCTGGTCGGCCACCATTATTTCAACAGATATTTTTTATATATTTTTCAGCCAGCTGTTTGCAGGATAGACCACCTGCTTGCACGTGGAGGGCTAGATTTGTTTCAAAGCTTCTTGTATCTCCTATATATAGAGTCCTTCCTCTTGCATGCAAAGGGTTACAAAGTTTTGGCTAAGATATTTCTCTCTCTCTCTCTCTCTCTCTCTCTCTCTAAAATCCTTTCTCTCTATAATTTGTGCTTCAAAGCGAGTTTTCTTCACATATTTGCACTAAAACACCTAGTCAAACACCTTCATCTTAGTGTTGAGGATCTTAGAGGCCTTGTTTGAGCTTCTTGGAGTGGTTTTGGCTCAGAAGCTTGCTATTTTGCTGTTGTCTTCAAGGGTAAGAAGTTACCCCATTTTGAGCTTTGTTTTGCTTCATTGGTTGGCGACCCTTGCATGTGGTTTTTGGCCTAGTTGTCAACTACAAAAACCTTTATTTTCAAGAGTTTGAAACGGTAGTTTGAGGTTCTTTTGAGGTTAGAGGGGTTCTCCTATCTTTTGTGGCTTATTTGCTAAGCTTTATGCCATGTTTAAAAGCCTTTAAAACAATCTCTTTTTGGCCTTTTAACCACTGAAATCCAAAATAGGAGGGGGTGATCCCATCTCCTTGTTTCTCTTTTGCATGTGTTGATGGCTTAGTAGATGAGCATATTTTTCTACCATCTCTTGACTTGATCTAAGCTTGTTTTTGTGACTTTTTTAACATGTTTTAGCTCTGTTTTTGGCTAGCTTGGTCACTTCTTGTTTGCATCTTGCACTTGTAGTGCAAATCTTGCATACTAGCCTTGTATGCTTAATGTTTTAGCTCATCTTTCTAGCATGTGTTAGTCCAACTTCAGCATGCTTTTACCACTGATTTTGCATGCTTTAACTCTGTGCTAAGTGGTTTTGGTCATATGAGACTTATTATGCATGGTTGTAGTACAAAGGCCCTTGCTAGCATTGTGTTTTGAGGTCTCTAGCATGCTTTGCTTATGATGTTTGCATGACATAGTATCATTTCACATGTAATTTTAGAGCATCTGTCATTGTCACACTCTCACATATTCCACTCTCTAAGTGCTTTTGAGTGTTGAGCCTTATGCCTTGTTTGTGAGCCAATGCATGAACATGATTTTTCTTGCTCTTTATGCTACCATCTCAGCACATTTTGGTCATTATTTTGACATGTTTGAGATCTGTTTAGGGTTGGCTTGGCCATTTGAGCATTGTATTGCATAGGTCTAGTGTAAAGCACTTTACTAGCTTTAATGCTTAAACCTTTAAACATGCATACTATGGGTTATTTGCATGGTTTTAAGTTACTTAGCATGTCATTTTAGTGCTGAAATGTATGTCATCGCACTCCATGGTTTCAGTCTTTCACTTGCCTCGGAAGTGATCTTAAGCCCCTTGTTGGCTTGGGCATGGAATTGAGGCTCTCATGCCTAATGGTTTTAACCTTCTCTTGAGGGATTCTACTAACCAACAGCATGAGGCTTCTTTCATGTTTAAGCTGCTCGTGGCTAAGGCCATCTTTCCCATCTTTCCAATTAGAGGACTTTTCACATTGGCCTTAACCGGTTAAAGGACTAATTGGTAATGTAAAATGGGTAAAGAAGAATTGAATCACATAAAACATGCCAAGATAAGCATGTTGCATGTGTGCATTGCATTGTGTTCAATCGGACATTATATTGAAGACAAGGTGAATTGGTCCATTTCATACTCAAAGTGATGAAAATGAGCCAATCTCCTTTGTCTTCATTGCCTTTGATCACCCATGATAAGGTAGTGGTTCTTGAGTCTTGTTTGTTGTGCATTTATTGAATTTGTGCAAGTTGGATTCTTGGCCATCATGCATTGAAACGCTTGACTGATGGTTTGGATCCAATGGTGCCTCTCATTTGATGTTTTGAAATGACAAGGAGTGGCATAGTACATACATGCCCTAGGGAGACCCTTCCTTTACTCTATTTTGTGCTTTGTTGCAATTTGGTGTCACAGCACACCAGTGGTCGGCAGTACCACACTGATGGCCGGCACCCTTGCATTGTTGGCTGGGAGAGGCCCACTCTTGGCCAGCAGATGGCCAGCAGCAACTCCTAATGGCTGGCAGGCCACTAGTGCACTCCCCAACATTGGTTTGGTAAGTTTCAGCAGCAAGTTCTTGAAGACACCCTGCAAACAGAGCCTCTAAAGAGCAAACAGGAAGGCTTTTCGGGGTGAGAAACCGAATGCGTGCATGCATGTTCAACATCTTCAAACAGAGCTGGGGCAACTTAGTTTAAAGCTTTATTTATTAACTAGCTTGAATTTGTGATTTAATTAATTAATTTGTTAATTAGTTAATTGTTGTAATAATTAGTAAGTAGTTTGCTAGTTATTCATTTCGTTATGTAATAATTAGTCTAATTAGATTAATTAGATTAGTTAGCTTAGCTTAGCTTTTATTCGGACCCTCCTATGAGAGGGCACAATGTTGTAATAAGTGTGCGTGTGTGTGTGCCTGTCTTCCAACCTCACGTTTTTCTCCTTTTTACTTAACCGCTTTCGATGGTTAGTTTTAGGGCACGTTTTGATTAGCATACCTTATGCTTCGCATGTTTGCATCATTCATTTGTCTTGCACGCAACGGGCTCGGCACATCATTGAAACTGCATTGTATTTCAATACCTATTTGAATACGTATATCAATTGCTGCGTTCATATGCCATAATTAGATAGTCAAACCTATTTAGTTGCATTATTGCATGTGTTGCATTAAGTATCTAGCATAGTTAGGATCATGCATTGTTTCTAACTAGTTTTCTGTTATGGATCGGAGTACACTGTAAGTGTTTACGCTTTAGCATACTTGCATGAGTGCGAGTGTTGCCATGATCGCATGCTTGCAATGTGGCTATTTGCTTATGTGATTAACTACCTGAATGCCTGTGGGTGAAGGCTTGATTGCCTGAATTGGAACAACTCGATGATTATGAGTTTTAAGCCCACTTTGCGGAGTGGCAAAATCATGTTTTCAAGCCCACTTGAGCATGGCAAATCCGCGCTTTAGCCTACTTGCAAGTAGTACTTTCAAACCATTTTCAAAAGCAAACATGAGTTGTTTTGTTCCAATTCTTGTGATTGAGTCTATACTTGTATGTTGTGCGCATCACATAGTAAGTTAGCTAATAACTGGAATAAGAACACATGTGTTTATAAAACAACATATCATGATAGTAGAGGCCGATCCTTCGATCAGGCGACCGGGGGTGCTCATTTCAAGACCTTCCCCTCTTGTACTCAAGTTCCTGAAGCGAGGCAACTTTGGTGATGATGGACACGTGGCCTTGGGCACGAGTCAAGGTTTCCTAAATTTTTCAAAACAATATATTTAGGTGGCGACTCTGTAATCTGGCAAAGTAGTCCAGTTTTAGCATTATTTAATTCAAAATTGATTTTCCAAAATGATTTGCCGGATTGGACTCTTTGGTCATTTATCAGTCGTACATTGCACTTTGTGAGATTAGATTCAGTACCGTGACAGGAGTTCGAACTGTAGTAAGACTCAATTCGCGCCCTCTCCGAAAGGGGGGGCATGCAAAGAAAGTTGGGTCTACAGTTTCTGGCGACTCTACTAGGGATTTAGAGAACTTGACTCGAACTCATGATATGTTGTTTTATCTACACTTATGTGTTTCTTTGTATTGCATTTGCATTGGTGCGCTTAAGTCACAGTGTTTGCCGTCTGTTATTCCTGAACGATCTGCCGGAGGCTTGCTTGGAAAATCATGCCATAAGGCTGACTGGTTACGGGCTCTGCCATGATGGGAACACAAACATTGGTTTTGCCGAGGCATCCTTTTTGACCAATCGTCCTAGTTGCATATCGGAAGCTATGGAGACCATTCCAAGCTAGGACAAGTTGCTTACCTGAATGTAGGTTGTTTGAAACCGCATGCGTGTGTAGTAAAACCCTAGCTCCTGACAAGATAGGACAGGGAAATCGTACCCCACCATAGGGGTGTTTTGGCTCTTGTAGACACCCCATTTTTGTCCGTCCTCAAGACTTGGACGTCATCGTTTGAACACTCGATGATCATCCATGCTTGTGTTCGTTTTGAGTTCCCGAAGGTCTCGGCTGTGCGCCTTGCCTTAGGATCTCTCAACTTGTTTGTTTTGTGCTAGGTCATGGACCAAGGACTTGTGGTTTTTGCTTCTACGGGAAGAGGGCGGCTTGTTGGCCATCCCTACAACCCATTGGCTAAGGCCTTGTGCCATCGGCCTTGCTTTCTTGCCATCGGCCATAAGTGTTGGCCGATCGGCACTCTTTTTGATCGATCGGCACTATTTTTGGTCGATCGGCCATATTTTCTGGCCGAGACCTTTCCACCTGCTTTTGTAGAGATTTTTGTGTCAGCTGTGCCAACTGGTGAGCACAATTCTCATCCTCCATACACGTGAATGGAGGGATTGAATCAAGACTCAAGCTTGTTCAACAAGCTTAAGAATTGAAATTCTATAAGAAGAGAAGCCCCTCTCCCTTTCCCGAGGGTCTGAGAATTTGATATACAAGTTCTATATCTCTCTCTTTATATTTTACCTCTCTCTCTTCATTTACCCTTGTTTGTGCTTAAAAGTGTAAAATCTTCATACTATTGCACACAAACACCTACTAAAACACCATCCTTTTGTTACTGAGGTACTTAGGAGCTGGTGTTAGTGTTTTTGGGTTGGTTTGAACTCAGAAAAGCTGCTGGAGTTGTGTTCTTGAAGGTGTTCTTCAAGGGTGAGAAACTAACCTTTTAATCCCTTGTTTTGGCTTAAGCTTTTAGACCTATTTGCATGCTGATTTAAGCTTAACTTTATATTAAAAAAAGTTATGATTTTTCATGCTTGTGATGTTTGTTTAAGGTCACTTTTGTGGTTGGGGTAGTCTACCCCCTCTTAGGCCTTGTTTGGCCTTGTGCCTTCCTTTTTGAGCTATTGGGACCACCTTGTTTGGGCCTTCTCAGCACTGAAATCCAGAGGATTTTTAGTGGTGGAAAGGTGGTTTTGAGGTCCCAAATAGGAGAGGGTCATCCCCTCTCCATGTTGTCTTGTATGCTAGTATAAATGGCTCATAATAGTAGCATGTTTGCTTAGCATGTTTTGGTTCCATTTCAGCAACTTTTTGGTGTTATTTTAGCATGCTTCAACTCTATTTTAAGTTAGTTTGATAGCATCTTGCATGCTTAACATACTTGTAGAGCAATCTTGCATGCTAGCATAACATGCATCATGTGTTTGGACCATCATTCTTGCATGTTTTGGCTCAACTCAAAGAAGCTTTTGGCCTTGTTTTACCATGCTTAAGCTCTGATTTGTGTTGTCTTGATCATGTATGCCATGCTTTGTATAGCCATAGTGCATTCTAGCTTGTTAGCTTTGAGATTCCAAGTCACTAGCATGCATTGCTTAGACTATTCTCATGACTTGGCATCATTTGAAATGATATTTTAGTGCATGTTTCATGGTCATACACTTGCCTTTGTCACTCTTTTAATGCCTAGGAGGTTTGGCTCTTTATGCCTTAAGAATGGATCATTGTGCATGCCTCCATGCTTAGGTCTTTGGGCTACCATCTCAGTGGGTTTTTGGGCTTATTTTGACATGCCATAACTTTGATTTTTGTTGGTTAAGTCATGCCATGTTTGGTTTTGATAGGTGTAGTGTAACACCCCTTGTTAGCCTTGCATGCTTCATGCTTTTGGTCTATTGTTCTAGCTTGTGTTGGTTAGGTTCAAGCAGGCTTTTGGTCTTGTATTGGCCTGCCTTGGGACTGTTTTGGTTGCCCTTGGCCCTTTGGGGCTTGCTTTGTATGGCCATGGTGTAAATCTCTTTGCTAGCCTTAAGCTTTGAGCCTCATGCATGTTATGCTTGTGTTATGGGTGTGATTTGGCATCATTCTTGACATCATTTCAGAGCATGTAGCGTTGTCACATTTGTATGCTTTTCACTCTTTAAGTGCTCTTGGGAGTTGTCCTCTTTATGCCTTAATTCTTGGGCCAATTGGCATGTATGCTTGTCTTGCGTTTCATGTCATCAATTCATCATTTTGGCCACTGATTTGGGCATGATTGAGGTCTGTCCATTTTGGTTTAAGTCCATCTTTGAATGTTGCTCAAATGTTGTTACATTGCCTCATGCTTGCATGTTTGGGTTGCATTGTGTTTTGCATGCTTGTTACTTGCATTGTTGATACATGCTTGGTGCATTGCATGTTGTTGCATGCTTGTTGCATTGCATGATTTTGCATGCTTGTTGCATTGCATTGCATGTTGTTGCATGCTTGTTGCATTGCATGATTTTTCATGCTTATTGCATTACATTGCGTGCGCATGCCTTGCCTCTTGATCAAACATGATAGAGATTAAGGTCCCTTATGTGTTTTTGTGCATTTCATTCACATTGAATTGTGCGACTCGGCATCTTTGGCCATCATGCATCAAAATGCGTGATTAATAGCTCGAGAGTCGAGCACTACACTCCTTTGAGCTTCAAACATGATAAGGGGTGTAGTTGCACAACATTTCCTTGCTAATGTATTGCCATGCCTTTATTTGTACTCTGTTGCAGCAAAAGGAGCAGTTTGCAGGAAGAGATGGCCGATCGGCTATCTGGTGTGCCAATCGGCTAACAATATTTGGCCAATAGCTTCACAAGTGGTTGATGACCCTTATCCCTTGGCCGATGACCATACCTTTTGGCCGATGGCCTCTCAGAGTGTCCATGGGGTGGTTTAGAGGTATCACAGAAGCTGGCATAATTTTCAGAGGTGCATAAGAGTGCGAACAGAGGCAACATGAGGCATGGCAACGGATTTTCGAGCGAAGCCGACCGAGCATGCATCTCTTCTTCACCTGCGAGGCCATTTCACTGCTTTTGATTAGTTTGAATGATTAATTATTTGATTTGTTGTGTAATAATTAAACTAGTTAATTTCCTTGATTAGTTAATGTGTTGTAATAATTAGCTTAGTGTTAGCTAGTTATTCATTTTGATTATGTAATAATTAGTCTAATTAGATTATTAGATTAGTTAAAATAGCTTAGCGTAGCTAGCTTGTATTATTCATTCGGACCCTCCGTCGAGAGGGTGAATTTTGTAATAAGTGTGTGTGAGTGTGTGAATGTCTTCCAACCTCATGTCTTTCTCCCTTTTACTTAACCGTTTATGATGGTTAGTTCTAGGTCATATTTCAATTAGCATCCTTATGCTAGCATGTTTGCATCCATTCATCTGTATTGCATGCACCGGGCTCGGCGCATCATACTAACTGCATTGTATTTCAATTCCAATTTGAATACATGTTATCTAATTGCATTTCACATGACATCTTAGAATAGCCGGGCCTATCTTAGTTGCATTATTACATGTGTTGCCTTAGGCATTCTTGACATAGCTAGGATCATGCATTGATTACTAACTAGCTTTTGTTTTGGCTCGAAGTACACTGTAAGTGTTTATGCTTTAGCATCTTGCATGAGTGTGAGTGATTCCCACGATAGCATGCTTGCCATAAGGCTAATTGCTTATGTGTTTAACTGCTTGAATGCCTGTGGGTGAAGGTTTGATTGCTTGAATTGGAACAATTCATCAAAATGCGAGTTTTAAGCCCACTTTACGAAGTGGCAAAATCATGTTTTCTAATCCCACTTGAGGGTGACAAATCCACGTCTTAGCCTACTTGCGAGTAGCACCTTCAAACCATTTTGAAACAAACAACACATGAGATGTTTTGTTCCAACTTAGGCGATCTAGTCTATACTTGTATACTGCGTGCATCACATAGTAAGCTAGCTAATAAACCGGAATAAGAACACATGTGCTTTCAAAAACAAAATATCATGTTAGTAAAAGCCGATCTTTGATCGGGCAAGTGGCGTGCTCATTGCATAACCTTCCCCTGTCGTACCCAAGTTCCCGAGCCGAGGCAACTTTAGTGATGACGGATACGTGGCCTTAGGCACAAGTCAGGGTTTCCTAAATTTCTCAAAATAAAATATTTAGGTGGCAACTCTATATCTGGCAAAGCAGTCAATGTTTGGCACTTCTTTCTCAAAATCAGTTTTCCAAAACGATTTGCCAGATTTGGATTCTTTGGTGATTTATTGGTCTTGCATTGCACTTTGTGAGATTAGATTCAGAACTGTGACATTGAGTCTAAACTGTAGTAGCTAATGAACAAACATTTTCGCGCCATTCGCACGCGGAGCCATGACGTTCGGACCATCTACAACTTTCACTTGCTTGCTATGTGCTGTTAGGGTGTGTCTCTACAGGAATGGATGTATCAGTTTGCAAGTCTGGGTATCAGTCTGAGAACATCAGTATTTTGGGGTATCAGATTTGAGGCAGTGATTTGGGGGCAGAGAATAGTGTTTGAGAATAGTTTGTTCAGCTTATGATATCAATTGTGTGTTGTCTTTATCTAAGCCGAAATGCTGTCCGTTTTTCTGATTGTTGTTTCCTTATTTTTGCTTTATTTTCCTTTTTGCAAGGTATTATTTCATCATTGCTTCCAACGAGGTAGTTATTCCCCGAGCACTTTAGAATAGAGATAGAAGGCTTTCCTGATCTGATGATCTAATTGACGAACAACCAGTGTTTAATTCATTACCTCCGGTTACTAGACGGAGGTCAGTTAGGCAAAGGTCATCAGTACAGCAGTTACCAGATCAACGGTCATTATCCACCTCCCCTATGCACAGTTGGGTTGAGATATCTGCTTCCACCTCACAGAGGGAATACATACTTGTTTAGTCAGATCAGCACTTCATGGTCAGTATGGAGGACATGATGCTTCAACTCCAAGAGACTGTGCAGGCCATGCAGCGGGATGCTACTCGCCAGGCAGAGGTTACAGCACATCAGGCAGAGATTGTAGCCCAACAGGAAGAACTAATTGCCAGGCACCAACAACAGTAGCAACCACAACAAGCCAGAGCATCTGCTTCGCATCCACCCCCACCCCTACCTAGGGCTCCAACACCCAGGGAAACAGTAAACATCCAGGAAAATATGAACGTTTCAACAGGGCTAGTCCCACCGCCAATCCCATCTCAGATGTCTAAAGCACCGGCTAATCCAGTGGACACGCCATTTCAAATTTGAGGTTGATCCAACCGCGCTAAAAGTGAGTAAGCTTGAAAAGTTGTTCAAGCGAGCCCACGGAGTTAACTCGATCCCGGATATAGAAGATGGATACACTGATTCGGCGGTGACATTGCCAGACAGGTTCAAGATGCTACACATAGATCGTTTTGCCGGCTCGGGTGATCCTATGGTTCATTTGAGGCTTTTTTCTGATATTTTGTGCCCGATGGGCTTGACGAGACTCTAGAAACTATCACTCTTTGGTCAGACCCTGTCGGGTATTGCAGCCATTTGGTACGCCAAGCTGGATAACTCAGTGAAAAGGAGTTGGAAGGAGATGGCTGAGGCCTTTGTTGCCCAATATTCATACAATACCCAGATCGAGGTGACGACTCATGATCTTGAGGTGACTTGGCAGGAGCCGAAGGAAGGCTTTTCTGACTTTGTTACTCGATGGAGGGCCAAGGCCTCCATGATGACAACTTGGCCACTTGAGAAAGATCAGATAAGAATGGTTGTGCGCAACCTACAGCCGAAGCTGATGTAGAAAATGATCGTCTTACCCCTTCCCACCTTTGCTGACTTGCACGAGATTGAGGTACAAATTGGAGATGCTATAAAGCAAGGTCTGATCGACCAGGAAAAGGACCAGCCCAAGAGGGCGTTTACACAGGGGTCGAATACAGCTACAAGTAGTAGTGCAGCCGCAAGAACTTCTGACATCAGCATGGTCACCACCGCTCTAAAAACAGTCGCCCCATTTACTGGTACATCCAACCCAAACCCCCAAACTTCGAACTATCCACCCCAAGGCAAGAGGGTTTTTACCCCACATTATATGTCTTTGTCTAAAGCTCTAGGGGTCCTACTCAGGAAAGGACATCTCAAACCGTTAGAACAACGGCCTCTACCCGATCCTCTCCCTCCAAAGCATGACCTGACTAAATATTGTGCCATCCATCAGCAGTGAGGTCACAACACCGACATCTGCTTCAAACTACGTCATGAGATTCAAGATCTCATTGACAACAAGGTGATCGCGCCTCCCGATAAGCCAAATGTCACTACTAACCCACTCCCACCACATAACCAAGCTCCACCACCCAAGCAAATCAACTTGATCCAAACCACGACCATCCCGTATGACCCTAGCATATACATCACATCCTTCCACCTACCTAAACCTGAGGTGTTCATCCCAGATAGCCTAGATTTGAGCATGATAAGCACCTCTCTAACCCAACCCAAGCCAATGGTGGTGACTATTGAAGATAGAACTGGGGTAGCCTTGGAGGAGAATGGGAATGTTGGTTCAGAACCTGACGGATCTGGGAGCTTTACTGAGGAAGCATACAACCCGTGCGGTTATATTGTGCCAACAGATTAGGCTAAACTGAGGGTAGAGTTGCCAACTGGGGCAGAGATCAATGTAGTCCGGGAGGACGGACCAAGTCAGGGGCTAGATGACCTAGCAGAGTTGGAGAAGGACATTGCCAATCTGTAGTTCTTTAACGAGCAGGACCCAAGGGATGTGAACATCAATTGGTTTGACCTGAACGGATCGATAGACAATGTGGAGTGGCTTAGTGACAAGCCAGATGTTGTTGAGGAGCATCCATCAGAACGGGGACCGTCAGAAACGGGAACGCTTGCAGTAGCCGGAATGGCTGAGAATCAGGAGGAATCGCCGGAGAGCACTGGTGCGAAGAATTTTGCTTGGGACTTGGGTAGTTTGCATACGGCAGAAATAGAACAAGAAGCCTCGTTGAGGCGGTTTGAACAAGAGAGGATCGAGAATGATGATAGGGCTAGACAAGCCAAGGGTCCTGTGGGGACAGAATGTGTTGTGAGCACAGAAACAACTACAGCAGAGCTAGATAGTTGTCTATCAGTTGCTAAGGGCATCTGGTGGGAAGCCGACGATTTGCCTTTGGCCCACACTGATGAAGATTGGAGACAGAATCTCCAAGATGACACCTGGTATATTAAGGAGGTCGACCAAATTACCCGGAGTGGGTGGTACTTCAAGCCCCCATATTTGAACCACCTGGAGGCATCGAGGAAAGATAGAGAAGCAAAAAAGCAGAAAGACAAACTGCTAGAGGAGGAAGCTGTGATGAAACAACTAAAGAAAATTCAAGAAGACATCTCCATCTGGGGACTACTTATGGCCTCGAGGGTGCATAGACAAGCCATCCTTTCTGCCATGGACAGGGCCAAGCTTTCAATCGATACAATGCCTGAGCAGTTGGTAGGGCTGGTTTTCTTGGGTGGAGCTTCACCGACCTTAACCTTTACGCACAACGAACTACTGTCTGAGGGCTCTGATCATAACAAGCTGCTCTATATCTCTGTGGAGTGCAAGGAGAAGTGGATACCGGTGGTCCTGGTTGATACAGAATCTGCAATCAATGTATGTCCGTCGCGAATGGCGTATGCTATCAGGTTGAAGCCGTAGATTTCGTTCCTACAGCCCAGGTAATACGAGCCTATGATAACAGCAGTCGGGAGGTGATGAGAATGGTACGGATTAAAACTTAGGTTGGCCCAGGGTAGCAGGACATCGAGTTTCATGTCTTAGATGTTCCAGCCACCTTCAATCTACTCCTCGGGCGGCCATGGCTGCATCAGGTGAGGGCTGTCTCTTCTACCTTACACCAGATGCTGAAGTACCCCCACGGGAAGGGGGTAGCAATAGTTTTTGGGAACTCTTCAATACGTCCACCGCCAGAAGTTTCTACACCAGTTTTGGAAATTGAGCATGGCGTAGAGGATGTCTTTCTGTCGGGATTCACCTTGGCTGAGGCTCGGGTGGTACAGGACTTGCTGGCTATTAATAATGGGTTGCATGTCAGCGCGCAATCTGTTTACCTCATGAACAAGCTTCAACACATGCCCGGAATGGGACTATGATGGAGTGGCCAGAAAGGCGTTCCTGTATTGGCCGAAGTGCCACACAACCCTTATACCTTTGGTTTAGGTTACTCACCTACCAAAGAGGATTGGGCAAGAAAAGGAAGGGAAATGGCCGGAAGAGCCAAAGCTAAGCAATCCGGGAAGCACTATGAGCTGGTGCACAGACCTATCTAAGGGACCTGAACGGACGTTTTGTCTGGGAGGGGACAGATTTCCCATTCTGAGGCTTCCCAGAGCCATGGCTGAATTCAGAGAGGCGACGCTTGCCGGGTTTTGAGATCTTTTTTGACTTGCAATTGCCTGGGGATGAAGTTGCGGAAGAGCAAACTGACCCACCAGTTGAGACAGAGTAGTGCAAGGAGGATGAGTCCAGGGGCACATAATTGGAAATTGGGGTAACGCTGGCTTGTCTCCTCTCAGATCCTCAAATCTTACCAGAGTGCTCGGGGGATGATTTCTATTTCCATGATCGGAGATGACTCGGCTGTGGGCCCTTTTTCCGGCATTCTAGATGCATCCATCGCACCCTCCCTCGTCTGGCAATACGAGGAAGACTTTTTATCTAGTAGTTCTGGGTCAGGTAGTGAACCGGAATCTGATTCCACAGAGACTGTGGAGTTAGAATCAGATTCCAGTTCTTCTGAATCAGAGTCAAGTATTCTTGGGGGTGATAACCCGGATGCCGTTGTCCTATCCAGGTCGTCATTTTCATTTTTTTTTTGAGTCGGTTGTAACCGAAGAATCAGACGATTTGGAAGTTAATGAGAATGGTACGGCTTTGGCTTTTGAGTACTTTTCTGTGCCTTTAGTTTATTGCATTAATCAGGACTTTCAAAATTTCGTTGAAAATGACGAGGAAGAAATTCCTCCGATTTTGAGACATTTGATTGACCGAGAGCAGGAGAGGTTTGTAAAACCTTTGGTTGATGAAATCACCTCAATTAATGTTGGTACTGAAAAGGATCTGCGGCTGGTCCAAATCGGGTCCACGTTGTCTTCGGAGGAGCGCGAGCGCTTAGTCGCTTTATTAAAAGATTTTAAAGATGTTTTCGCGTGGTCCTACGAAGATATGCCTGGAATCGATCCTGAGATTGTATAGCACCGGATTCCTCTTGACCCAGAGGCCCGACCTATTAAGCAGAAGCTTTGAAGGATCAGCCTGGATTGGGCTCTAAAATTCAAAGAAGAGGTTACCAAGAAGATTGATGCAGGATTCCTGTTAGTATCTGAGTATCCTACTTTGTTGGCCAACATCGTTCCGGTGTCGAAGAAGGATGGCAGAATTTGGATATATGTGGACTTCAGAGATCTGAATAAAACCAGTTCGAAGGATGACTTTCCTCTGCCACATATCGACGAATTGGTGGACTTCACTGCCAGGCATGCGCTGCTCTCATTTATGGATGGGTTTTCAGGCTATAACCAAAATTTGACGGCCCCTGAAGATAGGGAGAAAATTGCCTTCACCACCCCGTGGGGAACCTACTGTTATAGGGTGATGCCGTTTGGTTTGAAGAATACTTGGGCTACATATCAACGGGCTGCGACCACGATTCTACACAATATGATCCACAAAGAGATTGAGGTACATGTGGATGACATGATTGTCAAGTCCAAGGAAAGAGAGGGCCACTACACTGCCTTGAAGAAATTTTTCCAACGGATCAGAGAGTATCAATTGCGGCTGAATCCTCAGAAATGTACTTTTGGTGTTATAGCAGGGAAAATGCTGGGGTTCTTGATCACACAAAGGGGTATTGAGGTCGATTCTTCCAAGATTAAGGCCATCTTAGAAATGCCACCACCAAAGACTGAAAAGGAGCTGCAAGGCTTTCTAGGTAAAGTGCAATTCATAAGATGGTTTATTGCAAAATTAACCTTGACTTGTGAACCACTGTTTGGTCTCCTGAAGAAAGGAAAAAAGTTCCAATGGGATGACTGATGCCAAGTTGCTTTTTAGCAAATCAAGCAGTATCTACAGAACCCACCCTTGTTGTTACCGCTAGAGCCGGGGAAACCGTTGATATTGTACTTGTTAATAACCGACACGACAATGAACTACATGGTTGCGTAGGAATCTGAGGATAAAGTGGAAAAGGCTATCTATTACCTGAGCAAGAAGATGTTGGAATATGAGACCCGCTACACTCCACTCGAGAAGGCTTGTTTGGCCTTAGTATGGGCTACCAGGAAGTTGAGGCACTACCTATTAGCTCACTCTGTAATACTGGTTTCGAGATTGGATCCCATCAAATATCTCTTCGAGAAACCAGCACTTATGGGTGTGCTAGCTCGTTGGTTGCTTCTTCTCTCCAAATTTAATCTGAAGTACATGACTCGCAAGTCAGTGAAAGGGAGAGTGGTAGCGGAGTTCCTAGCCGATCACCTAGTGGAAGGAGATAAAGCAGTAGAGTATCTATTCCTAGATGAGGCCATTCTGCATGTTGAAGAAGAAACATGAACTATGTACTTTAACGGAGCATCAAACCAATACGGGTATGGGATAGGGGTGTTCCTGATAGCACCCGACAATTCCTTTCAAACTCCGGTTCCAGGTATCAAATAAGGAAGCAGAATATGAGGCATGTATCCCTGGCTTGTAAGCCGCTCTGGAACTAGGGGCAAAATGTTTGGACGCCATCAGAGACTCGAACCTGGTTGTATCTCAAGCAAAAGAAGATTGGAAAGTTAAAGAAAAAAGAATGAAAATCTATCACCAGACCTTGGACGTTCTGATTCCTCGGTTTGAAAAACTGAACTTCGCCTATCTGATAAGAGAGAACAATATGTTCGTTGATTCTTTAGCAACTCTATCTTCTATGATAGACATCCCTTTCGAAGTTCGGATGCGTCCAATAATTATTGAACAAAAATTTGTGCCGGCCTACGAGCTGATTGCCGCCATAGATGAAGTAAGAGGTCAGAACCCCTGGTATCATGACATTTGGAACTTCCTGGAAAAATAGGCTTATCCACCAGGGGCAAATGCCAAGGACAAGAGGGCAATATGAAGAATCGCTGCTCAGTTCATCATCTGCGGGGGTAAACTATATAAACGGGGCCATCTTGGAATGCATAAATTATGTGTTGATGTTGAAGAGTCTAAGCGCCTGATGGAGGCCATCTACGGAGGAGAGTGCGGAGCGCACATGAACGGGGTGATGTTAGCTCGGAAAAGTCTCAGACAGGTTTACTTCTGGTCAACCATGGAGGAGGATTGTATCAGTTTTGTTCAGCGATGCCACAAATGCTAGATCCATGCAAATCGCATGAACATTCCACCGTCGAAGTTGTACAACATGACTTCGCCATGGCCATTTTCAGTCTAGGGGATTGATGTGATTGGGGCAGTTACTCCGAAGGGGTCAAACAGGCAAGAGTACATCCTGGTGGCGATAGACTACTTTACAAAGTGGGTCGAGGCCCAATCTTATGCAGTGTTGAAGGCGTCACATGTACCTAAGTTCATCAAGAATAACATTATCTTCCGGCATGGGGTCTCGAATGAGATTATTTCAAATAATGGTTCCCACTTCAAGAAGGAGGTGATCGACTTGTTGGAGAAATACAACGTGGCTTTTCATAAGTCATTTACATATTGGTCGCAAACCAATGGAGCAGTTGAGGCCACCAACAAGAACATTAAGCACATTTTACAGAAGATGGTGGAAACTTACAAGGACTGACCAGATAAGTTGCCATTTGCTCTCTGGGGTTGCCGGACATCAATTCGAACTTCTACTGAGGCAACTCCGTATTCCTTGGTTTATGGGATGGAGGCTATTCTGCCTATCGAAGTTGAGGTTCCATCGTTGCGAGTTATGGTTGAGTGCCAAATAGCGGAAGCAGATTGGCAGCAAAGTCGATTTAAAGAGCTCATGCTGTTCGACGAGAGAAGGCTGAAAGCACTGTACCACATTCAAGGTTATCAACGCAGGATTGCCAAGGCTTTCAACAAGAAGGTTAAGTCTAGGAATTTGAAAGAAGGAGATTTGGTGCTCAAAGACAGCCGAGATCCCATCCATGACCCTAGGGGCAAGTTTAGACCCAATTGGACTGGTCCTTACATCATCAAGTCAATTTGGTCAGGTGGAGCTATCATTCTTATGGACCTAGATGGCCTAGAGTTCACCCAGCCTATCAATATGGACAAGTTGAAGAAATACTATCTCTGAGTGGCTCGCTAGGCCAAAAACCCGAAAGGGCGACCTAGGCAAAAGTTAGAGCACAAAAAATTTGAAGAGAGAAAAACTGAGCTTGCAAGGTTGATAACCCAGAAAGGGCAGCCTTAACAAAAGTTAGAGCGCAAAAGGAGAGTGTTAATACACGAGTGAACCCGAACCGAACTACGTAAGGCTTGATTCCTATCTTCGGGATACGTAGGCAACTTTATCCTGAAGTCCAGCCATGAACACTTCCAAATCGACTGTGTCCATGTGCTTGTTTTGGTCATCTTTGTCTTCACTGCATCCAAGAGTTCGGTTGTGAGCTACAGTGCAGTGCTATTCAAACAAGGGGCAACTTTCTAGTTACTGGATCTGGGGTTGTGCATCTCAGTGATAGATCTCGGGCATGTCCAGTTGTGATCCATATCAAAAATGGTTTTGAGAAGTTTTAATAAAAGTTGATTTTGTTCAAATTAATCTTTTTACAACTTAGACCATTTTTTTGGACCAAAAGAAAAAATTTTAGTACCCACAACTTTCAATTTCATTTATTTCATTACAAGTTCTGCGACTCTCAATACAAATTGAAGTTGCTTTTTTATTACATTCATAAAGAAAACTTGAAAGTACAGATTAAAGCAATAAACTTGGGGCATAGTCAAGTCAGGTGTTCCTGCGCCCCCTCCCAGAGCTTGTGGAAGCTTCGGATGCCAAAGTGGGCCCAGTCTGTGCCTCATCCCTAAGCCAAGCTATGCATTCACCAGAAAGGGTACAACTGAAAGTGGGAGCAGGGCCAAAAGCTCTCTCGTCCTCCATGTTGTGGTATATCGGGCTAGGTGTGAGCCTTTGATCAGAAATACGGCAGGGTATTCTATCCCCTCTTCTGGGCAGGTCTGGTCATGCCCGAATTGACGTCGGAACTGAAATGGGAAGTAAAAGACACAGTGTGTTAGGCCTATCAGCTGAATGCCAGGCTACCGGGACATGTTGTAGCCCATCTCCAACAGATCAAGCCAGGGACAACGCCAAGCGATGTCAACAGCAGATCGAGTGCACATCCGTTCGCACCACCATCCCTCATATAGGGCATCAACTAGCCATTGGCGAAAGAAATAGCCACAGGCTGAATATGCTGGACAAGAGTCCACTACTTTCAATGTATCCGTGAGCCATATCTGGGGAGGGATGAAAAATAAGAGAGATTAAAGAATAGAGAGGTGTACGGAAAGAGAAAAAGTGAAAAAAGGTTTTTGAGAGAAAAATTGTCACGCCCCAAACCCGCCCCTAAAAGTTTGGACATGACCTATTCGAATATAGACACTAATCCTGTTATATATATCATATGGGGCCTAAACGGAAGCATTAAATATCAAAATTGGACAATAGAAACAAACTCCATTGAGCTACTACTAATATGCCAGGATCACAACTTCAAAACATGCAAATAAAATCTAAACATACACCTGAATATCGGTTACATACATACATATATATACGAGACCCTACAATTGGCGTATATCAAAATCATTCTTGAAAAGACAACCCAAGCATAAATCAATAACCTAACAATACTTTACAAAATGCACGGCTTCAGGTGGTGCCTGGACGTATCAAAGCTGACAAGAGAAAGACGAGCCTTAAAGGTTAGGCTTGAACTCCCGGTTGACTACCTATAGAACAGACAGACAAAAGACAAAATGAGCCAACTCAGTGAATAATAGTATATAACTAATGCTGTAACCATGTGATTAGTCTGTTTCTGTAACTTTGTAGGACAACTTTGTCAATTCACAATTCCACAATTGGGTCCTTGGCACGAGAGTTCACACATTCACAAAAGAGCCATTGAGTTTCATAGATTCACAATTTATCATATTGGACCTCGGTCCTTTGGATTCACACGTTCACAAGTTCATAAATTCATATTTCACATATTGGCCCTTGGCCTCATAGCTTCATAGCTCACAAATGACCCTTGGCTATATTGGTTCATAGTTCACAATTCTTTTGATACCTTCCATAAATTTCACACGCTGGCCCTCGGCCTCATAGATTCATATTTCACAAATTCACAAGTTGGCTCTTGGCCTCATAATTTCATAATTCACAAGTTGGCTCTTGGCCTCATAATTTCATAATTCACAAGTGAGAGATTCATACTTCACAATTAGCCCTCGGCCCTTTGGTTTCACAAGTTCACAATATTTCACAAAAACATTTTAAACATATTCTTGAACCACGGTACTATTACCCCCGGGTAAGGGCCACAAACCACGGTATTATTACCCCCGGGCAAGGGCAACAAACCACGGTATTATTACCCTCGGGCAAGGGCCACATAGGTTCTTTACTTCACAAATTATATCTTTCTTACAAATTGTATCTTTCACATATCGGCCATAGGCCTCGTAACTTTCATAGAACGGCTTTAAGCCTCTTAACTTCACATATGTATGGACTCAAGAGGTGGCTTGTACAGATTCTAGAGGTGGCTCCCACCAAGGTGTAGCACTTAGTTCCGTACAGTACTTTGCTCCATACCAGAAACATCAGAACAGATTATCACAG
Organism: Camellia lanceoleosa; assembly: GCA_025200525.1. Taxonomy (NCBI): domain Eukaryota; kingdom Viridiplantae; phylum Streptophyta; class Magnoliopsida; order Ericales; family Theaceae; genus Camellia; species Camellia lanceoleosa. Next base: position 48,861,233 of record CM045767.1, read on the forward strand.
ATAAACATATTCTTCCCATTAATCACATAAATAACCAGATATATTATGAGTTTAACAGAACATTGTTGATATTTGTTAGCAAAGGGTGAGCACATTTCACAGATTGAACACTTTCAAAAATATGTAGATACCATAGTTCTATACCATAAATCAATGGATCTCGGGACCAACCACAAAGCAGAATAACATCAGATATCATCAGAACTGACTAGTCCCAAGTTAGACAAAGGCATACAGATTCTTTCAATCATTTACATGAATTAACGTAATTAGTTTACGTTTGACAGAATACCAATGGTAATCATTAGCAATACGTATAACGTATCTCACAAATTGTACAGGTGCTATCACAATCTTTGTTTGTAGGGACAAAATAATTACCTCATACCGGTCTTAACCATTCTTGATAAAATTAAATAGTTAGGGATACATAAGCATCATTGTTCCATTTGTTCACCATGAATCATTAAGCAATCTACGGATACGAGAATGTTAATAATGTCTTTTAAACACACTACTCAATAGATTATAGCACATTACGAAACCATTAATCATAGGCGAATCTGAGAATAGTTTGAGTCATATCAATGGGCGCCAACTCCTTCTATATTCACACCAAGTCTCAAATACAAACATGTTAACATAAGCATCATGGAAAAAGCGGAATAGTAATAATAATAATCATTATTACGATAATTGATGTACATTTATAGTACTATTACTCACAAGATTAGGCGCTTGGTGACCCTACACAATTCGAATACACATAAAAATCGGGTTACATATAATTTATTCCATTCTTAACTTGTTATCCTCTTTATACCAAAAGTACCTGACAATTTGCAATTCACATCATTAAACCAACACACTTCTCCATACATATCTCAATACAATCCAACATAAGCTACACTATTTGGCATAATTCACCTTATCACCCCTAAATATAATTCAACATCTTTCAAGGTGAAGTCATAAATCCCTTTTCATCATTTACATAATAGCATGATTCACCCTGTCCATAACTAAGGTTCATTCGTAAATTTTAAACATAATTTTCAAACATCTCCAAAATTCAATTAAATTTGTACAGATATAATTCAGTACTTCAATTTCATAATTTTACTTTCAATTTGGCCCAAATCATCGCTTAACATCAAGAAGCAACCTAGGGTTTCTAAGAAATCTATAAATTCCAATAAAATTCAAACTTATTAATTCATCACTTATCATTCCACTTTTCCCATTGATTATACACTTAGGATTCATAATCCATCATTCTAACTCATCAATTCAACTCTCAACAACCCATACCCTAAAACCCCCAATTCTCATACCATACACTACATGCTCACAAATGGAAATTGTTGTATTTAGATAGTCAAATACTACAAATCTATCCATCCATGTAAGTAATGAAGAGGATTAGAACCCCTACCTCAAGAACCAAGCAAGAAAACCAAGATTTGAGAGAATCCTTCGCAATCTCGAATTTCAATCGGTTGAAAATGTTTATCCCCTCTTGTTCTTCATCCTTGATACAAGAATCATGGTGGGTTGTTGATCAAAGTAGAGGAAATCAAGGTTTTGGAGCTAGGGTTTTCGGACTAAGGCAAAGAGGAAGGAAGAGGAAGAAGAAACATGTAAGAAATGATCCAAAATCCGTTTTTAAAGCTGCTGTCCCGTAATTCCCTCGACGGACTGATTTCCGCTCGAGCGGACTGCCTCAACACAGATGTCGAAACTTTGAACAGGTATAACTCTCCCATCCGGACTCCGTTTTAGGTCGTTCTTGTGTCCAAATTGAAGCCCCGGAAATAAGCTTTCCAATGGTTCTAACCTCATATCCAAATTCCAAGTGTGGAAAAAGAAAAAGGCAAAAGAGTGGCGGCTGTTCGTAAAATAACTATCCGAATTAAATTCTTTGGTCCAATCTTACTTCACCATCATATTACCACCTCAACCAAAATCCCAAAATAAAATAAAGGCATTCCAAATACACTAATAAGATGTCAAAAATGAGCCCACATGCCTCAGAAGTACAACTCATCCTAGAGACCCGCTCGAGCGCCCAACATCGCGCTCGAGCGCGAAGACCAACAAGGTTGTCCGCTCGAGCGGCCACTTCTACGCTCGAGCGGAAAATCACCACTCGAAATTTCAGCCCTTTGCAAAATTACTGGAACCCCCAAAGGCCCGCTCGAGCGCCAACTACTCCGCTCGAGCGGAGGGAAAATTTTTTAGATTGTTGATAATGGTCAACAATTCCAGCTCCAAAAGCATAATTCGACTGCTAGTTCTTCAATTCCAATAGCAAACACATGAACCCTTAATGAAATCAAGATAACCTTCTATACGCACTTTGGGGTCATTACAAAAATAGAGCCTGAGGGCCGAGTGATTTGAGAAACACACGTGAGAAGGATGGGAAACATTACCTGCAGCAGTAGTGGACTTCCTGTGAATCTAGTTGTCTCCTAGGGATGGAAGGCATCCAAACCCATCAAGGTCTCGACTAGTGTCATGCCAATGCAGCTCTTGCCCTCTTTTAACCCTTGGGCAACCTCAATCAAACGGATGCTAGACCCTTCGAAGCCAGGGGCAAGCAAGAAATGAGACAACATACATAAACAAAGGGCATGTTGCCGAAAACTTTGCCAAAAGTGGTCACCGCGGTTGCTGGCGTCAGAAAATCGATGAATCAAGCTCGGAATATCCAGTTCTCCGTCGCGAATCAAGGACCGAGTGTCATGCAAAGTAAGCCCACACATCTGCCCTAAAGCTTGGATGTAGCCAAAACGAAATTACGGCAAGATCTCTTCATCGCGCCGAGATTCCATTAAAGCTTGGAAATCTTCAAAAGTGGGACATATCTCTTGTCCGCCAAAGCTAAAAACATGAGTTATCGAATTCCAACACTTAGCCGTGGCATGAAGGAACGGAAAACGCAGCGGGGTACGGCTCAGCAGGAATAGTGCATTTATTTCGAAACCCTAGAAATTCAACTTTTCCAAGTCGTCCAAGTTCGCAATCCAAGTGGAGAGTTTTTCGGCAAAGAATGTTTCTATTTGGGGGGAAAATGGAGTTAAAATGAAGAAACCACGAGGCTGGAACCTTTATAGAAGATAAGGCAGTGAGTGGAGGATGGATGTCGACGTTTCGGAGGTTCTGCCATCGATGGCTGGTAGTGCCTTATCAATGGTCGGCAGGGGTGCATTGATGGCCGGCAGGCCATCCCCCATGGCCGGCAGTCCTTCTTTAGGCTCACTGACCTCCTCTGTGAAGATCCAGTTTGTTTTCTGCAGTGGAGTTCTGTTATTTGTACCTTTTGAGGTCTTGTTTTCGTCTTGTTGGACTCGGCTGTGTTTTGTTTAAGACGTACTAGTCTTCGTTTTGTTTATCGAGTTATAATCGTCTCGGTTTGATTATCGAGTTGTAATCATCTTCGTTTTGTTTATCAAATTGTTACAATTTGCTTATTGAGTTGTAAGCCTGTCAAGGCTTCGTGTCGTTTATCGAGTTGTGTTGTCCTTTCAGTTGGTAGTTGGTTCACTACCTGATTAAGAGCAATGCATTTTGACTGTGTAGTTTTTAGACAAAAGATCAATCTCATTTTTATGCTGTGCGATGCTTAGAATACAAAATGCAACACTTTTTAAACCAAAAGTTGTTTCCATTCCAATCATGGTTTCTTTTTCCGAAAGAGTACAAGTTTGAAGAAAATAAAACTGCTTAAGGCTGTACAATGTGCTAACACTACTAGCAAAAAGAAAACAAAGTGAAAGCATCTGAATCGGTGCCACCCAGCTCAGGACTCAGAGGCTCTTTTCATCCTCTTCCTCAGCTGAGCAAAGTCTGCACCATCACCGTCAGCGCCATCACTCGGAATTGAGCCAGAGCCCGAACCAGATCCGCCTCTGCTCCCATCCTCAGAACCTAAGCCGGTGCCGTCACCTCCACCCTCTGATGACCCAGACTGTGGACTCGCTGCCTCAGCCTCCTTGTTCGTCTCGTCATTGTCATCGCGCCAAAATGGGCTCTGAAGGGCCACTGTGGCTGCGGGTACCTCTAGCTCTACCTCGGCTACGTGCTTGAGCCTGTCTCTTTCTTCTCTCTGCTGCTTGGTGGGGAGCTGAAGGTCCTGTTGCTGCTGCTCCTGCTGGGGCGTCCGATGGGGCTGGCATCTCGAAGGGAATCTGAAAAGGGCAGTTTATGAAGATGTATTAGTTGTGATGCATATCAGATGGTGTATATCAAATGACGTATCGATGCAATGTATATGTGCAGAGAATGGGAACAATGTATCTATGCAGTGTCTTAGAGCAATGTATCAGATCAGTGTAGTGTGGAACATTTGAAATGTTAATGTGTTAGTAGGGAGTTTCATGGCATGGAATGCAAATTAAAGAAAGATTACCGGGATCCTGTAGAGGCTGAGTAGATCCAAGCTCGTCTATACCATCTCTGTCAAGGAAGCCACTAGCTCAAGGGCCTGCCCTGTGTACTCTATGGGTGCCTGCAAGTGCATTGAAGGGATTAGTACTCTATACAGCATAAGTGAAATGAAGTGAATATGCAGAATTGAAATGTAAAGTTTGATACATACTGGAGTTGGGCCTCGAACCCCGACAAGTGCACGCCCAGCTGATGCGGGCTCGATGGGGATCTGGCAAGTCTCCCCAGAACGTCTCTGGTAGGTCAATGTAGTAGGCAGCTCTGGCCATCCAGTCTCCTGCCTCGCCTCAGGATCTTCTCCTGCCATGGGCTCTGGTCACCCTAGTCCGTCTGCCATTCCCTCTCGTAGTTGGAGCTCCAACTCCCTCACCTTCGTGAATGCCGGTCAGAGGCGGCATCAGAAACGTCTGAATGAAGGTCGCGTAGTCGCCCTCCATGCGGAAAAAGTCTGCATCCAGTCCTACCATGAACTGAATCACCTCCTCCTCAGAAAGCTTATGTGTCTCTCTCATAGATGTGGGAGGTGCCATCGGTATAAACTGGGCAGGCAAGCTCAAGGTCTAGCGCATGAAGCACTCGTTCAAGAACCAAGTGTGACAGATCAGTCCCTCAAGAAGGATGTGGCAGCGAGCCACGACCCTAGCAGTCTCATATGCAAATCTGGCCCCTGACGGTATCACGTCCCACGGCTGCCATGTGATCTGAAAATAAGAGAGTGAGCAAATGATCAGTTGTTGCCAATTGACCGATATGTGTATCAAGTTCATTGAAGAGTAGATTGCTTTGTTCTAGATTACCTCACCCGCCGTGACCGTGTCAAAGTACTGACAGAAAACATGAAGTTCTCCGGGTCTCTGACAGGCTGCCGTCGTATACCGAGAGAACAGGCTATCGTTAGGTCTCCTCTATAGGCTCTGGAGCAATTTGGGAAGTATCGTGCACCCACAAGATGAGAAAATGTGATCAATCTGATGTATGAGCAGTGCGAGAAAAATGCAAAGCATAAAGTATACAGTGCAAGAGTAGATATAGAGAATACAGAAAGTACATGTGTTGCACAAATGTAAAGCAGGAAATGCTGAGCAGAAAATGTAAAAATGAAGAGGGGGAACGAAGCTGCATACCTCCCAGGCTTGCCAATAGTCGCCGATCAAGGTCCCGCACATCTGAGAGGTCGAGCTCATATATCTGTATAGAGTGGTGAGACCGGCTCCGCCCCAATCGTAAAAGAGGACTCGCTGCAGCACCACCAATGCGCTTAGAAAGTACAAGCCTACGGTATTCCACCTGTTCGAGAACAAGGTAGTACCGAAAAGAAACATGAGAAAGCCCCTGGCATACTGCTCTGCCCCCTTGAATGTCTCGGGCTCCTCTCCTCTAAACCGCTCCTCAAACCAACTATATCTGACCATGCCTATCCGAAGTGTCGGCAGGTGTGCCCCAAGTAGTGCGGTCCACTCAGCCTCCCACTCCCCCATGTTAGGGTCAAGAGGGATTGGATCACCTCCCATGCCTAAGCTCGTGATCACGACGAAGTCGTAGGGAGTCATCATCATCTCCCCCGTGGAGGAGAAGTGGAAGGAGTTGGTGGTATCCCACCACCTCTCCACAAGAGCCCCTAAGGGAGGGCGGCTCGCTGTGACCCGTGTCAAACTAGAGCAAAATAGACTGAAGTCAGTCCCGTCGATGATGCCACGAACCCCGGCTGGAAGCTCGTCGTACCAATCTCGAGCCGTCGTGGTACCGTAGCCTTGAAAGGAGTGGGATCCATCCTCTGTTAATGCATGTGATGCAATTAGATCAAGTGAGGTGTAAAGTACAATTGAATGCAGAATAGTGATGTATGAGGTACAGTTGAATTCAGAGCAGTGATGTATGAGGTACAGTTGAATTCAGAGCAGTGATGTCTGAAGTACAGTTGAATGTGAAGCAGCAGTGTATGGAATACGGTCAGATCAAGGCATGTGATGCAATCAGATCAAAACAGTGCAAGAAATGCAACAGTTAAAGGTGGTATTGCAGAAAAGCAAAGTTTGTACCTCTACGGCTATGGTCGATAAGTGAGACATGAGCTCTGTCAGTAAGAGGCCTTCTGGCGTGCCCTCGGCGAAATCAGTGAAGGCCTTGATGCCTCCCGTAACTGGTACTATGTGTGTCTCGGGGTGATACCTCGTCGGATCGAATGGGCGAATGCTCGGCGGTAGTGGCTCAGGCTCAACCTCAAGCTTGGTCTTGAAGTCTGCTGCAATCTCTATTGGAGGGAGCGCGGGGAAGCCCCCGTCACATGGGACATCATCTGCCATCTAAAATAGATGCAAGAGAATAAAAAATGTGGGAAAATGAGGAAAATGGTTAAACTTTGCAAAGGTCAAACCCTAAGAGAGAGAAAAGTCAAAGAAAGTGAAAAATCCAGGAAAAGTGGACTAACCTTGGGCGAAACTCGAGGGGAACCAACCTTAAATGGTGGAAATGATGAAAGAAGCGTCGAAATCAACTTCTGATCGGCTCAAAGCGAAGAGAACAAGAGGGTTTTGCAAAGAAAAATGTTTATAGGGTGTTGGGAAACGCGTAGAATGCGCGGATCTAGAGAGAAGAAGCACTTAGAGAGCAAGAGAAGACAATTTCGTGCAAGGGTTTGTGGGGAAATGAAGTGATTTTGGGTGTACTTAAAGAGCCACGACTGAAATGACAATTTCGCCCAAATCTGCCATCGATGGCCGGCAATGGCACATTGATGGCCGGCACCCCTTTATTGATGGCTGGCAGGGGGCCGGCAGCCTCCCCTCATGGCCAACATGGTCCCACAAGCTCCCTCTAACCCTTAGACTCAGATATGTGTCCATGGGTTCAAAGAAATGCAAGGTATGCTCAAATTTTGATTCAAAATGCCTCCGCGGAAGCCTAGAATCGTGTTCTCGGTGTGTGGTGGTCACTGCCCATCAACACACACAAGGTGCATCCCTTTTAATACATCGCAACTCTTCCGAGAGGTAGACTGCAAGTTGCCTTCGAGTTGTCTTTATCGAGCATGCTTTTGTTGTCACATAGCATCTGCACGTTACATTGAACATGCATTCTAAATTGTTGCATAGACCATGCATTACCGTATTTGCATGGATCATGCATCGTTGATTATCTTGCATTGAATAGACTTCATTGATTATCTCGCATAGAACATGCTTCAGTTTCATTTCTTGCATATTGAGCATTGAGCATGCCTTGGCATCGTGTTATGATCATTCATCTCACATGAGGCATGCATTATATTGCATTGTACCTATCAAGTTTCTTTCTCATTCATGCACGATATTGTATGTACGGTTCATTTGAAGTTGGTGCAACTAGGCGATATTGCATGTGCGGTTCATTCAGAGAAGTTCCGTTTAAGATTGTTTGTTTTGTGTATCTATCGCACATGTTCATCTTTGTGTATCTATCGCACATGTTCACTTTGTGTATCTATTGCACATGTTAACTTTGTTTATCTATCGCACATGTTCATCTTTGTGTATCTGTCGCACATGTTAACTTTGTGTATCTATCGCACATGTTAACTTTGTGTATCTATCGCACATGTTCACTTTGTGTATCTATTGCACATGTTCATCTTTGTGTATCTGTGGCACATGTTCACTTTGTGTATCTATCGCACATGCTCACTTTGTGTATCTATCGCACATGTTTCACTTTGTGTATCTATCACACGTGTTCAACTTTGTGTATCTATCACACATGTTCACTTTGTGTATCTACCACACATATTCATCTTTGTGTATCTATCACACATGTTCAAACTTTGTGTATCTATCGCACATGTTCACTTTGTGCATCCATCGCACATCTTCACTCTGTGTATCTATCGCATTTAACCTCATATGCCTTGAGCGTTGTTGTTCTTTCACCTCGCGTGCGCAGTGAGTTAGACCTTCTTTGGTTAAGAGCATTTGGATTATGTTCCAACGCTTATACCACTCTTTTTCCTTTCGCGTGCAACGCGTCGGAATCTTGTTTGGGACCTCGGGTGTCCCCAACGGTCACTTTTAGTCTTTCCTACGTGGTGTGTAGTTAAGATTGCATAATTTTTTTACATCCTTTCTGCATGGAATGTGGTTTGACTTGTGAGTCTCACGCGTGGCATGTTTGTGTGTTGTCTATTTCATGTTGGGACTACTGTAACTTGTAGGTTTGCTTAAAATGTTGCATTTATTTTGCATAAATGCTTTATTACAGCCCTTTTTGCATAATCATAAGTTATGCTCTTGCATCATGCATAACATTTGCATTTTGCCCCAGCCTACGGGTGCATCTATATTGTTATCTTCTTTGTTTGTCTAGCTCTTCGGCCTTGTCAAAAATGGGTCGTCTCTAGGCTTTGATGTTCACTCCTGTCATTTCATGACTTCCGAGTTTTGTCAAAGAGGGGCAACTGTAGACACCCCATTTTTGATCGTCCTCAAGACTTGGATTTGCTTGCAGGTACATCTGGTGACAAGTTCGATTGCTTGCTAAGTGCTCAACTTTCACGACGGAATGCCCTATGTTTGATCCTTCCAGACCCTATTTCCATTATGTCTCATTTTTGGACCATGCTTTGGTCCCTCCATATTGATGTTCATGATGGCCTGCCAGCCATGATCAAGGGCTGCCGGCCATGGTGTTTTCCCTGTCGGCCAACAATGAGGCCCTGCTAGCCACCACTGATGGCCGGCCGGCCACCATTATTTCAATAGATATTTTTTAGATATTTTTGAGCCAGCTGTTTGCAAGATAGACCATCTGCTTGCACGTGGAGGGTTGGATTTGTTTGAAAGCTTCTTGTATCTCCTATATATAGAGACCTTTCTCTTGCATGCAAAGGGTTACAAAGTTTTGGCTGAGATATTTCTCTCTCTCTCTCTCTCTCTCTCTCTCTCTCTGTCTAGAATCCTCTCTCTCTATAATTTCTGCTTGAAAGTGAGTTTTCTTCACATATTTGCACTAAAACACCTAGTCAAACACATTCATCTTAGTGTTGAGGATTTTGGAGGCCTTGTTTGAGCTCCTTGGAGTGGTTTTGGCTCAGAAGCTTACTATTTTGCTGCTGTCTTCAAGGGTAAGAAGTTACCCCCTTTTAAGCTTTGTTTTGCTTCATTGGTTGGCCACCCTTGCATGTTGTTTTTGTCCTAGCAGTCAACTACAAAAACCTTTAATTTCAAGAGTTTGAAATGGTAGTTTGAGGTTCCTTTGAGGTTAGAAGGGTTCTCCTCTCTTTTGTGGCTTATTTGCTAAGCTTTATGCCATGTTTAAAAGCCTTTAAAACAATCTCTTTTTGCCCATTTAACCACTGAAATCTAGAGGATTTTCAGTGGCAAAAACTTGGTTTTGAGGACCAAAATAGGAGGGGGTGATCCCCTCTCCTTGTTTCTCATTTGCATGTGTTGATGGCTTAGTAGATGAGCATGTTTTTCTACCATCTCTTGACTTGATCTAAGCATATTTTTGTGACTTTTTTAACATGTTTTAGCTTTGTTTTTGGCTGGCTTGGTCACTTCTTGTTTGCATCTTGCACTTGTAGTGCAAATCTTGCATACTAGCCTTGTATGCTTAATGTTTTAGCTCATCTTTCTAGCATGTTTTAGTCCAACTTCAGCATGCTTTTACCAGTAATTTTGCATGCTTTAAATCTGTGCTGAGTGGTTTTCGTCATATGAGACTTATTATACATGGTTGTAGTACAAAGGCCCTTGCTAGCCTTGTGTTTTAAGGTCTCTAGCATGATTTGCTTATGATTTTTGCATGACATAGCATCATTTCACATGTAATTTTAGAGCATCTGTCATTGTCACACTCTCACATATTCCACTCTTTAAGTGCTTTTGAGTGTTGAGCCTTATGCCTTGTTTGTGAGCCAATGCATGAACATGATTTTTCTTGCTCTTCATGCTACCATCTCAGCACATTTTGGTCATTTTTTTGGCATGTTTGAGGTCTATTTAGGGTTGGCTTGGCCATTTGAGCATTGTATTGCATGGGTCTAGTGTTAAGCACTTTACTAGCTTTAATGCTTAAACCTTTAAACATGCATACTATGGGTTATTTGCATGGTTTTAAGTTACTTAGCATGTCATTTTAGTGCTGAAATGTATGTCATCGCACTCCATGGTTTCAATCTTTCGCTTGCCTCGAAAGTGATCTTAAGCCCCTTGTTGGCTTGGGCATGGAATTGAGGCTCTCATGCCTAATGGTTTTAACCTTCTCTTGAGGGTTTCTACTAACCAACAGCATGAGGCTTCTTTCATGCTTAAGGTGCTTGTGGTTAAGGCCATCTTTCCCATCTTTCCAATTAGAGGACTTTTGACATTGGACTTAACCGGTTAAAAGACTAATTGGTAATGTAAAATGTGTAAACAAGAATTGAATCAGGTAAAACATGCGAAGATAAGCATGTTGCATGTGTGCATTGCATTGTGTTCAATCGGACGTTATATTAAACACAAGGTGAATTGGTTCATTTCATACTCAAAGTGATGAAAATGAGCCAATCTCCTTTGTCTCCATTGCCTGTGATCACCCATGATAAGGTAGCGGTTCTTGAGTCTTGTTTGTTGTGCATTTATTGAATTTGTGCAAGTTGGATCCTTGGCCATCATGCATTAAAATGCTTGACTGATGGTTTTGGATCCAATGTTGCCTCTCCTTTGATGTTTTTAAATGATAAGGAGTGGCACAATACATACATGCCCTAGGGAGACCCTCAATTTCCTTTGTTTTGTGCTCTGTTGCAGTTTGGTGTCACAGCACACCAGTGGCCAGCAGTGCCACACTGATGGCCAGCACCCTTGCATCATTGGCCGGCAGAGGCCTACTCCTGGCCGACAGATGGCTGGCAGCAACTCCTAATAGCCGGCAGGCCACTGGTGCACTCCCCAACATTGGTTTGGTAAGTTGGTATCTAATTCAACATGAGAGGGGCTTTGCATTTCTGCACAAGAAGATTGAAGAGTTTCTTTAAATCTCGGCCGGTGATGTATGATTGCCAAAATCCCTTGGCTGGTTGAGGAAGCACTGCAGAAAACAAAGAGCAAACATTAGAAGAGATGAATGAGTTGGCAAGCTTTAACCAAAATGGAATTACAGTAGGATGACTAAGTCTTACCATTACCCTTTTTAAAAACTCTTCGGCGCAGAGGATTGAGATGAAGATCGTCATCAGGTGCAAACTCCCAGTTGCCCGAGACGATGAAGTAATCATCTCTAGCACCCTTGTTAGAGTCTGGGAGGTCGGCTATTAGTTTGAAGGCGATTGATCTGGGATTAATGGAGTATATATAGCCTTTTTCAAACTTAAGGCCACACATGGTATAGCAAAATTGGATATCGGCTAATGTAATCCTAGCATTTTCTCGATGTGCTAGTTCAATTATGCCATTAATAACCCTATATGAGTTTATGGCAAGCTGCATGGGGTTGAGTTTGTAATAGTGAAGGATTTCTCAGAAGACAGTATCTAGGGGTAACTGAAGTCTGCATTCGATGAATGCAACAACAGGGAAGGGCATGGAGTTTCCATCAGGAATGATAGAGTCCTCATTCCCAGCTAACCTCAAAATAGACATCAACTGGGATAGAGAACTCCTGCCTAAAATGCTCTAGTTTTTCTAGGGTGTCTATCATCCGCTTGAACATACCCATTATCCCGGCTAGAAGGGGTTGGACAACATAATGATTGATTTAGGTTTAAAAACCTCGGCTAAAACCTAAACAGGCACTGGTGACAGGGTTTTTAAAGATCTAAGGGAAATTCGTTTCAATTTTCCTAAAGAACAAGGTTCTAAAGCAAATCTCAAACCTAGAAACTACAAGGATTGAAGGCAAAAATCTGGAAATACAACAAGACAAACAAAAAGAAGAGCATGATTCAGAAATCAAGAACGCAACCAAGATTCAAGAATTAAGAAAATCATAAATTCGCAGAACAATAAGTGAGTGTGTGCAAGGCAGTGTGCAAGAACCAGAAGCAATACGCACACTCTTAAATTTAGGAATAAATTAGGATACAGACTCCAGAAACAAGAAATGGTGACCGAAGCATGAAGCAGAGTGCAATTACAAAAATAGATACAGATTCCACAAAAATAGGTATGAAGAGAAACATATAGCAAAATTCTGATGGAAGTTGTATGGAAGAGCATGGCCAAGAATAGTAAAAAATAGTGGAGAATTGAAGTTAAAAGAAAAGAAATCAGAGGATTTACCAGTTGAAGCCGGAGTAAGATACGCCAGAGTCAGATGAGTTGAACAATCAGAGTCGAATGATGAATGCTGTGCCAGTGGTGATGGAAAAGGCAGTTGTAGAGCTTGAGACCTTGAAAAATGTTGGTTTTGAAGGGAAATGCTAGAGAGAGAGAGAGAGAGAGTCTGAGAGAGAGAGAGAGAGAGAGAGAGAGACGAGGCAAATTGAATTCGTGAAAGTGAAAAGATGGATGAAGAAGAAAGAGTTTTGTTAAAAAATTCGAAAAGGCGGCAAACCATAATGAAATGCCTTGGACGACGTGCTTGTCAGAGGGTGTGCGCAGAAGCAACGCAACCTGATAGCGTGTGTCAGGTACAAACTAATAAGGAAAGGCCGCGTGGTGGAAACGGTAGAGAAAAACTGTGAATGACAGCTCATGAGCAGAAAAAACTCTTGAAGTTCTTGATTTAATGAAGCGAAAACCTCGGCTAGAGGAATAATCTCGGTTAAAGAACTCAAGGAACCTGGTCCTTAAGTATTGGTCATTGATAAAGATGGACAGCTAAGTCCTAAATACTTGAAATCGATGAGTCAAGCTCTCGGTTGAAAGGGAAGAATGAATTTTAGCCGATATAAATATACAAATAAGCATGTAGGTTCCATCACCTCAGTTTGCCGAGGTAATAGAACCTAGGGGTAGTTGTGAGGAAATATTTTGTGAATGACAGCACGTAGCCAAGGTGACGTTGGAGTGCCAGCCGAGGTGCCACGTGGCCTGGTCCTGAAGCCGAGGTGATCTCGGCTAGGCCGAGGTTGTCTGCGGAGATGTCGGAATTTGAGATGAGCGGATAAGGGACAAGAGTCCTAGAACAACGAATGACCTCAATCTAGATAAAGATAAAGTTCTTGGGGAGTTTATCCCTATCTAGCTAAGAGTCCAAGATGAGCATTGAGCCTGAGTCTATTGAAGTGAGGCTTCTACAGGGATCAGGTCAATGCTGGCTATAAAAGCAGGGCTCCCACGTGGGTTTGAGGTATGTGTGATAGACTATGAGCAATAAATTCTTTCTTTTAAGTTAAGCACAATTAGCTATTTTTTAGAGATATTTAATTACTAACTTGAGCATCGGAGTGTCTTCGGGTGGACGAACCGCCGCCGAATTCTTATCTTTTTGTGACAAGATGTTCAGGCTTAATCTATTCTACCGGTGCTCTCTACCTGAATTTTCTCGTTTGGTTGTGTGGTCAGAAATCAACGCCCACAATTTCATACGGAGAAGTAGTGAAGACGATGATACAATTGTTTTAGTGACCAATGTGCAGGAGTAAACTTATTTGGATATACTCGACTGCGGCAATTTAGCTGCCTTTGATGATGCGGTGATGCCTGGTGATGACGATGTGGAGATGGGTCAGGTGAGGGCTTGGATTAGGGAGGAATTGGTCAGAATTCTACGAAATGTTGGTAGTAGTGCAGCGTAGCTGGGATTATGCGACTGTTGTTAATGGTTCATGGTTTATGTCGTCCATTTTATGTTATGGGAGAAGGCAAATGTGTTGGGGGAATGCAAACATGCCTCGTTTTATTTTTTATGTTTACGTGTGCAATGAAATGTGTGTACTTTGTTTTATGCGCAAAAATTTATGTATGTAATCTGTTTTATTTGGAATTTCTTTTTTGGAAAATGATTTGGAGCCCTAAAAACTGTCCCCCTAATCTCCCTAATTTCCATTTTGGGTAACTGTTTCCTTGTTTTTTTTTTTTTTCTTACTTGATATGGAAATTAGGGGGATTAGGGGGAGTGTTTTTAGGGGGATGTAGCAATGCCCTTCTTTTTTGGTGTTTCGACATTACCAAATTGCTGTTTTCAAAAAAATTAAACAATATATATGTAGATATTTGTATGTAAATTAAAAAATTTGTTTCGGTGTAATGTAATGAACGATATGTGTATTTTTTAAACATTTATGAAAGGGAAGTTTTTTATTTTTTTGGAAAGTTGTTTGTCAAACATTGTTTCTGATCAACTTTATAACCATTTTTTTTCCATGTGGAATTTTATTAAAACGGTGTATTTTGAATTCAATGTTATCATAAAGTGTTGATGTTGGAAGCATTCGTGTTATTTTACTGTGAAATTTTTTACAAAATACAGAGGAATACGAAAATGCATTTCCAGATTTTTATTTTATATTTTTTGTATCATGAATTTGTGAAAGATTTTTTCACAACTATTATATTTGTTACAGCAACACTGTTTTTGAACATTTCATTCAAAAAAACTGGAACCAAAGGAGGTGAATGAAACTGTAATTGAAAAAAATTACTATTTAGTTGGAAAAATGTTTGAGGACCACAATTTTTGTGGCTCAAATGGCTCGAAATTGCCAAAACGAACAGTACTACGGAGTTTTAAGTATATTGTATTTTGAAAAATCATTTTTTGAAATCATTTTTTTGAAGAGAAAATTTGTTTGGTTATAAATTTTTAATTTTGAGTTGTATTTTAAAATTCTTTTAATTTTTTTAAACATTCACTAATTTTGTTATTTTTTTTTTTAAAGTAAATTTTTTTACGGGAAATTGTGTCGCAACCATTTGTGAGATGTATTTGCTTAAAATATTTTAAATAAAATTTTTAACTTTTTTAAATTTAAAAAAATTAAATTTCTTTATTTTAAATATATAATTGGTATTAAAAGTATTTTATATTTTAAATTTTTTTTAAATGCTTCTGTATTGTCAATAATTTAAATATTTTTTAAAATTTGTTTTCATTATTTATAATTGAACAAAAAAAATTTAATTATTTCTTAAACTTCTTTGAAATTTTTAAAAATTTTGGATCGTCCATACATAAATCATAACAAATTAGTTGCCAAAAAATAATAAAATATTTTTTTGAATAAATTAAAAAAAGATTTTTTTTTCTTCAAAAATATTGCTTGAAAAAAATATTTCTTCAGAAAAATAAATAAAAAAATTTTGAAGAAGGAAAATAAAAACACAGTTTTTAAAATTGTTTTTTAATGTAGAGTTTTAAAAAAAATTAATTATAAATTTTGAAAAGAATTTTTTAATGGAATCATCTCCACTTGGTTAGTTATGAATTTTTAATTGCATTTAAAAAATTAGAATAAAACAAAATGAATAAAATTATAACACATACCAAAAAATAATAAGAATTTTTTCAGAATTAAAAAAAAAAAAATGTTGAAATCCCACAATTTTTGGTATCCCAAAAACGATTTCAACAACTCAGTTGTGCATGTTCAATGCCTGCGAGGCTGCCACGGTAGGCACATCAATGGAATGGACAGCAGGTCTGGCCCTTCGTAATTTGCGTGTCCGACAGACACAGCTGGGAAGGGTAAAATTGCCAATTTACTTATTTTTTGAATTTATAAATAATTTTGTTTCCCTTTTTTTTTTAAAAAAAAAATTCAAAAAAATATTTCCAAACGTATTAGCATTTTTTGATTTTATATTTTAATTAAAAAATTTTAAAAAAATATTAAAATAAATTATTTTCAAACAAGGTGACATTGAAATTTTTCTAATGTATGAGCTAAAAATTAAAAAAAAAAAAAACTCACCAAAGGAAAAATTAAACAAAAATTCTAACCGCCACCTAAACTTTTCATCTAAAGAAAACATTCTTTTTTTTTATAACATTTCTTGAAATTAACTTTTTTAGCAATAATATTATCTGTAAAAAAAGTAAAAAAACATACAAAACTTTATCCTTAAATGCATGAACATCCCACAATTTTGTGTAACAAAAAATTTATTTATTTATTTAAATTATTTATGTATAACTATAACATTCTTCCAAAATTTTAAGGTCCCATTTATTTACATGATTAGAAGAGGGATTGGACTACTTGTGAGATGGACCTTATATATGTCACATTTGTTTGGTTGATTGCCAATCAGATCAGCCCAGTTTGTTTTTAAAGGTAGAATAGAAGAGATTTATAGTGAGAAAATTAATAGTGAGGGGATTGTTAGTGAGAAAATTAAGGTTAACTACTAATATCATTCAAAACAAATATAATATTAGTGAGTCTCACCTCACTATGAATCTCAATCTCGTCCCTATAATCTAAAATAAATGGGGCCTTAAGGTTGACTACTAATATCATTCACTGCGGATGCAAGGTGAAATTAATGATTTTATACACACTTTATAAAAAATACTCCATCCGATCAGATTTATTGGTTGTTTAAGAGATTCTAACTTTTTAAGGCAACATACAATTATTATATTTACATTTAAATTTTAAAATATGTCTCATTAATATCTTTATCTTTTTAAAATTTTAATATATTTATAATTATTCAAAAGCGATAGTTTTGAAAAATCAAATGATTTTTATTTTGACTTTTCAAATGAGACTAATATTTTATATATTGAGGCCTCGTTTGGGAACAGGCTATTTTAGTAATTTTTTGGCTTTTTACGAAAAGATGTGCAGAAAAGTAGAGAGGTGATGTGACTAGTTTTAGTTGACTTTTTGACTTTTTGACTAAAATAGCTACTCCCCAAACGAGGCCTGAGAACTCTTTTGTAAATTTATAGATTTCATCACAATCAATTAATACCACTGTACTTTATCTTATATTTTCAATTTAATATTACATATTACTAATCTCATCAATCAATCTCACTCAGTCTAATCAGCCAAACATGACTTAAGGGTTGATTGCAGAGAGGTTATGTAGTAGTGTTGGAGTAATGCTACACACTATTTATCACTTGACAGTTATTGTCTCCTAAAAACGCAATATAATGTATTGAACCTCACTGTTTTAACCAATAAATATTAAATTAGGACACTACATTAATTTATTTTTGGACGACCAAATTAGTTTTAAGAAAATTGCTAATAGGTGAGACATACACAAAATAATTGCATACATATGTAAATCTTTTCTGATTCAACTTGATACACAAAAAGAACTTGTACCAAGCACAATAATACACTATGGGGGTGTTTGATTCAAGGGATTATGAGAAAGATTATTTACTGTTCAGGTTGCTTATTCAATAGAGGGGGATGTCCATTGTTTGGTGTCCATTTTAGTTTGCTAGACATGGAGTCCAGCCGGACTCCATATCCCTCATATGAGGGAACAAACAATCCTAGGGGAGAGGTGAGATTATTTCTATGGGACTAATGTGTAAAATGTCCATATTACCCTCATGCTATTACTTATTAAACAATTAGAAAATGGTAAAATAGTATTTTGAACATTTATAAATTATTTTTTTGGTGTTATTAATTTAAAATTATATATTAAATAAAAATATAAATTATAAATTAAATTTAAATAAAAATAATAACTTAAAAATTATGGCCTTATAAATTAAAATTTTTTAGTGTTGTTAAAAAATTAAATTTATATATTCAATAATTTTTTTTGTGTTGTTTAATTTAAAATTATATATTAAATAAAAAAATATAAATTATAATTTATAAATTTAATTTAATTAAAAATAATAAATTAAAAATTAGGGCCTTATAAATTAAAAAATTTTAGTGTTGCTAAATTATAAATTATAAATTATAAGGGTAAAATAGTATTTTGAACAATTATCATTATTCAGTCCATCCAATGAAACATTAGATTCACTAAAAATAGTCCTTTCCGGACATCTAATCCCATGAGAAAATAAACACGGGATACATATCCAATTCAACCAAATAGTTCGGGAGATTTACAGTCACAGGGTTCAAGTCCGATGGATTCTAATCCCTCTTATCCAATCCGTCCAATCAAACACACTCTAATAAATATGAGATTTACATTTCTAACACCCCTAAAATAATTTCTATAAACCATCCATGATATTAATTACATAACAACACATGATGAAATAATTCTATTTCATTTATCCCCGATCACTTGTACAAGAGGTGACACATGCAGGTATAAATTCCTAAGTCTAACCATAAATCTATAGCATATGTGCAACAAGAGATAAGATAAGAAAGTAAAACAGATAAATAAATGCCCTAAAGATTTACAACTTTCTAAGATAGTTCTTGGTTACAACAAAAGTGGGCTTAAGTCCAATATAGATAAAGACTTTGTCTTGTACAAAAAAACAAATACAGTAAATACACAAAAGAAGCTCTCGCTCCAAGTCCTCCCAAACTACTGTCTTGGGGGAGACATATCATCAGCACCTAAAATGTTTTTCCCACAAAGGGTAAGCCAAAGCCCAGTAGAAATAATCCAGCATAATATATGAATCTTAACAAAACTATAAGGTGAATGCATATGAAATGGTTGTGCCAAAACGTTTTATCTCTTTCCAAAAACCATGCAATGCCAAATAAATATCATAGTTCATAGAACATTCTCTTTTCAAGGGAAAACAGGGCAATTGTAGCTTGACTTTTTCGCGCCCCCTTTTGGAGAGCTCGAATTGGTCCTACAGTTTGGACTCCTGTCACGGTTTTGAATCTAATCTCACAAAGTGCAATGTGAAACTGATAAACACCAAAGAGTCTAATCCAACAAATCATTTTGGAAAATCGATTTTAAATCAAATAATGTCAAAATTGGACTGCTTTGCCAGATAACAGAGTCGCCACCTAAATATTATGTTTTTGGGAAATTTAGGAAACCTTAACTCGTGCCAAAGGCCACGTGTCTGTCATCTCCAAAGTTGCCTCGGCTCGGGAACTTGGGTACGAGAGGGAAAGGTCTTGAAATGAGCACCCTTACTTGCCCGATCAAAGATTGGCCTCTACTAAGCATGATATGTTGTTTTATAAAAGTCATGTGTTCTTATTCCGATTATTAGTGAACTTTACTGTGTGATGCGCACAAGCAAGTATAGACTAAAATTGCAAGAATTGGAACAAATTCAACTCATGTTTGCTTTCGAAAATGGTTTGAAGTTGCCACCCTCCAGTGGGCTAAAACGCGGATTTACCACCTCAAGTGGGCTTAAAACATGATTTTGCCACTTCACAAAGTGGGCTTAAAACTCTCATTCGTTGAATTGTTCAAATTCAAACAATCAAGCCTTCATCCATAGGTATTCATGAAGTTTAGCAAATAAGCACATAGCCTCATGGTAAGCATGCTATCATGATAACACTCACACTCATGCAAGTATACTAAAGCATAAAACTTACCGAGTACTCCAAGCCAAAACCAAAACTAGTTAGAAAGATGCATGATCCTAACTATGTTAAGATGCCTAATGCAACACATGCAACATGAAATTAATAGGCTCGGCTACTAAGATGGCATATGAATGCAACAATTTGATAACATGCTTTGAGACACGTATTCAAAGAAATGTATTGAATTTGCAATGCAGTTTGAATGATGCGCTGAGCCCCGGTGCATGCAAGACAAATGAATGGATGCAAACATGCGAGCATAAGGTATGCTAATTGAAAATGCCCCTAATCTAACCATCAAAAGCGGGTAAATAAAAGGGAGAAAGACATGGGGTTGGAAGACATGCACACACACATGCACACTTATTACAAAATTATGCCTTCTCGAAGGAGGGTCCGAATGAATAAGCTAAGCTACACTAAGCTAAGCTAATTACTACAAAACGAAACTAATTAACTATTCCAGTTAACTAATTATAAATTGAAATAAATTAACTAACTATTCTAAGCTAACTAAAATATTATAGACCAAATTAAACTTAAATAATTACAACACTTGAATTGAATAATTAGCTACGTTAACTAACTAAAGCAATTAAATGGCCTTGAGGGCGAGGGACGCATGCATGCTCAGTTGCTCCACCCGAAAATGCCTTTGCCTTGCTGTTGGATGCCTCTGTTTACACTCATTTGATCATCGAAAATCGAACCAACTTCTAGATTGCCTCTGCTCTAACACAAGAACACATTTGTGCAAAAATTCACTGGTGGCCGGTCGGCTACAAAAGGTGGCTGTCGGCCACCTCAAGTGGCCGGTCGGCTAGCTCAAGTGGCCGGTCGGCCACCCATTTTTCTGGACTTCTTCTTTTGCTGTAACAGAGAGCAAACAGAGGCAAAGTAATGCATTTTTAAGGAATGTGTGTACTGCTATCCTCCTTATCATCTCTCAAGGTCAAAGGAGTGTAGCTCTTGGCTCTCAAGCCATCAACGAAGCATTTTCAATGCATGATGGCTAGAAAACCAAGCTTGTACAAGCTTAATGAATGCACAAACAAGACCAAAATAACCACCACCCTATCATGCATGATCAAGGGTGACAATGACTAAGAAAAGTGGCACGTTTTATCACTTTGAGTATGAAACGTCCCATTTTTCTTGTATTCGGATTAACGTCCGATCCAAACACATGCAATGCAACACAACGTGCTTATCTTGCACAAGTTTTACTTGTCATGTTTTGTTTACACATTTTTTTATTACTGATTAGTCCTTTAACCGATTAAGTCCAAAGTGAGAGTCCTCTAATTGGAAAGAGGGCTTAATCCACAAGTACCTTGAGCATGAAAGATGCCTCATGCTGTTGATTAGTAGAAACCCTCAAGAGAGGATTAAAACCATTAGGCATGAGAGCCTCAATTCCACACTCAAGCCAACATGGGGCTCAAGACCACTTTCAAAACAAAGTAAAAAGTGAAGAATGGAGGGAGGTTGCAGACTTTTCAGTGCTGATATGTCATGCAAGCAACACATGCTTAAGAGCCTAAAACATTAAGTTAGTAAAGACCACAACACTATAAGCATGCAAGACAAAGCTCAATTGACCAAACCAGCTCTGAACAGAGTTAAAACATGCCAAAATAGTGGCTAAAACATGCTAAGATTGAGGCACAAAAAGCTAGAAAAACATGCTCACATGTTAGCTAGCAAACAAGACTCAAAACACAACTCTCAAAAGCAATGAAAGAGTGAAATAAGTGAGAGTGTGACAGAGCTATATACACTGAAATCATATGTAAAATGATGCTATAACATGCAAGCCACTCAAACACTTCATGCTTAAAACCTCAAAACAATAAGCTAGTGAAGACCATTGCACTATAGCCATGCAATACAAGCTTTGAAGGACTTAACCAACCCAAAATAGAGTTAAAATAGGCCAAAATAGTAGCTAAAACAACTTGAAGTTAAGCTAACACAAGCTACAAAATATAGGCTAAACCATTAGGCATGCTAGACTAGTAAGCACAATTGCACTACAAGTACAAAAAGCAAGCAGCAAATGCTCCAACCAACCCAAAACAGAGTTGAAATATGCAAAAATAGAGCCTAAAACATGCTTGAACTAAGCTAACACAAGCTACAAAATCAAGCTACCATGCGAAGCTAACTAGGCATGCAAAAGAGACACAAAGAGAGGAGGCTAACCCCTCCATTTTTAGACTTCAAAACATACTTTTTACCACTGACATAACTCTGAATTTCAGTGGTTTAAAGGCCCAAAAAGTTTGATTTAAAGGTGGAAAGAAATGGAACAAAAAGCTTCACAAGCCAAAGAGCAAAAAGAGGGGACAACCCCCTAACTCACCATGACTTAAACTACCATTTTGAAACCTTTAAAATAGAGTTTTTTATGGTTGAAAAATTAGGTCAAAACAGTGTAAAAAGATAGCCAAGCAATTTATTAAAACAAAGCTTAAATAAGGTAAGCCTTATACCTTTGAAGCATAACACCAAATAGCCACAATTCTGAGCTAAAACCAGCCTTAGGAGCTCAAACCAAGCCTCAAAGAACCTCAGCTCCAAGATGAAGATGTTTGGTTAAGGGTCTAGGCAAAGGAGAGGTGTATCTCTACTTGTATGCACAAAAGGGCAAGAGAGAGAAATAAATCTAGAGAGAGAGGCTCCCAAAATGTGCTAACCTTCCAATATGAGAGATATGGCCTCTATATATAGAAAAAAGAGAGCATTGGTCGAAAATATCTAAAAATGGGATAGCTGGAGTAGTGCAGAACAGCTGGAGGAGAAATATCTACAAAATATTTGAGTTTTGGACACTAGTGGCCGACCGGACAAATCCGTGGCCGACCGTACACACCCATGGCCGACCAGCCACCAATGGTGGCCGACTGTACACACCCGTGGCCGACCAGCCACACTTGTGGCCAACAGCAAAAATCTGTTTTCCAGGTTCAACTTCAAATGGGCATAACTGCTTCATCTAGACTCCTTTTCAGGTCATTCTTGCACCTAAATTGAAGCCTTGGAAGTCTTCTTTGCAATGGTGGAAGCCTCAAATCAAAATTCAAAGTGTGCTAAGAGATATTCTTGTTTTATTGAAGACTGCTCAGTTTTGGTCCTCACGGATTGATGCCTAACTGCTTCTCAGCTAGTTTTCTTCCCTCCTCTCCTATTTTCTTCAACTCCAAACCTTTAAAAAAAGATGTTTTAAATTTTTTTTTCAAAGAGTTCACCTCTCTT
Source organism: Camellia lanceoleosa (assembly GCA_025200525.1). NCBI lineage: Eukaryota > Viridiplantae > Streptophyta > Magnoliopsida > Ericales > Theaceae > Camellia > Camellia lanceoleosa. The sequence continues at coordinate 48,884,301 of CM045767.1, forward strand.
CCATTCATTTCAACTTTGTCCTTGCACAGTTTACCGAAAAGCGCAACGTTTAATGAAATGCGAGTCTCGGAACATCGTAGGAACTTTGTTTCAAAAATATTTTGAAAGAGAGGGTTTTAAGGCCTCAAAATCATTTTGGTCAAAATAGTTTTGGTCCAAAAATGGGGTGTAAGGTTAGGATTTGACACTCTGCTTGCTAAAGAAATCGAACCTTTGCACTGCACATCTTTCATCACCAAATAAGCAATCAGTGGTGCACAAGTCTTAAGGGTAGTCAAAAATAGGGTGTCTACAACAGTGAATCATATTTATAGAAATCTATAAAACAGTATCACATTTCACGGAAATTTCGTCTGCCTGAAATCGTAAACTAGCACCCATGTAAACGTAGGCTATACAAGCACTACTATTGCCATTTTACGAATTTTTCATCCGCGGGATCAGCACCCATGTATACGCTCAGTTTTCGAGACTTTCACCTAGGACACAAAGGCCAACTTATTTGATATAACAACAACTTCTTTCCATATTCACCAATTTCCTTAAAACAATATACATTTGCAATGTATAAATATAAAATAATGTTCGATGCAAATAAATGAGAGAGATAGTTTCGATATCCCTAATTCTCATGCAATTTCTACAACAATCACTGTTATCCTCCACAGATAGCTCAAAACAGATATTTCTACACAGATAATTTATATTCCATAAGGATAAACTTTCCAAATTTCAAAAGGTGAGTGATAATACATATCCAACTCTTTTATCCTTATCAATGTCAATCCAATTTCATAATCTCAACATCAATTTTATTATTTATACAAAATCAACATTTGAGGCATTTGAAGCAAAATTCATTTTCTTTCCAAAATCAATCTCGAGTATTAAAATCAACCATTTCTACCAAACTCAACATTATTTCCAACATCAAAATTATTTCCAAGAATCCATTTGAAAAACTCATCTTTTGATTTTTAACCAAAACCCTAGGTTTGTTCCAAAATTTCCAAAATCGCAATATTGATTAGAAATAACAATAGCTAAGTTAAAACTCATAAAAAGAGTGGAGCTTGAACACGAGACAGAGAAAGAGAGTGTGCGGAACTCAAAAACGCCTAAAACCAACTTTGCACCAATTACAATGAAGCCCTCACCGAGCTCTATCTTTTTTACAAAGGCACACGGAAAAAAGATCAATGGATTTAGACGGATTCAAGCGAAATAAATGAGTTTTAGAGAGAGAGAGAGAGAGAGAAAGATATTAGGGTTTTGAAAAGTTTAAAGAGAGATAGAGGTGAAAGAGTGAGTCAAAAAGGGTTGTTTACAAACTGATACACGTACAGTTCGCTCCAACGCAAGATGTGTCGCTCAAGTGGCTAGACACAATAAGTTTTACAGCTTGAGCGCAAGAATCTTCGCTTGAGCGCAGAATACAAACTCCCAGCAGTTTTATAAATAGAGGTGGTCACTCGAGCGAAAAATACAAACTCTCAGTATTTTTGCAAACCTGCAAAAGTACTGGAGGTTCACAAAGATCGCTCGAATGTAAGAAGTGGCACTCGAGCAAAGGAAAAAAAATTTAGGCAACAAAAGTTTGAAAAACAAGCTACCAACCTGTTCCAAACGCAATCAACATATCCCAAAATCTAAACTCAAAGAGATATAAAGGGAAACAAGACATGGATAACTATATGTGACAATGAAACTCGGATCCAAAATATCAAATGGGTCGAGTCCAAACCAGAATCACTATAATCTTCCCCTTTAGAAATTTTATCTCCAAAATTTTAAACGAAACATTAAAACCATGTTTTAACCAATTATAACATTGACAATAATTCAAATTCATCACCATGACCCATCCACCGGTCATTCACTCTCACGCTGTGGTGTCGCCACAACACTTTTATCAAAGGAATCGTCTTGCCTCGCAAGACTTGGTCTTGAGTATCTAAAAATCTAACCGGTCTCCCCTCATATGAGGCATCCTTGTCAACCTCTAACTCAGTTTAATCCAACACGTGTGAAGGATTCGGCTTATACTTCCAAAGCATACAAATATGGAACACGTCAAGAACCCCGGAAAACTATGGTGGCAAGGCCAAATGATAAGCTATCTCCCCAATCTACTCTAGGATCTCAAAAGGCCCAATAAACCTATGAGATAACTTCTCGCTTTTTCCAAATCTTAGGTGATACCTTCAAGAAGACGTGATCTCGCACCTCAAAGGATAACGGTTTCCTCCTACGGTCTGTATAGCTCTTCTGATGACTTTGAGCCATGACCAACCTCTTATGAAAATGTGCAACTTTCTCTATCGTTTTCCAGACTAACTCTAGACCCAACATAGGTACATCACCCATATCAACCCGACACATAAGAGATCTACACGGTTCGCCATACTAGGCATCAAACGGTGCCATACCAATACTCAACTGGAAGCTGTTGTTATAGGCAAACTCCACTAAGGACACAACCTCGAAGCATATCCTTAAGGATCTGAATAGTATGCTCTAACTATCTATTAGTCTAAGAATAAGAGGCAGTACTAAAAGTCAACCTAGTACCTAAGGCATTTTGCAGGCTCTGCCACAACTGAGCTGTAAAATACGGATCTCTATCCGAGACAATAGTCACAATGACCCCATGAAGCTGAACAATGTCCCTAATGTAAAGGTCAACTAGATAATCTACCGAGTCACTCGTGCGCATAAGTACAAAGTGTGCTGACTTGGTCAATCGATCAACTATCACCCAAATGGTGTCATTACCCCATTGAGTCCTCGGAAGACCCACAACAAAATCCATTGTGACATGCTCCCACTTCCACTCGACTATAGGCAAGGGCTGTAACAAACCCGCAGGCCTCTAATGCTCGGTCTTCACTTGTTGACAAGTAAGGCACCTTGACACAAAAATGGCTATATCCTTATTCATCCCCTTCCACCAAAACTGACGACTAAGATCGTGATACATCTTTGTGCCTCCCGGATGCACCACAAGGCATGAATGGTGAAACTCTCAGAGTACCTCCTCTCGGCATGACTCTGGCACGAAGAGACGGTCAAGGTATCTAACGCTCGAGTTGGAATACATGTTCAAGCCCTTCTCTACCTTTCCACTAGAGATCTTCTCTCGGAAGGTTTCTACCTCAAGATCACTCCTCTGTGCGTCTATAACTTGGCTCATAAGTATAGGGTGTGCAACTACCAAAAACAAAGCTGCAGATTCAACAGACTTGCCAAGATACAAGTCAAACTCACCAATAGCACCCAAAATCTCCCATTCTCGAATGGCGATATAAGCTACACTGCTAATGGATTTTCTACTCAAGGCATCGGCCACTACATTGGCCTTGCCCGGATGATAGTGCAACTCAAAATCATAGTCTTCCATAAACTCCATCCACCTCCTCTGCCTCAAATTCAGATCTTTCTGTGAAAACAAGTACTTCAGACTCTTGTGATCAAAAAGCACCTCAAACATTTCACCGTAAAGGTAATGCCTCCAAATCTTCAAGGCGAAGATCATAGCTGCTAGTTCTAAATCATGGGTAGGATAGTTCCTCTCTTGTGTTTTCAATTGACGTGAGCCATAGGCTACTACCTTTCCCTCTTGCATCAAAACACAGCCCAAACCTTCTCGTCAGGCATCACAATACACAAAATAGCCCAAACCCCTCTCTGGAATAATCAACACAGGAGTAGTGGTAAGTCTAACCTTAAGCTCTTGAAATGACTTCTCACAAGTCTCACTTCACACAAATTTAACTCTCTTCCTCGTAAGCCTAGTCAGTGGTGAGGCTAATTTAGAGAAATCCTTCACAAACTGACGAAAATAGCCGGCGAACCCCAAGAAACTACGGATCTCAACGGCATTCTTGGGTTGCTCCCAATCTTGCACTGCTTCTACCTTAGAAGAGTCTATGGTCACTCCTTTCCTGAATACTACACGGCCTAAGAACTTTACTTCCTTTAACTAGAATTTACACTTCCCAAACTTAGCATACAATTTGTGGGCTCTAAGCAACTCAAGCACAACTAGCAAGTGTTCCTCATGCTCCTCCTTAGAGGGTAAGTAAATCAAGATGTCATCAACAAAGATGGCTACAAAGCGGTCTAATAACTCACGGAAGATTCAGTTTATCAAATCCATAAACACGACTTGTGCACTGGTTAGCCCAAAAGGCATCACAAGGAACTCATAATGGCCATACCTCGTATGGAATGCCATCTTTTGGATATCTTCCTCCCTTACCCTCAATTGGTTGTAACCCGATCGTAAGTCTATCTTAGAGAAGCAAAAAGACCCCTTCAACTGGTCAAACAAATCATCTATGCATGGTATTGGGTGCTTGTTCTTAACAATTACCCGACTCAACTTCTATGATGCACCATCTTTCTTTTTGACAAAGAGAGTCGGTGCTCCCTAAGGCGAAGTACTAGAACGAATAAAACCCTTATATAGCAATTCTTAGAGTTGAATATTCAACTCACTCAACTCGGCGGGTGCAAAACTATACGATACCATAGAAATTGGTGCCATGCCAGGCACTAAGTCAATAGAGAACTCGATCTCACGATGAAGTGGTAAACTAGTGAGATCCTTAGGAAAGACATCCAGGTAATCACAAACTACCCTTGGCAAATCAACTTAGGCTTCGTCACACTCACTACCTAAGAAGTTCGCAAGAAGACAACTAAGCTCACTCTGCCCTCACGGATCACATACTGGTGATGAAGCTCTATCGGCTCTGACCCCCATGAAATAAAAAAATTCGCCACACAAGGTACATATAGTAACCCTCTAACAATAACAATGTATGACAGCCTGATACGATGACAACCAGTCCATACCCAATATAGCATCGAAAGTTGACATGTCAATCAATACAAATGCAAAAGGAAGTCGGCGACCGGCAACCTCTATCTCACAACCACGGAACCCATGTTTCAAAACAATCTCACCACCACTAGGTGACTTTACACTAAGTGGAGATACTAACTGCGCCAATTCTAACCCCAATGGCGATGCAAATGTAGACAAGATGAATGAATGAGATGCACCCGTATTAATTAACAAATTGGCAATATAATTGCATAACAAGAAAGTACCTCTCACAACTGAAGGCGCTGGTAATAAGTCTGGCGTAGTAACAGTATACACATGCCCTGTAGGTCTCTACTCCACCTAATCACCCCTCGAAGTATATGTCTGATACACTAACTAAGCCAAAGAGGCTCCCTGATTGGCCCTTGAGGCCTATGTTGACTATGCGGGCTGGTGGCTCTGTGTTGTAGACACCACATTTTGACCACCCTTAAGACTTAGGTGCCTCATGTTGAACACTCGATGATGAAATGTTACACTGTGCAAATCGTTCAAATTCTTCAGCAAAACGCTTTAGTTTTCAAGCTTGAAAACCTAAACCTTCCACCCCCTTTGAACCAAAAAAACCTAACTTTTTTTTAGCTTGACCACCTAGAGACCGACTGGCTAACAAGTGGCAGACAGGCCATTTTTGGTTGGCTGACCATCCATCTCCATGGCTGGCCAGCCTGCCATGATTAGCGGCAGACAGATATTTTACAGCCAGCTGTTCCCTTATGGGTATATCTTGCACCAGCTGGCTTATTACAAATATTTTTGACGTGAGATAGTTTTTATTTCTATAAATAGATGACCTCCCCTCATGGTTTGGGGTTATAAAATTTTGGCCAAAACCAAAAACTTGTCCAACACACACACACACACACACACACACACACACACACACACACACTCTCTCTCTCTCTCTCTCTCTCTCTCTCTCTCTCGCATTACACATACACTATCTATACACTTCCTACACCAAAAACTTGAGGTCTCTTGCTGAGATTCTTGACCCTAAATTTCAACTCTTGAGAGTGTTTACCTTGTGGTTTGCTTAACCAAGAGTATCATCTCTTCAAGAGGTATAACCTTTGCTATCTTTTGCCTTGTTTACACTGCTCTTCTCTTATATTTTTCTTGTTGTTTATACACTGTTTTGGACTAGTTTTGAGGGTTGAAACTTGTGATTTAAAAGCTACCAAAGGCGGAGGGGTTAACCACCATTTCTTGAGCCTTATCCCATAGCTTATATCCTTGTTCTTCCCACTTGTTTCTTTTCTTTTAGCTACTATTTTTCAGAGATTTCAGAGGCTAAAATATGTGATTTGAAGGTCCAAAAAGTGGACGGGTTAGCCACCCTTCCTTAGGCTTGCTTCCTAGCTTTGTTCTCTTCCATTTTTGTCTTAATTTTATACTTTTTTTCAAAATGATTTCTGCACTGTTTTCTAGTTTTGGGGGCTGTTTTAATTGTTTATTTATTTTATGATTTGAAGACTACACTTGTGTTGTTGTAAGTCCTCATAGATTTGGGTATTTAGGCCATAGATACCCATCTATTTGAGCTGATAGCTTTATTTACAGAGTTTTCATGTAAATATTCACATTTGCCATAATCATGTTTGAATAATCATCTCTACAATCTCCCTCCTTTATTTGCTTTCTTTGATTAAGAGTAGTCTCAAATACTAGGTTGTTGTTCAAGGCATAAGAAAGAGACTTTTCATGCTTAATGGTTTAATATCTTCGGAGATTCATTACCAAGGCACTACATCTCTCTCATGCTAAGCACAACCTCTTGTTTGACACTAGTCTTTATCACTTTTTGCACTTAGTGGACGTAATTATCACTTTTGGACAAAATGAAGAAAAGATTAAAAAAAAAAATGGCAAGGTAATATAAAAGAGGGTTATAAAATTGAGTTGGGTTCAATCGGACATTGAACCCATTGCGTCTTGAATCATTGCATATTTTTTAGTGATGTTTATTGATTCAATAAGCAATGTCCACCCATTTTCTTAAGGTAACTCCATGATAGGGAGGAGGTGTTGTTGGTCTTTTATTTCTTTTTATTAAGCTTTTGTCCTATCGATTCTAAGATCATCACACAACAAACGTGTGAATATTGATGATTTGTGAACCGAATATACTCCTCCCTTGATCATTTTCATGACAGGGAAGGGCAGAGAGGATAAACATCTCTTGAAAACACTCTGTTTCGCTCTATTTCAAATTTGTTATAGCAGGGTAATCTCCAAAAATAGTGGCTGACCGGCAACCTTTCTGTCCGGCCGACCACATTTTTTTGTACAGACAGTGGCATTTTTGTGGCAGAACAAAGCAAAAACTAAGGCCAAAACAGAATAATTTTCTAACTGCGAACAGAACAAAATCTCGCAGCAAACAGAGAGGTTTCCGGGAGGATGTTCTTGGTTGTGCGCTTGTGGCTCCTCGCCTCCCATCCTATTAATTTAGTTCTTTAATATTATTGTGTTTAATTAACTAGTTGGCTCCATTCGAATTTGTAACAATTAGTTAGTCTAGTTAATTTTGGTGTTGTAATATTTAGTTTAATGAGGACATTTATTCGGATCTTCTTGTATGAGGGCAAGCTTGTAATATTGTATATGTCTTCCAACCCCCATTCTTTCTTCCTTTTATTTACTTGCTTATGATGGTTTCATGTAGTATCATATTTTGACTTCATATTGTTACCATGTGTAAATATCCATTTTGGCATGCATCGGGTTCGGTTCATCATTCTAACATCATTGTCATTTCCTACTAACTTGAATATGTGCGCCATCGCATGCTTTGAGTTGAGCCATATGTCATGTTAATAAACCGAACCTAGTAGTTGCATTTTGTATGTGTTGCATTAATCACTTGTATATTAGGGCATGCATTTTTCTAGCTATTATCTTCTATTTTGGCTTGTATTGGTTGAGTACTAGGTGAACTTTTCTTACTTAGCATATTGCATGTATGTTTGTGTTGCCATATCAAACATATTTACCACGAGGCTAAGTGCTTATTTGATATACCTCTTGAATACCTGTGGATGAAGGCTAATTTGCCTAAATTGGGATGACTTTGATTAATGGACATATGAGTTTACTTTTTCAAGTGGCACATATCCAAAACTCTTTTCAAACAAACATGAAATCAAAGCATTCTAGAGTAGGTGACTTAGTTTATACTTGTGTACCTCACATAATAATGTTAGCATAATAATCGGAACAAGAACATATAATGTACATAAAAATCACATCATGATTAGTAGAGGCCGATCTTTAATCAGGTGAGTGGGGTGCTCAATTCATGACCTTCCTCTCTCTTACCTAAGTTCCCAAGCCGAGACACTTTGGTTATGATGGACAAGTGGCCTTTGGCACGACTTATGGGTTTCCTAAATTTCTTAAAACTATTTAGGTGGTGACTCTAAAATCTGGAATTGTAGTTCGTTTTTGGCATTTCTGATTGTAAATTGATTTTCCAAAGATTTACCGGATTTGAACTCCTATTTGTGTTTTTTTGTTTCACATTGCACTTGTGAAACCAAATTTAGAACCACGGGAGTTCGAACTATAGGGCTATCGTATCCAAGGAAACTAAACCCCTCCGAGGAGCACGAAAAGTGAGCTATAGTTCTTGGTGACTCTACTGGGGAGATTAGAGAACTTGACTTGGACTTCATGATGTGACATTTTATCTACAGATATATGTTCTTTGCATTGCATTTGCATTGGTGCTTTAAGTCACAGTGTTTTCCATTTGCTATTCGTGGACAGCTTGCCTAAACAGCTTGCCAAAAGGTTGGCCGGTCATGGGCTCTGCTATGTTGGAAACATAACCCTTGGATATGGATTATCATTGTACCACTTGATCCTCCTTTCACTTCTCAGTGTTAGGTGTGAGAGACATATTAGGTAATCTTGCCGAGGTACCCTTTTTGACCAATCAACCTTGCTACATATAGTAAGGCCATAGTGACTATTCTAACATAGGATATGATGCTCACCCGTATGCAGGATTTTATGAAAACTACTTGGTTGAAGTAGTGAAACCCTAGTTCATTCCAAAATTAAGACAGGGTAACCCTACCCCCTTATAAGGGTGCTTTGGCTCTCTTTAACTGGTATGTGCTCTACAGTGAAACTGTATAAGAATGCTTCATATCAGTGGTACAGTTGGTATTTGTTTTAAGGGTAGAATTCAGTGGGGAGTACAGTCCTACGGTTTTGATCATGTCTGTTCTAATGAAATCTTAGCTGAGATGCTGTCCGATTTTTAATTTCTTTATTTCTTTTGCTAGGCAGTCTAAATCGATACCTTCAGAAAGTTCTGATATCCCCAAGTACTTTGGACCCGTGTCGAAAGACTTTGTAAGGTCGGAGATCTTGTTTGGGGACAGCCAGTGTTTGCCTCATTGTCACTAGTCGCAAGGCGAACAAGGGATCAAACAAAGTTCACCAGTTCAGTTATTTCAACAATCACCCCTTAACTTACTTATACTCAGTTCACCTCAAGCTCTATCACCTACTCCTAGAATGGCTTAGTATCTACCATCTGATTTGGAGGAATTACTACTCCGTCTGCAACAGTCAGTCGACTCACTCCAACACAGCATGACCCGTTAAGTTAAGGTCACAAACAGGTTGCAACAACAACAACAGCATCCAGCTGTGGCTTCTGCATCGCGCACACCTAATGTGACTATCCCCACACCTGGTATTGCTGCCAATGCTGCTACAATTCAGGATCCACAAACCGAGGGTGTTTCGATTTTTCCAGTCTAGGCAGATCCCATTCTAGTACAGATATGTAGAGCCCCAGTTTATCAAACTGAGGCATATTTTGAATTCGAGGTTGACTCGACTGTGCTCAAAGTTAACAAGCTGGAAACACTATTCAAGAAGGCATATGGGGTTAACACCATTCTAGATATAGAGGATGGGTACACCGAATCTACAGTTACTTTGCCGGAGTGCTTCAAAATGCCACATGTTGACTGCTATGATGGCGCTAGGGACCTAATGGTACACCTACGTCTGTTTTCTGATATCCTATGACCAATGGGTTTGACTAGATTGTAGAAGTTTTTGCTTTTTGGCCGAACCATGTTGGGTATAGCTGGGATCTGGTATGCTAAGTTGGAGGACTCTATGAAGCAGAACTGAGAGGAATTGGCTGAGTCTTTCATTGCTCAATACTCCTACAACACGTAGATTGAGGTCATAACTTGTGATCTTGAAGTGACACGCCAGGAGCCGAAGGAAGGCTTCTCCAAGTTTGTAGCTAGATGGAGGGCCAAAGCATCAATGATCACCACTCGAACCTCAGAGAAAGACCAAATCAGAATGGTTTTCTGAAACCTTCATGGCAAGTTGCTGCAAAAAAATGATTGTTCTCCCCTTATTCACCTTTAAGGAACTTTATGAAATGGGGATTTAGATCAAAGACGCTAGCCAAGAGGCCTTTTGTTCACAGCTCCAATGCTGCCAGGGGTAGTACAATTGCAAAGCCGTCAAAGGTCAGTGTTGTCACCACAACCAAAACTGCCGAACCCTTTGCCAACATGAGTGCACAAACTTCTAACCCTACCCAACCTCTAAGTAGAACTTTTAACCAGCTCTACATGACTATATCTCTAGACATGTAGGTGTTAATCAAAAAGGGCATCTGAAACCCCTAGAACCTTAACCACTTCCCGACCCCCTTCCACCAAAGCACGATCCCACTAAATACTGTGCTTTCCATCAACAGTACGACCATGAAATAGACCAGTACTTCCGCTTGCGTCATGAGATTCAAGATCTCATTGACAACAAAGTCATAGCTCCACCCCAAAAGCCAAATGTGACCACCAACCCATTCTTTGTCCACAACCAAGTCCTCCTGCCCATAAATATCCACCTTATCCATACACTACCACCCAACTTCGACTCGAGTGTCTATATCACCCCCTCCGACCTACGAAAGTCGATATTGTTTATCACTGATAGCACAGACTTGTGCATGATGAACACGTCCAAGCCTCACAAATCTGTGGTTACAACACCTGAAGAAGAGGAGGTTTTTACCTTGGAGGGAGGTTCCAGTTTGTCACTAGGAATTTTCAGGGAATCATTTGAGGAGGTTTATGGCCCGAGTTGTGGTTAGGAAAGACAACTCGAGCCAAGGGCTGGATGATCTTGCGGATCTTGAAAAAGATTTGAACAACCAATAATTCTTCGAAGAACAGAACCGAGGCAATGTGTAGATCGGTTGGTTTGATCTGGGCCTATCGATTGATAATAGGGGGTGGTTGAGTGATGAATCAGACAAAGAAGAGGAAACCAGAGTTAAACCGGAGGAAAAACAAGCTGTGGTAGCTAAAAAAGTTGAGGAGAAAGGGAAAATGCCAGAGAGCAAAAGTACGGAAAAACAAACCCAAGAATTGGGTGTTATGGAAACTACAAACGCTGAATAGGAAACTGTGTTAGGGTAGTTTAAATAGGAGAGCATCATAGATAGCTGAAAGGCTGCAACATCTTGTCTCCCTAAGAGGGATAATTGTACTGTAAGAGTGATCCGAGTTAAGGTAGACAACTATTTATCGACTACTAATGGTGAGTGGTGGGAAGATAGCAATTTGCATCTTACCCATACAGATGAAGACTATGGAGATCATATATATAGCTTGCTTTTCGTGCTCCTCAGAGGGGTTTAGTCTCCCCAGATATGATAGCCCTACAGTTCGAACTCCCGTGGTTCTGAATTTGGTTTCACAAATGCAATGTGAAATAGATTAAACAAATGAGAGTCCAAGTCCGATAAATCTTAGAAAATCCATTTATCATTAAAGATGCCAAAAATGGACTGCATTGCCAGATTTCAAAGTCGCTACCTAAATATTTTTGGGAAATTTAGGAAACCTGTGACTCATGTCAAAGGCCACTTGTCCGTTATAACCAAAGTGCCACGGCTTGGGAACTTAGATATGAGAGGGGAAGGTCATCAATTAAGCACCCCAGTCACCCGATCAAAGATCGGCCTCTACTAATCGTGATGTGATTTTTTTGTACAGTATATGCTCTTGTTCTGATTATTAAGCTATCTTACTATGTGAGGCACATATTTATAGACTAAGTCACTCACTTCAGAATGCTTTGATTTCATGTTTGTTTGAAAAGTGTTTTGAATATATGCCACTTGAAAAAGCGAGCTCATATATACATTAATCAAATGCCTCACAACTTAAGCAAAATAACCTTCACCCACCGGCATTCAAGAGATATATCAAATAAGCACTTAGCCTCATGGTAATATGCTCGATATGGCAACACAAACATACATGCAATATGCTAAACAAAAAATACTCACCTTGAATCCAACCGAGGCAAGCCAAAATGGAAGAAAATAGTTAGAAAGATGCATGCTCTAATCTGCAAGTGAATAATGCAACACATACAAAATGTGTCATGACCCAAACCCGCCCCTAAAAGTTTGGTCCATGGCCGGCCTGTACATAGGCCTCAAAACAGAATTTTAAAATAATATTTAACCATATACGGGCCCTTAGGCAGAAGCAATATCAATAAAAGACAACATCCATTGAGCTTGTGCATACATGATGGTTTAATTGGATTTAAGCATTTAAATATATTCCCAGAGTTATATATATAATCACAGAATTCATATACATCTCACACACTCTTACATAAGACTTAATAATTTATATGACTCCCAACACAAATTAAGGCCTCCACATGGAGACATACCCCAGTGACTTGGCAGACAGGCGAACCTTAGTACAACTCTAGTGTCAATCTCCGCCGGCTCACCTACAGAAATATTCATAAAAACGGAGTGAGCAAGGCTCAGTGAATAATAGCAATGTAAAGAGGTTAATTAATCGAGCATAGACTTAGAGAATGTAAATATGCATATCAAATTGTACACAGATCTTATACATAATCATTTTTTAAAACGGCTTCAAACCCACATGTAACATAGAACGACCTCAGGCCCATATATAATACAGAGCGGCTGTAAGCCCATATATGATACAGATTGTAAGCCCGAGATATCTGAGAATGGTCAGAAGCTTGATATATCTGATCGGCTATAAGCCCAGATATAATATAGATCGGCTATAAGCCCAGATATAATACAGATCGGCTATAAGCCCAAATACAATACATAACGGCTGTAAGCCCAGATATAATACAGATTGGCTATAAGCCCAGATATAATACAGAACGGCTTTAAGCCTAGATGTGATACAGAACGGATAACAAAATATTAATAATAACTATTAACAGAAGGCAAATGTATCACTGCATTAATAGGGACAGAAAAATTCACATCATAACGACCTCAGGCCCACGTCTATTACTAGAGACAGAACAACCTTAGGTCCATATCAATGCCATTATTCAAGCATATCGATTAATTGAATCAAAACACAACATCCATGGAATATACCATTCACAAATAACAATATATAAATCATAATCACAGGAAGTAAGTGAAACATATTGTTACACTATTATTACTCATAGTGATCGGTTCCCAGTAGTAATGGAACGATGTCCTTGTCTCGACCTACAAGTACAGTGCACAACACATAATATGAGATTACACTCGATCCTTTACTTATTCTCTTTGATCATTCAATCAATTAGCCACGGTGGTACCAAGCTCATTATTCCTTAATAATTTATAATCCATGTCTCAGAAAATAGGAGAAATCGATGGGAAATGGTTTAGGTGAAGAAATGTTACAAAACTGGTTGACAGAAAGTGAATAGTCGTCACTAATTTGGGCATAACTATTTCTGTATTTAGAATTTGGGAGTAAGACCACCACCATTGGAAACTAGACTTCTGGGGATTGATTTTAGGCTCAAGAATCACTCAAAATAGAGTCCGGAGGCAAAAGATATGCTTATTCAAAGTTGACTAAACAGAGCTGTCTTCTGCACGTGCGAGAACAGAGCCGCACGTGCTGCCTTGGGCAGTTTGCAGTCCGAAAATGGCTGTAAAATTAGAACTTCTCATTTTCAAAATCAAACCTCAATTTCATGTAAGTCAAAGCCCAAAACCCTTTAATACATGATAAATTTCACATTATTAATCTCCGTCAAACATCATAACCTCAAAATATTACTCAATTCCCAAGCACAAGAACACAAGAACATAATAAAGCCATAGTCGGGGTTCAAAGTTCACATCTTCCATATCAATCCTTGATTTCATGTAATTGATGCTTTAAACATAAGGATTCAAGATAGATGATCATACCTTAGTCCAATCTTTGTCTTTCTCTTAGCTTTCTTCAATTTCCCCCAAGTTTCCCATGGGTGATCTTTTTTTTTCTTTCTTCAATTCCCTTCAAGCATCTTCAAAACCACCATGGATATTGAGGAGCTTGTCTCTCTTCTCTCTGTCCTTTTCACGGTTTCCCCTCTCCCTCCTTTAGATATTTTTAGGTTCCAAGAAATGAGTTCAATTCATGCCTCTCATATACATATACATTAAATATACACACATAAAAGTTTAACACAATATGGAGAGCCAAACGCGGCCTTACGAATCGCATTAAATCAAATTCCGATTAAACTTCCCAGATGACTCTAAAAATTGTGATGATCATAAATATGTCTCCTGTTCTGGTTTCTGAAGCCTCTAAGGCCTTCAATTTGCAGTACCAAGTTAACCACCCAAACGTGCATTAACGAATCAGACAAATTAGATTTCCAATTAATTTTCCCAAATAGTTCTAAAAATTTCCATTAACACACCCAAGTACTCAATTGTGATTTCTGAACCCATAAAGGTTGGTAATTTTAGTTTTAAAGTCGTGGCTCAACAGATAATTCCTCAATTTGAACAAATATCATTAAATTAAAATGCATTAACCCATAAGGCCATAAAGGTAATCTGTAATACGGATTTTGGGTCGTTACAAAATGCAACTGCTAGGTTCGGTTTATTAACACGACATGTGGACCACTTCAAAGTATATGGTAGATGTATTCAAGTAAGTGAGAAATAACAACAAGGTTAGAATGATGAATCGAACACAATGCATGCAAAAATGGATACAAGTCATAGTAATGGCATGAAACTAAAATATGATGCTATACGTAACCATTGTAAGCAAGTAAATAAAAGGGGGAAAGAATGGGGGTTGGAAGATATACACAATATTACAAGTTTGCCCTCACGCAAGAGGGTCTAAATGTCCCAATTTAAAATAATTATTACAACACCAAATTAACTAATTTAACTAGCTATTACAAATAACTAAATTTAACTAGCTATTACAATTTCAAATGAATCTAATGAATTTAAACATACTACTATCAAAGCATTAATTTTAAAGGACCACGTGACATGAAGCGTCGCATGCGCACAAATGAGAACATCTTCTCGAAAACCTTTCTATTTTGCTGCAATAATCTGTTCTGTTTGCAGTCAAAAATTTAATATGTTTTTGCCCCAACTTTTGCTCTATTCTACTATGGAAATAACACTGCTTGTATAAAATAGGGTGGCCGGCCGGCCTTATAAAGTGGCCAACTGGACGGAAAAGGTGGCCAGTCGGCCACTATTTTTGGGTACTGCCCTGCTATCACAAAATTGAAACAGAGCAAAAACAGAGTGTTTCCAAGAGATGTTTATGTAGACACCCCATTCTTGACCGTCCTCAAGACTTGGACGTCACCGTTTGAACACTCGGTGATCATCCATGTGTGTGTTCGTTTGGAGTTCCCGGAGTTCTCGGCTCGCGCGCCGTGCCTCAGGACCTCCGAACTCGACCGTTTGTGTTTGGTTTTGCACCAAACACTTGTGTTTGGTTTTGCACCAAACACTTGTGTTTTGCCTTTGAGGGGCAGGGAATGCCTTCTGAGGCATCCCCACACACCACCGGCTGGGGCTAGAGGCCACCGGCTGGCTGTAGTTGTCACCGGCACTATATTGTGCCGGTCGGCACTTGTTTGTGCCGGTCGGCACTGTTTTGGGCGAAATGACCATTTTGCCCTGCCGACCACTGTGCACTTGCTGTGTGAGATATTTTCTCACAGCTGTATGCAACTTGTTTCTCCTCCATACACGTATGGAGGATGAGCTTAGTGGCCAAGCTTGTAAGCTTTTGGCCTATAAAAGGGAAGGCTCTTCCTCTTAGCTAAAGGTAAGCAATTTTCAGAGGGTTAGCCATTGTTAGAGAGCTAGAGCTCTGGTTTTAGGGTTAGAATAGATATAACTTCTATATCTCTCTCTTTCTCTTTGCAAACTAGGTGTTTTGTGCTTACTTTTGCACACTAGCACCTAGTGTCCCACCTTCTTCTTGGGCCGAGGCTCCAGCAGGTTGTTCTTGGAGTTTTTGGTGGTTTTTGAGCTCAAGGAGGCAACACCAACAACCTTTGTGAAGGTAGTCATCAAGGGTGAGAAACTTACACTTTTTACCCCATTCTTGCAACTTGTTTTTACTTAGTTTAAAATAGTTTTTGAGCTTAGTGTTTGGCACATAAAAGTTCTGTTTTTTGACCCTCTTTATTGTGTATTAAGAGTGTTTGGAGGTTTGGGGAAGTTTGACCCCCTTTAGGTCTTGAAAAGGCCCTTTTTTGTGCTATTTTGTGGAGATCCGGGACTTTGGTGTTTGGGTCTCCTCACCACTGAAATCGTGGGGGATCTCAGTGGTGAAGACCATGCCTTGAAGTCTCAAGAAGGAGAGGGCCACCCCCTCTCCTTGATGTCCTTGAAAAGGACAAATTTTGCTCTTTGAGAGAGCTCCATGTTTGGTTGTGTATTGAGCATGTCTTGGTTGTTTACTATGCTTATATTGCCATGGTATAACATGCCTCTAAGTTGGTTTTGGTCTCCTATACATGCCTAGTGTAGTTGCCTTGTAATGCCTCTTTTATGCCTTAACATGACTAGGTTGTTTGCCCTATTTTCTAGCATGTTTTAGGCTTAGATTTGTGAAGCTTGTAAGCTTATTTTGCCATGATTCAGCTCTGTCCATAGCTATTTTGGCCAATCTTGGCATGTATTTGGTAGCCTCTTTGTATTTGGCTTGTTGGCCTCAAAAGCATGAATATGTGGTATGCTATTCTAGCTTTGTTTTTGATGATTGGAACCATCTAGCATGTCATTTCAGTCCTTCATGCATGCTTGTTTGATTGCCTTAGTGGCCTTGTTAATGCTCTAAGGGTATATCTTGTATGCTCCATGTTTTGGCTTCAATGCATGCCTTTAGCTTAATGACCCTTAGATGCCATCTAAGTCGCTTTTTGGCCTTGCTTGAACATGCTAAGAACCTGTTTTTGGTTGTTAAGTGCATGCCATATGTGTTTGTGCCAAGTGTGGTTTAAATGCCCTATTGACTTGCTTTAAGCCTAGGCCATTTGCATGCTTTGTTTGGGAATGCTCTATTGCATGATTTGGCATCATGTTTAACATGAATTTCAGAGCTTTAAATGCATGCTATTAGTCCATGTTTGGCCTCTTTAAGTATGCATGAGAATTGCTTTGGTTTGCCTAAGTCTTGGGCCTTGACACTTGCATATGTGTGTGTGCATTTGGTCTCATCTTCTAGGCATTTTGGCCACTGATCTTAGGCCTTTTAGGGTTGCCTAATTCATGTCTAAGTCCATTATTCCATTGGATTGCATGCTTGTATTATATGCTTGTTTGTATGCTTGCATAAATGCATCAATATTGTCCATCTTGCACCCTAGATGACATGCTTAGGATTGCACCACATTAATATGCATACCAAGCCTCTTGAAGTGAGTTTGATGGAGGTTTGGTACCCCTTTTGTGCCTATGTGTTTTGCATGCATTTGAAAGTGAAGGTGCATTCTTGGTTCTTAGGATCATCACGTGGAAATGCGCGATTGATGGTCCTGAATCGAGGCACATGCCCTCTTGAGTCCATAGCATGATGAGGATGTGCTTGGTGCATACATGCTTTGGTTTGCATTGCCTTGCCTTTGGTTTCTCTGCTTCTTGATTCACGGTGTTCTGCGAGGATAAAGGGCCGATCGGCACTCTTTATTGCCCATTGCCTCTTGGCACCGATAATGAAATTCAGGTGGCTTCTCCTCACCGGTGGCTCTCGCCTCACCGGTGATGTTCCCCGGCTCGAGAGGCACCCCGAAGTTTTGGGAATTTTCAGAGAAGGAGAGCAGAGGAAACAGAGGCCACACTTGGGCAGTAGTTCGAAGCGAGCCTGATGGCAGCGGCATCCCTCCTTCCGAGGCATTTATCGCTAAATAGATTAATTAGTCTATTTAATTAATTTAGTTGATTTGTAATATTTAATTAGCTAGAATAGTTAATTATTTATTAAACTGTATTATTATTTGGTCCCTCGGCGAGCGGGCGAATTTGTAATAAGCGTGTGTGAGTGGGTGTATGTCTTCCAACCCCACTTCTTTCTATCCCTTTTATTTACACCTTATGGTAGATTAGGGCATGTCTAAATTAGCATACTTTATGCAATGCATGTGTGCATTCATGCATTTGTTTACATGCAAGGCTCGGTACATCATACAAAGCGCATCGTACTTTCAATTCCAAATTGAATCGTGCTGTGATAGCATTTCACATGCCATATTTAGGGTTAGTCGAGCCTACTCTAGATTGCATTTATGCTGTGTTGCATTAACCACTTGACATGAACTAGGTCATGCATATTTTGCTAACTAGTTTCTTGTTTTCGCACAGTCTGATGTAAGTGTTTTTCGCTTTAGCATGTCGCATGCGTGTGATTGTTTGCCATGACACTAGGATTGCCATGCGGCTAAATGCTTACATGATAAACTGTTTGAATGCCTGTGGGTGGAGGTTGGATTGCCTAAGTTGGAACAATTCGTTGAAATCCGCATTTTAGCCTACTTGCGAGTAGCAAAAAACAACACGTTTTTGAGACAAAAGCGGATATGCAATGTTTATTTCCAAGTTAGGCGATCTAGTCTATACTTTTGTCTTTGTCGCATCACATAGTAATTCTAGGTTAATAATTGGAATAAGAACATAAAGTTTTCAAAATTGGATATCACGGTTAGTAGAGGCGGTCTTGGACGGGCGAGAGAAGTGCTCATAAGTGACCTTCCCGATCGTACCCAAGCTCGAGCCAAGTCAACTTTGGTTATAGACGGACACGTGGCCTTGACCGAGTCGGGGTTTCCTAAATTTCCCATTTTAAAAAAATATTTAGGTGGCGACTCATGTCTGGCAAAGCAGTCCATGTTTGGCACTTCTTTTCAAAAATCAGTTTTTCTCAAAACGATTTGCCAGAGTTGGACTCTTTGGTTCAGATTTAGAACCGTGACACAAATCGAGTCCGAACTGTAGAGTGAAGCCCAAGGGCGCGTCTACAGTTTCTGGCGACTCTGCTGGGGATTTTAGAGAGCTTGACTCGAATTCGTGATATCCTGTTTTGATTTCATTTATGTGTTTCTTTGCATTGCATGTGCATTGGTGCGCCTAGGACACCGTGTTGGCCATCTGCTATTCTGGCGGTTCATGGGAGGCTTGTCTTGTCAAGGCATGTCCATAAGGCTGACCGGTTGCGGGCTCTGCCAGTATGGGAACACAAACCCCGGTTTTACCGGGGCACCCTTTTGGACCATTCGACCTAGTTGCATAGTCGGAATCCGTAGTGACCATTCCAAACTAGGACAGGTTGCCTACCCGATTTAGGTTGTTTGAAACCGCTGCGTGCGTAGTGAAACCCTAGCTCCTGACAAAATAGGACAGGGAAACCCTACCCCAACATAGGGGTGTGTTGGCTCTCATTTACTTGCTATGTGCTTTTAGAGTGTATCTCTGAGAATGCATATACCAGTTTGCAAATTTGAATATCCGACCTGAGGGCACTAGTATCAGTGATTGTTGGGAATCAGTTATACCCGTGGGTATCGATTCGATTCGAACAGTGAATACGAGAACGATGATCAGCGATATAGCGCCGTTGTTAATTTGCACCGTGTTTGATCTGCAGGGCTAAAATACCGTCATTTTTTTGATTCAGAGATTGATGAGTTGATCGAAGCATTAGTGTCTTCTCCTTCTTGGCGGGGTGAACATAGCAGAACTACGAAGAGATTGTGGTCATAGCGGCGCATTGAGTCGAGGATCACCCTACAAGATGAGACTCTTGTTGATATGCCGCACCGCCTAGGTCGCCCAGCACACCAGTCTGGGCCCCAGTATGTCGGGCTCGTGAGCCTACCACATTTGAACTAATGGGGATGATCGGTGACCTCAAGGTCTATGGCGGACCTTGCTTACGGGATGTCGGCTCCACCACCGATCACCGTATCTTGGGAGCTTTGCACCTCGAGGCCCCCATTGTTGGGCGGTGTGATTGAATTGAGTCAACGAGATGGCCTCCAATTATGGCAACGTGCAGTACCAACCCAAACCTCTCATCGGGCCGAGGCGAGAGGAAGAGACAAGATGAAGGCGAGGCCGACCCTATTAATTTCTTCTTGTGGGCGGTAGAGGCTTTGAAAGGGGAATGAATAAGCGGCAGATATCCGTAGTTATGTCAAAAAGCATGGAGGATGCTTTCCCCCACCCGCTGAGGCGATTCGATCAATCGAGAAGCAGGATAGGCCGTCATGCCAAGAAGGTTCTTCCACTCCCGGCTGCATCCGGAAAGGATCGAACCCAAAGTGCACCCGTGACCCGTTCGCTAGTGCATCTAGCAAGAGTCCTCGAGTTAAAGTACTTGCCGAGGCGCAGGGCCATCCATCCTCTTTACATGCCTTTGTCTAGGGCACTTCTGATTTTGGCCAAACAGGGGCATCGCACACCCCTCGATCCTCGGCCACTCCCCAAACCCCTTCCGAGCCATGATGCCACTCGGTATTGTCGTACCATCAATGATCTGGCCATGCCGACAATTGCTTCCGCCTCCGTCATGAGGTGCGAGTTTGATTGATAACAAGGTCATCCTCCGCCTACCTCGGCCGTCGGTCCTCTGAGTTCTTGGATTGTGAGGACACGAATCTGAGGACAACGTCTGCGAGTATGTAATTGAGATTCAAGCTGCGGGCAATACAGTACATTTTTTTTGGATATGGCGTTTGGCGCATTTTTGAGCACTGCCGATGCTAATTTTGTAAATCGACTCGGGTGTCGATGGGTCTTTTTATTTTGTTTTGTCTTGAGTCATCTCATTGTTTTGAGTCATCCTTTTGTAAGAAGTGCATCTAATTGTAATGAGTCATCCTCTTTTGTATAGAATACTAGGTGACTTCGGGGTTGTTGCCTCAAGCACCATTTTGTTTTGTAAATTGCTTCTTTTTGTTTTCTTGGGTCCCCCTCCATTTGTGGAGCAGTTCACACACAGGAAACTTGAATGAAACAGCATGACTACAGGTGCTTCCATGTTTGTTGATTGTATTGGGCTAGTTGTGCCAGAAAATTCGAATGGGGTGACAACACATTCCGCCTGCTCTCTTGTGCCCTAAAAATTATTGCTTTGACTTAAGTTTTTCAAAACTTTTTTCAAACACTGTGATGAAAACGAAGATGAAGGAATTCCTTGGGATTTGCAAAAATTTGATCAATTGAGAGAAAGAGAGGCGTGCTAAGCCCTTAATGAATGAAATCATGCTTGTCGGCGTGAGTACTGAGAAGGACCCTAGTTTCAATCCAGATTGGTCCTACACTGTCTTCGGCACGAGCGATTTGTCGCTTTCTTAAAAACTTTCAAAAATGTTTTGTGCGGTCTTGCGAAGACATGTGTGGAATCACTCTTGAGATTGTGCAGCCTAGGATCGCTCTCAGCCTCGAGGCTCGACCCCTCATTTTTCAAACCTTGGACCAGTATCCAGAATGTTCAAAAGACAGTTACCAATGCGACGCCTGTGTGGCCCAGTTCAAAGCAGCCCTCGAACATGAGGCACCAAAGTCAGAACAGGAAGGTCAGACCTCGTCAGAAGAAGCTTGCAAAGCTAGAACAGGAACACCCCTCAAATTAAGGGCAAAGGTGTCAGATGTGCCCGAAGAACCGAAGATGAGTCCTCTTGCAAATCAACAGCCACTCTCCTGGATACGGAAAGCTTCAATCTCGAAAACCATTTGGCATGGACTTGTTACACTTTTTACCCTTTGAGAGGCTCGCTGGGCCGAAAACCCGGAAGGGCGACCTAGGCAAAAGTTAGAGCAAGCAAAAAATACATACAAAAGGAAAAGAAAAAAATAAAAAAAAGAAAAAAGAAAAAGAAGCTCATGAAGAAACCGCATGGCCTTGGCAAAAGTTAGAGCCTAAAAGAAAAAAAAAAAAAAAAGAAAAGAAAAATGAAAAAGAATGGAAAAAGAAAAACAAACAAAGCTACTTAAGTCGAAAACACAGCGCCTTGGCAAAAGTTAGAGCACGAAAATAGTGAAGGTTAAAATACCCAGAGTACCTTAACCCGAACTCGTAAGGCTTGATTCCCGTGTTTGGGATCGTGAGCAACCGTCTTGAAGTCCGGCCCCAACGCTTCCATAGCGTCTCGATCCATGTCATGGTTTTGGTCACTTGCCTCCTCCTAATCCGGCGTCTCGGTTACTACGGAATTGCATGATCAATTTTCTCTTGGAGCCCAACCACCAACACCTCGGTGATTGTGTCCATATATTGATTCAAGCCATCTTGACTTCTCGCGTCCGAGGGTCGATCGCCATCAATAAGGAGTGATACCTGACATGCGGCATCATCCAAACAAGGGGCAACTTTCCGTTGCCACCCATCGCCATCCATGTCCAAAAGTTTCCCTAAGTTACCATTCAAACTAGGGGCAACTTTCCGTTGCCATATTCCCCCTTCAAGCAAGGGGCAATTTTCCATTGCCTCCGATCCGAGGTTGCATGTCTCGAGGGTAAGTTTCATGCTTGTTGAGCATCGTTTATTTGCAAAAATAGTTTTTGAAAAATTTTATTTGAGGTTGACTTATTTTCTCGAAAACTATTTCATTTTCAAAATTGGACCATGTTTGGACCCCAAAGGAGAATTTCAGTGCTCCTGACTGATTAGCATGATTTTCGAATCAAAAATTGAATAAGTGTGTTAATCAACTCTCATTTTGATCAAAAGCTGTTTTAAGGAGAAAACAAAAAAATGGTCAAAATAATGAACTAGGGGCACAGTTGAGCGGTATCCTGTCTTTCCCCACCGTCGGCATCGCTCACGAGCACCCCATCTACCAAAAGAAATAGCCATGAGCTAGTCGTGTGGGGCATGAACCCAACTTCCTATTCATCTGTCATTCACCTCGGGGAGGATGCAAAATGAGAGAATAAAGAATAGAGGAGTAAGTTGAGAAAAGTGAGAGAAGGGTTTTTGTGAGAAAAACCGAGCACTGAGGTCGAGTGATGTGAGAATCACGCCAAATCGAAAAAGGGTGGGAGGTGTACGGGAGGCAGCTCCTCGAAATTTGAGGTCTCTTTTAAACATGTCCGTCTGTCGTGTCTTTTGACTTGTCGATCTCATTGTTGGCTTTGAGTCTTTTCCAAGTATGTCTCGTTGTGCTAGGTCGTGTGCCTTTTGTTTCTTCGTTTGAGTCTGTCTCGTGTCTGTGGTAGGCTCGATACCGGTTGAAAACCCATCCTCTTCCAAAAGGCAATTGCTCGTGCTCGAGAATCTTTGTGTGCGTTCTCTACATCCATGCAAAGCAAGAAAAGGAAATGGAAGATTTGAGGCATCAGGGTGTTTCAACCGCAACCGTATCAATTTTGTGATCCGTCTTGTCGATTGGGTTATTCATTTAAGGTTTCTTTGTGGGCGAGAATGACCGAGTACTGTATCGCAGGCCATATGTGGCCCCAATCCTCAGCAGAATATGGGCTATATGTTCGGATTGAGCAATGGTTTGTATGAGCTGTTTTGCTGCTTAGCCGGTTGGTTATTTGATTATCACAGTGCAAGTGTTCAATTGTCAGATACAAATCGATATCATTTACATTTGAGGTGTAGTATGATGCAATGCGATGCAAAGTATGAAATGTCGTATCTGTGAGACATCTGAGATATAACACTCTTTTAGACAAAAAGTTTGTTTTATATATAATCTTTTCCAGTACATAGTTTTGGAAAGCAAAAAAAACTGCCTGCGGCAGTACATAGTACTCTATCTACCAAAAAGAGAAAAGTACAAGAAAAGAAATAAGGAAAAGAAGCAGCAAAAATCATCATCATCGTGATGGGCCTCATGCCTAAGTGGATCCTCGCCCTCTTCTGGCGAAGCACAAAAAGCATCGTCGGGCCATCACTTTGCCGAAGCCCGGCTGAGCTATCCCGGTCTCCTCCATGGCCGACTCCGTCCGCCTCCGACTCACCATCGCTGGGCGGAGCTCGTGGCTGCTCCCCCATGACCACGTCCCCCTCAGTGCGAGGAATATCCTGCCATCCAGTAGAGGCAGGAGGCCCGGTGGGCAGTGTCACCTTTGGAGGGATCGGAAAGGAGGTGAAAATACAAATAACAAACACATCGAAAACGTGGCGGTTTATCGGTATAGAATCACGATGTCGAGTGCGATGTGTGAAAACCGTGGCGGTTTATCGATCTGAGAATCACGATGTCTGGTCTGATGTCGCGAATGCATGACGATTGATCAAGATCTGAAATCGTGTATGAGTACAATGTATGAAAACCGTGAAGCGGTTTATCGATTTTTGTGCGATGTAGCAGTTGTGCGAGGCAGTATGATTTGAGGCGTAGTCGATGAAGCATACCGGCAAGCGTGAGCGGCGAGCATCAAGAGTCCGCGGCATCCCCATCGGGAGGCATTGACTCCACCGGTGGCGGGTATACTCGGAAGAAGCACGCAAAAGTACTAAATACATCGGATACGTGGGATATCTGAATGAACGGAATTGACAATGCAAGACGCAGAAATAAAGTAATACATACCGGAGGCAAGTCGAGAATGCCGGCTAACTCATGACCAGCCGGAGGAGGAGCAAAAGGGATCTGGTAGGTCTCCCCACTCTGCCCCCTGTAAGTCAACATGGTAGGCAAAGCGGGCCATCCCGTCCCTCGCCCCCTCTGCACTCCCCTCCTGCCGCGAGCCCGAGCCCTCTGTGATGGCCCCGCTCCTGCTCCCACCTCTGCCCGGGCTGCTGGCGCCGCAGGCCTCACTGGATCAGCTCGGGAGCCCCTGCTCAAAGGCCGCATCAAGAAGGTCCGGACGTACTCAGAATAGTCGCCCTCGCCCCTGTAGGCATCTACATCTACGGCCCAGCCAAGGGTGTAGTCCTCCATCTGCTACACCGAAAACCTCTCGGTGTCCCTCATGTGCTCGGGAACGGATCGAACTATCTGCTCGGCAATCCTGAGTCTGCATGAAGCGCTCACCCAGTGCCGGGCCCGAGGCCAGGGCCCTCAGAGAATCCGTGAGCGAGGTCTCGGTGGCGCCAGCATATCTATCTCGTATCACCGCTGGGAGTGGAGCCCACGGCTGCCAGGTGACCTGAAATGAAATACAGTTGATTATCTACTGATATAAAAATGTACGTTTGAAAGCGAAGCTTAAAACGGACTGTAAGTAAAACATACCTCAGTGGGGGTGATGGTGTCAAAGAAATGGCGGAAGAAGCTAAAAGTGTCCCGGGGCCTCCGGACACATCGCCGTCATAACGGCGAAGAAGGGACAACCAGAGGGGTCTCGTCTCGTCTTAGCTCGGTCGAAGTAGGCATACACCCGGCTACAAAAGCAGACGTCGATCTGATTATCGAGAATAAGCGAGTCTGAGAATAAGCGAAATACGCGTGTGTTGTACAATGTTTTGGCGGGGTGTCTGGTGTGAGCGATTAATACGGTCGATTAGCAGTATGTGTGTGCGTGTATACGATTATCTGATAAGTGTAAAGCAGACAACGGTACGTGTGCGATTAAAGCAATCTGAAAATGCGAATGAAATAAGCGAAGAAGACATACCTCGGGCTCGCCAAGAGCCCCGACAGCGCCTTGCGCCACGGAAGACGGAGCTCATGTAGCCGTAAAGGGTGGCGAGCCGCACCACGATCATCTTGCACAATCCGTCGGACGTCCACGGTCGTTGAGGAGGCGAAGGCCTGTTCGTTCGCCCGCGAATAGGGTGGTCCCTAGCAAAACATGAGGAAGCCGCGTGCATGCCTCTCGGCCGCCTCTGGGTCGCCAGACGCGTCCACCGCATGGTCACTTTTCAGCGCACCTCAAACCAGAATAGCGGACGAACCACTGGGCGAACAAGCGGCGCCTCGCCGAAACAAATAAACTGGCGGCGATCCACTCGTCCATGTACGTGTCAAAGGGATCGGATCACCCCACCGATGCGGTGAGCATCGAGAAGTCAAAAGGGTCATCGTCATGTCCCGGCCGATAGATGAAAAGAATCGGTGGTGTCCCACTACCTCTCTGCGGGCGGCAAGAAGAGGTCTGCGGTAGAAAGTCCGAAAGTCCCTGCAGAAGGTACCGGCCCGATCCACAATGCGGCTAACGGCGTCGGGCAGCTCGGCATACCAATCACGAGCGGTAATGTTCCCATACCCACGGAGAGTATGGGAGTCTCCCTGTAATCAAGAAATTGCAAAGCCATATGAAGATATACAGTTGGTATAAATCTAGTATGCGTGCAGATTATCTTTAAAGTTCAAGCAGATATCGGGCTTCAGTGTACTGCGGTGGAATACGGCCTGTGATGTGTCAGTGTGTTTTGTGAAGGTTAGCATGCAGATACGGTGCATGTGTGCACATTTTCTAGATTCAAGCAGGTATCAGGTTTCGGCATACCAGTGGGTGTGTTACGGCCTGTGATATGTCAGTACTCCTATGAAGATCAGTGTAAACAACGTATGATGTGTTCGTGTGTTTGTATAGTTTTGAGCAAAATTGGCATGCGTGCGAGTTTTCAGATCCAAATAAGCACCGGGTGTCGGTGAATTCGCAGTGCAGTGTGTGCCGTGTTTGGGTGATCCAGACTAGTGAAGTATGTGAGCATGCACGTCGGTTCTAAACAGGTGTCAGTTATGAGGTTGTCTACAATCAACTTCTGATTGAACATCGAACTAAGCGATTAATGGGTTCGATTAGCTATGGCGATTGGTGAAATCCTACATTGCGGAAAATAAAAGACTAGAAGGTTACCTCGGTGGCGCCCGCAGAACAAGTGGGAGGGCTCGCGTGGCGCTCTGGGTCCAAAACTCATCGGCGCTGAAGTGGCGGAGTCCATCGGGTGGTAGCACGTGAATGGCCGGCGATAGGTCGCCGGATCGAATGGGCGCCGCTCGGAGGAGAGCTCAACCGGGGTCCATCTCATGGTCGGGAGTCCCGACATGTGGAACATCATCGGCCATGGTAGTGGTAGCGAAAGTGGCGGAAAATGAAAAAATGGGCGAATCTGAAAAGTCAATCGACAAAGTCAACCCAGAGGGTCGGAAATGGCGGAAGGGTCGGAATGTGAAAAGGCACGAGAATGAAGAAAATCGAGGAACAAGTCCCGAAAAGGAAAATAGCGAAAGGACACGAAATGGAGAAATATTCGGTTCAAAGTTTTTGAACGCGAAGGTATCTGAATCGGACGACAAACAGGCGTGAAATCTTGGAAATCGATGAAAAAGTGAGAAAACACTCTAGAGAGAGAGGAAGAATTTTTGGTGTGGAAGTAAGAAAATAGGGCTAGGGTGCCCTATTTTATAACACCGTAACCAAATTGTCAAAAGCCCCGATCGCCTATTTTTGGCGGTCGGCACTATTTTGTGCCGGTCGGCACATTTTTGTGCCGATAGATGAGTTTAGCCGGTAGGTGGAAGCGGTGATCACCCCACCCAAAGGTGGTGTTCCCAAGGCCATGTTTAGGCAAATTGATGAGTTTTGGGTCTTCATAGCTCAAGAAAGTGCAATAAAGTGCATCTCAATGTTCAACCGACCTCCGTTTACTTGATTTGTGCCTTCGTGTGTGGCATTCAAGTTCAGAGATTGTATCCTTTTGTATCCTTTTGTCATTTACTGATTCAAAAGTTGCCCGTATCGTTCTGGCGCATCCATTGCATTTTCGGCGTGTCGTATCACGCCATCTTGCACGTCCTTGCGATTTGCACCGTTTTGCGTTGTCATATGGCATCGTGTCATCTTGCTTCATTTTGCATTTCATTTTGAGTCCGTGGTGTGCTACCTCACGTGCTTTTGCATTTCATTTTCCATCGGGTCGGCGGGACCGAAAACACGCCTGATCGGCGGGACCAAAACACGCCGCAGTCTAGGAGACCTTAAATCCTCGGGAGGTGCAAGACCTTCGGTGCATTAAGGTGTACCTCGTCACACTCATTGCACATTTCATTGCATCTCGAGGCACGTACGCCTCGTTTTGCACTTCATTTTCCATCAAATGAGGTACGTGTGCCTCATTTCGCATTCCATTGCATCTCGAGGCACGTACGCCTCGTTTTGCACTTCATTTTCCATCAAATGAGGTACGTGTGCCTCATTTCGCATTCATTGCATCTCGAGGCACGTACGCCTCGTTTTGCACTTCATTTTCCATCTTTTGAGACACGCCGCGTCTCATGCGTGTCTCATTGCATTGCATGCGCTTGATCTTGTGTCCACGATTGCCCCGATGCAGCAAGACCTTAAACACGCACGGTCTAGAAGACCTTAAATCCTCGGGAGGTGAAAGACCTCCGGTGCATTAAGGTGTGCACCACATTGCATTTGGCATGCATTCCATCGCATTGTTTAGCGCACCTCATCGGTTGCCCCCCCCTAGGTCCCATGAGACCTTAAACCCGCTCATTGGCATTATCATGCATCTCAAAGCTGCGTTGCCAAGATTTCAAAACATGCATTGTCATGCATACATTATACATCCCGGTCTAGAGACCTTAAATCCTCAAGGTGCAATTCCTTTGGTGTTTGTCGCCAACGACTTTCGTGGTCTGGTAAAGCCACATGCGTACTGCTTATGTGAGTTCCTAGAAGACCAACTGGACGGTGAAAACTAGAGTTTGAACGGCTTATGCCTAAACGCAAAGGTTCGGAATTTCCGAGACTAAAGTCTGGTTTAAATACCCAGGGGGATGAACCCTCGGCTTGAAATCTGTATGGAAGCCCCATAGGTTGAGGCGGCGTGTCTACGCCTCAACTCTGGATACTGAACCAACCTAGTGTATCGCCCGATTGGTAAGATAGGGAAAATTGCAATCGTAGCCGTTGCATCAACATGCATTGTCATGCATCATTGTAAATATTGCATATGTCATGCATTGCATTTCAAAAAAAAAAAAAACAAAAAAAACATGCATAAGTCATGCATCATCATTGTAGCATAGTGCATATGTCATGCATTTTCTGTAAATATCCATTGCATTTTAGTTGCATGCATCCATTGCATCACCCTCCATCTATGGCTTGCGCCTTTCCAAGTTGAGCTTGGTCTGGTATGTGCCCATATTTTTCGGTGGCCGGTTAACGAGCTTGTTTAAGCTTTTGTGTCCGAGCCTTGAGGGTAGCGGCACCGCTTCGTGTTAGACATGGTTTGTATCGTACATGCCTTTCCTAAACAAAGCTGGTTTGGCCCGTATCCATATCCATTGTATCCACCTCCATTGCATTTAATTGCATGCATTCACTGCATCTCCTTCCATTTATGGCTTGCGCCTTTCCAAGTTGAGCTTGGTCTGGTATGTGCCCATATTTTTCGTGTCGAAGCACAGTTGTCGAGCTTTTGTGTCCGAGCCTTGAGGGTAGCGGCAC
This sequence comes from Camellia lanceoleosa, assembly GCA_025200525.1. Taxonomy (NCBI): domain Eukaryota; kingdom Viridiplantae; phylum Streptophyta; class Magnoliopsida; order Ericales; family Theaceae; genus Camellia; species Camellia lanceoleosa. The sequence goes on from CM045767.1 coordinate 48,913,901, forward strand.
CGCTTCTGTGTTAGACATGGTTTGTATGCGTACATGCCTTTCCTAGGCAAGACTGGGTTTGGCCCGCGTGCCATATCCATTGTATCCACCTCCATCGCATTTAATTGCATGCATTCACTGCATCTCCTTCCATTTATGGCTTGCGCCTCTCCAAGTTGAGCTTGGTCGGGTATGTGCCCATATTTTTCGTGTCGAAGCACAGTTGTCGAGCTTTTGTGTCCGAGCCTTGAGGGTAGCGGCACCGTTGCTGTGTTAGACATGGTTTGTATGTGTACATGCCTTTCCTAGGCAAGACTGGGTTTGGCCCGCGTGCCATATCCATTGTATCCACTTCCATTACATTGTAGTGTAATTATTGCATCCGGCTTTAGGATCATTATTCTTTCGTCAGCGGGTCGTCACCCCACTTATGTCAATCCACCCAATACTTGTTCTTGTGTCCGTGCGAAGTACTCATAGATCAGACATCGATCTATGGGAGACGGACTTGTCACCTCCATCAATCTATCTGACATTTGTGTGGTTTCGAACCGCTCATGATTGAATCATGATTCAATTGCCATGCATGTAGTTTGCATTTAGTTTTAATTGCACTACATTTTCATTTGCATTACTATACATAGTTTTGTATATATTGCATATCATTCAGCATTCACATTGCATATGACATGCATGTTGCTAATCATATTGTACCTGTTAAGTTTGCTTTCTTTTCAGGCACGATATTGTATGTACGGCTCATTTACCGCTGGTGGAACCGGACGAGTCGCACAGGTGTTGTATCTCTCCGAGTGAGACGTTTTGAGAATTGCATAATTCTCTTACATCCTTTCTACATTGTAGTGTAGACTATTGCATGTTAGCTTATAACTGTCGCATGTGTGCTTCATTACAGCTTTCTTTGCATGATCATAAGTTATGCTCGGCTTCTTGCATTTTCAGTTGCATTTTGCCCCTGCCTACGGGCGCATATCTTATCCTTGGCATGTGTGCCTCCTGCATGAACTACGCTGGTTTGATTCCTTAAGGGATACGTAGGCAGCTTGCGAGTTCAACCATTTGCGCTTTGTATGTTTGTCCAAGTCTTCGGCCTTGTCAAAAATGGGTCGTCTCTGGGCTTTGACATTCACTCCCGTCATTGTTATGACTTTCGAGTTCTGTCAAAGAGGGGCAACTGTAGACACCCCATTCTTGACCGTCCTCAAGACTTGGACGTCACCGTTTGAACACTCGGTGATCATCCATGTGTGTGTTCGTTTGGAGTTCCCGGAGTTCTCGGCTCGCGCGCCGTGCCTCAGGACCTCCGAACTCGACCGTTTGTGTTTGGTTTTGCACCAAACACTTGTGTTTTGCCTTTGAGGGGCAGGGAATGCCTTCTGAGGCATCCCCACACACCACCGGCTGGGGCTAGAGGCCACCGGCTGGCTGTAGTTGTCACCGGCACTATATTGTGCCGGTCGGCACTTGTTTGTGCCGGTCGGCACTGTTTTGGGCGAAATGACCATTTTGCCCTGCCGACCACTGTGCACTTGCTGTGTGAGATATTTTCTCACAGCTGTATGCAACTTGTTTCTCCTCCATACACGTGTATGGAGGGATGAGCTTGCTTAGTGGCCAAGCTTGTAAGCTTTTGGCCTATAAGAGGGAAGGCTCTTCCTCTTGGCTTAAGGTTAGCAATTTTCAGAGGGTTAGCCATTGTTAGAGAGCTAGAGCTCTGGTTTTAGGGTTAGAATAGATATAACTTCTATATCTCTCTCTTTCTCTTTGCAAACTAGGTGTTTTGTGCTTACTTTTGCACACTAGCACCTAGTGTCCCACCTTTCTTCTTGGAACTGAGGCTCCAGCAGGTTGTTCTTGGAGTTTTTGGTGGTTTTTGAGCTCAAGGAGGCAACACCAACAACCTTTGTGAAGGTAGTCATCAAGGGTGAGAAACTTACACTTTTTACCCCATTCTTGCAACTTGTTTTTACTTAGTTTAAAACAGTTTTTGAGCTTAGTGTTTGGCACATAAAAGTTCTGTTTTTTGACCCTCTTTATTGTGTATTAAGAGTGTTTGGAGGTTTGGGGAAGTTTGACCCCCTTTAGGTCTTGAAAAGGCCCTTTTTTGTGCTATTTTGTGGAGATCCGAGATTTTGGTGATAGGATCTCTTCACCACTGAAATCTTGAGGGATTTCAGTGGTGAAGAGCATGCCTTGAAGTCTCAAGAAGGAGAGGGCCACCCCCTCTCCTTGATGTCCTTGAAAAGGACAAATTTTGCTCTTTGAGAGAGCTCCATGTTTGGTTGTGTATTGAGCATGTCTTGGTTGTTTACTATGCTTATATTGCCATGGTATAACATGCCTCTAAGTTGGTTTTGGTCTCCTATACATGCCTAGTGTAGTTGCCTTGTAATGCCTCTTTTATGCCTTAACATGACTAGGTTGTTTGCCCTATTTTCTAGCATGTTTTAGGCTTAGATTTGTGAAGCTTGTAGCTTATTTTGCCATGATTCATTTCTGTCCATAGCTATTTTGGCCAATCTTGGCATGTATTTGGTAGCCTCTTTGTATTTGGCTTGTTGGCCTCAAAAGCATGAATATGTGGTATGCTATTCTAGCTTTGTTTTTGATGATTGGAACCATCTAGCATGTCATTTCAGTCCTTCATGCATGCTTGTTTGATTGCCTTAGTGGCCTTGTTAATGCTCTAAGGGTATATCTTGTATGCTCCATGTTTTGGCTTCAATGCATGCCTTTAGCTTAATGACTCTTAGATGCCATCTAAGTAGCTTTTTGGCCTTGCTTGAACATGCTAAGAACCTGTTTTTGGTTGTTAAGTGCATGCCATATGTGTTTGTGCCAAGTGTGGTTTAAATGCCCTATTGACTTGCTTTAAGCCTAGGCCATTTGCATGCTTTGTTTGGGAATGCTCTATTGCATGATTTGGCATCATGTTTAACATGAATTTCAGAGCTTTAAATGCATGCTATTAGTCCATGTTTGGCCTCTTTAAGTATGCATGAGAATTGCTTTGGTTTGCCTAAGTCTTGGGCCTTGACACTTGCATATGTGTGTGTGCATTTGGTCTCATCTTCTAGGCATGTTGTCCCCTGATCTTAGGCCTTTTAGGGTTGCCTAATTCATGTCTAAGTCCATTATTCCATTGGATTGCATGCTTGTATTATATGCTTGTTTGTATGCTTGCATAAATGCATCAATATTGTCCATCTTGCACCCTAGATGACATGCTTAGGATTGCACCACATTAATATGCATACCAAGCCTCTTGAAGTGAGTTTGATGGAGGTTTGGTACCCCTTTTGTGCCTATGTGTTTTGCATGCATTTGAAAGTGAAGGTGCATTCTTGGTTCTTAGGATCATCACGCATGGAAATGCGCGATTGATGGTCCGGGAATCGAGGCACATGCCCTCTTGAGTCCATAGCATGATGAGGGATGTGCTTGGTGCATACATGCTTTGGTTTGCATTGCCTTGCCTTTGGTTTCCTCTGCCTTTGTCGATTCTGAGTTCTGCAGGGATAAAGGGCCGATCGGCACTCTTTATTGCCGGCCGGCTGCCTCTTGGCAGCCGATAATGAAATTCAGAGCCGGTGGCTTCCTCCCTCAGCCGGTGGCTCCCTGCCTCAGCCGGTGATGTTCCCCAGTGCTCTGAGAGGCACCCCTGAAGTTTTGGGAATTTTCAGAGAAGGAGAACAGAGGCCACACTTGGGCGGCAGTGTAGTTCCAAGCGAGCCCCGGGCAGTGATCGACCCTCCTTCCGAGGCATTTATCGCTTAAATAGATTAATTAGTCTATTTAATTAATTTAGTTGATTTGTAATATTTAATTAGCTAGAATAGTTAATTATTTATTAAACTGTATTATTATTTGGTCCCTCGGCGAGGCGAATTTGTAATAAGCGTGTGTGAGTGGGTGTATGTCTTCCAACCCCCACTTCTTTCTATCCCTTTATTTACCTTATGGTAGATTAGGGCATGTCTAAATTAGCATACTTTATGCAATGCATGTGTGCATTCATGCATTTGTTTACATGCACCGGGCTCGGTACATCATACAAACTGCATCGTACTTTCAATTCCAAATTGAATACGTGCTACGTGATAGCATTTCACATGCCATATTTAGGGTTAGTCGAGCCTACTCTAGATTGCATTTATGCCTGTGTTGCATTAACCACTTGACATGAACTAGGTCATGCATATTTTGCTAACTAGTTTCTTGCTTTTACGGCGCAGTCTGATGTAAGTGTTTTCGCTTTAGCATGTCGCATGCGTGTGATTGTTTGCCATGACACTAGGATTGCCATGCGGCTAAATGCTTACATGATAAACTGTTTGAATGCCTGTGGGTGGAGGTTGGATTGCCTAAGTTGGAACAATTCGTTGAAATCCGCATTTTAGCCTACTTGCGAGTAGCAAAAGAAAACAACACGTTTTTCGAGACAAAACGGATATGCAATGTTTATTTCCAAGTTAGGCGATCTAGTCTATACTTTTTGTCTTGTCATCACATAGTAATTCTAGGTTAATAATTGGAATAAGAACGCATAAAGTTTTCAAAATTGGATATCACGGTTAGTAGAGGACGGTGTTCGAGCCGGGCGAGAGGGGGTGCTCATAGCTGACCTTCCCCGATCGTACCCAAGCTACCGAGCCAAGTCAACTTTGGTTATGGCGGACAAGTTGCCTTCAAGACAGAGTCAGGGTTTCCTAAATTTCCCATTTTAAAAAAATATTTAGGTGGCGACTCTGTAATCTGGCAAAGCAGTCCATGTTTGGCACTTCTTTTCAAAAATCAGTTTTTCTCAAAACGATTTGCCAGAGTTGGACTCTTTGGTTCAGATTTAGAACCGTGACACAAATCGAGTCCGAACTGTAGAGTGAAGCCCAAGGGCGCGTCTACAGTTTATCCTTTCTGCCTCTCCCTATCATGAAATTGATCAAGAGAGGAGTAGACTTGTTTCACAAACCATCAATTATCGCAAAGGTATTGCGTGATGATCTATGGACCAATAGGACAAATGCACAATGAAGGGAAATAAAAGACCAACAAAACATCTTCTCTATCATGGAGTTACCTCAAGGGAATTGGTAGACATTGCTTTATGAATTATTAACATCACTAAAGAGTGTAATGATTCAAGAATCAATGGGTTCAATATAATGTCCGATTGAACCCGACTCAATTTTATTACTCTTTTTTACCACTTTTACTCCAATTTTTACCTCTTTTACATTACTTTGTCATCCTTTATTCATTTTTGTCTGAAAGTGATAACTACGTCAAGTAAGTGCAAAAAACGATAAAGAGAAGTGTCAAACAAAAAGTTGTGCTTAGCATGAGAGAGATGTAATGCCTTGGTAATGAACCTTCAAAGAGATTAAACCATTAAGTATGGAAAGTCTCTTTCTCATGCTTTGAACAACAACTAAGTGTTTGAGATAAATCTTACTCAAATGGAGGGAAAAAAAGAAGAAAAAAAAGGGAGGTTATAGAGATGATTAGGCTATCATGCTAAGCATGATAGACTATCAACTCAAATGAATTGGTGTCTATGGCCTAAACCCCCAAATCCAAGAGGACTTACAACAACACAAGCATAGTATTCAAAGCATAAATTAAATAAACAACTAAAAAAGTCCCTAAAACTAAAAAAATAGTACTGAATATTAGTTTGAAAAGCCAGAAAAGGTAAGTAAAAGAAGAGGATAACAAAGCTAGTAAGCAAGCCTAAGGAAGAGTGGCTAACCCCTCCACTTTTTGGACCTTAAAATAACATTTTTTAGTCTCTGAAAACTCTAAAAAATAGTAGCTAAAAGTTGATAAATAAGTGGGGAAAAACAAGGATCTAAGCTGTGGAATAAGGTTCAAGAAAGGGTGGTTAACCCCTCCACCTTTGGTGGCTTTTTAATCACAAGTTTCAACACTTTTAATCCAAAACAGAGTATAAACATCAAGAAAAAGAGGAGAGAATAATAGTTTAAACAAGGCAAAAGTTATACTTTTGAAGAGAAGATACTCTTTTATTCACAAACCACAAAGTGTTCACCTTCAAGAGCTGAAATTTTGACTCAATAATCTTAGCAAGAAGCCTCAAATTTTTGGTTTAGGAATAGTATGTATAGTGTATGTATATTGCAAGATAGAGAAGAAGAGTGTTTGGCAAGTTTTTTACTCTTGGCAAATTTTTCTAACCTAAAATCAAGAGGAATGGTCATCTATTTATAGAAAAATAGGTTCCTATATTGGAAATATCTGTATTGAGCCAGCTGGTGTAAGGCATGCACATTGGGGGACAGCTGGCAACAAATATCTGTCTGCCGCTGGACATGGCCAGCCGGCTAAGAAAGGGGACAGCTAGCCAATTTTTGGCCAGTAGGCCTCTAAGTTGTCAGGGTAGAAAAAAATTAGGTTTTCGTCTAAAGGTGGTGCAAGGTTTCGGCTTTGAAGTTAGAAAACCGAAGCCTTTTACTGAAGAAATCGAACGTTTGTACATCGTATTATGTCATCATTGAGTGATCACCATGAGGCGCCCAAGTCTTAAGGATGATAAAAAAAAATGGGATGCCTACAGTTGCCCCTCTTTGACAGAAATCAAATTCTTGAAATGATGTGAATGAAGGTCAAAGCCTGAGGACGACCTATTTTGACAAGGCCATAAGACTTGGGCAAGAAATCATAATGTAAATACAATTGGTTGAACTTGAAAGTTTCCTGTGTATCCCTTTGTAAGGAATTAAACCAGCATAGTTCATGGGCAAGATGCAAATGATATGCACAAAAAGTTGGCCTTATACGCTTCATGAAGCCGGTTATTTTCAAAATCCATGATCATGCAAAACAATGCAACAAGTAGTAACAAGATAACATTATATGAATAAAACAAGCCTCCAGCTTTAATCAAACAACTATTTTAAATATGTTTAACATGAAAAGGGAAAAAATAGAGCAACGAATAGGCATATCTCACCGTATTTCATACAGAGAGAGGGATGGTTGTAACCGGACATGAAAGGGTTAAAGCTCCATACCAAACTACGCCTCACGTAGAAAGAGTGGAGGGTGCAAGCCAAATCACACTCACGTGATAAGGGGAAGGGGTGCTAGCCAAACTATGCTTCATGTAGAGAGGGGAAAAGCTCCATGCCAAACTACGCTTCTCATAAGGAGAGTGGAGGGTGCATGCCAAATCACACTCACGTGATAAGGGGAAAGAGTGCTATCGAAAAAAATGTAAAAAAAATGCAAAAAGTGGTGCTATCAAAAGAACCTTACAAGGGAGTGGCAGGGAACACCCTACCTTGCACAGGGATATGCCATCACATACCGTAAGATAGAAATTTCTCGAGATTATGTCTAACGTATCTTGATGAGAGAAAATTGATCGGGAACGTGTTTCACACATCCTAAGAAAAGAAGACCGCTCGAGAACGTGGTTCACACATCCTGAGAAAAGAAGGAGGGACAATGATCCTAAATGCACCTCGGTGTAAAAGGATAGATGGTACATGGCAACACATGATGCAAAAGGATGCAGTGGATGTGATAAACCAGATAAAAACAATGCTCAAAAAAAGATAAAGTAAAGCAGTGTTGCTTTAGAAAACACCTCACAAAGATCTCCATTTCACTCTCCAACTTACAGTTCGGAGGTCCTCAAATTCTTATGTCACGACCCAAACCCGCCCCTAAAAGTTTGGTCCATGACCGGCTTGTATATAGGCCTCAAAGAAAATTTCATGAATATTTATTCAACTACAGGGCCTTAAATGGAAGCAAATACCAACATAAAGATAACGCCCATTGAGCTTGTGCATACATGAAGGCTTAAATTAATTTAAACATTTGAATATACTTTCCATATTTGTACATATAATCACAGAATTTATATAGATCTCACACACAAATACATAAGACTCAATAAAAGACAAAATTTTCCAATACAAAGTTAAAGCCTCAACACGGAGGCATAACCCGGTTGGTTTGATAGAGAGGCGGACCTCGATACAACTCTAGCGATGATCCCCGATGGCTCACCTACATATATAAAAATAAAAAGGGTGAGCTAATGCCCAATGAGTAATATTAAAGTAAAGAGGTTAATGAATGATGTCCTTAACATTAGGAGAACATATTTCATAAATCTGAAACGTATCTTAAATCATTTCAAAAGGGACATTTACTGTGTCATTATTCATGTCCTTTTCAAATGGAATACATATTTTAAACCATTACAAAACATTTACATGGTACGTGGTATGCTCACTTATACCAAATGGATAGAAGCACCTTTCAAAGTAGGACATCCATTCATGCATATAAAATAATACTTCGTAACATGAGTCATATAGCGATGTAAAAACATTTGCATTCATTTCATATGTTCTGAACGACCTCGGGTCCATGTATAACAAAACGGCCTCAGGCCCAATCATATTTCAAAATGACCTCAGGTCCAAACATATCATATCGTATCATGGAGTAGATGGAACATCGACAAGTCCCCATCTCTCCTTAGGCCCAATTCATGTTTGTATGGATCCAAGAGGTGACTCGTACGGACTCTAGAGGTGACTCCCACTGTAGCACTTAGTTTCGTACAGCACTTTGTTCCATATTAAAAGTCAATGGGTCTTAAAGACCGAACAATCATGCCACAGCACAAACGAAATAGATAAACAGAACGGCTTTGGGCCCACCATATCATGCTATAAATAATTCACATTTCTTGTTCATAATTCATTTCGCATTTCTTGAAAACTTGTGCATTTTGACAAAATACGATATTTAGAGAATCATGTCATACATAAATCAAAATAGATAATGGAAAACATATCTTTACTATACTATTACTCACAGTGATGCGCTTTCGATAGCAATGGGACGATGTCCTCATCTTGATCTACAAACACAATGCGGAAAGCATAATATGAGAATATAACCAATCCCTTGTTCTCTTGATCAATTAGTTATCTTGGTTGTAAACTCATGGATCTTCAATGAATCATAACTCATGTCAAGGAAGGTAGGAAGAAATGAAAGGAGATTGGGTTAGATAAGAATATGGCATGAAATGGTTGGACAGAAAGTGAACCATCTTCACTAATTTGGGCATATCTATTTCAATAGTAAGAATCTGGGAGTGAGACCACCACCATTGGAAACTAGACTTTCGAGGCTTGAATTTAGGCTCCAGAATCACTTAAAACGGAGTCCGGATACAAGAGATATGCTTATTTGAAGTTGGCTGAAACAAAACTATCCCGCACCTGCGGGAACACAGGGCCGCACGTGCGGGAAATGGGCCGCACGTGTGGGACCACGTGCTTTTTTAGCAAAATCAGATTTGGTGTTGGAAATGGACTGTCGCACGTGCGGGAAGCCCCACCGCACGTGCGGCTCAGGGCAAATTCTGCTGTCCGAAAATGTTTAATGGCTTTAACACTTGTTCTTTCCATTTCTAAGCTTGATTTCAACCCTACTCACCCAAAAACATGTAAAACTAATGGAAAACATGAGATCATGATTGTTTTCTAAATCCACACATCAAAATACAATGAAGATTCAAGTAAGGAAGATCAATCTCTTAATTTAGTTCTTTTCCAAGGCTTTTTCTTCCATATCCACATAAATCTTTATTTATATATAATTAACCATGCAAAACCTCAAGATTGGGGCTCAACTTCTAATAATCAACCTCAAGATAAGCAAACATAATGAATTTAACTCTTCAATCAAGCAACTCTAAGGAATCAAGGTTCAATTTCATGAAGAGAGCTCATTTCATTCATAACCCAAGACTCTAATTCATTTACATATTAAATCTTCCATTTAATCCTTGATTCCTTGTGCTAGATGAGTTATTTACAAAGATGATAATTAAAGCCACATACCTTAACCCAAATCCATGTTTTTCCCTTGAACCTCTTCAATTTCCCAAGCTTCCATGGTTGATCTGCTTCATTTCTCTTCAATTTCTTCAATTTATCTTCAAACCCCTATGAATGTTGAGCTCTCTCTCTGCTAGAGAAGCTTTGTCTCCCTTGCCCTCTCTCGCTTTTCCTCTCTCACGGTTCTCTCCCTCTCTCTTAGATATTTTTGGCTCAAAGTGATGAGTTCACTCATATCTCACATATATATCTCTATATATAAGCTTATCACAATTAAGGGGAGCCAAACACACCCTTACGAATCGTACGAAATCAAATTTCAATTAAACTTCCCAGATGACTCTAAAAATTACGTTGATCATAACTATATACCCCGTTCTGATTTTTGAAGCTTCTAAGGCCTTCAATTTGCAATACAAAGTTAACCACCCAAACATACCTTAACGAATCAGACAAAATAAATTTCCAATTAACTTTCCCAAATGGCTCTAAAAATTCCCATTCGCATATCTGTGTACTCAATTTTGATTTTTGAACCCGTAAAGGTTGTCAATTTTAGTTTTAAAGTCATAATTCAACATATAATTCTTCAATTTGAATAGATATCATTAAATTAAAGTACATTAACCCACAAGTAAATATAGGTAATCTCTGATACGCATTTTGGGGTCATTACATCTTATGAAAGGATATAACTTGCTCCAGCTTGAGATCGGGGCATATTCATGCATCGAAGAAACAGTGGGACTCAAAACGGTGCAACTAGAACACAATCTCGAGATCTTGGGAATCTAAAACAAACCCAAATTCTCAAAATTTCCTTCCCACGATGAATACAAGACCACCCATACACAGGTTAGGCAAGACCACAACAAAAATAACTTTGGACCAGAAAATGGGTCAGTGACCACAAAAATGGTACGATCGGCCAATAGGTGGTCGGCCGGCCACCCGATGCCGACATCGGGGTAATTCGGGGTTTTCATACCTGAGGCCTATTTAAAACATGTTTTGGCCCACTTTACACACACCAAACCATCTGAAAATCATCTCCCTCTCTGTCTAAGGTCTCTCTCTCTCTCTAGATTCGCGCTTTACTAGCATTACCCACCCTCCCATGCAAACTTTATTCGTAAAACACCTGTAATCCTTTACACTTTAAGCCGATCAGATTTTGTTTTTATTGAGTTTTTGGGCTTTTCATTATTTTGGGCTCTCTCACATGTTTTTCTTGGTTTCCGTAGTTTTTCTCGGGTTTTGACTTTTTCTCTCTTTTTTCTCTCTCCTAGGGCTTTATTTTGGCAATTGTTTTTGCCTATTTCCCTCATTTTCCCTTATTTTCACTCATCACCCACTACATTGCTCATGGTAAATGGCATTCCACATGACAAGGCTCCTCCCAAGGTACTTGTGCTAGATGAGGCTATCAGAGAGCCGGAGGACATCGTCGACATCACAGTGGATGAGATATACCCTTTGGGGCTTGAGCCCGAGTTACTACCATTAGGAATAAGGCCTTTTGACTCCACCACCTACCATCCACGGACACACGCGATGGCCCCTGGTAGCATGTTGCACTTGGAGGACTTCGCCATGGGTGTGCCTGAGGATTTCCTTCTGAGGGAGTGCACCTCTCATCTTTCTCCTGACACCGTTGAGGTAAGAACTTTTCTTACATTATGTTATGCATCTGACATACTCTCCTTTTAACACAAGGTGATGCTCTCTCCTGGAGAGGCTATGAGGCAACGACGGCCAGAGAGTGATACCAAGAGCTTCCCGCTCGTGTCCGAGAGCTAGTTGATGAGGCGGGCTTCAACCTATTTTGCTCAAGGCTTGCGCAACTGATGGCCAGTCGAGCCTTACTTGGGGCTTTGGTAGAGAGGTTGTGGGATACCACCAACTCCTTCCACTTCTCTTCCACATTGGAGATGACGATGACCATGTAGGACTTCTCGATGATTAGAGGGCTACGGGTAGGGGGTGATTGTAACACGTCCGCGGGGGACCTCGCTACAGTTCGGACTCAATTTGTGTCGCGGTTCTAAATCTGAACCAAAGAGTCCAAATCCGGCAAATCGTTTGAGAAAACAGATTTTTGAAAAAGTAGTGCCAAACATGGTGCTTTGCGGTCTGAGTCGCCACCTAAATGTTTTTAAAATGGGAAATTTAGGAAACCACGACTCGGTCTTAAGGCCACGTGTCCGTCATCACCAAAGTGGTCTTGGCTCGAGCTTAGTACGATCGGGAAGGTCATTTATGAGCACCCCTTCGCCGTCCAAGACCGCCTCTACTACTAACCGTGATATCTGATTTTGAAAACATTACATGTTCTTATTCCGGTTATTAACCTAGAATTACTATGTGATGCGCACAACACAAAAGTATAGACTAGATTGCCTAACTTGGAAATAAACATTGCATATCCGTTTTGTTTCGAAAAACGTGTTGTTTTCTTTTGCTACTCGCAAGTAGGCTAAAATACGGATTTCAATGAGTTGTTCCAACTCAGGCAATCCAACCTTCACCCACAGGCATTCAAACAGTAATATCACATAAGCATTTAGCCACATGGCAAGCATACTGTCATGGCAACATTCACACGCATGTGGTATGCTAAAGCATAAAAAACTTACATCGTACTCCGTGCCAAAAACAATAACCCGGTTAGCAAACATGCATGACCTAGTTCATGTTAAGTGGCTAATGCAACACAGGCATAGATGCAATCTAGAGTAGGCTCGGCTAACCCTAAACATGGCATGTGAAATGCGCGAGTAGCACGTATTCAATTCGGAATTGAAAATTGCAATGCAGTTTGTATGATGTACCGAGCCCGGTGCATGTAAACAAATGCATGGATGCACTCATGCATTGCATAGGGTATGCTAATTTAAAATGCCCTAATCTACCACTGAAAGCGGGTAAATAAAAGGGAAGAAAGAAATGGGGGTTGGAAGACATACACACACCCACACACCCTTATTACAATTTACCCTCGCTCGGAGGGACCGAATAAATAAATAATCTGCATCAAGAATAAATGAATAAATAAATTATTACAAATTTCTAAAATCTTGAAATTAAAGCATCTAAATGAAATGAAATGGGGCCTCGTACCGCCTCGATGTGCGAATGATGCATGCTCGTCGCGACTTGCCCGAAAACCGTGTCATGGCATTGCTGCTTCTTTTTTTACTGCCTCTCCAAAAATTCCCAAAGCTCTGAAATACCTCCCAAGTGGTCTGAGATACTCCACCGGCTGGGGGGAGAGATTACCGGCTGTTCTTATTGATCACCGGCTTCTTTCTATGTTTATCGGCACAAATAAAGTGCCGATCGGCACATTGAATCGCCGTCGGTAAAAGTTCTGCGGGCAGAGATGATGACAAAGAATGCACTGAGAATGCATAGGCATGGTTTTTAGGCAAATGTGAGCATGTCCAACACCTCCTATCATGTTTAGGGACTCAAGGGGGTGTGGCTCTTGGTTCTAGGGCTATCAATTGTGCATTTGATGCATGATAGCCTAAGGAACCAGGATTGCTCATTTTAATGTAAATATGCATGCAACACAACAGATGAATACTAAGTCCCTATCATGTGGAAATCAAGGGCCTTAGTGACCAAGGATTGAGGTAAGTTACACCACTTGAAATGTGAACTCCCCTCAATCCTAGGCTTGGCTTGACAACCCCAAACCAAGCTATGAGATGCAAGTATGCAAGCAAGGCTCAAATGCAATGCAACCTATCACGTTAAGCATGCAAAGAGCTAAAGTATGTAAGATACAAATGGCATGCAAGATGGGCCAATTAACATGGAACTAACAAGCATGCATTCAAGGCTACATTAACCAAGCAAGCAACAATCATGAAATAAGCATGCAACAATGGACTTAAGCCATAGAGGGCATGTCACGACCCAAACCCGCCCCTAAAAGTTTGGGCATGACCCATTCGAAAACAGACACAAAACCTGTTATACATATCTTATGGGGCCTGAACGGAAGCATTTGATAATATAAAATACATAAAAAATCATCCATTGAGCTACTACTACTATGCCAGGACCGCACACATTACACTAAATAAATATTATACAGATAATTTACACACATATGCCTCGACTCATTCTCGTAAATAGGCACATAACACAAAAACTAATGAAGAAGAAATTATATACAATCAACCCAAAATAGACATCTAAGGTATAAATCGGAACTCGGCAAAACTTTGCAAAACGAACGGCTTGTGGTGCTCGGCGCCTCAAGGTTGATAAGAAAAACACAAGCTTCAAAGGTTGGGTGAACTCCCGATTGGTTACCTCTGAAGCATGCATAAAATACGAGAATGAGCGAACTCGGTGAATAATAGTGCATAAATAATGTATTGACTAACTTGAATAATCAATTATAAACTGTAGATACACATGATTAACTATTTTCCGTAATTAGTTCCAAAATGACCATAAGACCAATTTCCATAATGAGCGGATTTAAGCCAATATATACAGAATGACCATAGGCCTCTAGGATCTTGAAACGACCATAGATCCGAAATATCGATGTAATGAGCGAGAATAGCGAAATAATGCATGAGCAACGTAATAATAGAAATACTAATGGCTTAATGACCGAAATAACAAATTGGCTTAGCGACCCGAAATAATGAGAACATAATCTTATCAAAAGCGAGTCTTATGCATTTCCGATTCCAAACCATTTAAATGTCGTTTTCATAATTATTTCCATATTCAGATTTTACATAAGATTCTATGTGGTACACCCATTAGCCATCGAGCAGATAGGTCCGAAGACCACAGCGGATAGGTCCAAAGACCACAACAGATAGGTCCAAAGACCACCACGAGATAGGTCCAAAGACCACAAAGTTGGTACCAATAGCCATAACAGATAGGTCCAAAGACCACAACAGATAGGTCCGAAGACCACAACGGATAGGTCAAAGACCACAAGAGATAGGTCCAAAGACCACCACAGATAGGTCCAAAGACCACAGATAGGTCAAAGACCACCAAGTTGGTACCAACTGACCACGGTATTATTACCCGGGCGAGGGCCATAGGCATGATATTATTACCGGCGAGGCCATCCGGACTAAGGGTGCCACAAATACTTTTCGAAAAGCGCGTTAGTTCGTTCATTTCAAACATATCATAACTTTTCAAAAATCAATCATTTGGTATCATGGTGTCGAAAATACATAGCATAAGTTTATGAGCGTTCTTGATATTTATTAGCAAATGTTGAACATGTTTTACTGGATTGAACACTTTCGAAATATAAAGGTACCATAGTTCCATACTTTAAATCACTACATAAACATCATTGTTCCATTTATTCACTATGAATTATTTAGGTTAATCTACGGATAATGAGAATGTTAATAATATTCTTTAACGGTAAATAAAACCACGATTACTATATAAGCGATAGCACATTACCAATAACCATTAATCGTAGCGGAATCTGAGAATAGTTTGAGTCATCCCAACGGATGCCAAATCCTTCCATGTTCACACCAATTCTCAAATACAACCATGTTAGCATAATTGTCATGGAAAAAGCAATGTGAATAATAACAATAAGATTGATGTACATATGTAGTACTATTACTCACGGTGTTCAGTGCTTGGTCCACCTCGTAGTGACCCTACACAATTGTAATACACAAAGAAATCGGATCACATAACTTATTTCGTTCTTAATTAATTCTCTTTATTCCATCACACATCACTTTGCTTCAACATAATTCAAACTAAATCTTTGAATCTCATTTCAACACTCCACAATTGAGTTCATGTCCTCCAGATCTTTACTAAATTATTTCCCTAATTTTTCCTTTACCTTATTACATGAATTCCAACATATTATAACAAGGTTCAATCGCTAAATTTAAACATAATTTCCAAGTGTCACCAAATACCAATTAAACTTGCACACATGAAATTCAACCCACTAATTTCATGATTTTACTTCCAATTTGGCCAAATCATCAATTAACATCATTACCCAACCTAGGGTTTCAAGAAAACATTAAGATTCAAGACAAATTCAAACTTACTAATTCATCACTTTCTATTCCAATTTTTCCATCAATTACACATCTAGGGCTCATAAATTAACTCCCAACATCTTCAAACCATAAAACCCACAATGCTCAAACCCCAAAATTCCCAAAATCTCATAATTTCCTCTATATACATAACATAAATGGAATTTGCACCAATATACAATGACAATACCTCAAATCTATCTATGGATGTAAACATTAAAGAGTCTTAAAACCCTTACCTCCATAATCAAGCAAATGGTGAGTTTGAGAAGAAACTTTCACCAATCCAAATTCTAATCGGGTAAAAACTTTGATCTTTCTTAGTTCTCCATCCCACATGCCAAAACCATGGTGGATTGTTGATAGAAATGGGTGAAATCAAGGTTTTGAGAGTTAGGGTTCGGACTAAGGCAAAGAGGAAAGAAGAGGGTTGAAGAAAATCTATGAAATGATCCAAAAATCTCGTTTTTAACGCTGCTGTCCCGTAATTCCGCCTCGGGCCCACCTTTTCCCGCTCGAGCGGACCTACTCCAAAACCTGATTCCAAAACTTCAAACAGGTGTAACTTTCCGTCCGGACTCCGTTTTAGGTCGTTCTTGTGTCCAAATTGAAGCCCCGAAATAAGCTTTCCAATGGTTCAAACCTCACATCCAAATTCAAAGTGTGGCAAAAGAAAAGGGCAAAAGAGTGGCAGCTGTTCGTAAAATAACTATCCAAATTAAATTCTTTGATCCAATCTTACCTTACCATCATATTACCACCTCAACCAATACTCTAAAATAAGATAAGAACATTCCAAATACGTTAATTAAAGGATAAAAAACAAGCCCACGTGCCTCAGAAGTACAACTCAACCTGGAGACCCGCTCGAGCGTGCAGACCAACGAAGCCGTCCGCTCGAGCGTAAACTCTCCCCCTCCAGCGGGGGATCACAACTCCCCGAATCTCAGGCCGTCTGGAAAAATGCTGGGAACCCCAAAATGCGCTCGGCGTAAAATACTCCGCCCGGGCGGAAGGACAAATTTCAGATTGTTTGGTAAAGATCACCAATTCCAGTTTCAAAGGCATAAACCAACGGATAGTTCTTTAATTCCAATAGTAAACACATTAACCCCTAATTAAATAAGGATGACTTTCTATATGCACTTTGGGGTCGTTACACCCTTCCCTCCTTAAAAGAATTTCGTCCTCGAAATTGAAGAAAACCAAACAGAGGATAGTTCAAACATAACCAGAAATCCACACTTAATATAAAAAGGAATCGCAAATACTTCAATCAATATACACATATCAGAATTTCAACGGCAATGAGCCATTATAATCCCAAAGTCCATAACAACTAAGCGAACCACGTCAAATGAATGCTCAAACTTCAATTCCAATTCCTTCCCCAATAGTTCTAAAATTTCTCGTTAACTTTCCCAATAACACCAAAGCTTCATCTCATTATTCACAATCCTCGTATATTTCATACCTTCCAAATGCTATAACAACTTAAAGATATTACACATGGGTTTACTCAAATATTTGGTCACATATGACTCATAAGCTGTGGCAACCTCTTTAGGTTCACAAACAAATTCTAACTCAATGCCTTTGGGGCTCTTTGCTCACTATCAGAATTAGACTTATTAAGCCAAATCGATTTAACAAACTCTAATAACCGCTTAAATCTCATATCAAGGAATTACTGCGTTGATTCGAGTATTAATAAAATCAAACACGGATCAAACCTTAGTGATCATGCTTTCCAAATTACAGTAAAATAATACTCATTTCATTACTAGTTTTCCAAAACAGATAAGACAGAATAGTTTGAAGCTCAACATAGAGTTTTCATCGATTATCCAATTCAGACAGAGTAAAATGTTTCTTTCAGAAGACTTGTCATCTTGGGAAAATTATCCAGAAACTTATCATATCGTACACTTCGTAACTCGAACTATGAATTTCCTTAGACATTGAATAGCATAGTTATAGATACAATCACTTATGTCAAATCAATTCTTCAAGTACAACAGTATCAACACTAGCGGATATATGTTGCTCAAGCACAAGGTACAAGACCATCGAAGCATATGGTTGATTACATTACGTAATTATGTCCATTACGATCCGATTGATTTCCTTAGCAGAATGACTTTAAGTTCAATTTATACTGAGCAGTCATAATCCACAGATGCAAAATGACCATGAACCCAGAAATATACATACATATGTAACTGTAGAACTCAAAAAGTTAATCTAATACCGTTGTATTTTCAGAACGGCCTTAGGCCCGGAAATACCGAATAAGTTACTAAATGTACACAGAGACTTATAGCACGGAAAAGGTTTCTCAATCTTAAATTCTTATTACACGAGGCGAGATTCTAATTCTTACAATAACTTATTAGAGTACCACCCATTTGGTTAGTCGAGAATTATCTATTACTTTGCAAGTGTCATATGGGCGAACACGTATTATAGGCGGGGTTCCTTATGTTATTCAACTCTTTCCTATAAGGAGCCTCAATAACGAGATCACGGGATATCGTAAACAAAAGCGGATAATGAGATCACGATTTGATTTGAGTTACAAGTACAAATTTCAGATTTCAAATTTTAAATTTCAGATATCAGATACCAGATTTCAGATTACAAGAAACAAAGCACGGAACAGAATACAAATGACAGATTCCGTAACTATAAACAGACATAATCATATTACTTAGTTCAATATTTCCCATCGGAAGTTGTCGATAATTTCTCGGTTCACACAATCGTATGAAGTACATACTGCTTCAAGGTTAATAACTAATTCCCCAACATAGCTTATAATGCATAACAACGCATTCATAGAAACATGAGATCCAATAGTGACTCTAATATTAATTTACTTCCAGAACAGCTTTTGGTCCAGTATTACAATTATTACAGAGCGGCCTATTGGCCTAAAATAATCAGAACGACCTTTCGGTCCAAAATAGCCTTTCGGCCCAGAATAGCCTTTCGGCCCATTTAAATCGTCAGCCAGAAACAAATTCACAATTTTAAAAGGCCACGACATGCAGAATTTCTTCTTATGGCTGTCATACTTAACACAATCTCAATTTCACATAGAACACATCTTATCAAAATATTCCAATACAGTAGCTTCTCAGAATTATTGATCTAAGCATTGTTACAACAAGGAAGACATAACAAACCATCAGGTAACACACACATATATTATTTCTTTTAATCTCAGATATATCCGATACTTAAAATTTAAACAATTTACTCAAATCTAACCATTTATAAATAACGAACTTACCGATCAGATCAAATTCTTACCACACCTCTGTAAGGCAACTTCCACGTTGCATGTCTTGCACTCTTCACCAGCCTATATAAAATAAACAGAGGCAAGAAAAGGACATATAACAGATATAAATTGTAGCCATCAGAGTTAACAACAGACAGTTAACGTTGCCATCATTCTTTTCTTTTCATGTTCTTGCAGGATATCGTGCATGATGCCTAAATCTTTCTAGACATCCTAAAGCTCAATGGATTCGTGTGTGAGATGGCAACTCGTGCTCGATACCACTGTCACGACCCAAACCCCCTAAAAGTTTGGGCATGACCCATTCAACAGACACAAAACACATTATACATATCTTATGGGGCTGAGCGGAAGCATTTGATAATATAAAATACATAAAAAATCATCCATTGAGCTACTACTACTATGCGGGACCGCACACATTACACTAAATAAATATTATACGAGATAATTTACACATATGCCTCGACTCATTCTCGTAAATAGGCACATAACACAAAAACTAATGAAGAAGAAATTATATACAATCAACCCAAAATAGACATCTAAGGTATAAATCGGAACTCGGCAAAACTTTGCAAAAGCAACGGCCGGTGGTGCCTGGGCGCCTCAAGGTTGATAAGAAAAACACAAGCTTCAAAGGTTGGGGTGAACTCCCGATTGGTTACCCTACGAAGCAGACGGACAAAATACGAGAATGAGCGAACTCGGTGAATAATAGTGCATAAATAATGTATTGACTAACTTGAATAATCAATTATAAAGCGTAGATACACATGATTAACTATTTTCCGTAATTAGTTCCAAAGCACCATAAGACCAATTTCCATAATGAGCAGTTTAAGCCAATATATACAGAATGACCATAGGCCTCTGAATCTTGAAACGACCATAGATCCGTAAATATCGAGACGGAAGAATAGCGAAATATGCATGAACCGTAATAACAGAAATACGGAATGGCTTAACAGCCAGAAATAACAAAATGGCTTAGCGACGAAATAACACATAATCTTATCAAAAGCAGTCTTATGCATTTCCAGTTCCAAACCATTTCGTGTCGTTTTCATAATTATTTCCATATTGATTTTACATAAGATTCTATGTGGTACACCCATTAGCCATCGAGCGAGATAGGTCGAAGACCACACGGATAGGTCCAAAGACCACAACAGATGGGTCCAAAGACCACCACAGATAGGTCCAAAGACCACAAAGTTGGTACCAATAGCCATAACAGATAGGTCCAAAGACCTAGCAGAGATAGGTCCGAAGACCTACGGATAGGTCCAAAGACCACACAGATAGGTCCAAAGACCACCACAGATAGGTCAAAGACCACCAAGTTGGTACCATGACCCGGTATTATTACCGGGCGAGGCAGCCATATTATTACCGGCGAGGCCATCCGGACTAAGGGTGCCACAAATACTTTTCAGAAAACTGGGCGTTCGTTCGTTCATTTCAAACATATCATAACTTTTCAAAAATCAATCATTTGGTATCATGGTGTACTGAAAATACATAGCATAAGTTTAACAGAACGTTACTGATATTTATTAGCAAATGTTGAACATGTTTTACGGATTGAACACTTTCAGAAATATAAAGGTACCATAGTTCCATACTTTAAATCACTACATAAACATCATTGTTCCATTTATTCACTATGAATTATTTAGGTTAATCTCTACGGATAACGAATGTTAATAATATTCTTTAACGGTAAATAAAACACATTACTATATAAGCGATAGCACATTACCAATAACCATTAATCGTAGGCGGAATCTGAGAATAGTTTCAGAGTCATCCCAGCGGATGCCAAATCCTTCCATGTTCACACCAATTCTCAAATACAACCATGTTAGCATAATTGTCATGGAAAAAGCAATGTGAATAATAACAATAAGATTGATGTACATATGTAGTACTATTACTCACGGTGTTGGTGCTTGGTCCACCTATGGTGACCCTACACAATTGTAATACACAAAGAAATCGGATCACATAACTTATTTCGTTCTTAATTAATTCTCTTTATTCCATCACACATCACTTTGCGCTTCAACATAATTCAAACTAAATCTTTGAATCTCATTTCAACACTCCACAATTGAGTTCATGTCCTCCGGATCTTTACTAAATTATTTCCCTAATTTTTCCTTTACCTTATTACATGAATTCCAACATATTATAACAAGGTTCAATCGCTAAATTTAAACATAATTTCCAAGTGTCACCAAATACCAATTAAACTTGCACACATGAAATTCAACCCACTAATTTCATGATTTTACTTCCAATTTGGCCAAATCATCAATTAACATCATTACCCAACCTAGGGTTTCAAGAAAACATTAAGATTCAAGACAAATTCAAACTTACTAATTCATCACTTTCTATTCCAATTTTTCCATCAATTACACATCTAGGGCTCATAAATTAACTCCCAACATCTTCAAACCATAAAACCCCAATGCTCAAACCCCAAAATTCCCAAAATCTCATAATTTCCTCTATATACATAACATAAATGGAATTTGCACCAATATACAATGACAATACCTCAAATCTATCTATGGATGTAAACATTAAAGAGTCTTAAAACCCTTACCTCCATAATCAAGCAAATGGTGAGTTTGAGAAGAAACTTTCACCAATCCAAATTCTAATCGGGTAAAAACTTTGATCTTTCTTAGTTCTCCATCCCACATGCCAAAACCATGGTGGATTGTTGATAGAAATGGGTGAAATCAAGGTTTTGAGAGTTAGGAGTTCGGACTAAGGCAAAGAGGAAAGAAGAGGGTTGAAGAAAATCTATGAAATGATCCAAAAATCTCGTTTTTAACGCTGCTGTCCGTAATTCCCGCTCGAGCGCACCTTTTCCCGCTCGAGCGGACCTACTCAACCTGATTCCAAAACTTCAAACAGGTGTAACTTACACGTAAGGACACCGTTTTAGGACGTTCTTGTGTCCAAATTGAAGCACCGGAAATAAGCTTTCCAATGGTACAAACCTCACATCCAAATTCAAAGTGTGGCAAAAGAAAAGGGCAAAAGAGTGGCAGCTATTCGTAAAATAACTATCCAGATTAAATTCTTTGATCCAATCTTACTTTACCATCATATTACCACCTCAACCAATACTCTAAAATAAGATAAGAACATTCCAAATACGTTAATAAAGGATAAAAACAAGCCCACGTGCCTCGGAAGTACAACTCAACACGGAGACCCGCTCGGCGTCTGCAGACCAACGGCGAATCGCTCGGCGTAAACTCCGCTCGGCGGAGAATCACAACTCGAGAATCTCGGGCCGTCGAAAAATTCTTTGGAAACCCCAAAAATGCGCTCGGCGTAAAATACTCGCTTCGGCGGAAGGACAAATTTCAGATTGTTTGGTAAAGATCACCAATTCCAGTTTCAAAGGCATAAACCAACGGATAGTTCTTTAATTCCAATAGTAAACACATTAACCCCTAATTAAATAAGGATGACTTTCTATATGCACTTTGGGGTCGTTACAGGGCAGCCCTCAAACTCCCAAAAACAGTGGCAAAACAAGCCTCACAACATGATCGAAATGCCACACAAGCATGCTATTCAATGGGCCCAAGTCTAGGACACCAAAGAGAGTAATTTGACGTCATTCATACAACCACTCATGGCATGCATTCAACAAACAAAAAAAGATTTTAAGCATGTGGAATGACACTCAAATCCCCCCATGGCACCCCCAAAAATGCACCAAACATGGAAGCATGCACAATGTCTATTTTAAAGCATTCAAGGGCATATCTTTAAAACATGAACTAAGCCACATATGCCAACATGCAAACATGACTAATGGACTGAAATGAGGTCTAATATGATGCCAAATCACTAGATCAAAACAAGTCAATCATGCTAGAACTTCATGGAAGCAAAGTTTACAAGCCTAAAATGCAAAACATGCACATCAAGCATACCAAGGGTGTCCAAAACAGTGGCTCACAGCCCTATTACATGGCAAATAGATGCTAATATCCTCATGAAACCAAGCTAAAATATGCAAGAATCAAGGCTCAAAGCATGACACTACTTATAAGCATGAAAGAGCATTCTAAAGCCAACATGGAAAGCATGCAAGAGGCCATGGAATCAACTAAAACAGAGGACACACATGACCTAAAATACACAATAAAGCACTGAAATGAAAGCTAAGGAAAACATGCATGCATGTTATGCTATGAGCCAAAACAAAGGCCAACCAAAGGACCAAAGGGAGAGGGCTGTCTCTCCCTTAGAAGAGACTCGAAAATATCATCCTCACCACGAAAACCCCTGGTTTTCGATGGTGAGAATATCAAGAACACCAAAACAAAAGGCCTAAGAAAAAGGCACCAAAAATGGCAAAACAAAGCTTAAAGTAATGAGGCTTAACTCAAACCATAAAATGACCTTAAAGAAGGTTCAAGAACAAGTAAAAACAAGACTTTTTATGTTAAACACAAACTCAAAAACTCAAAGCAAAGAGGGTAAAAAGTAGTTGCAAGAATGGGAAACTAAAGTGAAAAGCTCACCCTTGAAGATCCAATGAAGAACAGATGGTCAGCCCTCCTCAAGTGATCAAAACCAGTCCAAAATCACTCAAAACAAACCTCCAAGTCTCCCAATCTCGAGCTAGGTGTAATAGTGTGTGTAATGGTGCAAAAGTGAGACAAAACACACTATTTAGGCCCTAGAACACACACACCCGAGGAGAGAGAGGAGATATAGATATATATGTATGTATGAGCTCTGGTTTTGTCTCAAAAGTTCTAACCCTAAAACCAAGAGGAGCTTCTCTTTATAGGCAAAGAATGCTTAGCCATTAAGCAAACCAAAGCTTCATCCCTCCATACACGTGTATGGAGAACCAAACTTCTATGCAATAAAAATATCTGATAAAGCAAGTGCACAGTACCCGGCCGGCAAAGAGTGCCATTTTTAAAAACACAGTGCCGGTCGGCACAAAAGAGTGCCGATCGGCACAATAAAGTGCCGATAGAAGTTTCGGCCAGCCGGTGGCCTCTAGTTCCAGCCGGTGGTGCGTAGGGATGCCTCACAAGGCATTCCCTTCCTTTTCATGGGAAAACACAAGTATTTGGTGCAAAACCAAACTGGCCAATCGTCGAGTTCGGAGGTCTGAGGTAGAGGGCGTCTGAATGAGAACTCAGAACTCCAAATGAACACAAACATGGATAATCACCGAGTGTTCCAATGGTGACGTCCAAGTCTTGAGGACGGTCCAAAATGGGGTGTCTACAGTGATTCGATCCCTTTTGACATATATGGGCCAGTGGGAGGCTGCTTGGATTCATTTCCTTGGCGCACGCCCTCCTCTAGACAGACCGGCTATGGTGAGATACAGCTGGTTTTATGATCACTTCCATGGGAGCGAACCCAAGACCTAGGTAGAGATTGAGAAGTACACACAGGGCTTCCTGATATTCCTTCTTGGTACCATCTTGTTTGCAAACAGGTGGAATACCGTAGGACTATACGTGCTGAGCGCCCGGTGGTTTTGCCACGAGTGCAGTTCTATGATTGAGGTGGCGCAGGCCTCACCACCATATATTGGTAGGGTTCCGATTCCCACAAAAAGGGGAACAAGTTCGGGGGCTACTGAAAAGCCTGGGAGGTACACACTGCACTTTTACTTTCAAATTCTGTTTGTTCATTATGCTTTCTGCTTTGCACTTTGTGTCTCTATCTCTGTTTGCACATTGTGCTTTCTGCTTTGCACTTTCTGTCTTTATCTCTGTATTTCTTCCTGTTGACTCACAAACTGATATTTCCTTGCAACTCTGGGACAAAAAGAATAATACAAATTAATTAACTACGCAAGCTAATTAAATATTACAAATTGCCTAATTAATTAACAACTAACTAAACTAAGAAAAACAGTAAACCGCCTCGAGAGGAGAGCCTGAATGCAACGTATGCTCGGGTCCTACTTGGAATTGCACTGCCCAAGAAAGATTGCCTCTGTTTTCCCTGCTCCCTTCTTCGATCGCCAAAATCTCGAAGATGCTTCTTGAATCTGGGGACCACCACCGGCTGAGTAGAATAGCCACCGGCAGTGAATTGTGGTCATCGGCACAAGATGCATCCATCGGCTGATGATGTACTGCCGGTCGGCACTGAATACTGCCGGTCGGCAAAGAATGCCTGCAGAACTTGCAACTCACAGCAGCAGAGGGCAGAACTTGCATGGCAATACAATTCAAGCAATGTATGCACCAATCATGCCCCCTATCATGTTTGTGACTCAAAGGGGCATGTGCCTCGATTCTCGGACCACCAATCACGCATTTCCATGCATGATGGCCCAAAGAACCAAGTTGTGCACTTTCATGTCAAATAAAATACAAGTCAAAAAAACAAACCAAGACCCAATTCCTATCACCAAATCAAGGAACAAGGCATGCATGCAAGATGCAATGCAACCTAGGCATGCAAGCTAAGGATGCAACATGGCATGGCAAGACACTTATGCAAGCATACAAGCAAACATGAGGCAATGCAAACTAATGAAAATATGGACTTAAACATGATTTAGGCAGCTCTAAATAGGCCTAAAACAGTGGCCAAAATGCCCAAAAATGAAGGCTAAACACACATGCACACATGCACATGTTGTGGTCTAAAGCTTAAGCAATAAGCAAGCAACTTTCAAGCACACTTAAAAGAGGTTATCATGGACAATTAGCATGCAACATAAACTCTGAAAATCATGTTAAAACGTGGTGCCAAACTAACTTAAACAAGACAAGCATAAGCATGCAAATAGTCCAAAGTCTTGAAGCAAGGTAATGATGCTTTGAAACACACTTAGCATAACAACCATGGCATGCATTAAACAACTAAAAACAGATTTTTTAGCATGTTAAAGCAAGGCCAAAGGACTACTTAGATGGCATCTAAGTGGCTCAAATATGAAGGCATGCACAAATGCACTTTCAAGGAGCATATAACACATGCTCAAGAGGCAACAAAGAGACCACCAAGGCAAGCATACAAGCACACCAAAGGGACTGAAATGACATGTAGGATGGTCCTAAACCACTAATTAATGCAAGCAATGCATGCTACATTCACCTACTTGAAGCATACAAGCCGTAATACAAAGGAGCTATATAATGCATGCCAAGATCGACTCAAACAAACATGGACAGACCTAAAACATGGCAAAATAAGCACAAAACCTTCACAAGGCTAAACCTAAAACATGCTAGAACAAAGGCTAACAACCTAAGGCATATTAAGGCAATAACAAGGCATTACATGGTAGGTATGCTAAGCATGCATGGTGTACCAAAACCAACTTAATACAAAGTTAAATCATGACAATATAAGCATAAAATACAGCCATGGCATGATCAACAAAAGCCTAAGCTAGATGCTTCCTTAAGAGGCCAAAAATGGTCATTTTCAAGGACAACACGGAGAGGGGGTAGCCCTCCCCTATTTGAGACTTCAAGGCACCATCTTCACCATTGAAATCCCTCAAGATTTCAGTGGTGAAGAGGCCCAAACACCAAAGTCCCGAAACTCACCAAAAATGGCACAAAAAGGAGCCTTACAAGGCTTAAGAGGGGTCAAACAAACCCACACCACAAAACACCCTTAACAAACAATCAAGAGGGCTAAAAAACAGAACTTTTTATGTTGTACACTAAGCACAAAAATAGTTCTAAGATAGGTAGAAAAGCAATGCAAAAAATGGGGAATAAAAGGGAAGTTTCTTACCCTTGAAGACCACCTTCACAAGCAATGCTCCAACAGCCTCCCTTGGCTTTAATCCAGCTCCAAAACACTAAAACAACCCTCCAAAGGTCTTAAGTCCAAGAGATGGTGTGTTGGTGTGTGTTTGTGAACAAAAGTGGGACAAAACACACACTTATAGAGATGGAATATATATCTAACCCTAACCCTAGAACTCAAGCTTTACAAAAGCTATCTAAAATGTCTAAAAAGAGTCTAACCCTTGGCCAAAGAGAAGAAGCTCTCCTATATAGGCAATTCCCTCTTGTAAGGCTTACAAAATAAGCCATTCAAGAGGGAAATCCTCCCATACACGTGTATGGAGGGGAATGGGGTGGGTGCCAGCTATCACAGCTGGCACAAAATATCTACAAAAAGTAGATGAACAGTAGTCGGCTGGCCAAAATTGTCATTTTGACAAAATTGATGGCCGGTCGGCCAAAAAGAGTGTCGGCCGGCAATATACATTGTCGGTGGACACAAGCAACAGTCGGTGGCCTCTAGCCATGGCCGGTGATGTGTGGGGATGCCTCACAAGGCATTCCCTACCACTCCAAGGCAAAACACAAGTGTTTGGTGCAAAACCAGACACAAAACGGTCGAGTTCGGAATCCCGAGGCAAGGCGCGTAGCCGAGACCTCCGGCAACTCCAAACGAACACAAGCATAGATGATCACCGGGTGTTCAAACGGTGATGTCCAAGTCTTGAGGACGGTCAAAAATGGGGTGTCTACACGTACTTGCATCGAATTGGAATTGATTTTGAAACTGAAAATGTTTGTATTTGAACAATGTTCGTAACCAGATATTAAGCCTGCAACAGACCAAAATATGAAATACAACTCAATAAAGGAAAAACAAAGCTAAAATAACTTAAACACAGCTATTCACACTTACCAGAAACGAAAGACTCAAAACAAAACTCAAAAGTGAAAGGGGCCAAACATAACACTACTATCGACTACCTGGCCAATAGACTTGATTGACCGGCCACTTAAATGGACGGCCGGTTGGGAAATATTGCCGGCCAGCCAAGACACAACCTTATCCTCTATAAAGATCTTTTCTTGCTCATTCCTTCGACAGAACACCATCTTTTACGAAGTTTTCTTTGAAAATTGAGATATTTCTTGTCGGGCGGCTCAAGGATTGGATGCCCACTTTGGATGGCACGAAAAAGGTAAATTTTTGTAGTTTCGGCATAAACGTGCTTTTTCCGTTGAGTCGTACTTCGCTTTCTTTTCTGTTCCTTCATGCTACTATTCGATGCTGGAACCCGGTTACACGCGTGTTTCACTTCGGAGTGCAAGAAATGTGTCCTACTCTCAAAGAGTTTCAAGCATTAATGGAATCCCGGCGTGATGAGGAGGTTATGCCCCAACCCCATTTTGGCCATGCATGGGCTTTGGAACGGATGTATGGGCTTACTTCACATAAGGCTCGGTCCTTGGCTCATGACAAGGAGCTGGATATACCCGACTTGATTCATCGGTTTTCTGACATTAGAGACAGGGGTGACCTTCTCTGGCGAGATTATTGTCAACATGCCCTCTACTTATGCTTACTTGGACCTTTCTTTCTTGCCCATAGTCATAATGGAACTAGTATTAGATTGATCGAAGTGGCCTAATGTCTTAAAGAGGGCAAGAGTTGCATATGTTTAGCACTGGCCAAGACCCTAATGGGTTTATATGCTTTCCATTGGCGAGAGACTACTCGGTTTGTAGGTAGTCCATTGCTTCTTCGGGTATTGTTTCCCATCCATTCTTATTTATAAATTCTCACATCACTTGGTATTCACTCTCTATTTTCTCTCAAAAATGATTTCCTTACTTTTTCTCTCAACGTACATCTCTTTATTCTTTAATCTCTCTTATTTTTCATCACTTCCCAGGTGTGGCTTATGGATAAGTTGAAGGTGGTAGACCCCTTGCCTCGAGTGTTCGGCCAGATCTTATTTCTTTAGCCAGCAGCTAGTGAACTTTCCCACAGAGGGATTATGGTACAACTGGATGTGCAGCAGATCTGTAGTTGACATCGCTTGGCGTTGCCCCTGGTTTAACCTGACATAGATGAGCTACAACATGTCTTGCCAACGGGGTATAAAATTGATTGGCCTCACACACTGTGTGTTCTATTTTCCATTTCGGTTCATACGTTAGTTTGGACATGATCAGACTTGTCCAGATGAGGGGGGTGGAATACCCTGCATCATTTTCAGTTCGTGCTTCGCACCTAGCTCGATACCTCATTGCTTAGAGGAGGGGAGAGCTTCTGGTCCCTGTTGTTAGCTTTAGTTATGCCCTTTCTGGCGAGTGCTTGGCTTGGCTCGAGAACGAGACATAGGTTGGGCCATCCTTGGCTGCAGAGACTTCCCCGAGTGCGAGCAAGAGGCAGAGGACTGGCACCTGACTTATCTATGCCCCTAGTTTATTACTTTGACTTTTCTTTTCAAGTTTTTATGATCTAAAAGCAACTTTGTTTTGGCCTGAAGGTCGGCGAATGTACTTGTGTTGAAATCATGGAATTAAAGTTGTGAGTATTGAAAATTTTCCTTTTTGGTCCAAAGAATGGTCTGTGTTGTAAAAGTTAAAATTTTGAGAAAATCAACTTCATTAGAACTTTTCAAAATGATTTTCAGAAATGGTCACTACTTGACACACATGGAATTACTCCTTAACACGTACAACCTCGAATCAAAAGATCATAACTGCCCATAACTGCATTCACCATCACTGCTCTATCTTGCAACTGGCCCCTTTGCCAAATAGAGGTGACATAACCAAGTTAACAATCGATGGAAAAAGATGGACGGATCAAACAAATGGATAGGATAGTTGAGTTAGAGATGTTTATGGTCGAACTTTGGGATGAAGTTGCCTACGTCTCTCAAAGATGAAAATCAGGCCTTATGAATTTCGGTTAGGGTTTGCTAGAGTATCTACTCTGTCCTTTTGAGCTCTAAGTCTTGCAAAAGTCACCTTTTCGGGTTTTCAACCTTGCGAGCTTTATTTTTCTTTATTTGTAATTTTTCATGCTGTAACTCTTGCCTAGTTCGCCCTTTCAGGTTTTTGGCCGAGAGAGCCTCTTAAGGATTATATTTCTTCGGCTTGTCCATGTTGATCGATTGCAAAAACTCCAAACCATCCAAATCCGTAAGGATAATCGCTCCTCCTAACTAGATAGATTTGATGATGTAAGGACTAGTCCAATTGGGTCTGAACGTGCCCCTAGGGTCATAAATGGGAGCTCGGTTGTCTTTGAGCACCATATCTCCTTCTTTGAGGTTTCTAGATTTGACTTTCTTATTGAAGGCCCTGGAGATTTTGCGTTGATATCCTTAG
The DNA here is from genome assembly GCA_025200525.1 of Camellia lanceoleosa. NCBI lineage: Eukaryota > Viridiplantae > Streptophyta > Magnoliopsida > Ericales > Theaceae > Camellia > Camellia lanceoleosa. The sequence goes on from CM045767.1 coordinate 48,944,310, forward strand.
ATATGATACAATGCCTTTAACCCAAACAACATCAATTCTTCGAGCCTGTTCTGTTGCCAATCCACATCTGTTATTTGATACTAGGCCATGATTCTCAACGGTAGTACTTCGATCTCAATCAGGAAAACAACTTCTGTAAGGCCCCTAAAAATTTTATTCGCTTAAAAGTTCCTTACTTTTAAATTATTTCATTGAAGTCCCTCAGTCTCTTAATAAATTTCAATTTTAACCCTAGTTTCCGGTAATCGCCGTTTTAGCTCGGTGTCTCGCCTTTTCTTACGAATCGACATCACATGACCCAAATTACTTTTCCTATCATTATTTTATTAAGTATATGACTTAAATATATGTTGTATTTCAAAATTTTAGATTGTACCCACTTCTTTCCTTATCATTGCATTTTGGCCCCAAAAATTCTAATATTTTATTCAATAAGAGTACAACTAATATTTTATTGATTTATACATCATATCTACAAAATTTTATTCAAAAAAAAATTCAAATTCTCACATGTGGTAAATGGTGGCCGGTTGTGAATAGGGGAGAAGGACCAAGAAATTAATTTTTTATGTAGCAAATCTTGAATAAAATATTCAAATTTTTTTTTTTGAAAACATGAAGAAATGTGGATCAATAAATGTAATGTACTCTTATCTCCCAATTAACTAATAAATAGGATTACTTTTTATTAATCAAGATTAATTAACACTAATCCTAATTGGATCCAATTACAAACCAACCAAACTAGATCAATTCCATTAAGACTCAACCAAACCATTAAACCATTTTCTCTCTCCTCCTTGGCTTGTAAATACATGCCTTGCTAGCTCATTTTTGTCACTCCATACACACACAACACACGGTTGAAGAGAGAAGGAAAGGGAGAGCAAGTGAGTTTGAGAAAAAGGGAAGAAAAAGAGAGAAATAAGTAGGAAAAAAAATCTAGCAAGCTAAGGTAAACCTCGTTCACCTCTTCTCTCCATGAATACCATCATGTTTTTCCCTTTCATAATGCATGCTAGAAATGTATTTTATATGTTACTTGGAGTTACTACACTTGTTGGATGATGCATGGTTTGAAAACGTGGTGTTCATTTTCTCCTTTAAAATTTTCAGCATGTTTTTTTCTCAAGTTTGTGATATTGTTTCCATAGAAAACCTTCATGAACTCAAGATCTGTTTCAAAGGAGTATTATTTGACATATAGAGAATGTGTGAGAATTTTTTTAAGGGTCATGGGTGTAGACACCCCTTTTTTTTTCACCTGCAAGACTTGGGCGCTTTGTCCTGTGGACTCAATGATGAAAGTCACATTGTGTATGATTCGAATTCTCAACGGAGGAATGTAAGCTGAAGCTCTGAAACTATCTGAAAACCTTCATATTTACACTTTTCTTATCTCAGAGGTCCCTTTTTGAACATTGTGCCACCCTACACTAAGCCTTAAACAGAGGAACATGACAACACATTGGGAGCCAGTCGTGCCTCATTGGGAGCCGTCTGTGGCCATTTGGGGCCGGCCATGCCTTTTTGGCGAGAAACACTGTTCTGGGTGGGAATCAGCCAGCTGTCTATTTTTGAAGATATTTATGACCTATATTGCTCAAATTCTATAAATATGAACTAATCGCATTGTGTTGAGGGTTAGGAAAATTTCAAAGAAGCAAAAACTCCCTTGAGAGCTCCTTCTTCTTGTGCAAGCTAGCTTTGAGATATTTTATCATCCTTGAACTATATCTATACATCATATACACTCTTAAAGTTAAACCTTAGGGCCTTGGTTGAGACTTGTGAATCATAATTCAACCTTGAGAGTGTGGTAGGATCAAGTTTGGTTTACAACCAAAGCTTGCTCTCTTCAAGAGGTATAAGCTTGTCACCTTTTCTATTGTTTTCATTTCTGTCTCTTTCTATCTATTTCTTGTGTCTTTGTGTTGTTTTGAATCCATTTTAGGTGTTGGAACTTGGGGTTAACACCCTTTCTTGCACCTTAATTCATAGCTCATACCCTTTGTTTTCACACTCTTTTCTTTGACTTTCAAACTGATTTTCAGAGTTGAAAAAGGCTGAAAAACATGGTTTAGAAGGTCTCAAAAGTGGAGGGGTTAGCCACCCCTCCTTGTTCTTGCTTACTAGTTTTGGTATTCCTTGTTATTATCTATCTTTTTGTGCTCTTTAACATAAGTTTTAGCTACTATTTTTTACATATTTGGGGCTGTTTGGGATGGTTTTAATTCATTTAATTGGTTTATGCTTTGAATACTTTGTTTGTTGTATTGTACGTCTTCATGGCTTCGGTTGTTTAGGATTTAGACACCGAATCATTCGAGTTGATAGCCCTCTTTATCTCATTGTAAATAATCAATCTCGCATAATCATTTCTGCACTCTCCCTCCTTTCTTGGTTTTTGTTTGTTTGAGAGTTATTTCAAGTGATTGATTGTTATTCAAGGCATGAGAAAAAGACCTATGCTCAATGGCTTAATCTCTACGGAGGTTCATCCTCAAGGCATTTTCATGCTATGAATCACTTCTCATTTGACATTTCTTCTCATTTAGTGGACTTAACCATCACTTTGGACAAATTGATTAAGTAATGGAAAGGTAAAGCAAAAAGGGTTAATAAATTTGGTTTAAAATCAATGAAACTAACATAAAGAAAAAGCTTAAAATCGGTTGGATTCGGCTAGATGTTATACCGAGTCTATCACTTTGAGAATTGTCACTTATCAATTCATGATATTTTGACGAAACTTAAGGCGTGTCTATCTTCCTCCTTGAGTTAAATTCATGATAGGACAGAGGGGTGGTTGTTGATCAATGCATTTATCATTTGTTTTTTCCAATCATGCTTGGAATCATCAAGCCATCAACTTATGCCTATTGATGGTTTCAGGCTCGAATTCACTATTCTCTTGAGTTTCATGATAGAGAAGAGCAGAAGGGACAAACATGGCTTAAAGTTGCTTTCTCTGCACTATTTTCACCCTAAGGCACAAAAATAGATTTTTGCAAGAAATTAGGACATGACCGGCCCTGTTTGGACCCAGCCAGGCTCCATTGTTTGGTAAATAGAGTGTTTTTGTAGAAACAGAGCGCAGTGGTTGAGGGTGAAATAGAGCAAATCTAGGTAGATAGAGTAGCTTCGACAGACTGTCTGCATGAGGACGCATCCGATTCCAATGCATTATTAATGTTGTATATATTCTTGTCGTAACTTCATTGTTATAATTATTGTTGTTGTAATTTTTATCGTAATGCCTTTTTTTGTAATAAAGTGGATAGCTAGTTGTTTACTTCTTATTACTCTTTCAGATTTGTACTAGTTAGTCTAATCCGGACACTTGGACACTCATTAGGACCCTCCTATGCGAGGGCAAAATATGCAATAATGGTTGCATGTCTTCCAACCCCCAGTTCTTTCTCCCTTTTATTTACCCGCTTATGATGGTAGCATAGAGCATCATGTTTCCTTAGCATTTTTCCATGACTTGCATCCACTCGTTTTGCATGCATAAGGGTTCGGCTCATCATTCTAACCAATGTCAAGATGAAATTCTTTGCGCAAATTCATGCTTTATCCCATGTCTTGAATTGAATCAAATGCCATGCTTGTAGCTAAACTTGTTATTTGCATGATTGTATATGTCACATTAGTCATATAGCATTATATAGGAGCATGCATATTTTCTAATTATTTTGCTTTGATTGGCTTCGAGTAGTAGGTGAGCACTTACAACTTTAGCATGTTGCATTGTGTGTGATTGTTGTCATATCAACCATATTCCATGAGACTAAATGTGTCACACCCCAACCCTGCCCCCTAAAAGTTTGGGCATGACCTCAACAGAAACAGACACTTAACTTGCTATACATACAACATATGAGGGCCTGACAGAAGCCTTCAACGTAGAAAACGACATTAAACCCCTTCCATTGAACAACTATAACCATGCTAGGATCATACATACAGAATAATCAGTAAATAAACATACAAAATGCGCGCATTTGAGACTTAGCTACACACAAACAGTTATACAGATCCAGCCCCAATTTTGGGTGTTTAACAAAACAGAATGTGCACTCTCCCTGAATCAAAAGGGTTTGGGTCAAAAATCTAACACCTATCACGGAGTGCACGGCTTCGTCAAGTGCCTGGGTATGCTTAAGCTGACAAAAGAGAGGTGATACCGGTGCTAGGACTGACCTCTAAGCTAATTACCAACAGCATCAGACATAATTACAGAGTGAGACAAACTCAATGAGTAATAATACTTGATAATTTAATATCCAACAAAAATCATAATCCATAAAGATATATTCGAACAAAACGGAATCCATAAATTAGCCTGATGCTGCGTTACTTTCAAAACGGCCTTAGGCCCAACCATGACAAAACGGCCTTGGGCCCAATCTTAATAGAACGGCCTTGGGCCCAATCATAACAGAACGGCCTTAGACCCAGTCATGACACAACGGCCTTGGGCCCAAAATTGTGCGGACATATCTATATAAGTCTTCTTTACATACATTCCCATCAAATTCCAACTCATTCACATGTTAATGTAACATTTCCAGAAGTTAGAATATCAGTAACAGTAGGTACGAACGAAATATTGTCGTACATTAACGTATTATTACTCACAGTGTCGAGGCGAAGCACTTGTTACTCCCGGAGTGTGTCCTTGAACTCTAATCTTCAAATAACTTCTCAACTTCCTAGAGTCCCTTCTTGATGGCCTTCTCCAATCCTCTCCTCTAATTCTTTCTTTAGAGTTCCCTTTTGAGAGATATTTTAACCCAAAGTTTTTGATTCAACATGTAAGGGTCATAAGCCTATCTGTATATCTAAAGGCAAATAAAATAAAATTCAATCGTTTAATCATCCCGAACTGAAATTTCACCGACATGCTTAATATTATATAAAAATTATACTGATTTCAAATACCAAATCAATTTCGGATTATCACGCCTTTAAGGCTCCCAATTCCAGATTTAAACATTCCAATTGTGACAGATAATGTTTTTATCAAACAGATAGGGTTCCATATTTTCAAGTTTCATTTAGTTCAACAAAATTTCACATAGCAATTCTCACTAAACATTCAAAAGCACAGATTAGAAGACTAAAAAGACACCAAAATCATATACGAGGGTTGGGGTATTACACTCTCCCCCCCTTAAATAAGTTTGGTCCTCCAAACTTGTTTTCCCTAGGGCGAAAACAGATGTGGATACTGGTGTTGCATTTCGTCTTCCTTCTCCCAAGTTGCTTCGGTTCCGTAATGCTCTTGACATTCTACTTTAACCATTGGAATTTCTTGATTCCGTAACTGTTTCACTTGTCGATCTAGGATTTAGATTGGTTTCTCTTCATATGTTAATTTATCGTCCAGGGTAATTTGATGGTAATATATGACGTGTGATGGGTCTGAAAGGTATTCCCGAAGCATAGAGACGTGGAACACATTGTGAACTTGGCTCATACTTGGCGGAAGGGCAACTCGATAAGCCGCCAGACCTACTCTTTATAGTATTTGGAAGGGCCCAACAAATCGGGGTGTTAACTTACCCTTTTTCCCAAATCTCGAATGTCCTTTCATTGGGGTGACTTTCACGAAAACATATCCACCCACTTCGAATTCTAAATCCCTTCGTCGGTTGTCCGCATAACTCTTCTGCCTGCTCTGAGCAGTTTTCAATCTTTCTCGAATAATTTTGACCTTCTTTGTTGTTATTTGAACAATTTTAGGCCCTAGTACGGATCTATCTCCAACTTCAGCCCAACACACGGGAGAACGACAACGTCTTCCATACAAAGCCTCATAAGGTGCCATCTCAATACTTGAATGGTAACTATTATTATATGTAAATTCTATCAACGGCAAATGGGTTTCCCAACTTTCTTGAAAATCTAAAATGCACATTCGAAGCATATCTTCTAATGTCTGTATCGTCCTCTCGGATTGTCCGTCTGTCTGAGGGTGGAAGGCATGAACTTTAATTCTGTACCCATTGCACTTTGTAGACTTTGCCAGAACCTCGAAACAAACTTTTGATCTCTATCTGACACAATTGAGACCGGAACACCATGAAGTCTTACAATTTCATTTATGTAAATTACTGCGAGTTTGTTTGCATTATATTGGGTCTTCACCGGCAGAAAGTGTGCAGATTTAGTCAATCGATCTACGATGACCCATATAGAATTCATACCTCGGGGAGTCCGTGGCAAACCAATAACAAAATCCATGGTCAAATGTTCCCATTTCCACTCCGGAATCGGAAGGGGTTGCAGCAATCCCGCTGGTCATTGGTGTTCTGCCTTAACTTGCTGACACCGTAAACATTTAGCAACGAACTCTGCGATCTCCTTTTTCATATTCGGCCACCAGAAATTTTGTTTTAGATCCCGGTACATTTTGGTGCTTCCAGGATGCATTGAAAACTTTGAGGCATGTGCTTCTTCCATCAATTTCCGTTTAAGCTCCAATATATTGGGGACGCATACTCGATCTTGAAATTTGAGATCCGAATCCACTAAACTGAACCCTGATTTTGGCTTGGTCTCTAACTCATCACATATTTTCTTTAGAATATCATCCTCCATTTGATGCAATTTGATCTCCTCAAGTAAAGTTGGTTGAGCCACCACTGCTGCTACTACAGCTTCTTGCCCATGCATTATAAGCTCCATACTCATTTTATCCAATTCACCTATCAATTCCTTTTGTTCCGTAACCAGGTTGGCTAAATTTCCCATATTTTTCCGACTAAGTGCATCTGCTACCGTGTTGGCTTTACCAGGATGATAATGGATTTGTGAATCGTAATCTTTGATTAGCTCCAACCATTGCCGTTGACGCATATTCAGTTCCTTTTGGGAGAAAAGATATTTAAGGCTTTTCTGATCAGTATAAATTTCACAAGTGGTCCCATAAAGATAATGTCGTCATATCTTTAGAGCAAAAACTACTGCAGCTAGCTCCAGATCATGTGTGGGATAATTCTTCTCATGGGGTTTGAGCTATCGGGAGGCATAAGCTATCACTCTTCCATTTTGCATAAGCACACAACCAAGTCCCTTATATGAAGCATCACTATAGATCACAAAACCCTCAGTGCCAGACGGTAGAGCAAGGACCGGGGCGGTAGTCAATTTCGTCTTTAATTCCCGAAAAGCAGATTCTCGCTATTCTGACCATTCAAACGTAACTCCCTTTTTAGTCAGCTACGTGAGTGGTATAGCAATTTTAGAGAACCCCTGGACAAATCTCCTGTAATAACCGGCTAACCCCATAAAGCTGCGTATTTCAGTGACATTCGTAGGAGTGGGCCAATTCACGATTGCCTCAATCTTGTGTGGGTCGACAGAAACTCCCTCTTTTGTTATCACATGCCCTAAAAACGCCACCTCATGTAACCAGAATTCACATTTCTTGAGTTTCGCATATAACTTCCTTTCTCGGAGTGTTTGAAGGACTAGGTGAAGGTGATTCTCATGAGCCTCCGTACTCTTTGAATATATAAGAATATCATCGATAAAGACCACCACGAACTCGTCCAGATAGGGCTTAAAGACACGGTTCATCAGATCCATAAATGCTACTGGTGCGTTAGTAACCCCAAAGGGCATAACTAGAAATTGGTAGTGGCCATATCGGGTTCGAAAAGCTGTCTTCTCAACATCCTCGACTTTCACTTTCAACTGATGGTACCCGGACTGTAGATCGATCTTCGAGAAGACCTGCACCCTTTGTAGCTGATCAAACAAATCATCGATTCGTGGCAGTGGATATTTGTTCTTAATTGTTACCTTATTAAGTTCTATGTAATCGATGCAAAGTCTAAGTGTCCCATCCTTCTTTTTCACAAACAGGACCGGCGCACCCCATGGAGAAACACTCGGACGGATAAACCCCTTATCCGATGGGTCTAGTCTTGATTCCTTCATCTCAATTGGTGACATTCGGTACGGAGCTTTAGAAATGGGCTGAGTCCCCGGGACTACTTCGATTGTAAACTTAATTTCCTGATCCACCAATTCTCCTGCAAATCTTTCGGAAAGACATCTGGGAACTCACAAACAACTGGAATCTCGTTAATATTCCCATTTAGTGCATGACCATCCAATACACTACACAAATACCCCCGGCATCCCTTATGGATTAATTTGCACGCCCTCGTTGCAGAAATCAAATAGGGTGGAGAAGTCACCCCCTGTCCTTGAAAAGTGGATTCCGATTGCCCCGGAGGATGGAAACTGATCCGTTTGGTTAGGCAATCTATGGTGGCTCTATACTCACCTAACCAATCCATTCCCAAAATAATATCAAAAGAATTCATGTCAAGTGGCAGCAGATTAACGAATACACTTACATCCCCGATCAGAAGTTCACAAGCAGAATAGACAGAGGTACAGATCATAGAAGTTCCCATTGGTGAAGATACACAAAGCATGTAAGGCAATTGTTCTTCAAGTTTGTCTAAATTTTTTGCAAATAATTTTGACACAAAAGAACAGGTAGAGCCAGAATCAAATAATGCATAAGCAGGATGGCCGTAAACCATAAATGCACCTGACACTACTGTTGCTGCATTCTGTACGTCTCCTGGAACCAATGCAAATACTCTACCTTGCCTCGTGGTATCCTTATTGTTGACAGGTTTAGTAGTTGACTTGGCATTAGGAGCTGGTGTAGACCCCGTTGAGCTTGTAGCAGTTTTGTTACCATTTTGCTGATTCCTTTGCGGACAATCTTTTATCAAATGACCCGTTTTACCACATTGGAAGCATGCTCCAGACAGTCGGTGACAAACTCCACGATGCCTCCATCCACATTCCGGACACACAGGAGTGGAGTTACGAGTAGAAGTGCTATTGCTCAAAGTCCCCGAATTTTGCTTCTTGTTGGGCGGAGTAGTTGACCCTTTATATCCTTGCTTGTTCTGTATCTTTCCTTTCTATTCGGAAAACCGAGTCTGTGCGGCAATATTCTCTTCGGCTATGACAGCTCTTTCTAACACATCCACGTAAGTAGGCAACTTCAATACATTAACTCGGTCCAGAATAGCACTTCGTAATCCCCCTTCGAATTTCCTTGCCTTCTTATACTCTGTATCTACCATGTGGGGTGTAAATCGGGCTAATTCAGAATTGTGCTTGAGACTAAACCTTGATTTTATTTCCTTGCCTTAGTGTTTCAAACTCAGTTACCTTCTTGTCTCGTATGGTCTGGGGAAAATACTTATCATAAAATAGCTCCAAAAATCTATCCCATGTTAACCCCTGGTGCGTTGTTCTAGTAAGTATCCACCACCTCCGCGCTTCATCTTCGAGAGTGAAAGTAGCCAGCTATACCTTCTGAGCTTCAGTACAAGGGAAGACTTTGAACAGTTTTTCAATCCATAACACCCATGCCTCTGCCTTCATTGGTTCGATTCCTCCCTTAAATGATGGTGGTTTCATCTTTTTAAACTCTATTGTAAGTGTAATGGTGCAGTCCTCAGCGTGAAAATCTTGCACTACAGGTGGGGTACTGGTGGTGGTGGCAGCTGTGGCTATGGCTGTTGTTGTTGTTGCCGTAAGGTCTCCGCCATCTCCATAATCATTCTTTCCATCCTGTCCAGCCGTGCTGAAGTAGCTTCTTCCGAATCTTCTGTCCTTGTTCGCACCATACTCTATAAGACAAATAATTACAACACATACAGAAGAATACAATAACACAGTTCATGATCATTAGCGTTAACAAAAGACATATAACGTTGCTATCAATCTTTTGTTCATGCATGATGCCAAAATATTGCTAGACATCCTAGAGCTCAATTGGTCCGTGTGTGAGATAGTAACTCGTGCTCTGATACCACTTGTCACACCCCAACCTTGCCCCCTAAAAGTTTGGGCATGACCTCAACAGAAACAGACACTTAACCTGCTATACATACAACATATGAGGGCCTGACGGAAGCCTTCAACGTAGAAAATGACATTAAACCCCTTCCATTGAGCAACTATAACCATGCCAGGATCATACATACAGAATAATCGGTAAATAAACATACAAAATGCGCGCATTTGAGACTTAGCTACACACAAACAGTTATATAGATCCAGCCCCAATTTTGGGTGTTTAACAAAACAGAATGTGCACTCTCCCTGAATCAAAAGGGTTTGGGTCAAAAATCTAACACCTATCACGGAGTGCACGGCTTCGTCAAGTGCCTGGGTATGCTTAAGCTGACAGAAGAGAGGTGATACTGGTGCTAGGACTGACCTCCAAGCTGATTACCTACAACATCAGACATAATTACAGAGTGAGACAAACTCAATGAGTAATAATACTTGATAATTTAATATCCAACAAAAATCATAATCCATAAAGGTATATTCGAACAAAACGGAATCCATAAATTAGCCTGATGCTGCGTTACTTTCAGAATGGCCTTAGGCCCAACCATGACAGAATGGCCTTGGGCCCAATCTTAACAGAACGGCCTTGGGCCCAATCATAACAGAACGGCCTTAGACCCAGTCATGACACAACGGCCTTGGGCCCAAAATTGTGCGGACATATCTATATAAGCCTTCTTTACATACATTCCCATCAAATTCCAACTCATTCACATGTTAATGTAACATTTCCAGAAGTCAGAATATCAGTAACAGTAGGTACGAACGAAATATTGTCGTACATTAACGTGTTATTACTCACAATGTCGAGGCGAAGCACTTGTTACTCCCGGAGTGTGTCCTTGAACTCTAATCTTCAAATAACTTCTCAACTTCCTAGAGTCCCTTCTTGATGGCCTTCTCCAATCCTCTCCTCTAATTCTTTCTTTAGAGTTCCCTTTTGAGAGATATTTTAACCCAAAGTTTTTGATTCAACATGTAAGGGTCATAAGCCTATCTGTATATCTAAAGGCAAATAAAATAAAATTCAATCGTTTAATCATCCCGAACTGAAATTTCACCGACATGCTTAATATTACATAAAAATTATACTGATTTCAAATACCAAATCAATTTCGGATTATCATGCCTTTAAGGCTCCCAATTCCAGATTTAAACATTCCAATTGTGACAGATAATGTTTTTATCAAACAGATAGGGTTCCATATTTTCAAGTATCATTTAGTTCAACGAAATTTCACATAGCAATTCTCACTAAACATTCACAAGCACAGATTAGAAGATTGAAAAGACACCAAAATCATATACGAGGGTCAGGGTATTACAAAATGCTTAAGTGATATACCTATTTGAATGCCAGTGGATGAGGGCCTTGTTACTTAAGTTGGAATAATTTGATTAAATGTAAATACGAGCTTCCTTTTTCAAGTGGCATGTATCCAAAACACCTTTTCAAAAACAAACATAAAATCAAAGTATTCCAAATTTTGTGAATTGGTCTATACTTGTGTGCATTACTTATTAAATTTAGCAATAATAAATCGGAACAAGAGCATATAATGTAAATAAGAATCACATTATGATTAGTAGAGGCCGATCTTTGATCGGGCGAGTGGGATGCTCAGTTCACAACCTTCCCCTTTCGTACCTAAGTTCTCGAGCTGAGACACTTTGGTGATGACGGATGCCTGGCCTTTGGCACGGGTCATGGGTTTCCTAAATTTTTCAAAAATATTTAGGTGGCGACTCTGAAATCTCGTAAAGTAGTCCATTTTTGGCATTTTGATTCAAAATCGATTTTCCAAATGAATTTTGGACTCATTTGTGTTTATCTATTTCACATTGCACTTGTGAAATCAGATTCAGAACCACGGGAGTCCGAACTATAGGGCTATTGTATCCGAAAGGAGCACGAAAAGCAAGCTACAATGGGTTTGTTTTTATGGCCCATTTCATTTTTCTAATACTTGTTGCAAAGAACTAGTTAAATCAGTGAGCTTTAAGAAATTCTAGAAAAATGTAGAAAACTCTTATGGACCTCAATTTTACATCCAAATCTTCCTTAGGGAGTTAGCTTTCAAGGAAAATTGGTTTCATTGAAAAACCGTTAGCGATTTGTGAGAAAATTTGATTTTCATAATGGTCGACGAATCTAGACAAAGCTGGAGTATTTTTGAAATTACTAAAAATCTAGAAAAGTTATTCGATTTCTAAAAAGTGTTCTGAAAACTAGATAAAAGTTTCTACAAACCATAGGAAGGCTGGAGTTGGGGAAAATCTGAAGTAGTTCTTTTAATCTTGATCTTTGAGTGACTCTGAATCTAAAAATTTTGTTTACATTAATGTTTTGTACTCTTGGCTTTATGAATGTGCTTACTTATATATAATCATGTCTTGGTATGATAGTATACATGTTAAGGTCATGTAATTTTTGACCTTTGATGATGCTTACACCTGAGCAAATTTATTTTCCTTATCGCTTGTACTAACTAATTACAACGATTAATCTAATGGAAACTTAATGGGGTGGCTAATGAGGGTTCCATCATCGATTATTATTATGAGAAGAAGTTATTGGTTAGTGGGATGCATTCCCTTTGGTAAATTAAATCTTGCACAAGCGCTTGTTTCGGAACCCTTGAATGGAGCGGTTATATTTAGACTCTAGGTAATTCGGTGTAAGGAGGGATTTGGGAAAGGCCCATCATTACTTTCTCTTTTGAGGCCCTGCAGTTGGTGCTACGTGGTCTATAACCGTTGGTAGGCATCCGAGATAAGGTTTGCAACAACGCAGCAAAAGAGAGGGTATACCGAATAATCTGCGTCCAATTCTTGGAGTTGGGAGGACGAAATCTCTTTAGGGGATTTCAAGACTACTAACAACTAATCATAAAATCTATGCTATAAACTTAAATGCCATGACCCTTTTTTTTTTTTTTTTTTTTTTGTAAATGTTGTTGTGTATTGAATTGGGAAAAAATGATGGGGTGTGTGTGCGTTTACTGGGCATTCAAAACTCACGGCGTATCATGCCAGGTGTCGAAGAGGAGTGCGCAGCAGAAGACGACAAACCGAAAACCTTCAAGGACATTTGGCTATCCTAGAAAATTAGCATTTTCTTTTGTTGTTTTGTAATGTCCATATGAAATTTTCTTTTGGATGTAATGTTGATGGGACGAGCTTTTTTTAATTAAGGATATTGGTAATTATTCTACTATTATGTATTTATATTCTAACACCAATATAATTCCCTACGTTGCTTATGAGACCGTGTGTCAATGCCTCTTAAGATCTGTCAAAAGGGTAGTGTGCTACCTAAGAAAGCTGGACTTAGAAGGGAGGCTAATTTGACTCTTTCAATGATCTGGGATCTTACTTTGTTATTGGCCATAGGACTCATTAGTGACTTTCCCTTAACTACAACTCTTAGTGTAGATTTTAGGTGTCACAATTTGGTATCAGAGCCTAAGGTCAACCCTTAGCCCGCACAACCTAATACGCGACTTTAGAAGCCCTTACCCCTTTACATTATTGTATTTTACTATTACACTATTATATTAATTTAAAAGAGACTAATAATTAAAATCTTTTCCCTCCACTCTAGGATGTCGTCAGAAAGCCGCTAGACGACCAACATTAGTCTCGACATGTGGGGAGCATTCCACATGCAAGGTAGGAGGGCCCTATCCCTCAATACCTATTTGAGCCATCGAACGTGCGAATTCGCCACCGAGGAGATGATTATCGAGGAGATATAAAACGTGGAAATGGATTACTCTTATTACACAAGGGAACAAAAGAGGTCCTTAGTTCAACAACGCCTACAATACCTAAGTCGCGCAACGAGAATTGCAGTTCGAAAGGAGTAGGATGACTAGAAAATGGACTCTCTGATGCACTGAGCCTTAGCAGGAGAAGCACTGCACCAATTTCCGACGCAAGTGGAAAGTGGCGAGTCTCACTACCCTTGGTAGAACAACAATCAGCTAATGGAGATAGAACAACCACCAGTACAACTAGGAAAAACTCCTGCCTTCCCAATTGAGGTGTCATCGGAACACATCCCCCATCACCGATATACATGCCCCACTCCCCTGGCCAGGAAACCGACTCGACTGATGAGGACCCTGAAGAAGACTTCGATTGGTCGGGAAATGAGAGTTAATCTTGGGATAGTAAGCTAGACTTTTTGTGAGATCCACTCATGTCAGAGGTCTTTAAAATGTATGTAGTAACTTCGTGACTATGGCGTGTATAATGCTTTTGAGTGAAACTATGATATGGAAGCCTTTTGTACTGATGCCTAATATAATTATATGAAATGATGAGTTGTTCTATATGTGCTGACTGTTACTTGTTTTAATATTCGTCACACCCTAAGACAACTAACCTTAATTTCAAATCTCATAGAAAGATTACCTCTAGCTAGAAATCTAGAAACCAACTTACCCCGTGCCATGAACATAATGGTGGATATGCGAGGTAACGACTATTTAGAAACCAACAACAATGCCCAGAACCATCCGAGAAATCATTTTGGACCCGTACCCATGGAGTCGACATCTCTAATAATCTTGGGCATCAAATTCTAGAGGAATTGGGACAACTAAGGAATAATCGGCAAAATGAAAGGATTCAACTCTTTTCGAAGTTTAGAAAACAAAGGCCCTCGAAGTTTACAGGAGTACCAGACCTGAGCGGGGCTGAGAATTGGCTTCGACAGATAGAGAAGATACTGGGCACTATAGGAATAACTGAAGATGCCAATAGAATAGCCTTGGCCATGTTCGAGCTTGATGATGAGGCCGATCATTGGTGGGAACTAATCAAGAATACACGTGACATTACAAACATGTCATGGAACCAATTTAAGGAATTATTCCTGAATAAATACTTTCAAAGTACAGTTCGTTGAGAGCGAGTCAGGGAATTCCAAAACTTGGAGCAAGGAAATATGACCGTAACGCAATACGCTGCAAAAATTGTAGAGTTAGCCCATTACGAAACTAGATATAGAGCAAATGATAAAGAGAAAGTAAGGATGTTCGAGTGGGGGCTGGACAACGACTCCACTTATATACCGAGGTATTGAAGATGACATTAGAATCTGAATTAGAAGTGCTCGATGCTAGGAAAACTTGGAACAAGTGGAAAGTGGGTTAGACATCTGTAGGACCTCAGAGAAACCAGAAAGGAAATATGGCCCCGAAACCCTACTCAAGACCACAACCACAACCGCAGCAACAGATCCAGAAGGGAGGTTATCAACCAAGGCCAGTAGGACAACTCCAGTGCTTTCATTGCCTGCAGTTGGGGCCCAAAAAGAGTGAATGCCCCCAACTTCCTCCATTAAGATACCATGAAGGAGGTTCTAGAACAATAGGCATTGGGTGGATAGAAGCTTCAGACAAACCAAACAGGATCTACCGAGTAGCAGCACCAGAAGAGTGAAGGAACTCCGAATGCTAAGACCAGTGGCAACCGATAGAGTCTTTGCCTTGCAAAAGGAAGAAGCGGACCGGTCTGTAATTGAGGGTAATCCAGTGCTATATAATTCTTGGGTGCATGTTTTATTTGATACTGGTGCATCGCATTCTTTTATATCCTCTGCTTGTGCTAAGTTATTAGAACTTGTATATGAACCCTTAAAAACTTCCTTAAGTATAATATCACCTATGAGAGTGTTTGTTTGGATAGGGTTGATCTGTAAGGATTGTAAAATAGGAGTGTTGAACCTTGTCAAACTTCTATATCATTTTGGGCATGGACTGGTTGTCTGCCCACCGAGTGGTGATTGACTGTTGTCAGGGGAAAGTAGTAGCTCACACACTTGATGAAACACATTTCTAGTTTAAGGGGGATAGACAAGACTCCATGACTTCAACAAAATGTAGGACGCAGTAGCACGAGCAGCTTGCGGGTAGGGTAGCAAGTTTGACTTTAAATGAGGAGGGCCAAGAAGAATTAGAACTTTTGCGAGTAGTATGCAAATATGCAGATGCATTTCCTGAGGAATTACCAAGATTGCCTCCAAACCCATGAGGTAGACTTTAGTATTGAGCTACAACCTGGGGCTACTTCAATATCCATGGCCCCATATCATATGGAACCGACGGAACTGCGAGAATTAAAGATGCAATTGCAGGAGTTACTCGAAAAAGGATTTATTGGGCCAAGTACTTCATCGTGGAGAGCGCTCGTCCTGTTCACTAAAAAGAAGGATAGGTCATTAAGGCTATGCATTGATTACCGTCAACTCAACCAAGTAACGATCAAGAATCGATACCCACTCCCGAGAATCGATGGTCTTTTTGATCAACTTAGAGGCTCAAGGTACTATTCAAAGATCGATCTTAGATCGGGCTACCATCAACTACGAGTCAAGGAGGAGGATATACCAAAAACTGCCTTTCGAACTAGATATGGTCACTACGAGTTTGTAGTAATGCCCTTGGGACTAACCAATGTGCCTACAGTATTTATGAGCCCAATGAACAAGATCTTCACACCATATCTTTACCAGTTTGTAGTAGTGTTCATTGGTGACATCTTGGTATATTCAAGGTTTGAAGAAGAGCATGAGCAACATTTAAGGATTGTCCTTCAAGTTCTTAGGGATAATCGGTTTTATGCTAGGGCAAGCAAATGTGAGTTCTGGTTGAATAAAGTGAAATTCTTAGGGCATGTATTGTCTGAGAATGAGATTGCGGTGGATCCAACCAAGGTTGAAGTAGTCTTAGATTGGAGACTGTGGGAGCCAGAAAATTATAGGTATTAGCTTATTGGGCCCAACCCAAACAAAGCCTACAAAGGTCCAGTCCAAATAAATATCACACCCCCCATCTATATAAAGGGGGGCATCCCAAGTGAAAGGTATGTCTGTTCTCCCTCCACCACACACACACACCCCTTCTGATATACATATATACTATTTCTTGATTCAAGGACTAACTTCATCATCGGAGTACTCCCGGCCAGCAACCCCGGTTGGGTGGCATCGACTATGTTCCTCATTGCAAATCTACAGGAGTGAAGCTCTTCTCTTCGTTGGATCTCTACAACATCCATGTGAGAGGATATTTCGTGGTCTCACAATTGGCGCCGTCTGTGGGAACGACTGAATGAGATCAACGAAGAGCACTACAAATATACTGCTGTAAGTAAACATATACTGGTTGCTTTGAGGTTAGTGCACTTTCTACAAAAGCAAAACCAATCCCAAATGTCGTTTTGGCTTCTTTCATTACGATTATGTTTTTTGCTAAAGTTCAGGTATATATATATATATACACATCTATGTATGTATCTATTTGTGCTCACAGATTTGATCAAAGCATCGGCGAGTATTAATACTGATTAGGAAGGTTGTCAAAACAAGATGTGGTTAGTAGCTTTCTCTCTCTAAAAATGGGTTTCACACCTTCATTGGTACGAACATCTTTTCGGCAAGTCAACACATCTGCTCGACTAAATTAATACATGTGTCTATCTATTTATTTATTTATTCTTTGTTTCATAAAACATATCTTGAAGGTGATTCTTCATATATATGCACATGTACACAAGTTGGGTTCACTTTTTCTCTAATGGCTTCCATTGATGCCAACCCAAATCTCAGCAAAACCAAAGATCAAAGGTGTTGCATGCATAACGCAGTCTTGCCGACCACATTCTCAGCAAAGCCAAATTCAAAGAGATGTTGACCAAGTGATTCGGCACATCATGAAGCTAAGAAAAGTTTCCAACCACATGATCGGCTGCAAGTCGGCCTACAATAAGGTTTTCTCTTTGAAAGAATTTATTTGTATATTTCTAGTCTACGTATATGTGTGTATACTAGTTTTTTAATCAAACCCAAAAAGCATAAGCATAGATGAAATATATATATATATATATATGTCACAAAATTATGGGTTGTATGTTTTCTCTCTCTAGGAATTGATAAAAAAATATTATGTCAGACTCCGAATAGCACTAGTTGACAAAATATATAACAAAGCCATCATTTTCGAAAGAACTTATTTTCATTTATGCTTCTATCTGTATGAATGCACCCATGTCGAAATAATATATTATTAGTTGATCTTGCTGGAAAACTTTTCAACAAACATATTACTCGGTAATTAATTACTTTCTCTCACTAAAGAACCAAGGTTAACCAATTGTAGTAGTGCAACTTGTGAATTGGTAGTCTAAGAGTTTATTTATATATTATACATTACATGTATTGCGAAACATTTGTCAGTTGTAGGTGCTTTTGAGAAGAATCAAATGGGTTTCAATGTTGTCTCTGAACAAAGACACCTCAGCAACCACATTGCCGATGAATGTATGCAATTTCTATCCAAAATTTGAATTAATGTGAATCTCGAGGGCGATGCAATTCAATCGAAATGATATTCTGCCAAAGCACCAAACTAAAGTCGTCGGCCAAGTATTCCGGCTAGCACAACCAAAAGGAATTGCCGACCAAGTGTTTCAAATTAAGTTGTTGACCAATGTGTTTTGGCAAGCCAAAATAGTTGCCGACCCACCTATCTCAGCCACAATTTATCTCGCAAGCCTCGACAATTTCTCCACTCTGAAGAATCAGTCGGCTATTGAGCCCATGCATGTGCATTTTTACAGTATTACAACTCATAAAGGATTACTCGGCAAAGATACAAAGCTATTCAGCATCTCTTCCACCTTTCTCGGCAATCCTACTCGGCAACACATACGTCCACTCCACAACATTGGACATTCTCAGAACAACTACAATTATTAATTTATTCACCTCCAGCAAAAATCTCATGAATCACTTCTCGGAAGTACAAAATTGCTCGGCGCTACTATTCGGCAACATTGCTTATCAAACTCTGCAAATTCGGCATATCATTCGGCATCTTATCAACTATTAGTTCTCTGCATATTATCTCTTCTTCGGCAACTTATTCGGCAAGTATTTGAAAACACTACACCGCGATATTGCTTATTCGGCTAACATTTATTACTCGGCAACCTACCGCTGAAGTCGGCAATCCGATAAGGCTATTCAGTAGCTCTTCCTCCCTTCTCGGCAACTGACTAAACGGTACTGCCCAACTTTACAAATCGGCATCGTCATTATTCATTATTCACATATTTCATACTGTGCAATTATTCTATTGTTAAAGGAATTAGGACAATGTAATCTGAATCATGTAACTAGAATGACATTGATGATATTCTGGTCTGTCATCATTCCTCTGCATGTGCTTTAAATCTTTCCAACCATATATGGAGCTGTTGTTCTGGGGCAAGGCCTCATGTTCCTTAATTACATCAAACACCCAAGGTAGTTGGTTCACAGTATGAGTGTAACACTGAAGAATTCCACTAATGGTAGCTGTTGGTTCGATAGATTTCTTTCCTTGATAATTTCAATGTATCTTGCTAACTGTCAATAAAAATCAATGGTTGTTCTCATGTTGACCTGCAAAATGGTAATTATGCAGATACATGTTCTTGTATTTAATCTGGATTCATTGATTTTGCTCATGTTTCTACACCTATTCCAGTTAATTTAAATAGTTAGGATTTGGAAATTTTTCATCTCAACTGAGTACTTGACATGGATGATATGAGTATTTTATTCGACAAGCTATAGTTGGGTTTACATCATTGCTCGGCCAAATAATTCGGCATTGTCGTGGTAGTGCCGAGTCGCTACCGCCTTGAATCTCAATATAATTCTCGGAAATATCACCACTGCACGGTGCTACTATCACGGCATATCATATTACCGTCTCAGTTTCGGAAACACTATTCGGCTTCGATGTTGCTTATCAACTTACTTCCAGTACTCGGCAAACATCATATCGTATTGTTTATCCTTTGCGATTCGGTACATCATTCAGCCTATTATCAACTGCATATTAACACAACTATGCATATTCGGCAACCACCAACGAACCAACTTACTTCTATAGGCCCAACGAACAATTCGGCAATTTTATTGGCTTACTCGGCATATTATCAACGAGGAGTTTTGGCAAAAATTACACCGCCAACATTTTTTATTCGGCACATTCTTTGGCCAACGCAATATTCCGCATCAAATAATCGGCAACTTTATGTCTTATTCGGCACTAATATCTTGGCTCAGAGCTATCATCTTGGCTTGCCGAAATCCACATTTGAACATATCAGAGGATTTGTATTGGCTCAAAGGGTCCAAACTCACCAACCCGAGAAGTTAAGAAGTAACCAAAGTATGCCGAAAATTACAATACGGCTCACATTTTCTGACAACTGAAATTTTCGAAGATGTCAAACTCAAGTTTTGCCTATACCAATGTGAAGTACTCATTGAGATGATTCCAACGCAACAAACCGCGTCAAAATCGGAGCTCAAACGAAGCCGTACGAGCCATTCAAAGTTTGCCCAGAAAATAAATTCATTCGCTGGAGAAGATGATCCAGCAAGTTATGAAGAAATAATCATGTGCTTCGCGGTTGCATTAGACCCTGTTGATCTAAGCCGTTAAATCTATTTTGGCTACAATTACGCCATCGAAGATCGATCACGCCCGTGATCCAATCCTTTCCAGCTATCTGACGCATTTCGAGTCCATCCGTATAGCAGAATTTGCAAATTCAGCACAAAATAAATATATACATATATATTAAATAAATAAATAAAAATACAAATAAATTGCAGATTTTATTCCGATATCACCAAACCTTACTTTGTCTCGGCATATTGCCACAGCACCGAACAGGGGCACGGAATCTGTTTCAAATCATTATTGGCATACTCGGCAATTTTGGCCTAAGTCAATTTTATTCCTTTTGAATAACAAATCTTATTCAAAAGCAATGGGGCAAATATACGTTGGACAAGATGCTCAACTCCACTAAATTGGCAACCACTGCTGACCAAGTTCTTAGCAAATCTAACCCCGAAGGAATGCCGACACGCCGCCAACCAAACGATTGGCACAATCGCCGACCCAAGTGTAAACAGACACCGATGTTTTGACACTAGTTACTTGGCAGTGCATCAACTTTACCCGGCAAGATTATTCGACCATTATTAAATTCAACATTATGCATGATCATTATTCGGCCGTGCATCAACTCTATTCGGCTAAGCAACATTATTTGTCAACTTTATGCATCGCCAAACTTTATGCAGCAACATTGGCCACAGTATTCGACAACTTTATTCACCTAACAACATTATTTGGCAAAACATTTGCCCACTGGGACATCAGTCAATTTTTCGCTTTCCAATTGGGGCACATCAGTCGATCATTATCTCGGCACCTTTGATATGCATGAATACTCGGCCAACTTGGTACAAACATTACAAGGACGATTACTTGAGTTACCAACTTCCGCTCCTTTTCACACAGCTTCAAGCAAGCGCCCGTTTTGAGGCAATACATTACACACTTGGCAGGCAACAGTTTGCATATTTTTGCGCGCCATCATTTTACCAAAGCTGAACCTTCCCTGCAACATAGGGCAATGGGAATCTACATTCCTTTCGACTAACACCTGGCATGCGAAAGCAATAGGGCAAGTCTACCTTGGACTAAATGCAAACCGAGCAACTCGGCAATTAAATAGTTGGCCGAATATCTACTTGGCAATTCCATACAAGTGGAGCAATATTATTGGTGATTAACACGTCCACCTTATTCGATACAGGATACATTATTCAAAGTCCTTGCCACATTGGCACTTAGTTGCCACTTAAAATCAGCAAAAGTCTCCGAGTACATCTTAGCAAAGGCCTACACCCTTGCCCGGGGTTATAATACCACAGGTCTACACCATCACCCGGGGGTAATAATACCGTGGTCCAATTTTTGACTGATATATCTACCTTATTTAATCTTTCTTATTTGGTTCAAGTAATCATTTTCGTGTTCGACCTATAGAAACATTTCTAGCTCGGCATAAAAGTCCATATTTGGAAGCAATCTTTGCACTTGACAAAATTCTGCACCCATGCCCAGGGGTTAGAATACTGCGGCCTACACCCATGCCCGGGGGTTAGAATACTGCGGCCTACGCCCATACCCGGGGGTTAGAATACCGCGGCTTACGCCCATGCCCGGGGGTTAGAATACCGCGGCCTATCGTTATGATTTATTTGTATTCCTTTCTGGGTTTTAGCTCAACCCCCCACATCTTGTGATCAACATATATACATTTATACATACATTCAAAACATACGTACATTTATACGCACATCGTACATTTATACATACATTCAAGACATACATACATCATACATTTATACATACATTCAAAACATACGTACATTTATACGTACATCGTACATTTATACATACATTCAAGACATACGTACATTTATACATACATCGTACATTTATACATACATTCAAGACATATGTACATTTATACATACATTCAAGCATACATGCAGTCATCCATTCATACATTTTATTCATTTATCCAAAGTGTTCTTTATCAAAAAACCTAATGACTATTTCAACTTGGCATAGTAACTTGGAAAACCTCTCATTCCTTCTACCGCAGACAATGAAAGTTTTGGGGCAATTGTGGGAGCCAAAAAATTATAGGTATTAGCTTATTGGGCCCAACCCAAACAAAGCCTACAAAGGTCCAGTCCAAATAAATATCACACCCCCCATCTATATAAAGGGGGGCATCCCAAGTGAAAGGTATGTCTGTTCTCCCTCCACCACACACACACACCCCTTCTGATATACATATATACTATTTCTTGATTCAAGGACTAACTTCATCATCGGAGTACTCCCGGCCGACAACCCCGGTTGGGTGGCACCGACTATGTTCCTCATTGCAGATCTACAGGAGTGAAGCTCTTCTCTTCGTTGGATCTCTACAACATCCATGTGAGAGGATATTTCGTGGTCTCACAAAGACAATCGAAAACTGTGTCAGAAATTCGTAATTTCTTAGGATTGGTTGGTTACTACCGAAAGTTCATCCAAGATTTCTCCAAACTAGCCAGACCTATGACTCGTTTCACACAAAAGGGAGTAAAATATGAATGGGACAAAGCTTGCGGAAATTCCTTCCAAGAGCTAAAGAAGAGATTAACTAGTGCACCAATTTTGATCATTCCAGAATGGGAAATGGGGTACACTGTGTATTGTGATGCATCTAAAGAAGGGTTAGGATGTGTGCTCGTGCAAAATGGAAAGGTAGTCGCATATGGATCTAGGAAATTGAAACCACATAAGCAAAACTACCTAACACATGACTTGAAATTAGCAACCGTAGTTTTTGGTCTAAAGCAATGGCGACATTACCTGTATAGGGAACAATTTGAGATTTTCACGGATCATAAGAGCTTCAAGTATCTATTCACACAGAAGGACCTAAATTTGAGACAAAGACGGTGGATGGAGTATCTTGAAGATTTCTAGTTCACTCTCTGATACCATCCCAATAAAGCCAATGTAGTAGCAGACAGCCTGAGCCGCAATGGCAAAGGGGTGATAGCTAAATTAGCCATAAAGGAATGGGATATGGTTAAGACTGTTAGTGAATTTAGACTTCAAGTAGAATCTCAGGATACAAAGGTATACCTTCGTGTACAAAAGGTGATACCTAAGTTGATAAGTGAAATCATGAAGGCCTAGAAGCATGACCAAGAAGAAGTTATTGGTTAATGGGGTGGCTAATGGGGTTTTGATCACTGATTATTATTATGAGAAGAAGTTATTGGTTACTAGGATGCGTTCCCTTTGATAAATTAAATCTTGCGCAAGTGGTTGTTTCAGAACCCTTAAATGGAGCGATTATGTTCAAACCCTATGTAGTTCAGTGTAAGAAGGGATTTGGACAAGGCTCATAATTACCGTCTCTTTTGTGGCCCTGCAGTCAGCTCTACACGGTATATAACCGTTGGTAGGCATCCAAGGTAAGGTCTGCAACAAAGCAGCAAAAGAGAGAAAAATCGAATAATCCACATCCAATTCTTAGAGTCGGAAGAACGAAATCTCGTTGGGGGATTTCTAGACTACTAACGACTAACCATAAAATATGTGCTACGAACTTAAATGCCATGACCCTTTCCTCTATTTTTTTTATTTTTTTTATTTTTGTAAATGCTGTTGTGTATTGAACTGGAAAAAAGGGATGCGGTGTGTGTGCGTTTACTGGCATTCAAAGCTTATGGCATATCATGCCAGGTGTCGAAGAGGAGCATGTAGTAGAAGACGACGAACCAGAAACTTTCATGGACATTTGGCTATCCTAGAAAGTTAGGATTTTCTTTTATTTTTTTGTAAAGTCCATATTTGGATATAATGTTGATGGGACAAGCTTTTGTAAATAAGGATATTTGTAATTATTTTGCTATCATGTATTTATATTCCAACACCAATATAACTCCCTACGTTGCTTATGAGACCTTGTGTCAATGCTTTTAAAAATTTGTCAAAAGGGTAGTGCGGTACCTAAGAAAGCCGGACTTAAAAGGAAGGCTAATTTGACTCCTCCGGCGATCTAAGATCTTACTTGATCATTGGCCATAGGACTCATTAGTGACTTTCCCTTAACTACAATCCTTAGTGTAGATTTGGGGTGTCACAGCTTCCATCCCATATACTAGAAAGTAGGGTGTCACCCCCGTGGATGTTTGAATTGATGTTCTATAACCCTAGAGTACAAAAGACAATTTATCTAGCCAGTCTTTATAGGTTTCAACCATCTTCTGCAGGATGTTCTTAACATTCTTGTTTGCGGCCTCAACAACTTTGTTGGTCTACGGTCTGTATGTTGATGACTTGTAAAAAGCCATGTTGTATTTTTCTAGCAAATCCACCACCTCCTTCTTGAACTGCGAGCCATTGTCTGATATAATCTCATTCGGCACCCCATACCTGCAGATGATGTTGTTCCTAATAAACTTGGCCACATGTGACACCTTCAACAATGAGTAAGACTATGCTTCCACCAACTGGGTAAAATAGTAGATCGCTACCAAGATGAACTCATGTCCATTTGAGTCCTTTGGTAAGACTGCCCAATGATGTCAATTCTCCATATTAAGAAAGGCCATGAAAAAGTCATGTTATTTAACGGCAGAATGTTCATGCGATTAGCATGAATTTGACATTTGTGGCATTGTCGAACAAAGTTCATACAATCCTCAAACACAGTTGACTAATAATAGCCTTACATGAGGATCTTCCTAGCCAGCATCACACCATTCATGTGTGCTCCACACTCTCCCCCATGAATGGACTCCATGAGATGCTTCAACTCCTCTTCTTCAATGCAGAGCTTGTACATTCCCAGATGGCCTTTCTTGTACAACTCATTCCTGCAAATGATGAATGGGAAGGCCAGGCGCCGTATTTCTCATTTATCCTTGGCATTTGCCCCTAGTGGATACATATTCTTCTCTAGAAAATTCCAAATGTCGTAATACCAAGGGTTTTCTTCTTGAACCTCATCCATTACGGCTATCATCTCATAAGTAGGCGTATACTTCTGTTCAATGATAATCGGACGCATCTTAACCCCAAGTGGTATGTCTACCATGGACGATAGAGTTGCCAGCGCATCAGCAAACCGGTTGTTCTCTCTTAGTAGATATGTGAATATCAGTTTTTCAAACCCCAGAATTAGAATGTCCAGAGTCTGATGATAAACTTTCATTTTCTCTTCCTTGACCTTCCAGTCTTGGTTGGCTTGAGAAACAACCAGATTCGAGTCTCCGATGATGTCCAAGCTTATTGCCCCTAGTTCTAGGGCAACTTCTAATCCAGCGATACACGCCTCGTATTTTGCTTCATTGTTAGATACTTTGAACCTGAGTTTGAAGGCAAGGCATATATGGGAATCATCAAGTGCTATCAGCAGCATGCATATCCCATAACCATACTAATTAGCTGCTACATCAAAATACATTGTCCATGTCTGCTCTTCTTCCAGCATAATCTCCCCATCTTGGGAGAGGTACTCTACTGCTTCATCTTCTTCCACAGGGTGGTCTGCCAAAAATTTCGCTACTGCCATCCCTTTGACGGACTTGCAAGTGACATACTTGAGGTCAAACTTGGAGAGAAGAAGCAATCAACAAGCTAGCCTACCTATAAGTGCTAGTTTCTCAAAGAGATATTTGATGGGATCTAATTGCAAAACCAAAATTACGGAATAAGCTAACAAGTAGTGTCTCAACTTCCTAGTTGACCAAACCAAAGCTAAGCAAGCTTTCCCTAGAGAAGTATAGCAGGTCTCGTAATCTAGCATCTTCTTGCTTAGATAGTAGATGGCCTTCTCTACCTTGGTTTCTGATTCTTGAGCTAGCATGCACCCCATAGTTGAATATGTTACCGACAAACACATTATCAACAGCTTTCCCGGTTCGGGTGGAGACAATATAGGTGGATTCTGAAGGTACTGCTTGACCTGTTCGAAAGTGAACTGATATCAATCATCCCATCAGAACTTCTTTCCCTTTTTCAAGAGACCAAATAGTGGTTCACAAGTCAAGGTTAATTTTGAGACAAACCGTCTTACGAATTGCACTTGGCCTAGAAAGGGGCCCACCTCCTTTTTAGTCCTTGGTGGTGGCATTTCTAAGATGGCCTTGATCTTGGATGGATCTACTTCAATTCCCTTCTATGTGATCAGAAATTCTAGTATTTTGCCTATAGTCACCCCAAAGGTGCATTTCTGCGAGTTTAACCTCAGTCTATAAGCCCTGATCTGTTCAAAGAATTTTTCCATCACAGTGTAATGGCCTTCTCGTTATTTGGATTTCACAATCATGTCGTCCACATACACCTCGACTTCCTTATGGATTATGTCGTCCAAGATGGTGGTTGTAGCTCTCTGATATGTGGCCCCGGCGTTCTTGAACCCAAAAGGCATAATTTTGTAGCAGTAGGTACCCCACAGCGTGTTGAATGCAGTCTTCTCTCTATATGAACTATAGCAATGCATGGTCAGAAGTGAAGTCTACCAGTTCGTCGATGTGCGGTAGTGGAAAGTCATCTTTCAAACTAGCTCAATTTAGATCCCGGAAGTCAATGCAGACTCTGATTCTGCTGCCCTTCTTCAGAATCGGAATGATATTAGCCAACCAATTTGGATATTCAGATACCAGCAAAAACCCTACATCGATCTGCTTGGTGACCTCCTATTTAATCTTCAGTGCCTAATCTGGACGGATCCTGCGAAGTTTCTGCTTAACAGGTCGGGCCTCAAGGTCAAAAGGGATCTGGTGCTGTACAATCTCATAATCGATTCCAGGCATGTCTTCATAGGACCACACGAAAACATCTTTGAAATCTTTTAACAAAGTGATTAAACGCTCGCGTTCGTCCGAAGATAATATGGACCCGATCTGGACTAAGCGGGGATCCTTCTCAGTACCCACATTAATTGCAATGATTTCATCTACGCAAGGCTTAGCACGCCTCTCCTCCTCTTAGTCAATCAAGTTTTTCAAAGCTCGAGGAATTACTTCCTTTTCATTTTCATTAAAATTTTGAAAATCTTGGTCAATGAAATAAATTAACGGCACCGAGAAGTAAACGTAATCTGTAGTATTTTCATTTAGAAGTTTTGGTTCCTCGGTTACAACCGACTCAAAAGAAAATGCAAAAGAGGACCTAGATAGGTCCTTGGCACCCAGGCTACCACCCTCGGATGTGCCAGACTTAGACTCCTCATAAGGACTCTGTAGACACCTCATTTTTTACGGCCCTTCAAGACTTGGATGTTCTTGCAGGTACATCCAATGATGAGTTTGTTTGCTCGCCAAGCGCTCATAGTCCTCAGCGAAACACCACAACTGTGAGCCTTTCAAACCCTGCATCCATTTTGTTTCATTTTTGGACCATACCTTGGTCTTTCTATCTTGCAATCTCTGGTGGCCTGCCGGCCATCCCTGGAGGCTACCAGCCATCATTTCTTATTTTTCGGATATCAATGATGCCTTGCTGACCATTACTGATGGCCGGCCGGCCACCAGTGTATTCTGTAGATATTTTATGCCAGTTGTGTCAGCTATTTGCACAGATGCTTACATCTGTCCACACATGGAGGGCTGGATCTCCTTATAGATTTCATTTTTTTTATTTATAGGGACCCCCTCTCTCATGTTTTGAGGTTAGAAAATTTTAGACTCAAAATTTCCCTCTCTCTCTACAAATTTTCTACACTTTTGCCTACAATTCCTATACTCTTGCCTATACACCCTTAACCAAATCCTCTCATCTCTAAGTTGAAGTGTTCTTGGGCTTGGTTTGAGCTCTAGAAGGTGGTATTTGCTTGGAATTGTTGCTTGGAATCACTCTTCTCTTCAAGAGGTATAATACTAGCTTTGTAGGCTTGCTTTACATACTTGTATTCCTATCTTCATTTTTTTTCCCATTATTTTGGGCTATTTTTGAGCTGTAAAAAAACCTATTTTTATGGGCTGAAATTAGTGTTTTTGGCCATTTAAGGTTAGGGAGTGGTTCATTCCTCTTTATTCCTTGTTTTAAAAGCCTTTGCACCTTTGTTTCCCATTTCCAAACCATATTTTTTTGGGCCTTTAAGCACTGATTTTCAGAGCATTTTTAGTGATAAAAATCAAGTTTTGAAGTCCAAATTTGGAGGGGTTATCCTCCCCTCCTTGTGTTTTGTTTGCTAGCCTAGTTGGTGCCATGCTTTAACTTAATTTTGTAGCATGTGGTAGTTTTATTCCAGCATGTTTTAGCCTTTGATTAAGGATGTTTTAGCCTTTGATTTAGGATGTTTTAACTCTATTTTGAGTTGGTTGTTGCATTTGAGTCTTGTATTGCATAGTTGTAGTGTAATAGTCCTCACCAGTTTGGTGTTTTAGGCCTTTAGACACTACTTGTTTGAGTTGATTGCATGTTTTTAGTGCTTTTCACACTTATTTTCAGCACTAATCATCTCTGCAACCTCCCTCCTTTCTTGGCTTTTAAATTTGCTTTGAAAGTGTTTTCAAGTCACTTATTTGCCTAAGTGTGAAATTGAGGCTTCATACTTAATGGTTTAATCCCTTAGGGGGTTCATTACCAACGGTATGATACTTCTTTCATACCTAAAGCAACTTGTGTTTTGAGCTCTCTTTCCATTAGAGGACTTTAATTCACCTTTGGACTTAATTGGATTAAAGAATGGTTGGTAAGTTAAAAAAGAGTAATTAAAACTTGGGATTAAAAATGAACAAGATAATAACTTGTGTATTGTGTGTTCAGACATTAATTGAACACAAAGAAAATTGAGACATTTCATACTTAAAGTGATGAAATGTGTCAAGTTTCCCAGGTCTCCATTACCCTTGATCATGCATGATAGGGGGATGGTTCTTGTATGTCTCATTTTATATTTATTGAACTTGTACATCTTGAGTCATAAGCCATCATGCAATGAAATCGCTTGAATTGGTGGTTTGTGGCTTAAGTTCACAACTCCTTGGATTTGTTCATGAAAAAGAGGGGTGAGTTGGGCACACAATCTGTGGGAATACCCTCTTTTTGCTCTGTTTGTTCTCTGTTGCACCAAGTTGAACCAGTGCATCAGTGGCCGACAGGCCACTATCCATGGCTGGCAGGTGGCCAGCAGAGCACCATTGATGGCCGGCAAGCCACTTCCATGGCCGGCAGGTGGCTGGTAGTCTTTACCAGTGGCCAGCTAGCCACTAATGCAAACCTCAGCAGAATATTGGTAAAGTGGACCAAAATGGTTCTAGAAGTGTTCAACTCTTCAAATAGAGGCTTTCGGGAGCGAAACGGAGGTCTTTTCGAGTGATATCCGAGCATTTGCATCTTCCATTTCTCGAGGCAAAGTAGTGCCAGAATAGTTAAATACTTTAATTACTTAGCATTATTTGCATTTGTGTTATAATTTAATTAGCTTACTAGTTAGTTAACTTAAAAGTGTTGTAATAATTAGTTAATTAGTTTAGCTAGTTATTTATTTTGGTTTGTAATAATTAGCTTCATTAGCTTAGCTTAATTAGTTTAGCTCTAATTAGTTGCTAGTTAGTTTTGCTTTATTCATTCGGACTCTCCTTCGTGAGAGCAAAATGTAATAATGTGTATGTCTTCCAACCCACGTCTTTCTCCCTTTTATTTAATCGCTTTTGATGGTTAGATTAGGGACATATTTCAATTTGCATACCTTATGTTTGCATCCATTCATCTTGTCCTGCATGCACCAAGGCTCGACGCATCATTCCAACTACATTGTCGTTTCAATTACTTCATTGAATATGTGTTTAACCACATGTCATTTAATTGAATCATATGTCATATTAGTAACTGAGCCTATTAATTGCTTTATTGCATGTGTTGCATTAGACATCTTGTATAGTTAGGAATCATGCATATTTTTCTAACTTTTTTGTTTTATCTTAGCTTGGAGTACTAGGTGAGTTTTTAGTACTTTAGCATACTTACATGAGTGTGAGTGATTGCCATGCCTAGCATGCTTGCATTGAGGCTAAATGCTTACTTGTTAAACTGCTTCAATGCCTATGGATGAAGGCTTGTTGTTTGAATTGGAATGATTCAATAAATGTACGTTTTAAGCCCACTATGTCTAGTGGCAAATTCACAGTTTTAAGCCCACTTTGTTGAGTGGCAAATTCACAAACTTTAAGCCCACTTGAGGTGGCAAATTCGAACCCTTTTCACAAAGCAAACATGAAATTGAATTGTTTCAACTTGAGTAAACTAGTCTATATTTGCTTGTGCGCATCACATAGTAAAGCTAGCTTAAATAATCGGAACAAGAGCACATAGTGTTGATAAAAAATCATATCATGATTAGTAGAGGCCGATCTTTGATTGGGCGAGCGGAGTTGCTCAATTCATGGCATTCCCCTCTCATACCTAAGTTCTCGAGCCGAGGCAACTTTGGTGATGATAGACACGTGGCCTTTGTCATGAGTCGTGGGTTTTCTAAATTTCCCCAAAATAAATATTTAGGTGGTGCCTTTGTATGTGACAAAGCAATCTAATTTTGGCATTTTGATCCCAAAATCGATTTTCCAAAAGATTTGCCGAATTTGGACTCTTTGGTGTTTATCAATTTCACATTGCACTTGTGAGATTAGATTCAAAACCGTGGGAGTCCGAGCTGTAAGGCTTTCTTTCAAACCTTCCGAAAGGGGTCGCGAAAAAGGATGAGCTACAAACTCAAATCTGATTCTAGCTCAACAGACTAGGTAGAATCAGATTCAGGCTCATCATCTGGTTCAGAACTGTCAATTGAGCCCCTCTCGAGTTGCCAAACTAGGCATGGAGCCTCGACTGTTTCTATAATGAGACTAGAGTAATCTGTCGCTGGTTCATCCCCAATCATAGAGATAGTAACACTATTTCCCAAGTTAGTAGACTCAGCCCTAGCGTTGGAGTTCATGAATTGGTCACCATTGCCATCCCTAACAGCTCCTCTTCATCGCTACTTGAGTTGACATTTCTATCTTGTCCTGTACCAACACTCGGGTCAAACCGCTCTTCCTTCTCCTCTTTGTCCTACAACTGGTGATCAAAGAAGGTCTCAAATCCCGGGTATGTCATCTTGGTTTCCCTTTCGATCCATGGCTCTAGAAATCCACAAAAAGGAAAATCCTTTACTTGGCGGAGAAAGCACTTGTTCAAGGTCCCCCTAATTGGCTTGTAGACTAGTTCAAATTATCTCCCGGCCCTTTTTGCTTTAACTCTCTCCCTCAATTTGTCCCCTTTTCTCTTCTAGTCTTCTGCGGTTGGCTTGTACTCCAGCCCAAAAGCATGGGGGTTGTGGCTTATTTCTCTGGCAACAGTATTTCTTTGCCTCCCATTTCTACCCAGTCACGATCTAGGAAAGTGTCCTTGCTTATTCATCATATAAATGAATTGGGCACTCACATAGTTCTCGTCATCTTCTACTATGATAGATTGTACTAGCCGAGCCTCTGCCAAAGAGAAGCTAGAGAGGAACACATCCTCTTCTCCATGCAGTATTTCTAATAAGGGCGTGGTGGTTCCTGAGGAAGGGTGGATCGAAGAATTGCCATAAATAGTATCAATCCCATCTTTGAATGGATATTTCACCAATTAGTGAATTGTTGATGAAACTACCTTCATCCAGTGCAACCAAGGCCTTCCCAAGAGCAGATTGAAGGTTGTTGGCACGTCTATCACATGGAATTCAACCTCATGCTCGAATGGGCCAATCAGTATTTGGATCTTGAAGGTCTCCATGACATCACGGCTGGTATTATTGTAAGCTCGAACAACTTGCGTCGTAGGCGTGAAGTCAGCTAGCTTTAAGCCTATGGCATAAGCGGTCCTCGGCGGACATATGCTAATTACCGAACCAGTGTCCACTAGCACTATTGGGATCTACTTCTTCCGGCTCTCCAAAGTCACATACAGGGGTTTGTGTGGTTGGTCCCTTCAAGTGGTAGCTTTTTGTCCGTAAAAGACAACACTGGAGTAACATCCCCAGACTTAACTAAAGACACCAGCTAGTCAGTTGTGGTGTCTATAGTCAGCTTAGTTTTGTTCAATGGCTCTAACAATGCTTGTCTGTGCTCCTAGGAAGCCATCAGCAGCCCCTAAATCGATATATCAACTTGGATCTTCTTAAGTTGCCTTAATACCAGGTCTTCTTTTATGTCTTTCCCTTTCGACTTCTCATCCTCTTTCCCGGAGGGTTCTGCTTGATCTAAGGAAAGGGGTTTGAAATAACAACCACTTATGATCACGTGGTTAATCTCATCTGCGTACCATGTATTATCAGGGGTATTGGTTTTCCACTCCTCATCAGTGTATGCAAGGCTCAGATCACTGTCCTCTCACCATTTCCCTACAGTAATTGCTGGGTCATTATCGGACTTCAGCCAAAACATATTCACGTTGCACCCTCCATCGGCGCACCACTCCTTTTCTACAGCTGATTCAATCTCTGCATCTTGGTACTACCTAAGCTTCCTTGGTATCTTTTTCCTATCACCGGATTCCCATTCAGGCTTTTTTGTGGTTCGAAGATCATCCGCTTTTGACTCGACCTCTTCTTTTCTCTTCCTTTTCTGTTGCTCCCGGGCTATCTTTCTCTGTATTTCCTCTATCCTCTCTTGTTGGAATGGCTCCAACGCTTGCTCCTTCTCAGTCATAGGCATGGCCTCAGCCTTGCTATTCTCACCAACTTCATTTCCTTTCTGATTCTTATTCATTTGCTCCTTTGTATTGGATTCCTCTTCACTACTCAACTACCCATGACTGGATTTAGGCTGGCTTGGATCCCACTACGCAATCTGAACGCTACCCATATTCTCTTCCTCCAAAAAGTAGAGGTTCTCCAGGTCTTCCTCTACTTCTGCCAGGTCATCAAGACCTTGTTCAAGCCAATCATTCAGATTTTGCCCAGGCTCATTTTCTCCAACGGCATTGATGCTAAGCAAGTTTGGCAGTATGATTGCGGGCTTTGGTTAATCCGAAGCCACAATATACCAGCTGGGGTCATACTCTTCTGCAAATAAGGGCCCCTTCTCCACAACTTGGGTGTTAGACATCCTTGCTTGTTGTGAATTCCTCTTCTCTTCCACTTCTGCCACCATAGACCCTGATTGGGTTTTAGGTGTTATATCCATTATGCGCATATCTGTGCTATCAGGAATAACCACCTTGGTCTTAGGCAGATGGAAATGGGTGATATATGTGCTAGGGTTAAAGGTGGGCGATAGTGTATGGATCTGGTTAATATTTCTAGATGGAGGGGACTTGGTTATGGACAGTGAGTGGGTTAGTGGTCATATTTGGTTTGGAGGGTGGGGCTATGATTTTATTGTCGATGAGATCCTGGATCTCATGACGAAGGCGATAGCAACGATCAGTAGGATGACCATGCTGTTCATGGAAAATGCAATATTTGGTGGGATCGTGTTTAGATGGGAGTGGGTCAGGGAGAGTTCTAGGGTCAAAGGGCTTAAGGTGCCCTTTTTCCATCAGCAATATAAGAGCACGGGTTGGGCTCATGTGAAGGGGGGTAAAGGTTCTATATTGGTTTCGGTTTGGATCGGTGGGTTGTGAGGTTGCACTAGTGAAGGGATTGGCTATCTTGGCCACTATGGCAACAGTGCTAATCTCAGCAGGCTGAGGAATAATGCTATTGCTAGCATTGGTACTCTTGGTAAATGGCCTCTTTGCCGATTCACTGGTTCTCTAAATGATGCCTTTCTTAAACGTGCTTTCAATTTAAATTCCCAACTCATGCAAGGCAACAAATGTAGACAGTGTCACTACTATCATTCTTTGTAACATATCCAGTTCGACATTCTGAACTACCAACCGAACCTGTTCCCTTTCTGAGGGCTTGTTCGTCATCTTGCAACAAAGTCAATGAAGGGTTCCTTGGGATTCTGAGTGGCCGCTTCTAGCTCGCTGATCATTACTTCTATTAGAGTATTCTATGAGTATTGATTAACAAACCCCTTAGACAATTCTTCCTAATTTCATCTAGTCAAGTCCTCCAGTTTGGCATACCAGATAGCTGCCATGTTTGATAAAGTTCTTCCGAATAGTGACAGCTTCTGAGCCCGAGTCAGGCCCATTGCTCTCAGAACAATCGAGAAAAGATGAACATGAACAATAGGATCTCCGTTGCCATAAAATCTATCGATGTAAGGCATCTTGAACTTTTTCAGCAATCTAACAGATGCCTCGATATAACCGTCTTCAATATCCGGGATAGAATTGAGGCCTTGAGATTTTTTGAGCACCTTCTCCAGCCTGGCCATTTTTATCATAACCGGATCAATGTCGTTGATATCAAAGGGAATGAGTCACCCGTGGGGTTGTGCCGGAGGCCTGAAAGCTTGAGCCTGTGCTAACATCTCTTAGGGATCCAAGACTTGAGGGTTTTCAACTGGTGGAGGAGGATCAGGATTCGGCTGAGCAGCCGGGACTGGATGTACAGTAGATGCTGATGCCCAGATGGGCGTCGCATTTCGGCAATAGTTTCATCATGAGCGGCAATTCTATGATTCAATGTATCCATGGTTCTCTAAAAAGCTGTCATCATAGTCACAACCTCTTTTGGACTACTATATGCCATTGTAGGTCTAAGAGAGTTAGCTATTAGTGAGCTGAGTGGGTGATAACAGGCAAGCAACTGCTGAGTGTTCTATGCTAGCGAAAATTGACTGGTTCTTCTCCTCCGAACAACTGGTGGGAGAGAGACTAATGCTGGCTGACCGTCAACTAGATATTGGATTTTGCAAAGCCTACCAGAGCGAGTCCACAAAACTTGTGGGATATATGATCTTTCTGAAGCTATGATTACAAAACTACCTAGCAAAAGAAATAAGGAAAACAATAATAAAAAACCAAACAGCATTGCTGCACAATTTGCAACATATATGATCACAATTGAAAGACTGTATTTCCCACCGAATTTTGCCCCCACAAACTGATATCAATTATGCCACTGATACGGTGCATTCCTATACAGTTTCATTGTAAAGCATTTACCAGGTAAAGAGAGCCAAAACACCCCTAAGAGGGGGTAGGGTTACCCTGTCCTAGATTTTGGCATGATCAAGGGTTTTATTACTTCAAGCAAGTAGTTTCCTAAAATCCTGCAAACAGGTGAGCATCCTGTCCTATGCTGGAATAGTCGCTATGGCTTTACTATATATAGCTAGGTCGAATGGTTGAAAGGGATACCTCGGCAAGATTTTCTAATATACCTCTTACGCCTAACACCGAGAAGTGAAAGGAGGATCAAGCGGTATGACGGTAATCCAAATCCAAGGGTTGTGTTTCCAACATGGCAGAGCCCACGACCGCCAGCCTTTTGGCAAGCTTTTAGGCAAGCTGTCCAGGAATAACAGATTGAAAACACAATGACTTAAAGCACCAATGCAAATGCAATGCAAAGAATATATAAGTGTAGATAAAATTTCACATCATGAAGTTCAAGTCAAGTTCTCTAATCTCCCCAGTAGAGTCACCAGAAACTGTAGCTTGTTTTTTGTGCTCCTTGGAGGGGTTTAGTCTCATCGGATATGATAGCCCTACAGTTCGGACTCTTATGGTTCTGAATTTGGTTTCACAAGTGTAGTGTGAAATAGATTAAACAAATGAGAGTCCTTGTCTGTTAAATCTTAGAAAATCCATTTACCATCAAAGATGCCAAAAATGGACTGCGTTGCCAGATTTCAGAGTCTCCAGCTAAATATTTTTTAGAAATTTAGGAAACCCATGACTCATGCCAAAGGCCACTTGTTTGTTATAATCGAAGTGTCTCAGCTCGAGAACTTAGGTATGAGAGGGGAAGGTCATGAATTCAGCACCCCACTCACCCGATCAAAAATTGGCCTCTGCTAACCATGATGTGTTTTTTATGTACAGTATATGCTCTTGTTCTAATTATTAAGCTATCTTACTATGTAAGGCACATAATTATAGACTAAGTCACTCACTTCAGAATGCTTTGATTTCATATTTGTTTGAAAGGTGTTTTGAATATGTGTCACTTGAAAAAAGAAGCTAATATATACATTAATCAAATGCATCCCAACTTAAACGAAATAACCTTCATCCACTGGCATTCAAGAGATATATCAAATAAGCACTTAGCTTCATGGTAATATGCTCGATATGGAAACACAAACATACATGTAATATACTACAGCAAAAACGCTCACCTAGCATCTAATTGAGGCAAGCCAAAATAGAAGAAAATAGTTAGAAAATGCATGCTCTAATATGCAAGTGACTAATGCAACACATAGAAAATGCAACTACTAGGTTCGGTTTATTAACATGACATGTGGACCACCTCAAAGTATATGGTAGTGCATGTATTCAAGTAAGTGAGAAATAACAAGGTTAGAATGATGAACCGAACCCAATGCATGCAAAAATAGATACAAGTCATGGTAATGGCATAAAACCAAAATATGATACGATACGTAACCATTGTAAGTAAGTAAATAAAAGAGAGAAAGAATGGGGGTTGGAAGACATACACAATATTACAAGTTTGCCTTCATGCAAGAGGGTTCGAATGTCCGAATTTAAACTAATTATTACAACACCAAATTAACTAATTTAACTAGCTATTACAAATAACTAAATTTAACTAGCTATTACAATTTTGAACGAATCTAATGACTTTAAACATACTGTACACACCCCATTTTTGACCGCCCTCAAGACTTGGACATCATCATTTGAACACTCGATGATCAGCCATGCTCGTGTTCGTTTTGAGTTCCTGAAGGTCTCGGTTGCGCGCCTTGCCTTAGAACCTCTCAACTTGTCTATTTTGTGCTTGGTTTTGGACCAAGGGCTTGTGGTTTTGTTTTTGAGGGAGGAGGGTGGCTTGTTGGCCAGCCCTACAACCCATCGGCCAAGCCTTGTGCTTATCGGCCATGTTTTCTTGTCATCGGCCATCAGTGGTGGCCGATCGGCACTCTTTTTGGTCGATCGGCACTCCTTTTGGACGATCGGCCATATCTTTTGGCTGAGGCCTTTTTATTTGCTTTTGCAGATATTTTTGTGCCAGCTGTGACAGCTAGTGAGCACAGATTTCATCCTCCATACGCGTGTATGGAGGGATTGAACCAATTCCTTAGCTTGTCCAACAAGCTTAGGAATTGATTTTCTATAAGAAGAGAGACCCCTCTCCCATTCCAGTGGTTCTGAAAAGTTGATATACAAAACATATATCTCTCTATATTTCTTCTTCTCTCTCTATATTTGTGCTTGTTTGTGCTCAAAAGTGCCTTTTCTTCACACTTTTGCACACAAACACCTAGTGAAACACCACACTCTTGTTGCTGAGGCACTTTGAAGTTGGTTTTGGTGTTTTTGGACTAGTTTTGATCAAAAAAGGTTGTTGGAGTTGTTGCTCTAAAGTTGTTCTACAAGGGTGAGCTTCTAACCTCTTAAACCCTTGTTTTTTATTAAGCTTTTGGCCCTATTTGCATGTTGTTTTAGGACTAACTTTCTACTACAAAAAGTTATATTTTTTAGTGCTTAAGATGTTTTCCTAAGGTTTCTTTGGTGTTGCGGGTGATCTACTCCCTTGCATGCGTTGTTTGGCTTTGTTTTGCACCATCACTTTGGGCCTTTGAGATCACTTTCTCTTGGCTTTTTAACCACTGAAATCTAGTGGATTTTCAGTGGTAGAACTTGTGTTTTGAGGTCCCAAATAGGAGAGGGTCATCCCCTCTCATTGTGTCTTGCATGCTTGTATAGATGGCTCATCAAAGTAGCATGTTTGTCTTGCATGTATTGGTTCCATTTCATCATGTTTTTGGTCATTATTTAGCATGCCATGACTCTATTTTGGGTTGGTTTGATAGCCTCTTGCATGCTTCTTGCACTTATAGTGCAATTCCATTCATTGGCCTAACATGCATCATGTTTTAGACCATCATTCTAGCAAGCTTTTGGCTCAACTATAAGAAGCTTTTGTTCATGTTTTATCATGCTTTAGCTCTGTTTCATGTTGTTTTGGTTATGCATGACTTGCTTTGTATAGCCATAATGCATTCTAGCTTGTTAGCTTTGTGTATTGAGTCTACTAGAATGCATTGCTTGGACTATTTTCATGATTTGGCATCATATGTTATGTGATTTCAGTGCATGTAGTGTGGTCATACACTCATATCTCTCACTCTTTTGATGCTTTAGAGGGTTGGTGCTTTATACCTTAAAAATGAATCATCGTGTATGCCATCTTGCCTAGGCTTTTGGGCCGCCATATCAGTGCATTTTTGGTGTTATTTTAACATGCCGTAACTTTGATTTTAGTGGGCAAAGTCATCTCATGCTTGGTTTTGGTAAGTGTAGTGTAACCTTCCTCATTGGCCTTGTATGCTCTATGCTTCATGCCTTTAATTCTAGCTTGCGTTGGCCTTGTTTAAGCATGTTTTGGCCATTGTATTGGCATGCATGAAGCTTGATTGGGGTTGGTTTGGTCCATTGAATATTGCATTACATGGCCCTTACCATTGCATTGTTATTTGCATGTTGTTGCATGTTCATGATGTTTAGAATGTTGATTAGATAGCATGTTGTTGCATGCTTGTGGCATTGCATGTTGTTGCATACTTGGTGCATTGCATGTTGTTGCATGGCATTGTTGTTTACACGCTTAGCTTGCGTTCAATAGAATTTGCATGCCATTAGCTTTGATAAGTTGCTCATGTTGCACTGCATTGTATTTGGCATACTTGTGTTGCATTGTGTTTGGATAGGGTGTTAGTCCAAACACGGGAAACAAGGGACGTTTCATACTTGAAGTGATGAAACGTGCCTCGTTTCTCGGTCACCGATCCTCTTGATCATGCATGATAGAGGTTAAGGCATTTATGTGTTTTTTATGCATTCATTTGACATTGATTTGTGCAACTCGAACTCTTTGGCCATCATGCATTGAGATGCGTGATTGATGGCTCGAGAGTCGAGCACTACACTCCTTTGAGCTTTAAATATGATAAGGAGTGTAGTTGCACACATATTTTCTTGTAAATACATTGTTATGCCTCTGTTAGTGCTCTGTTGTAGCAAAGGGAGAATTTACAGGAAGCAGTGGTCGATCAACCACTTAGTCTGCCGAGCATGCATACATCCCTCTCCTTGAGGTTGTTTTAACTGCTTTGTGTAGTTAGTTAATTTATAAATTAATTAGTTAATGTATTTGCTAATTGATTCCATCTTTGTAATATTATAATTAGCTAGGTATAGCTAGTTTTAATTTGGTTTGTAATAAGTAGCTTAGCCTATTTATTCGGACCCTCCGTCGAGAGGGCGAATGTTGTAATAAGTGTGCGTGTGTGTGATGCATGTCTTCCAACCCCCATTTCTTTCTCCGTTTTACTTAACCGCTTTCGATGGTTAGTTTTAGGGTCATTTTCAATTAGCATACTTATGTTTGCATGCGTGCATCATTCATCTGTCTTGCGTGCACCGGGCTCGGCGCATCATACAAACTGCATTGTATTTCAATTCCTATTTGAATACATGTTATCTAGTTGCATTCACATGACATCTTAGAATAGCCAAGCCTATCTTAGTTGCATTTTTGGATGTGTTGCATTAGGCATTCTTGACATAGCTAGGATCATGCATTGATTTCTAACATAGTTTTTGTTTTGGCTCGGAGTACTAGGTAAGCTTTTACGCTTTAACATCCTTGCATATGTGTATGTTGCCATGAGGCTAACTGGCTAAGTGTTTAACTGCATGAATGCATGTGGGTGAAGGCTTGATTGCCTGGATTGGAACAACTCGATAATTGTGAGTTTTAAGCCCACTTGAGGTGGCAAAATCATGTTTTAAGCCCACTTGAGGGTGGCAAATCCGCGACTTAGCCTACTTGCGAGTAGCACTTTCAAACCATTTTCGAAAAACAAACATGAGTTGTTTTGTTCTAGTCCGCGTGATTGAGTCTATACTTGTTTGTTGCGCGCATCACATAGTAAGCTAGCTAATAAACCGGAATAAGAGCACATGTGTTTTCAAAAATGACATATCATGTTAGTAGAGGCCGATCCTTTGATCGGGCGAGCGGGGGTGCTCATTGCATGACCTTCCCCTCTCGTACCCAAGTTCCTGAGCCGAGGCAACTTCAGTGATGACGAACATGTGGCCTTAGGCACGAGTCAGGATTTCCTAAATTTTCCAAAATAAAATATTCAGGTGGCGACTATGAAATCTGGCAAAACAGTCCATGTTTGGCGCTTTTTGATTAAAATCAATTTTCCAAAACGATTTGCCGGATTTGGACTCTTTGGTGATTTATCAGTCTGACATTGCACTTTGTGAGATTAGATTTAGAACCGTGAACTACAATTCGCGCCCTCGCACGTGGAGTGGAGTTCAGGCGGTCTACACATACTACTATCAAAGCATTAATTTTGAAGGACCACGATAAATGAAACGTTGCATGTGCACAAATGAAAATGTCCTCCCAGAAACCTCTCTGTTTGCTGCCAGAATCTGTTCTGTTTGTAGTCAAAAATTTAATCTGTTTTTACCCCAACTTCTGCTCTATTTTGCTTGTATAAAATAGGGTGGCCGGCCGACCATTGTTTTTTGGTACTGCCCTGCTGCCACAGAATTGAAACAAAGCAAAAATAGAGTGTTTCCAGGAGATGTTTATCCTTTCTACCTCTCTCTATCATGAAACTGATCAGGGAATGAGTAGACTCGTTTCATAAACCGTCAATTATCGCAAAGTTGTTGCGTGATGATCTATGGACTGGTAAGATAAAAACTCAATGAAGGGAAATAAAAGACCAACAAAACCTCTTCTCTATCATGGAGTTACCTCAAGGGAATTGCTAGACGTTGCTTCTTAAATCATTAACATCACTTAAGAGTATGTAATGATTCAAGAATCAATGGGTTCAATATAATGTCCGATTGAAGCCAACTCAATTTTATTACTCTTTTTTACCACTTTTACTCTAATTTTAACCTCTTTTACATTACCTTGTCATCCTTTATTCATTTTTGTCCAAAAGTGATAACTACGTCCGCTAAGTGCAAAAAACAATAAAGAGAAGTGTCAAACAAAAAGTTGTGCTTAGCATGAGAGAGATGTAATGCCTTGGTAATGAACCTTCGAAGAGATTAAACCATTAAGCATGGAAAGTCTCTTTCTCATGCTTTGAACAACAACCAAGTGTTTGAGATAACTCTTAATCACAGGGGAAAAAAAAAGAGGGAGGTTGCAGAGATGATTAGCAAACATGATTATAAGTGTGAGACTCTTCTCATGAAAACTACGAAATGAAAAGCTATCAACTCAAATGAATTGGTATCTATCACCTAAACCACAAATCCATAAGGACTTACAACAACACAAGCATAGTATTAAAAGCATAAATTAAATAAACAACTAAAATAGTCCCAAAAACTATAAAAAATAGTGCTGAATATTAGTTTGAAAAGCTAGAAAAGGTAAGTAAAAGAAGAGGAGAACGAAGCTAGTTGTAGACACCCTATTTTTGATGGCCCTTACACCTTGGACACCATTGCATGCACACCCGATGATGAGTTTGTATGCTTGTCAAGTGCTCGAAGTCGTCAGTAGGATGCCACGGCTTTGAGCCCTTCGAACCCTACACTCTTGTTGTCTCATTCTGGGACCAAGCCTTGGTTTTTCAAGCTTACAACTTTTGGTCACCTGTCGGCCATCATTTTTTGGTTGCCAGCCACTGATGTGGCCTGCCGGCCACTAGTGATGGTTGGCCAGCCACCAGTTTCTTTTGTAGATATTTTGTGACAGATGTGCCAACTGTTTGCACAGATGCATGCATCTGCCCCCAGGTGTAGGGCTGGATGTTCTTGAGGGGAATTCATGTGTTCTATATATAGGAGACCTCCCTCTCATGTTTTAAGGTTGGAAACATTTTAAAACAAAAATTTTTCCCTCTCTCTTTACAATTCTCTCTCTCTCCAGCAAATTCATACACTTTAGCCTATGCACTCTTAACCTTTGCCTATACACCCTTAACCAAACCTTCTCATCTTTGAGTTGAGGTGTCTTTGAGGCTTGTTTGAGCTCTTGAGGGTGTTGTTTGTTTGGTTTTGTTGCTTGGAATTGATTTTCTCTTCAAAAGTTATAAGGCTTTGCCTATTTGCTTGCTTTAACTACTCTTTTCCTTGCAATTTTCCAACTATTTTTGGGCTGTAAAACTTCTGGTATTTTTGGGATGAAACTTGGGCTTTAAGGCCATTAAAGGCTGAGGGGTGCTTTACCCTTCTTTGTACCTTGCTTTGAAGGCCTTTTCACTTGTGTTTCCCATCCTTTTACTATCTTTTTCTAAGCTTTTGAACACTGATTTTTAGAGCTTTTTCAGTGGCCAAAATCATGTTTTGAATTCCAAATTTGGAGGGGTTAGCATCCCCTCCTTGTGTCTTGCTTACTACTCTAGTTTGTGCTATGTTTTAGCATATTAATCTAGCCTTTCTAAGCTCAATTCCAACATATTTTAGGACTATGTTAGACCTATTTTAGCACTATTTTTGGTTGATAGTTACATTTGAGCATTGTTTTGCATGATTATAGTGTAATAGTCCTCGTGAGTTTGGTGTTCTAGGCCTTAGACACCATTTCCTTTGAGTTGATTGCATTTATTTATGGCTTTCCATACTTGTAATCACACTTAATCATCTCTGCAACCTCCCTTCTTTCTTATCTTTTGTTTTGCTTTGAAAGTGGTTCAAACAACTTGTTTGTCCAAAGCATGAGATTGAAGTGTCATGCTTAGTGGTTTAATCCCTTAGGGGGTTCATTACCAACAGTATGATGTCTCTTTCATGTCTAAGACAACTCTTGGTTTGAGCCCTCTTTCCAGGGGAGGACTTAAA
This sequence comes from Camellia lanceoleosa, assembly GCA_025200525.1. Lineage (NCBI taxonomy): Eukaryota > Viridiplantae > Streptophyta > Magnoliopsida > Ericales > Theaceae > Camellia > Camellia lanceoleosa. Next base: position 48,987,557 of record CM045767.1, read on the forward strand.
CTCACCATTGGACTTAATGTACTAAAGAATGGTTGGTACTCTAAAATGATGTAATAAAGTTGAGGCTAAAAAGGTGCAAGATAATAATTTGTTGTGTTCAATCGGTCGTTAATTGAACACATGGAACTTGGGCCATTTCATACTTACTAGTGATGAAATGATTCAAGTTTCCAAGGTCATCAATTCCTTTGATCTTCCATGATAGGGAACTGGCTTTTAGAGTCTTATTTTGTTGCATTTATTGAACTTGCACACTTTGGTTCATGAGCAATCATGCAGTGAAATTGCTTCAGTTGATGGTTTGTGGACCAAGTTTACTACTCCTTTGATCTGTTCATGAAAATGAGGGGTGAGTTGTGCAAACAAACCCTTGAAAATGCCCTGTGCATGCTCTATTTGTTCTCTGTTGCAGCGAGTTAAGCTGGCGCAATGGTAAAGCAAGCCACTTTCTATGTAATAGGCTATCACTAGTGGTCGCAGCCTCATCAGCTGGCCGTGCCTTGATGAAAAAATTAGCATTTTTGAAGTAAAGCCGAGTTATTCTGGAAGTAGGCAACAGTGTTGGTGTTCTATTGTGCAACAGAGGCCCTGCGGAAGCAAAACAATGGCTTTTCAGGTGGAAACTGAGCATGTGCATGAGCATTCTTCGCATACTGAGCTTGTTTAAGTTTAAATATATAGCTTTGATATTTGTTGTAATTAATTATTTATAGCTAGTTAATTTTGTCAAATGTTGTAATTAATTAGTTAGTTAACTAGTTATTCGATTTCATTTTGTAATTATTTTAGTTAACTAGAATAGTTAATTAATTTGTTGTAGTAATTAGTTCTGTAGTTTAGCTAATTTAATTTGTTTTGTAATAATTAGTTTAACTTTAATTAGTTAGTTAATTAGCTTAGTTCATTCGGACTCTCCTTCGTAAGAGCGCAATGTTGTAATAACGTGTATGTCTTTCAACCCCATATCTTTCTCCCTTTTATTTACTAGCTTATGATGGTTTGTTTAGGGGCATCATGTTTTGTTTAGCATACTCCATGTTTGCATCCACATGTATTGCATGCACCGAGGCTCAGTTCATCATTCTAACTGCATTGTTATTACTTATACTTCTTTGAATACGTGCTTAGACCGCATGCTATTTAATTGATTCTTATGTCATACTAGTAGCCGAGCCTATTAGTTGCCTTTTTGCACATGTTGCATTAGTCATATCACATAAGTTAGGATCATGCATTTTTCTAACTCATCTTTCTTCTGGCTTGGAGTACTAGGTGAGCCTTTACTCACTTTAGCATAATTGGATGACTGTGATTGCTGCCATGTTTAGCATGCTTGCCATGAGGCTAATTGCTTAAATGATAAACTGCTTGAATGCCTGTGGATGAAGGCTTATTACTTGAGTTGGAATAATTTGAGTAATGTTCATATGCGATCACTTTTTCAAGTGGGACATATTCGAAATAATTTTCAAAATAAACATGAATCGAAATGTTCCAATGCTTGCAAAGTTAGTCTATACTTGTGTGTGTGCGCATCACATAGTAATGCTAGACTAATAATCGAAACAAGAGCATATAATATAAATAAGATTAATATCATGATTAGTAGAGGCCGATCTTTGATCAGGCGAGCGAGGGTGCTCAATTTATTCATGACCTTTCCCTCTCATACCTAAGTTTTTGAGCCGAGATTTGGTGATGATGGACACGTGGCCTTTGGCACGAGTCATGGGTTTCCAAAATTTGCCCAAATAAAAATATTTAAATGGCGATTTTGTATCTAGCAAAGTAATCCATTTTTGATATTTTGATTCAAAATTGATTTTCCAAAAGATTTGCCAGATTTGAACTCTTTGGTGTTTATCAATTTTAGATTGCACTTGTGAGATTAGATTCAAAACCGCGAGAGTCCGAACTATAGGACTTATTTCGCCTTTCGAAAAGGGGCGCAGAAAAAGTTGAGCTATAATTTCTGGCAACTCTGCTAGGGAAATTAAAGAACTTGACTTGAATATCATGCTATGAAATTTTATCTACATGTATATGTTTCTTTGCATCGCATTTGCGTTGGTGCGTTTAAGTCACTATGTTTGCCATCTACTATTCCTGGACGGTTTGCCAGAGGCAAAGCTAGCCAAAAGATTGACCGGTCATGGGCTCTGCCATGATGGGAACCCAACCCTTGCATCTGGACTACCGTTGTACCACTTGGTTCTCCTTTCACTTCTCAGTGTTAGGTGTGAGAGGTATATTAAGTAGTCTTGCTGAGGTACCCTTTTGACTATTTGGTCTAATTGCATATCGAAAGCCATAGAGACTGTTCCAAACTAGGACAGGATACTTACACAAAAACAAGATTGCGTGAAACCGCTTTGTTTGAATAGTGAACCTTAGGTCCTGACGAAACTAGGACAGGGTAACCCTACCTTCTCATAGGTGTGTTTTGGCTCTCACTTAACTGGTATGTGCTTTACAGTGAAACTATACAAGAACGTGCGTATCAGTTGTAAGTTTGGTATCCATTTTGGGGGCAAAATTCAGTGTTAAGTGCAGTCCTACAACTATGATTACATCTGTGTGTTGTTAACATCTGAGCTGAGGTGCTGTGCGGTTTCTGATTACTGCTTTCTTTTTGCTTTATTTCTTTTCGCTAGGTAGTATAACACCATAGCTTCGGATAGTTCGGATATCCCCTAAGCGCTCTGGACCCATGTCAGAAGGCTTTGCAAGGCTGAAGATCTTGTTAAGGGACATCCTGTCTTTACTTCGCTTCTGCCGGTTACTAGACGGAAAAGAGTAAGGTCGAGTTCACCGGTTCAATTTCTATAACAATCACCCCTCACTTCACCTGCATCTAGTCAAGCTCAGGAACAGTCTTCTAGATCTAGTCTAGTACAAGATTATTCACCCATTCTAATGGCAAAAAATTGCCCAGTCAACATAGAGGACCTAATCCATCATCTTCAGCAAATAGTTGAAACCATGCAGCAAAACACTGCTCGTCAAGCCGAGGTCATAGCATGTCCGGCTAAGGTAATAAACAGGCTACAACAACAACAACCACAGTCGGCAGCGGCTTCTGTATCACATGCACCTCCTACAGGTATCCCAGCACCCAGAGCTACTACCCATGTCTAAAATCAGGGCAATCCGGCAGAGCCGATCCCACTACAAGCCTCCAAAGCACTTGTGTATCAAACCGAGGCTCCATTTGAGTTTGATGTTGACCCAACTGTGCTTAAGGTCAACAAACTGGAGAAGCTCTTCAAGTGAGCATAGGGGGTCAACTCTATTCCCGACATAGAAGACAGGTATACCAACTCTCCAGTGACATTGCCAGATCGGTTCAAAATGCCACATATCGATAGATTCGATGGCTCCAAAGATCCCATGCTTCATCTTTGGCTGTTTTAAGACATCCTGCGGCTAATTGGCCTAACCAGGTTACAGAAGCTCTCACTCTTTGGCCGTACCATGTCTGGTATAGCCGCCATATGGTATGCAAAGTTGGGCGATTCTGTGAAGTAGAGTTGCGAGAAAATGGCGGAGGCCTTCGTTGCACAATACTCATACAACACACAAATCGAGGTCACAACTCGTGATCTCGAGGCAACGCGCCAGAAGCCAAAGGAGGGCTTCTCAGAATTCATGACAAGGTGGAGGGCCAAAGCTTCAATGATGACCACACGGCCTTCCGAGAAAGATCAGATAAGGATGGTAGTCCGCAATCTGCACGACAAGTTGTTACCGAAGATGATCGTCCTACCTTTGTTCACATTCACCGAGCTCTATGAGAAGGGTGTTCAGATTGAAGATGCCATGAAATAGGGGTTGATTACTAATGAGAAAGAGCATGCCAAGAGGCCTTTTGTCTGCAATTCCAATGCAACCAACAGTGGTAGCACAGCTACGCGACCATCGGATGTGAGTGTTGTCACCACCACAACCAAGACCGCCAATCCCTTTGCCAATACAGCACCACAGACTTCAAACAACCTTGCCCGATTTCAGAGGACCTTTACCCAACTCTATATGCCTTTATCTCAAGCCATGAAGGTGTTGATCAAAAAAGGGCACCTCAAACCATTAGAGCCATGCCCATTACCTGATACTCTCCCCCCAAAACACAACTCAGCCAAGTACTGTGCGTTTCACTAGCAGCATGGTCATAACACTAACCAATGCTTCAGACTACGTCATGAGATTCAAGATCTCATTGACAATAAGGTGATTACACCACCCCAAAAAGAAAATGTAACTACCAACCCTCTTCCAGCCCACAATCAAGTTCCCCACCTCACAACCTAAACCTAATCCATACACTGGCCGTCCTCTACAACCCCAGTGTATATATTACCCCATCCCACCTACCCAGACTGATGGTGTTCATTCTTAAAAGCACAGATTTGTGCATGATGGACACCTCCTCACTTTAACTTAAACCTGTGGTGGTGACAGTTGTAGTAGAATGGAGGCTGGCCTTGGAGGAGAGTACGAGTCCGTTGCCTGAGTGCTTAGAGGACTTGTCTGAGGGAGAGTATGATCCAAGCTACTACATTGTGCTAATTAATCAAGTCAAGCCAGAAGTGGTATTGCCAACTGGAGTGGAGATCAATGTGGTTAGAGAGGATGGCCCGAGCCAAGGTTTAGATGATTTGGCAGAACTTAAGGAGGATTTAGACAACCTACAGCTCTTTGATGAACAAGATCAAGGGAATGTGTAGATTGACTGGTTTAATTTGAATGGGTTAATGGACAACTCTGGGTGGTTGAGTGATGAACCCAACAGTGAGGAAGCAACTGAAACGAAATTAGAGAAAAAGAAAGAAAGAATTACTACGGTGGCTGGAATGGCCAATGAAGAGGGGAAATTGTCGGAGAACATCGGCGTGAATAATTCAGCTCAAGAACTGGGCGCTGTGAGTACTGTGGACACAGAACAGGAAGTTGCGCTGAAGCAGTTTGCACAAAAGAGGATCGAAGAAAACCAGGAAGTTATAATGGCCCAACACCCTGTGGGGGAAACTTGTGAAAGGAAAGTGAACCAAACGGAGCTGGACAACTGTTTGTCGGCTGCCAGAGGTTTATGGTGGGAGGATTACAATCTACTTCTAGCTCACATCGACGAAGGTTGGGGTGAGTGCCTTCCAAACAACACGTGGTACATTGAGGAAATTGATCACATGACAAGAAATGGCCAATATTTCAAGCCACTGCACTTAGACTAAGCTGAGGCTTCTAGGAAAGATAGAGACGTTGAGAAACCAAAAGAGAAGCAGCTAGAGGAAGAAGCAATTTTGAAGCAACTGAAGAAAATCCAAGCCGACATCTTAATATGGGGTCTTCTTATGGCCTCCCAAGTGCATCGATAGGCTATATTATCAGCAATGGACAAAACTAAATTGTCCATTGACACTACCCCTGAACAGCTTATGGGATTGGTCTTCCCAGGTGGTGTTGGGCCAACCCTAACCTTTTCTAATAAAGAACTGTCACCGGAAGGCTCAGCTCACAACAAACCTTTGTACATATTTATTGAGTGCAAAGAGAAATGGCTACCAATGATGTTGGTCAACACCGGTTCAACTATCAATGTTTGTCCTTCCTGCACAGCTTATGCCATCGGCCTTAGACTGACAGACTTCATGCCCATAGCCCAAGTGATTCGGGCATATGATAATACAAGTAGAGAGGTTATGGGTACAATTCAATTCAGAGTCCAAGTGGGCCCAGCTTAGCAGGATGTCGAGTTCCATGTCCTGGATGTCCCGGCCATGTTTAACTTACTGCTAGGGAGACCCTAGTTGCATCTAGTTATAGCAGTCTCCTCTACCCTCCATCAAATGTTGAACTAACCCTACGGAAAGGGAGTGGCAATTGTTTTTGGGAATTCGTCTACTCATCTCTCGCCAAAGATAACTACACCAGTGCTGGAGATCGGTCATGGCGAGAAGGATGTTTTTCTCTCAGGGTTTACGCTGGATGAGGCTCGAGTAGTGCAAACCATCTTGGCCACTGATGAGGGCATGTATGTCAGCGCTTAATCAATCTATGTCATGAACTAACTGCAGCATGTGCCAAGAATGGGGCTTAGAAGAAGTGGCCAGAAAGGTGTCACAGCATTGGCCGATGTGCCGCATAATCCGCATACCTTTGGTCTGGGATATGTACCCACCAAAGAGGATTGGGTCAGGAAAAGGAAAGAGATGGCAGGCAGAGCCAGAGCTAGAGCCAAGCAAGCTGGGAACCACTATGAGCTCGTTCACAGGCCAAGCTAGGGAACGCTGAAGGGCCACTTTGTTTGGGAGGGTGAAGACTTCCCTTTTTACGGCTTTCCCGAGCCCTGGTGAATTATGCGAAGCAGCGTGTTCCGGGCTTCGAGATCTTCTTCGATCTATAGTTGCAAGATAGTGATGCTGAAGAAAAGGCTGAACCAAGTACTGAAGTTGAAAGGAGCATGGAAAGTGACTCGGACAACAACGAACTTGGAGTAGGGGTAGCACTGGCACGTCTCCTTGTAGATCCTCCGGCTGATTTAGAGAACTTGGGAGATAACCTTACCATCTCCATGATCGAGGACCAACCAGGTGTGAACCCATCCAGCAGCATTTTGGATGCATCTGAAGCACCATCTCTTGTCTAGCAGCTGGAGGAGGGCCACCTGTCTAGTTCTAAGTCGGGTGATGAGCTAGAATCTGATTCCATAGAGTCTGTGGAGTCGGAATCAGATTTTGGTTCTTCTGAGTCCGAGTCTGGTATTCCTGGGGGTGATAACCCGAATGGTAAGGTTTTGTCCAGGTTTTATTTTTCTTTTGCTCTTGAGTCAGTTATAACCAAAAAGCTAGATCTTATGAATGAGAATCCTGCTGATTCTGAGTATTTCTCTGTGCCGCTTGTTTATTGCATTGACTAAGATTTTCAAAATTTTAACGAAAACGAAGATGAAGGAATTCCTCTAGTTTTGAAAAACTTGATTAATCGAGAGGAGGAGAGGTTTGCAAAACCCTGCGCTGATGAAATCATTGCTATTAATGTGGGTACTTAAAAGGATTTGTGTCTGATCTAGATTGGGTCCACGTTGTCTTCGGAGGAACGCGAGCACTTAGTTGCTTTATTAAAAGATTTCAAAGATGTTTTCGCGTGGTCCTACGAAGACATGCCTAGAATCGATCCCGAGATTGTACAGCATCAGATCCTTCTTGACCCCAAGGCTCGACCCGTCAAGCAGAAGTTGCGAAGAATCCGTCTGGATTGGGTGTTGAAGATCAAAGAAGAGGTCACCAAGCCAATCGAGGCAGGTTTCTTGTTAGTATCTGAATATCCGACTTGGTTGGCCAACATCGTCCCAGTGCCGAAAAAGGATGGTAGAATCCGGGTGTGTGTGGACTTCAGGGATTTGCATAGAGCCAGTCCGAAGGACGACTTTCCCCTACTGCACCTTGATGAATTAGTGGACTTCACTACGGGTCATGCATTGCTATCCTTCATGGACAGGTTTTTCGGGTATAACCAGATTCTGATGGCACCCGAGGACAGAGAGAAAACTACATTTACTATGCCGTGGGGTACCTACTGCTATCGAGTTATGCTGTTTGGGCTGAAGAATGCAAGGGTTACCTATCAAAGGGCTGCAACCACTATTCTGCACGACATGATGCACAAAGAGGTCAAGGTGTACATGGACGACATGATTGTCAAGTCCAAAGAAAGAGAGGGCCACTACACCGCCTTGAAAAAATTCTTTCAACAGATCAAGAGAATACAGACTGAGGTTGAATCTGTAGAAATGTACTTTCAGTGTAACAGCAGGGAAAATGCTGGGCTTTTTTATCACATAAAGGGGCATCAAAGTAGATCCTTCCAAAATCAAGGCCATCCTAGAAATGCCACCACCAAGGACTAAAAAGGAGTTGCGAGGCTTTCTGGGTAAAATGCAATTCATAAGACGGTTTATTTCAAAATTAACCTTGACTTGTGAACCACTATTTGGTCTCCTGAAGAAAAGAAAGAAATTCTGATAGGATGATTGATGTCAATTCGCCTTTGAGCAGATTAAGCAGTACCTTCAGAATCTGCCTGTGTTGTCACCGTTAGAGCCAGGGAAGCCTTTGATTCTATATCTGTGAGTAACAGACACAACTATGGCATGCATACTTGGTCAGGAATCTGAGCATGGGGTGGAGAAAGCCATCTACTACTTGAACAAGAAAATGCTGAATTATGAGACCCGTTATACTCCATTGGAGAAAGCTTGCCTAGCCTTGGTATGGGCTACCAAGAAGTTGAGACACTACTTGTTAGCTCACTCTGTAATTCTTGTTTCGAGATTAGATCCCATCGAATATCTCTTTGAGAAACCAGCACTTACGGATAGGCTAGCCTGTTGGTTACTTCTTTTCTCTGAATTTGATCTTAAGTATGTCACTCTCATGTCAGTCAAGAGGAGAGCTGTAGAGGAGTTCCTAGTAGATCACCCAGTAGAAGGGAGATGAAGTAGGGGAATATCTGTTCCTAGATGAAGCCATTCTGCAAGTCGAGGAGGAGACTTGGACAATGTACTTTGACAGAGCGTCCAATCAATACGGTTATGGGACAAGTGTGTTGCTGATAGCAGCTGACAACTCCCATATACCTTTAGCCTTCAAGCTCCAGTTCAAGGTGTCTAATAACGAAGTAGAATATGAAGCTTGTATCACTAGTTTAGAAGCAGCCCTAGAACTAGGGGCAAAAAGGTTGGATGTTATTGGGGACTTGAAGCTAGTTGTGTCTCAAGCAAATGGAGACTAGAAAGTCAAAGAAGAAAAAATGAAAATTTATCACCAGACCCTGGATGTTTTGATTCCTAGGTTTGAAAAGCTAGCTTTTACGCATTTACTAAGAGAGAACAACAGGTTCGCTAACTCTTTAGTAACTCTATCATCCATGGTAAACATCTTGCTTGGAGTCTAGATGTGTCTGATCATCATTGAGCAGAGATACACGCCAGCCTATGAAACTATCGCCGCAATACATGAAGCGCAAGATAAAAACCCTTGGTACTACGATATTTGGAACTTCTTGGAAAAGGAGATTTAGACAAAAGGGGAATACGGTGAATAGCCGTCCAATTTATTATCTGAGGAGGTAAACTGTACAATAGAGTCATCTAGGAATGCACAAGTTGTGTGTCGAAGAAGAGGAATCAAAGCGCCTGATGGAGGCCATCCATGGAGGAGAGTGCAGATCGCGCATGAATAGAGTAATGTTAGCCCAGAAGATTCTTAGGCAAGGTTACTACTGGTCCCCTATGGAGGAGGATTGTATTGGTTTTGTTCGGCGATACCACAAATGCCAAATTCATGCACATCGCATGAACATGCCGCCGTCAAAACTGTACAACATGACTTCACCATAGCCTTTCTTAGTCTGGGGAATCGACGTCATCGGTGCAGTCACACCAAAAGGGTCAAATGGGCATGAATACATTATGGTGACAATTGATTACTTTACAAAGTCGGTAGAAGCTCAGTCTTATGCAGTGTTGAGAGCATCGCATGTAGCTAAGTTCATCAAAAACAATATCATTTGCCGATATGGAGTCCCAAACAAGATCATATTAGATAATGGCTCCCACTTCAAGAAAGAGGTGATAGACTTGCTGGAGAAATACAATGTGGCTTTTCATAAGTCGTCTGCATACTGGCCGTAAACCAATAGAGCTGTTGAGGCTACCAACAAGAACATCAAGAATATCTTGCTGAAGATGGTTGAGACCTACAGGGACGGCCAGATAAATTGACATTTGCACTCTGGGGCTATAGAACCTCAATCTAGATGTCTATAGGGGCAACTCCTTATTCTTTCGTCTATGGGATGGAAGTTGTTCTGCCAATTAAAATAGAAGTCCTGTAGATGCGATTTATGGCTAAGTGTCTGATAGCAAAGGCTAACTGGCAAAAGAACAGATTCGAAGAGTTGATGTTGTTTGATGAGAGAAGGCTGAAAGCATTTTATCATGTTCAGGGCTATCAATGCAAAATTGCTAGGGATTTTAACAAGAAGGTTAAGTCCTGGAATCTCAAAGAGGGAGACGTAACACGCCCGCGAGGGACCCTGCGCTACACGCTACAGTTCGGACTCCATTTGTTGTCACGGTTCTTAATCTTGAACCAAAGAGTCCAAATCCGGCAAATCGTTTTGAGAAAGCAGATTTTGAAAAGAAGTGTCAAACATGGATTGCTTTGCCAGACACAGAGTCGCCACCTAAATATTTTTTAATAGGGAAATTTAGGAAACCCTGACTCGGTGCCAAAGGCCACGTGTCCGTCATCACCAAAGTTACCTCGGCTCGGGAGCTTGGGTACGATTGGGGAAAGTCAGCTATGAGCACCCCCCTCTCGCCCGGTCCGAAGACCGGCCTTTACTAACCATGATATCCGATTTTGAAAACGTTATGTGTTCTTATTCTGGTTATTAGCCTAGAATTACTATGTTATGCACACAGCAAACAAGTATAGACTAGATTGCCTAATTTGGAAATAAGCATTTTGAAAAATACTTTGGAAGTTGCTACTCGCAAGTAGGCTAAAATACGGATTTCAACGAGTTTTTCCAACTCAGACAATCCAACCTTCACCCACAGGCAATCAAACAGTTTATCTCACATAAGCAATTAGCCACATGGTAAGCATGCTGTCATGATAGCACTCACATGCATGCGGTATGCTAAAGCATGAAAATACTTACATCGTACTCCGTGCCAAAACAATAAACTAGTTAGCAAACATGCATGGTCCTAGTTCATGTTAAGTTTGACTAATGCAACACATACAGGATGCAATTAGAGTAGGCTCGGCTAACCTAAACATGGCATGTGAAATGCGATCAATTGATGCATGTATTCAAGTTAGATTTTAAATACCAATGCAGTTAGCGTGATACGCCGAGCCCGGTGCATGTAAGACAAATGTATGGATGCACGCATGCAGTCATACTGTATGCTAATTTAAACATGCCCTGATCTACCATCATAAGCAGGTAAATAAAAGGGAAAAAAGAAGTGGGGATTGGAAGACATGCACACACACGCACCCACACTTATTACAGATTCGCCCTCGCCCGAAGGGACCAAATAAATATTACAGATAATTAACCTACAAGCTAATTAAAATATTACAGTCCATTTAATTAGCTAAGCAAATTAACTAATCTAGAGAAAATAGCAAACCGCCTCGGGAGGAAAGCCTGATGCAATGCATGCTCGGTCTTGCTCGGAAATGCACTGCCATGCGCAAGCTGCCTCTGTTTTCCCTGTTATACTCCTTTGAAGACTGCCAAAGCCTCAGGGTTGCCTCTCTCAACACTGTACAGTACCACCGGCTGGATAGAATGGCCACCGGCCGTAGGAGATGTTCGTCGGCTAAGAATGAATCCATCGGCCACCAATTGTTTGCCGGTCGGCACTCTGTGCAGTCGGTCGGCAAAAAGTTCCTGCAGAACCATTTTGCCAACAGCAGAGGACAGAGCTTTACATGGCAATGCAATTCAAGCCATATATGCACCAATCATGTCCCTTATCATGTTAGTGACTCAAAGGGACATGCTCATTGGTTCTCGGACCATCAATCACGCATTTCCATGCGTGATGGCCCAAGGGACCAAGTGTGCACATTTTGATGTCAAATGCAATGCAAACCAACAAACCAAAGGGGCCCAATTCCTATCACTTGATCAAGGAACAAGGCATACATGCATGATGCAATGCAACCTAGGCGTATGAACTAGCATGCAACATGAGCATACAAGGTATACATGCAAGCATGCAAACAAACATGCAAGGTAAGCATGCAAGCAAGCATAGGATGGACTTAGACATGATTTAGGCAGCTCCAATTAGGCCCAAAATAGTAGCCAAAGTGCTATGAAATGAGGACTAAACACACATACACACATGCACATGTTAAAGGGCTAACACTCAAGCACAAAAGGGCAACTCTCAAGCACACTTGAAAGAGGCATAACATGGACTAATGGCATGCAAGGTAAGCATTGAAGATCATGTTACAAAAGGTGCTAAACCAATGAAACAAGACAAACAAGGCATGCAAACAAGGCCAAAAATCCAAGACAAGCCAAGAGGCTTAAACCGAGACTAAGTCCACCAAGCCTCACAAGGCTAAGAGGACTTAAAACAAGTCTAAGGGAGGCCTAGACAACACCCAAGGGACACCTAGATGGCATCTAAGTGGCTCAAATTCAAAGGGTATGCACAATGGCCAAAACATGGAGCATGCAAGACAAGCTTTCAAAGCTTCAAAGAGGCATCCAAGGCAAGCATACAAGCATGTTAAAGGGACTGAAATAACATGGCAAATGGTCCCAACCCACTAAATTAAGGCAAGGATGCATGCTATACATTCACACACTTAAGGCCAACAAACCAAAAATGCAAAGGGGCTATACTAAGCATGCCAAAGTCGACCCAAACAACTAAGGACAGACCTCAAACATAGCAAAATAAGCACAAAAGCTTCACAAAGCCAAGCCTAAAACATGCTAGAACAATGGTTTACAACCTAAGGAATGTTAAGGCAACAAAATGGCATTACAAGGCATGTATGCTAAGCAAGCATGGTGTACCAAAACCAACATACAACAATGCTATTTCATGGCAAAATAAGCATAAATAATAGCCAAGGCATGGTCAACATGAGGCTTAGCTAGGTGCTCATTAAAGAGGCAAAAATGGCCCTTTTCAAGGACAATAAGGAGAGGGGGTGGCCCTCTCCTCCTTGGGACTTCAAGGCACCATCCTTACCACTAAAATCCCTCAAGATTTCAGTGGTGAGGAGGCCCAAACACCAAAGTCCCGGAGCTCACTCAAAATAGCACAAAATGGAGCCCCTCAAGGCTTAAGAGGGGTGAAACACCTCCAAACCACAAAACACTCTAAACAAACTATTTAGAGGGCCCAAAAATAGAACTTTTTTATATTATACACTAAGCACAAAAACAGTTCTAAGATAGGCAAAAATAGTATGCAAGAATGGGGTAAAAAGGGGTAAGATTGTTACCCTTGAAGAACCTCTTCACAAATGGTGGACCAGCCCCTTCCTTGAGCTCAAAACAGCTCCAAAGCTTCAAGAACAAACCTCTGGCCCTTCGAGAACCAAGAAAAGGTGTAACACTATGTGTTTGTGTGCAATAGTAAGCCTAAACACACACAATACAAGAGAATGAGAGATATAGATATAGGGTAGATGCAAAACCCTAAACCTAGAACCAGAGCTTCTCTCACAACTTTTCTGACCTTGTTGTCTAACCCTAAAGCCAAGAGAGGAGGGCTCCTCTTATAGGCAAACCAATCTTGTAAAGCTTACTCAAGAAGCTAACAAGGAAGCCATCCCTCCATACACGTGTATGGAGGGAAACAAAATGCAATACAGCTGTATTAAAATATCTGCAAAAGCAGATGAACAGTAGTCGGCCAGCCAAAAGTGCCATTTTGACAAAATAAACTGCCGACCGGCAACAAAGAATGCCGACCGGCAATATAAATTGCCAATGGCACCAAAACACCAGCCGGTGGCCTCTAGCCATGGCCGGTGATGTGTGGGGATGCCTCACAAGGCATTCCCTGCCCCTCCAAGGCAAAACACAAGTGTTTGGTGCAAAACCAGACACTAAACAGTCGAGTTCGGAGATCCTGAGGCAAGGCGCGTAGCCGAGACCTCCGGGAACTCCAAACGAACACAAACATGGATGATCACCGGGTGTTCAAACAGTGATGTCCAAGTCTTGAGGATGGTCAAAAATGGGTTGTCTATAGTTGCCCCTCTTTGATAGAACTCGAAAGTCATCACAATGACGGGAGTGAATGTCAAAGCCCAGAGACGACCCATTTTTGACAAGGCCGAAGACTTAGACAAACATGCAAGACAAACAAGGTATGCGCCTGAAGGCAGGGGCAAAATGCAAGACAATGCACGATGCCGAGCATAACTTATGATCATGCAAAGAAAAGCTGTAACGGAGCACACATGCAACAGTTTTAAGCTAGCATACACCAAACTACACTACAATGCAGAAAGGATGTAAGATAATTATGCAATTCTCGATACGTCTCATGCGGAGGGTATAATACCTGTCTGGTTCGTCTGGTTCCACCAGCTGCAAATGAACTGTACGTACAATATCGTGCCTGTAAAGAAAACGACTTAACAGGTATGATATTGTTAGCAACATGCATGACAATGCAAGAATGAATGCAAAATGATATGCAATATATACAAAACAATGTATAAATAATGCAAATGAAAATGCAATGCAATTGAAACAATGCGAACTACATGCAAAGCAATTGAATCATGATCCAATCATGAGCGGTTTGAAACCACACAAATGTCAAATAGATTGATGGAGGTAACAAGTCCGTCTACCATAGAACGGTCCACTGAACTATGAGTAATGTCGACGGACACAAGAACGAGTATTGGGTGGAATGACATAAGTGGGGTAACGACCCGCTGGAGAAAGAATGATGATCCTAATGCCGGATGCAAAAATTACACTACAACGTAATATCTACAATAGATATGGCATGCAACCAAACCAAATCTTGCCTAGGAAAGGCATGTACGCAAACAAGCCACGGCTAACATAGAACGGTCCACTGAACTATGCTTTGACACGAGAAATATGGGCACATACCAGACCAAGCTCAACATGGAAAGGCACAAGCCATAGGTGGAAAGTGATGCAATGAATGCATGCAAACTACAATGCAATGGAAATGGATACAATGGATATGGCACGCGGGCCAAACCAAATCTTGCCTAGGAAAGGCATGTACGCATACGAGCCACGTCTAACATAGAACGGTCCACTGAACTATGCTTCGATGTAAAAAGTACAGGCACATACCAATCCAAGCTCAACCTGGAAAGGCGCAAGCCATAGATAGAAGGGTGATGTAGTGAATGCATGCAAACTACAATGCAATAGAAATGGATACAATGGATATGGCACGCGGGCCAAACCAAATCTTGCCTAGGAAAGGCATGTACACAAACAAGCCGCGGCTAACATAGAACGGTCCACTGAACTATGCTTTGACACGAGAAGTATGGGCACATACCAATCCAAGCTCAACCTGGAAAGGCGCAAGCCATAGGTGGAAGGTGATGCAATGAATGCATGCAATCTAAAATGCAATATCTACAAATATGCAATGGAATGGATATTTACAAAAATGCATGACAATGCAGTATGATGCGATCTGCTGGGAAAAATGCAATGGATGCATGCAAGCTACAATGGAAATGCATGACAATGCATGTTTATTTTCTACAATGCATGACAATGCACTATTTACAATGGATGCATGACAATGTACTATGATGCAACGGCTATGATTGGAGCTTTCCCTATCTTACCAACAGGGCGATATACTAGGTTGGTTCAGTATCCAGAACTGAGGCGCAGACATGCTGCCTCAACCTATGGGGCTTCCATATAGATTTCAAGCCGAGGATACACCCCTGGGTATTTAAACCAGACTTTAGTCTCGGAATTCCCGAACCTTTGCGTTCTAGGCATAAGCCATTCGAACTCTAGTTTCCACCGTCCCAGTTGGTCTTCTAGGAACTCACATAAAACAGGCAGTGGCTTTACGGACCACCGAAAGTCGTTCGGGCACGACAAACACCAAAAGAATTGCACCTTTAAAGGATTTAAGGTCTCCTAGACCGGGATGCAAAATGTATCCATGACAATGCATGTTTTTGTTTGTTTTGGAATGCAAATGATGCATGATGTTGAAGTGCGCGTCAACGCGTGGCTTGAGATGCATGAGAATGCATGGACTCAAAGGGCGCGGCAACGCGTGGTTTGAAATGCATGAAAATGCACGGCGATGGAAGTGCGTGACAACGCACGTCTTTTGAAATGCAAGACAATGCAACTGAGCGGATTTAAGGTCTCGCCAGATCGTGCGTGTTTTTGGTCCCACCGGACCGTGCGTGTTTAAGGTCTCGCCAGACCATGTGCATGACAATGCATGTGAGGTGCACAAAATAGCGCGAACAATGTGTATGCCAAACGCAATAAGACGCACGAAACGTCGTGATGCGTTGGACAACGCGAATGAAATACAATGCGCAAGACAGTGCAATGCGCTAAACGGCGTAATTGAATGCATGCCAAATGCATATGGGGGCAAATTTCGAATTTTGTAAAAGCCAAAAGGATACGGAAAGGATACACCTTGCATGAATTCAAGTGCCACACACAGAAGACACGGTTCGAAGTCAAAACGGAGGCCGATCGAGCTTTGGAAGTGCACTGTCTTGCACTGTTTTGAGCAATGAAGGCCCTGAACCACACATATAACCCAAACAAGGATGTAGAAGGCTCAAAAACCACTGTAGGACACCACCGGATAACCACCAGCCATCAAAATGCATCACCAG
This sequence comes from Camellia lanceoleosa, assembly GCA_025200525.1. Classification (NCBI taxonomy): domain Eukaryota; kingdom Viridiplantae; phylum Streptophyta; class Magnoliopsida; order Ericales; family Theaceae; genus Camellia; species Camellia lanceoleosa. The sequence goes on from CM045767.1 coordinate 49,004,005, forward strand.
CCGTCCATCGGCACAATATATTGCCGACCGGCAAAGAATTCCTGTATCGGGGCAGTTTTGTCAATTGGCCACGGGTCTTTTAAAATAGGGTTTCTAACCCTATTTTCTTCACTTTCCCTTGGTCGAAAATCCTTCCCCCTCCCCTCTAGGGCATTTTCCTCCTTTGATTCTCTCCTTTTCTTGCGTTCTAGCTCCCGTTTCGTTGTTCGATTCGCGATCTCCTTCGCGTTTCGGACATTTTCAACTGAACAAAACTTCGTTTCGGTGTCCCGTTTTTTATTTCCGCCACTCGGGGCTTGTTTCCCTCGAGTTTTTCTCGATATCTGTGCCTTTTCTGCACCTCGGCTTTTCCGGCCATTTCCGGCCCTCTCGGGGTTGACTTTTTGTTGACTTCTCGTATTCTCGCCCATTTTTCCTCCTTTCGGCCATTTTCACATTCTCTTCGAGATGGCGGACGACCTTCCACAGGGTGGGGCTCCTCTAGAGCTCGAGATGGATCCCGAGGCCGAGCCCTTGCCGCTTCGCATCCAGCCATTCGATCCGAAGGCCTACAGACCTGCGGTTCACGTGATGCTCCCCGATGGACTACGCCAGTTCCGGAGCTTCGAGAGGGGCGTAGCACCCGAGCTACTACTCCGTGAGCCAGAGTCACACTTGTCGCATGGCGCCTCCGAGGTACATTCTTCCCCCGGTTTCAATTTTCCGCAATGTAAAACACTTAAACTGCTATAGTTGATTCTGTTCTTTAACTGCTTAGTTCGAATGCACTTGATGCCTTTGTACACTATAGTTGATTTGTGAATACACTTGCAATCAATAAGCTTGAAACTTACATTACGCTTTGCGCTAATACTGAATTGCTCAAACACATTGACACAACACATACTGTACTTCACTATGGACACACCGGCACCTGGTATCTATTTGATTTCTGAAAAACATGCACACATCTTTGTGTCTCATCTTGAACCACTCAAACCATACGACACATCACGTCGTAGTTCACTGTAAGTACACCGCACCCGATGTCTGCTTGAATCTGAAACGATGCACACATGTTACATTTGTCTTGAATCGTTCAACACCTTGACATATCATATCTTTGTAGTTCTCTGCTAGCACACTGACACCCAATGCCGGCTTTACATTTGAAAACGCGCACACACACACTATATCTGTATGCTTCTCAAAACTGCATCTTGAATATTGCTTCGTAATTGTTGTTTTTTATTACAGGGGGAATCCCATACCATCCGCGGGTATGGGAATGTTGTCGCCCGAGACTGGTACACGGAGTTGCCAGATGCGGTTTGCCACATAGTCGACGAGGCGGGTTTCGGCATCTTCTGTAGGGGGCTCTCCCAGCTTACCACATGCAGGCCCTTGCTTGCTGCTTTAGTGGAGAGGTGGTGGGATACCACCAACTCCTTCCACTTCTCCGTCGCAGGGGACATGACGATGACCCCTTATGATTTCTCGATGCTTACTGGCATCGGGGTAGGGGCCGATCCGATCCCCTTCGACACCGATATGGGTGAGTGGGACGCCGCCCAGATCTATCTGCTCGGCGAGGTGCCGCCTCTCGCCCGTCCAGGCTTCGTGAGGTACTCGTGGTTCGAGAGCCACTTCCGGATTCAGCCAGCTTTGGCGAAGGAGGCGCAGATGACCCCAGAGGAGTTGGATCAGTATGCGCGGGGCTTCATCATGTTTTTGCTCGGGACGACCATTTTCGCCGACCGGGCGAACACCGTGCCTCTTTGCTTGTTGAGCGCACTGGTGGATGTCAGGCGGATCCGCTGCTACGACTGGGGTGGCGCATGCTTGGCCACTTTATACGGTTACATGAGCTCTTCTTCCCACCTTAGCGGACAGCTTCTTGGCGGATACTAGCGAGCTTGGAAGGTACATCTTCTTTCCCTTTTACATTTTTGCTTTATACTTTACATTTTCGTCTACATACCGCACACGCCTGCACACACATATACTGCTACTCGTTGTACCTACTTGCACACCTGTACACTTTGCACAATACACTGCACAACACACGGCTCTGTCATTTCTGCCTTATTCTGTATTCTACTTTATCTGATAATCATACTGATATCTGTTCTGCAATTGTGGGTCTACGCCTACTTTCCCAGGCTTGCCCAAGTACCCGATGTGGAGATCCCGCTCGACGTCCCCTTTTCTCATCACTTTGACATGCGGTGTGTATAGAGACCCCGGGAGTCTTTCATCTTCTTTCGCCGCTACTTCGACACCATCACCGCCGCGGAGGTATGTTCAACTGTAGAGTTTGCTTAAGCTTCGCATAGCATTGTATTTTTGATGATAAACATATAACAAACTGCACATTTACCTACAGATCACCTGGCAGCCTTAGGCTCCGTTGCCGGCCGTGGTGAGGGATCACTATGAGAGTGTTGAGAGCGCGTCTCCGGATTCATTGGAGGGCGATGCATCGGGCTTGGTACTGGGGGCGCTTCTTCGTCGAGACCACAGGTTTACGAGCGAATAGTTCGGTCCGCCTCCTACATATGAGGCATACAGAAGGCTTTCCCTCGCGCTTTGAGAGTATACCGTTGGGCGGGCGTCCAGAGGCGAGGCGACTATGCCGAGCACGTCGGACCTACATCATGCGACCCTTAGGCGGTGGTCGAGCCGAGAGGAGAGGCCAGCGGCACCGGCATTTGGAGGCAGGAGGCGTCAAGTCCGTGGCAGGGGCGGAGTTCAGAGAGGGCGGGGGACCAACTGGCCTGCTCTGCCCACTTTACTAACATGCAGAGGGCAGGATGGGGTGACCTACCAGATCCCCTTTGCTCCTCCCCCGGCTGATCACGAGTTGGTCGGTGTCCCTGACTTGCCTCTGGTATGTATTACTTCATTTCGCATCTTGTACTGTTATTTCATTTCAGTTTATTTGATATTCCGCAGAATACTGATGCATCTGATACTTTTGCAGGCGTCCTCCGAGTACACCCGGCAGTCTCTGGAGCTGAATGCCTCCATGATGGGGATGCTATAGCAGACCTTCGACCTCCTGGCCCTCTATAGTATTCCGGTATGTTCTTCTAACCGCAGTCTCAAACCGTACATAAACTGATTCGCATAACCTGATGCACGATACAACGCCTAACACCCAGCCCTCACGGCACCTGATACACTACATCCTGCACTGATTCACTGCTCACGGCATACATATATTGTACTCATACTGCAGATACGCGACGATTCACTTGCTCACGGCATACATATCTTGTACTCGCCTACATCAGATTCTGCGGTGATTCACTTTCGCTTCTTGTACTCATACACTATATTCTGCACTGATTCACTACTCACGGCATACTGATGCGTTTGCCTTTTATGCTTTTCAGCCTCCTTTCCAGATCCCTCCGGTGGGTGGTGCTCCAGTTGGGCCCTCTATTCCTGCTCGAGGAGGGCGTGGAGACACTGGACATTCCCGTGCTAGGGCGGGGCGTGCTCATGTCGGGAGTAGCTCTCGAGCACCCATTCCTGATGATGAGGATGATGAGTCCGAGTTCGAGTCCGAGGCAAAGGCAGAGGCGGGATCATCTGAGGAGGAGACCGGAGACGGTTCAGACTCAGGTTCAGATGATGGTGCCGACGACGATGCTCCTGGACCTTTGTCTAGGAAGAGGGCGAGGACAGATCCCCAGGCCCGAGACTACTAATGACGACCCAGACTTTTGCTGCTTTTCTTCTCTTTTTTATACTTTTTCTTTTTCCTCTTTTTTAGTTGGTAGCCCCAGTACCTTGTACCGCCACAGGCGGGTTTTTGTTTTCTTCAAAACTTTGTACTTGAACAAGATTATATGAAATGAAACAAACTCTTTTTTGTCTAAAAAAGTGTTATATCTCTACATTCCATACTTTGCACTGCATTGTATCATGCTGTATCACATCACAATGGGATTGATTTGTTGTCTGAAAATCAAATATTTGCATTATAGTAACCAGGTAATGAACCAGTTAATAGCAAACCACTCATGCAAACCACTGTTTAACCTGAACACACAACCCATACTCTGCTGAGAATTAGTCTGCATACAGCCCACAACAAAATACTTGGTTTATTCTGCACATAGCAAACCCTGACCAAACAGCCCCAATCTGACAAGACGGACTACAAAGGTGACACTGGCTGAAATTGAAGCATACTCAGATGCTCCAAATTTTCCTTTCCTTCTTTTGCTTCGCCTAAATGTAGAGAATGGCACAGCACTCTGAGCATAAGCGATTTTTTTGAAATAAAGAAGGGTTTTCAATTTGGGTATCAAGCCTGTAACTGAACACAGTGAGAAAGACTCAAACAAAAGGTACACGACCCAAACACAACAAGACACGCCCGGAAAAGACTCAAGACAAGAATTGCGACAAAACAAAACAAAAGACACGACTCACTGACGCATTTACAAGAATGAGAGACCTCAGATCACGAGGAGCCAGTTTCCCGGGTTTTGTTCCCACCCTTTCTGATTTGTGATTCTCACATCGCTCGGCCCTCAAGCTCGGTTTTTCTCTCAAAACCCTCTTGCTCACTTCTCTCTCCACTTACACCTCTCTATTCTTTATTCTCTCATTTGTCATCCCTCCCCAGGGTGATTGATGGATGAATAGGAAGTTACGGGTTCGTGCCCAACACCGTTAGCTCACAGCTATTTCTTCCGGTGGATAGAGTGCCCTTCTGGCAAGTATGTTGACAGTGGGGAAAAGACAGAAGACCTGACTCAATTGCACCCCTAGTTCGTTACTTTGACCATTTTTTTGTTTTCTAAAATAGTTTTGACCAAAATGAGAGCCAGATTAACATACTTGTTCGATTTTTTATTTGAAAATCATGCAAGTCAGGCTATGAGCACTGAAAATTTTCCCTTTTGGGTCTAAGAAGATGGTCCGATTTTTGGAAAATTAAATAGTTTTCGAGAAAATAGTCAACTTCAGTAAAAATTTTCAAAAACTATTTTTTGCAAACAGTCAATGCTCAACAAGCACGGAGCTTACCCTTGAGATGCACAACCTCGGATTGGAGGCAATGGAAAATTGCCCCTTGCTTAAAGAGGGTACATGGCAACGGAAAGTTGCCCCTGGTTTGAACGGCAATTCAGGGCAACTTATGGCAACGCATGGCAACGGAAAGTTGCCCCTTGTCTGGATGATGCCGCAGCATTTTTGTAAACGGCTTTTATCAATGATGACTGAACTCCGAAGACGATGGTCTGAACCAATATATGGACACAGTCACTGTAAGAGCAATGGTGGCTGGACTTCAGGATGGAGTTGCCTACGTATCCCAAACATGGGAATCAAGCCTACATAGTTCACGGTTGTTACAACCGAATTGTCGGATGCAGAGGAAGCAAGGGTGATCAAAACCATTACATGGATTGAGGCGCTATGAAAGCGCCGGGGGCTGGACTTCAAGATGAAGTTGCCTACGTATCCCAAACATGGGAATCAAGCCTTACGTAGTTCCGGTTAAGGTACACTCGGGTATTTTAACCTTCACTTTTTAGGCTCTAACTTTTGCCAAGGCGCCTGTTGCAGGTTTTCGACCTTGCGAGCTTCTTTTTCTTCTTTCTTTTTTTCAAAATTTTTTTCATTTTTTCATTTTTTTTTTTTTTTTTTTTGCATTTTTTTTTGTTCTTTTCTTTGATTTTCTTTTTTTTGCATTTTTCCATTATTTTCTTTTTCTTGCTCTAACTTTTGCCTGGGTCGCCCTTTGCGGGTTTTCAGCCCAGCGAGCCTCTCAAAGGGTAAAAGTGTAGCATAGTCCATGCCAAATGGTTTTGAGATCCTGAAGTCATCTGAGTCCAGGAGAGTGGCTATTGTACTGATTTGCGGAAGGATCCATCATGGTCGCTTCACGAGCCTCTGCCGGTGAGATCTAATCTTCTTGATCTGAATTTGGTACCTCTTGCTCGAGGGTTGCTTCAAATCGAGCCGCACAGGCCTTTCATGGCAATTGGCTGTTGAGCGTTTTGAACGGATTCCAGGTTCGCAACAGATAGGTTGAATCTTGAGGCTGAGAGCGATCCTTAGCTGCACAATCTCAAGAGCAATTCCACACAAGTCTTCACAGGACCGCGCAAAACATTTTGTTTTTGAAAGTTTTTAAGAAAGCGACAAATCGCTCGCGCTGAAGATAGTGTGAAACTAATCTGGATCAAGCCAGGGTCCTTCTCAGTACTCACGTCGACAAGCATGATTTCATTCATTAAAAGGCTTAGCATGCCTATATTTCTCTCAAATATGATCAAATTTTGCAAAACCCGAGGAATTCCTTCCTCTTCGTTTTTACCACCGCAGTGCTCAAAAAGGGGTTTTGAAAAAACTTAAGTCATTACAATGATGTTCAAGGCACAAGAGAGTAGGTAGAATGTACTGCCGTTCCATTCTCCTCCTCTAGCACAACTAACTCACACTGAAAGCAAGCATGAAAATGAGATAGCCACAGCTATTTCATTCAGATTTGTTGGTATAACTGGCCCTTCGGCAGAGACAGACTCAAAAACCAAAAAACGGGTAATCACAAGACAAAATGGCATTCGAGGCAACAACCCCGGAATCACCTGGCATTCTATACAAAAGGAGGGGTTGACTCGCTATAACAAGACAGACCCGTAAGCAAAAGGACTGACTCAAGACAATGAGACAGACTCAAAACAAAACAAAAGACTGACTCGACACCCAAGCCAGAATTTACAAAATTAGTATTTGCAGATGCTCAAAAATGCGTGCGGGCCACATCAAAATGCACTAAACCCTTGCCCAGCGTTCACTCTCGATTACATACTCGCGATGTCGGTGTCCTCAAAGTCCAACGGTGAGTAATGCGGACTTGGCCGAGGTAGGCGGGAGGATAACCTCGTTGTCAATCAAATCCTGCACCTCATGACGGAGGCGGAAGCAGTTATCGGTAGCATGACCAGTTTGTTGGTGGTAAGCACGATCTTGGCGACATCGTCGTATGAAAGATTCTTCTAGGCGGTCGAGGCTCAAGGGTTTAAGGTGCCCTCTTTCGGCCAGGATCTAAAGTGCCTTGGACAATGGCATATAAAGAGCATGAAAGACCCTGCGCCCTCGAGGCAGGTACTTCAAAGGTTGAGTATTTTGCTAGGACACTAGCGAGCAGGTGCGAGTAACCTTAACTTCTGGTCCTTCCGTGCGGGGTTGGGAGCGAAGGAACTGCTCGGCATGACGGGGCTGTCGGTTTTCGACTTGAACTACCCTCAGGTAGAGTGGGGAAAGCATCCTCCACAGCTTTTGTCGCAACTGCAGATATCTGTTGCTTGTTCATCCCCCCGGCTTTCAAAGCCTCGACCACCCACAGCATTTGTTCAATGGGATCGGCATTTGCCTTCATTTTGTCTTTACCTCTGGCCTCGGCCTGATCAAGGGTTTGGGTTGACGTTGACATGTCATTGTTATAGTTGGAGGCCATCTCCGGTTAGCTAAGTTCAATCACAATCCGTCCCAACAGCAGGGGCTCCTGGGGTACAAAACCTCCGACATATGATGCGACTGGTGGCGAAGCGGACATTCCATAGGCGAGATCCGCCACTGACCTCTGGAGATCACCTATCATCCCCATCAGTTCAAATGTAGTAGGCTCGCGAACCTGATATAGTTGAGGGGTCCAAACCGGGTGTGCAGCAGGCGACCTCGGTGAATGCGGTATATCAATATTGGTCTCACTTTGTAGAGTGATTCCTTGACCCAACGCGGCTGTCATAACCACGATCTCTTCTGAATTCTGCATCATCATAGGTCTTGCCTCGACAAGGGGGAACACTGACTATTCTGGAACTCTCTGAACTGAAAGGAAAAACAAGTAGCATTTCAGCCCAAACGGATCAAACACAGTTGTAGCCGAACAACTGTACTCTACTACTGATCACTGATCCCCAGAAATCACTGTCTCACAAAATACTGAATCGGATATCCACAAAGATAACTGATTCTCGCAAACTGATACTGATGCCCTCAGGCTTGACACTCAAACTTGCAAACTAATATGTGTGTTCCCCTGTAGAGATATACTATGAAAGCACATAGCAAGTAGAGAGAGCAAAAACACCCCTATGTTGCGGTAGGATTTCCCTGTCCTATTTTGTCAAGAGCTAGGGTTTTTCTACGCACGCAGCGGTTTCAAACAACCTAACATCGGGTGAGCAACATGTCCTAGTTTGGAATGGTCGCTATGGATTCCGAGTATGCACTAGGTCGAATGGTCGAAAAGGGTGCCCCCGTAAAACCGGGGTTTGTGTTCCCATCTTGGCGAGCCAGAATCGACCTTATGGCATGCTTTGACAAAGTCAAGCCTCCGGCAGACCGCTCAAGAATAGCAGATGGCCAACACGGTGTCCTAGGCGCACCAATGCACATGCAATGCAAAGAGACACATAAATGAAGTCAAAACAGGATATCACGAGTTCGAGTCAAGCCCTCTAAACTCCCCAGCAGAGTCGCCAGAAACTATAGCACGCCCGCGAGGGACCCTGCGCTACACGCTACAGTTCGGACTCCATTTGTTGTCACGGTTCTTAATCTTGAACCAAAGAGTCCAAATCCGGCAAATCGTTTTGAGAAAACAGATTTTTGAAAAGAAGTGCCAAACATGGACTGCTTTTCCAGATACAGAGTCGCCACCTAAATATTTTTTAGTAGGGAAATTTAGGAAACCCTGACTCGGTGCCAAAGGCCACGTGTCCGTCATCACCAAAGTTGCCTCGGCTCGAGAGCTTGGGTACGATTGGGGAAGGTCATCTATGAGCACCCCCTCTCGCCCGGTCCGAAGACCAGCCTCTACTAACCATGATATCCGATTTTGAAAACGCTATGTGTTCTTATTCCGGTTATTAGCCTAGAATTACTATGTTATGCGCACAGCAAACAAGTATAGACTAGATTGCCTAATTTGGAAATAAGCATTGCATATATATTTGTCTTGAAAAACACTTTGGAAGTTGCTACTCACAAGTAGGCTAAAATACGGATTTCAACGAGTTTTTCCAACTCAGACAATCCAACCTTCACCCACAGGCAATCAAACATTTTATCTCACATAAGCAATTAGCCACATGGTAAGCATGCTGTCATGATAGCACTCACACGCATGCGGTATGCTAAAGCATGAAAATACTTACATCGTATTCCGTGCCAAAACAATAAACTAGTTAGCAAACATGCATGGTCCTAGTTCATGTTAAGTTTGACTAATGCAACACATACAGGATGCAATTAGAGTGGGCTCGGCTAACCTAAACATGGCATGTGAAATGCGATCAATTGATGCATGTATTCAAGTTAGATTTTAAATACCAATGCAGTTAGCGTGATGTAGAGCAAGTGCATGTAAGACAAATGTATGGATGCGCATGCAAATCATCTTGTATGCTAATTTAAACATGCCCTAATCTACCATCATAAGCGGGTAAATAAAAGGGAAGAAAGAAGTGGGGATTGGAAGACATGCACACACACGCACCCACACTTATTACAGATTCGCCCTCGCCCGGAGGGACCAAATAAATATTACAGATAATTAACCTACAAGCTAATTAAAATATTACAGTCCATTTAATTAGCTAAGCAAATTAACTAATCTAGAGAAAACAGTAAACTGCCTCGGGAGGAGAGCCTGATACAATGCATGCTCGGTCTTGCTCGAAAATGCATTGCCATGCACAAGCTACCTCTATTTTCCCTGTTATGCTCCTTTGAAGACTGCCAAAGCCTCAGGGTTGCCTCTCTGAGCACTGTACAGTACCACCGGCTGGATAGAATGGCCACCGGCCGTAGGAGATGTTCATCGGCTGAGAATGAATCCATCGGCCACCAATTGTTTGTCGGTCGGCACTCTGTGCAGTCGGCTGGCAAAAAGTTCCTGCAGAACCTGTTTGATAGCAGCAGAGGACAGAGCTTTGCATGGCAATGCAATTCAAGCCATATATGCACCAATCATGTCCCTTATCATGTTAGTGACTCAAAGGGACATGCTCCTTGTTTCTCGGACCATCAATCGCGCATTTCCATGCGTGATGGCCCAAGGGACCAAGTGTGCACATTTTGATGTCAAATGCAATGCAAACCAACAAACCAAAGGGGCCCAATTCCTATCACTAGATCAAGGAACAAGGCATGCATGCATGATGCAATGCAACCTAGGCGTATGAACTAGCATGCAACATGAGCATACAAGGTATACATGCAAGCATGCAAACAAACATGCAAGGTAAGCATGCAAGCAAGCATAGGATGGACTTAGACATGATTTAGGCAGCTCTAATTAGGCCCAAAATAGTGGCCAAAGTGCTATGAAATGAGGACTAAACACACATACACACATGCACATGTTAAAGGGCTAACACTCAAGCACAAAAGGGCAACTCTCAAGCACACTTGAAAGAGGCATAACATGGACTAATGGCAGGCAAGGTAAGCATTGAAGATCATGTTACAAAAGGTGCTAAACCAATGAAACAAGACAAACAAGGCATGCAAACAAGGCCAAAAACCCAAGACAAGCCAAGAGGCTTAAACTGAGACTAAGTCCACCAAGCCTCCCAAGTCTAAGAGAACTTAAAACAATTCTAAGGTAGGCCTAGACAACACCCAAGGGACACCTAGATGGCATCTAAGTGGCTCAAATTCAAAGGGTATGCACAATGGCCAAAACATGGAGCATGCAAGACAAGCTTTCAAAGCTTCAAAGAGGCATCCAAGGCAAGCATACAAGCATGTTAAAGGGACTGAAATAACATGGCAAATGGTCCCAACCCACTAAATTAAGGCAAGGATGCATGCTATACATTCACACACTTAAGGCCAACAAACCAAAAATGAAAAGGGGCTATACTAGGCATGCCAAAGTCGACCCAAACAACTAAGGACAGACCTCAAACATAGCAAAATAAGCACAAAATCTTCACAAAGCCAAGCCTAAAACATGCTAGAACAATGGTTTACAACCTAAGGCATGTTAAGGCAACAAAATGGCATTACAAGGCATGTATGCTAAGCAAGCATGGTGTACCAAAACCAACATACAACAATGCTATTTCATGGCAAAATAAGCATAAATAACAGCGAAGGCATGGTCAACATGAGGCTTAGTTAGGTGCCCATTAAAGAGGCAAAAATGGCCCTTTTCAAGGACAATAAGGAGAGGGGGTGGCCCTCTCCTCCTTGGGACTTCAAGGCACCATCCTTACCACTAAAATCCCTCAAGATTTCAGTGGTGAGGAGGCCCAAACACCAAAGTCCCGGAGCTCACTCAAAATAGCACAAAATGGAGCCCCTCAAGGCTTAAGAGGGGTCAAACACCTCCAAACCACAAAACACTCTAAACAAACTATTTAGAGGGCCCAAAAACAGAACTTGTTTATATTATACACTAAGCACAAAAATAGTTCTAAGATAGGCAAAAATAGTATGCAAGAATGGGGTAAAAAGGGGTAAGATTGTTACCCTTGAAGAACCTCTTCACAAATGGTGGACCAGCCCCCTCCTTGAGCTCAAAACAACTCCAAAGCTTCAAGAACAAACCTCTGGCCCTTCAAGAACCAAGAAAAGGTGTAAAACTTTGTGTTTGTGTGCAATAGTAAGCCTAAACACACACAATACAAGAGAATGAGAGATATAGATATAGGGTAGATACAAAACCCTAAACCTAGAACTAGAGCTTCTCTCACAACTTTTCTAACCTTTCTGTCTAGCCCTAAAGCCAAGAGAGGAGGGCTCCTCTTATAGGCAAACCAATCTTGTAAAGCTTACTCAAGAAGCTAACAAGGAAGCCATCCCTCCATACACGTGTATGGAGCAGAACAAAATGCAATACAGCTGTATTAAAATATCTGCAAAAGTAGATGAACAGTAGTCGGCCAGCCAAAAGTGCCATTTTGACAAAATGAACTGCCGACCGGCAACAAAGAATGTCACCGGTAATATAAATCGACGATGGTAACAAAACACCAACCGGTGGCCTCTAGCTATGGCCGGTGATGTGTGGGGATGCCTCACAAGGCATTCCCTGTCCCTCCAAGGCAAAACCAAAGTGTTTGGTGCAAAACCAGACACTAAAAAGTCGAGTTCGGAGATCCTGAGGCAAAGCGCATAGCCGAGACTTCCGGGAACTCCAAACGAACACAAGCATGGATGATCACCGGGTGTTTAAACAGTGACGCCCAAGTCTTGAGGACGATCAAAAATGTGGTGTTTACAGGAGATATGGTGCTGAAAGACAACCGAGCTCCCATCCATGACCCGAGGGGCAAGTTCAGACCCAATTAGACTAGTTCTTACATTATCAAAACTATCTGGTCAGGTGGAGTTGTTATTCTCATGGACCTGGATAACCTGGAATTTTCCTAACCAATCAACATGAACAAATTGAAGAAATACTATCCCTGAGAGGTTCGCTAGGCCGAAAACCCGAAAGGGTGACCTAGGCAAAAGTTAGAGCATGAAAAATTAGAAATCAAGAAAAACTAAGCCTGCAAGGTTAAAAACCCTAAAGGGTGGCCTTAGCAAAAGTTAGAGTGCACAATGAGAGAGTTAATACTTGAGTGAACCTGAACCGAACTATGTAAGGCCTGATTCCCATCTTTGGGATACGTAGGCAACTTCATCCTGAAGTTTAGTCGTAATCACCTCCAACTCAACTATTCTTACCATGTGCCTGATCAAGTCATCTTCGTCTATTCTTTACCTAATGGTTTGGTTGTGATCTTTACCCTGAGAGAAGAGATGGTTATAATGTACAGCAGTGGTGTTCAAACAAAAGGCAGTTATCATCTCTTGATTCAGGGTTGTACATCTCGATGATTGATTCTGTGCTTGTCAAGTGGTGATCCTTTTGGAAAATGGTTTTGAAAAGTTTTAATAAAAGTTGATTTTGTTCAAATTTTACCTTTGACAACTTAGACCATTTTTGGACAAAAAGGAAAATTTTTAGTTCTCACAACTTTAATTTCATTGATTTCAACTTAAAGTTCTCTAACTCTTTCATACAAATCAAAGTTGCTTTTATTACATCGAAAAAACTTGAAAAACAAAGGTCAAAGCAATAAACTAGGGGCATAGATGAGTCAGGTGCTCCTGCGTCCCTCGCTCGTGCTTTTGGAAGCTTCTAAAGCCAAAGTAGGCCTGATTTGTGCCTCATCCTCGAGCCAAGCCCAGCATTCGCCAAAAAGGGCGCAACTGAAACTAGGGGCAGGGGCCAGAAGCTCTCTCATCCTCCAGGCAGTGAGGTACCTAGCCACGTGTGAACCGCCGATGGGGAAGAAACTGGGTACTCTACCCTTTCCTCTAGGCAAGTCTGATCATGCCCAAACTGACGTCTGAACCAGAAGGGGAACTTGAACACGCAGTGTGTATGGCCAATCAACTGTCTGCCAGGTTGCCGAGCCATGCTTTAACTCATCTCGATCAAATTAAGCTAGGGGCAACGCCAAGCTATGTCAACAACAAACCTGTTGAACATCCAATTGCACCACCACCCCTTGTTGGGAAAATCCACTAGACGGTGGTGGAAAGGATAGCCTCGAGCTAAGTACTCAGGGCAAGAGTCCATTACCTTCAACTTATCCATAAGCCACACCTGGGAAGGGATGAAAGAAAAGAGAGATTAAAGAATAGAGATGTATGTTGAGGGAAAAGTGAGAAAAGGGCTTTGAGAGAAAAATAGAGCATGAGTGCCGAACGATGTGAGAAACAAATATGAGAAAGAGTGGGGAACATTACCTGAAGAAGTAGTGGACTCCCCGCTAATCTGGTAGTCTCCTGTCGATGAAAGGTGTCTAAGCCCATTAAGGTCTCGGCCAACACCAAGCCAATGCAACTTTTGCCTTCTCTTAGACCTTGGGCCACTCCGACTCACCGAATGTTGGGCCCTCCAAAACTAGGGACAAGAAGTAAATCAGCAAGCATACATAAGTAGAGGGCATGCTACTGAAAACTCCGCCAGAGAAGGTCACCTCGGTCACCGATGTCAGAAAATCGATGAATCAAGCTCGAAATGTCCAACTCTCCGTTGTGGGCCAGAGATCAAGCCTCATGCAAAGTAAGCCCACACATCCATCCAAAAGCTTGGGCGTGGCCAAAACGGGGCTGAGGCATGATTTCCTCATCGCGTCGGGATTCCAGTAGTGCCTAAAATTCTTCAATTGTTTGGCATATTTCTTGTCTCCCGAAGCTAAAGACATGTGTAATCGGGTCCCAACATTGTGCTGCGACATGAAGGAACGGAAAACAAAGTGAAGTTTAACTCATCAGGAAAAGTGCATTTATGCTGAAACGCCAGAAATTAACCTTTTCCGAGCAGTCTAAAGCAACTATCCAATCTGAAAGCTTTTTGACAAAAAATGGTTCCATTTGTGAAGAAATTGCAGCTGAAATGAAGTTCTAGAGAAAAATTCACGAAGCTGAACCTTTTGTAGGAGATAAGGTAGTAAATGGAAACTAGCTATCAACAATCTGGTGATTTTCGCATTTTATGGCCGGTAAGCCACATTGGTGGCCGGCATATGGCCGATAGGCTCTATCTCTGGTTGGCAGCCTTCATTTAAGGCCTGTCGTCCACCTGTGTGTTGCGCAGTGCTGGAAGTCTGTGTTTTGTCTTGATCTTTGAGTATTTTAAGGTTTTGTTTTGAGTTTTTTTGGTTTTAGCAGGTTTGTTTATTTGTATTCGAGTTTTTTTTTGCTTTGTTTATTGAGTTATTTTTGCTTACCGAGTTGTGTTTTGCATTTTGTATTTTGTTTGTTAGTTGGTTCATTACTCAATTAAGAACATTGTTTCAATCAAGCACGTACTTGGCCAATTTAATTCCATCTCCATTTCATTCTAATATGGTGCTCATGATGCAAAAATAACGACACTTTTTTATAAACACTGCAAGGTTTTTATTCCAATCATGGTTTTTAGAAAAGAGGAGTACAAGTTTTCAAAGAAAATAAAACCTATCTGAGGTTATACATCTGCTAATGCTACCAAACAAAAAGAAACTAAGCAAAAAAAAAAATTAGCATCAGTCGCCTCAGGCTTGAGAGGCCCTTTTCGTCCTCTGGGGCACTATCTCCATCAGCATCGCTATTTGAATCAGTCTCTAAGCCAAAACCAGAGTCAGCATCGTCTCCACTCTCTGCTCCTGAACCTGCTTCGGCATCGTCTCCTCCACTCTCGAAACTCAAACTAGTACCATCGTCTCCACTCTCGGACGACTCAGAATGCCGACTCACTGCCTCCTCAGAGTCACTAGTCTTAGCATCATCATTGCTCAAGATGGGCTCTGGAAGACTGCTCTGGCCTGGGGTGCCTCTATCCCTCTCTCTCCTCCCTACTGCTGGAGGGGGTACCACCGATGCTGGTGCTGGTGCTGCCGCCGGTACAATCGGTATAGCTGGGATCTGAAAAGGACAGGTGTCAAAGTATCAGCTGCAGTATGTGTATCAGATGCAAGCAAAGTATGCAGAATAAGCGCATGCACAAATCAGATACAATGTGCAAGTACAGTGTGCCAATGCAGTCAGGGAAGACTACAGTTGAAATACCAGTGTATCAGTGGAAATTTCATAGAATGAAGTGCAAACTGAAAGAAATTACCGAGATACCGTGGAGACTAAGCAACGTCTACCTTTTTTGTACCATATCCATCAAGGAGACTATCAGCTCAAGAGCGCTCCCTGTGTACTCTATCAATGCCTGTAAATGCATTTGGACAATCAGTGTCTGCAATAAACATATTTGAAATGAAATACAGGGTGCAAATCGCAAAGTATGGTCCATACCTTAGTCGGGCCTCAAACCCAGACAAGCTCATGCTCAGCCGCTGTAGGCTCAATCAGGACCTAGTAAGCAGCCCCAGTATGTCGGCAACAGGTGAGCGCGGTAGGAAACTCTGGCCAACGGGTGCTCTGCCTCGCACGGGGAGCCCCTCTGGCATGGGCCCTAGTAGCCCTGGTTGCCCTACACGCCTCTCTCATTGCAGGAGCCCTCGCCTCCTCACCTTCGCGAGTGTCTGTCAAAGGTGGCATCAAATGGGTCTGAATGAAGGTCGCGTAGTCACCCTCTGCCTTGAAGTAATCAGCATCCAAGCTTACCATGAACTGAGTGACTACATTAACGGATAGGCTGTCTACTAATCTCATAAACTTTGGCGGTGCCATCGGAACGATTGGGTCTGGTAAGCCCACAGTTTGACGGACGAACCGCTCACTCAAGAACTAGGCCCGGCAGACTGGGCCCTCAAGTAGAATGCGAAAACGGGAAGCGGCCCAGGCTTGGGCGTACTAGTCCTGTATCCCAGTCAGCATCATGGCCCAGGGCTGCCACATGATCTGCAAACAGAGAGTGTACAAAATGTTAGTTGTTGTCAGTTGCAAAAATGTGAATCAAAATAGTTGTTAAGCGAAAATGACTGTGCTTTGGGTTACCTCGTGGGCAGTCACTGTGTCAAAATAGTGCCAGAAGAATGCGAATGACTTGCGACTCCTACGCTGGCATCTACCATCATACCACGTCGAGTAGGGGACTGCTAAGGGGAGCTCCTCCATGGGCTTTGCGGCAAGCACAAGAAAATAAACATAAACCTACATCTGTAAGGAAAGTGCAGTAATATGTGAGCACAATGCATGAACAAATATAGAAAGTACAAAACAAAAAGCACAATCCATGAACAGATATAGAAAGTGCAAAGCAAAAAGCACAATGTATGAACAGATGCAGAAAGTGCAAAGCAGAAAGCACAAGTGTTGAACAGATATAAAGCAAGAAATGTGGAGCAGAAAATGTAAAGTGCAAAGAGGGAACTGAAATGCATACCTTCCAAGCTTGCCAGTAGCCTCTGGTCAACTCTCCCTTCAAGCTGGCGAGGCTAGCTCCACCCCAATCATAAAAGCGAACCCGAGGAAAGGCCATCAAGGCGCTCAACAGATATAAGCCCACGGTGTTCCACCTGTTCGAAAACAAGGTGGTACCGAGGACAAACATCAGAAAGCCTCTGGTGTACTGCTCCATCTCCTCTAATATCTCTGGCTTACTCTCTCTGAAATGCTTAGCAAACCAGCTATATCTGACCATAGTTGTCCGGTACAAGAGTGGGTGTGCTCCCAGTAGCTCGATCTAAACGACCTCCCACTCCCCCATGTCGGTGTCAAAAGGGATCGGATCACCCCCTACTCTTAGGCCTAAGCATGGTGAAGTCGTAAGGAGTCATCATCATCTCCCTGACGGTGGAGAAATAGAAGGAGCTGGTGGTGTCCCACCAGCTCTCCACTAGTACACCTAGAAGAGGACGACTCGCGATGACTCGCGTCAGGTCAGAACAAAAGAGGCCAAAGCCAGTCTCGTCCATAATGTCGTGAACTCCAGCAGGGAGCTCGTCATACCAATCTCGCATAGTTGTAGCTCCGTACCCTTTGAAGGCACGAGACTCTTCCTATGGCAAAGAACAGATGAATCAGATAAGGCAGTGATGAAAGTACAGTCAGATAAAAGGCAGTGCAAGAAATACAGTTTAAAGACAGACAAGAATGCATGAAAACAGAGTTCATACCTCAACAGCGATGGATGAAAGGTGAGAGGCCAGCTCCCTCACCAGGAGGTCCTCCGGTACACCGTGTGCGAAGTCACTAAAGCGTCTAATGCCTCAATGTGGCAAGATACGTATGTGGGGATGATACCTCGCTGGATCAAAACGTCGTACCCTCAATGGTAACGGCTCCGGCTCGAGCTCAGGCTCAAACTCCGCCTCAAGGTTGCCCTCAATACCCTGGCGCCTCACTGACCTCAAGCAGTGAATCATCTGCCATCTGGAAAATGGGTGAAAAGTAAGTGAAAAATGAGAAAAAATGGAGAAAAAAGGGTAAGCTTGAAAAAAGTCAACCTTAGAAGAGAAAAAATGGAAGAAAAAGTCAAAGCTCGGAAAAGTTGATGAAACCCGAGAGAACTCAAGGGGAACAAACCTAGAAGGGTGAAAATGAGGAAAAAAGTGTCGAAACTAAAATCCAATCGGTTCAAAGTGAAGAGAATCTAGAGGGTTTAGCTAATAATGTTTGCATGGGGTGCTGGAAAACGCGTAAAAAGCTCAAATCTAGAGAGAAGAAGTGTATAGAGAGAGAGGGAAGAATTTTTGACCTAGAAAAGTGAGGAAATGAGGAGTCTTGATGTGTACTTAAAGACCCGATGGTGAAAAGACGAAAAAACCCCCGAACTGCCATCAGTGGCCGGCAGGAGGCCGGCAACAATCTTTGATGGCCAACAAGTGGCCGATAGCCTTACCTTGTGGCCGACAAGTGGTCGGTGGCCTTCCTCTGAGTCCTAATGTTGTTTAGTGTCTTTGTTTCCCCAAAAAGTGTAAGGAAAGTTAATTATTGAGTTCAGATTGTTTCAAAGGAAGCTCGAAACTGTGTTTTGGCGCACGATATTCATTATTTGTGAACATGAATGAGGTGTATCCTTTTGAACATATTGCAATCCTTGTGAGAGGAACCTCGGAGGTGCCACCGAGTTTACTCAATTTAGGCTTTTGTTCTTTTCCGTTGCATAGAATGTGCATCAGATATTGCATGCGTGTCTCACATCATTTATATTTCACATGGAGTATGTTTTTGCTTCTTGCATAGAATGTGCCTTCAATTGCCATCATATGTCAGTTGGCCATCTTGCATAGAACATGCGCTCTCACTATTTCGATTTATGATCACATTCACGTTTGTGCATCTATCACACACATTTACTTTGTGCATCTATCGCACACATTCACTTTGTGCATCTATCGCATTTGTTTACCTTTGTGCATCTATCGCACACCCATTTTTTCTCTTATCTAGGGACGCATGAAGTGCGAGCTTGAGCAATTTTTCTTGTATCTTAGGATACGTGACGTGCGGTCTTGGGCGTGTTTTATCTTGGGACGCTTGAAATGCAAACTCGAGCAGTTTTCTCTTATCTCGGGATGCGTGAAGCGCAAGTCCGAGAGGTTCTTCTTGTATCTCAAGATGTGTGACACGTAGCCCTGGTCATGTTTTTTCTGGGGACGTGCGAAGCGCGAGCCCGAGTGGTTTTTCTTATATCTTAGCACGCATGACGCGCTGCCCCAGGCGTGTTTCGTCTCCAGACATGCGAAGCGCGAGCCCGAGTGGTTTTTCTTATATCTCAAGACATGTGACGCGGCCGTTGGCGTGTTTCATCTCGGGACATGTGAAGCGCGAGCCCAAGAGGTTTTTCTTGTATCTCAGGACGCGTGATGCGTGGCCCTGGGTGTGTTGTATCTCGAGACTAATGAAGTGCAAGCCTAAGCAGTTTTTTTTCATCTTAGGATGCGCAAAGCGCGAGCCTGAGCGGGTTCTTCTATTTCTCGAGACTCGAGCGGTCTTTCTGTTTCTCAAGATGTGTAAAACACGATCCCGAGTAGTTTTCATGCTTCAGTTTCTCAGGACATGGCAAACACGACCCTGAGCGATTTTTGTTTCTTAGTTTCTCAAGATGCGTGAGACGCAACCCTGAGCGGTGTTTTCTTTCCTCGTCTCATACTTGAAGCTGCTCATTTATGTTTTGTTATCTCGTTTTTGCTTATCGCATCTTGTTATCGCTTATTGCATCATCTCGCATGATTACGAGTTTTCAAAACAGCCGACTTCGCGTAGCGTTTAAGTCCAGCTTTCAAAGTTACGTGCATATCATTTGCATCTTGCCGCAAAACTAAGTTGATTTGATCTTACAAAGGGATATGTAGGCAGCCTGTAGGCTCAACTATTTATTTCTGTCTTGATTGTTTGTCCAAGTCTTACGGCCTTGTCAAAATGGGTCGTCTCCGGGCTTTGACATTCACTCACGTCATTTTATGACTCTGAGTTCTGTCAAAGAGGGACAACTGTAGACACCCCATTTTTTACGACCCCTACGACTTGGACACCATTACATGCACACCCGATGATGAGTTTATATGCTCATCAAGTGCTCGAAGTCCTCAATGGGATGCCACAGCTTTGAGTCCTTCAAACCCTACACTCTTGTTGCCTTATTCTTGGACCAAGCCTTGGTTCTTCAAGTCTGCAGCTTCTAGTGGCCTGCCGACCACCTCTCGAGGCATCACTTTTTAGTTCCCAGCCACCAGTGATGGCTGTCCGGCCACCAGTTTCTTTTGCAGATATTTTGTGACAGTTGTGCCAGCTGTTTACACAGATATATGCATCTGCCCCCATGTGTAGGGCTGGATGTTCTTGAGGGGAATTCATGTTTTCTATATATAGGAGACATCCCTCTCATGTTTTAAGGTTGGAAACATTTTAGAGCAAATTTTTCTCTCTCTCTAGCAAATTCATACACTTTAGCGTATACACTCTTAAACTTTGCCTATACACCGTTAACCAAACCTTCTCATCTTTGAGTTGAGGTGTCTTTGAGGCTTGTTTGAGCTCTTAAGGGTGTTGTTTGCTTGGTTTTGTTGCTTGGAATTGATTTCCTCTTCAAAAGGTATAAGGCTTTGCCAATTTGCTTGCTTTAATTACTCTTTTTCTTGCAATTTTCCAACTGTTTTTGGGGTGTAAAGCTTATATATTTTTGGGCTTGAAACTTGGGTTTTAAGGCCATTGAAGGTTAAGGAGTGGTTCACCATTCTTTGTACCTTGCTTTAAAGGCCCTTTCCATTGTGTTTCCCATCCTTTTACTATATTTTTCTAAGCTTTTAAACATTGATTTTCAGAGCTGTTTCGGTGGCCAAAATCATGTTTTGAAGTCCAAATTTGGAGGGGTTAGCCTCCCCTCCTTGTGTCTTGCTTACTAGCCTAGTTTGTGCTATGTTTTAGCATATTAATCTAGCCTTTTTTTAGCTCAATTCCAGAATGTTTTAGGACTATATTAGACCGGTTTTAGCACCATTTTTGGTTGATAATTGCATTAGAGCTTTATTTTGCACGCTTATAATGTAATAGTCCTCATGAGTTTGGTGTTCTAGGCCTTGGACACCATCTCCTTTAATTTGATTGCATTTATTTATGGCTTTCCATACTTGTAATCACACTTAATCATCTCTGCAACCTCCCTCCTTTCTTGGCTTTTGTTTTGCTTTGAAAGTGGTTCAAACAACTTGTTTGTCTAAAGCATGAGATTGAGGTGCCATGCTTAATGGTTTAATCCCTTAGGGGATTCATTAGCAACAGTATGATATTTCTTTCATGCCTAAGACAACTCTTGGTTTGAGCCCTCTTTCCATTAGAGGACTTAAACTCACCATTGGACTTAATAAACTAAAGAATGGTTGGTAATCTAAATTGATGTAATAAAATTGAGGCTAAAAAGGTGCAAGATAATAATTGGTTATGTTCAATTGGACGTTAATTGAACACATGGAACTTGGGCTATTTCATACTTACTAGTGATGAAATGATTCAAGTTTCCAAGGTCACCACTTCTCTTGATCTTCCATGATAGGGAGATGGCTTTTAGAGTCTTATTTCGTTGCATTCATTGAACTTGCACACTTTGGTTCATCAGCCATCATGCAATGAAATTGCTTAAGTTGATGGTTTATGGACCAAGTTTACTACTCCTTTGATTTGTTCATGAAAAGATGGGGTGAGTCGTGCAAACAAACCCTTGAAAATACCCTGTGCATGCTCTGTTTGTTCTCTATTGCAGCTAGGTGAACTAGGTAGCAGCGGCAGGCAAGCCACTTTCTATGACCGGCAGGCCACCTTTGATGGCTGGTTGGCTATCACTGGTGGCCGACAAGCCTCATTATTGGCCGGCCGGCCGGCCACTGATGCAAAATTCGGCAGTGTGTTGTTGAAGTAAAGTAGAGTTATTCTTGAAGTGGGCAGTAGTGTTGGTGTTCTATTGTGCAACAAAGGCTCTCCAGAAGCAAAACAGTGGCTTTTCGGGTGGAAATTAAGCACGTGCATGAGCATTCTTCTCATATCGAGCTTGTTTAAGTTTAAATATTTAGCTTACATATTTGTTGTAATTAATTAGTTGTAGCTAGTTAATTTTATAAAGTGTTGTAATTAATTAGTTAGTTAACTAGTTATTCGATTTCGTTTTGTAATTATTTTAGTTAACTAGAATAGTTAATTAATTTGTTGTAATAATTAGTTAAGTAGTTTAGCTAATTTAATTTTTTTTTGTAATAATTAGTTTAGCTTTAATTAGTTAGTTAATTAGCTTAGTTCATTCGGACTCTCCTTCGTGAGAGCGCAATGTTGTAATAACGTGTATGTCTTCCAATCCCATGTCTTTCTCCCTTTTATTTACTAGCTTTTGATGGTTAGTTTAGGGGCATCATGTTTTGTTTAGCATACTCCATGTTTGCATCCACTTGTATTGCATGCACCGAGGCTCAGTTCATCATTCTAACTGCATTGTTATTACTTATACTTCTTTGAATATGTGCTTAGACTGTACGCTATTTAATTGATTTGTATGTCATACTAGTAGCCGAGCCTATTAGTTGCATTTTTGCATGTGTTGCATTAGTCATATCACATAAGTTAGGATCATGCATTTTTCTAACTCATCTTTCTTCTGGCTTAGAGTACTAAGTGAGCCTTTACTCGCTTTAGCATAATTGCATGAGTGCGATTGCTGCCATGTTTAACATGTTTGCCATGAGGCTAATTGCTTAAATGATAAACTACTTGAATGCCTGTGGATGAAGACTTATTGCTTGAATTGGAATAATTTGAGTAATGTTCATATACAATCACTTTTTCAAGTGATACATATTCGAAACAATTTTCAAAACAAACATGAATCGAAATGTTCCAATTCTTGCAAAGTTAGTCTATACTTGTATGTGTGCACATCACATAGTAATGCTAGCCTAATAATCAAAACAAGAGCATATAATGTAAATATGATTAATATCATGATTAGAAGAGGCTGATCTTTGATCGGGCGAGCGGGGGTGCTCAATTTATTCATGACCTTCCCCTCTCGTACCTATGTTCCTAAGACGAGACAATCTTGGTGATAACAGACATGTGGCTTTTGGCACGAGTCATGGGTTTCCTAAATTTTTCCAAATAAAAATATTTAGGTGGCGACTCTGTATCTGGCAAAGCTGTCCATTTTTGGCATTTTGATTCAAAATCAATTTTCCAAAAGATTTGCCAGATTTGGACTCTTTGGTGTTTATCAATTTCACATTGCATTTGTGAGATTAGATTCAGAACCGCGGAAGTCCGAACTTTAGGGCTTATTTCACCTTTCGAAAGGAGGCACGAAAAAAGTCGAGCTACACTAGTAAACAAGCCTAAAGAAGGATGGCTAACCCCTCTATGTTTTGGACCTTAAGGTTCTAAAAACTCTAAAAAATAGTAGCTAAAAGTTGAGAAATAAATGGGGAAAAACAAGGATATAAGCTATGAAATAAGGTTCAAGAAAGGGTTGTTAACCCTTCCACCATTGGTAGCTTTTTAATCACAAGTTTCAGTACTCTTTTAGTCTAAAATAGAGTATAACACCAAGAAAAAGATGGGAGAAGAATAGTTTAAACAAGGCAAAAGTTATACATTTAAAGAGAAGATACTCTTTTGTTTACAACCCACAAAGTGTTCACCTCCACGAGTTGAAATTTTGACTCAATAATCTTAGTAAGAAGCCTTAAATTTTTGGTTTAGGAAGTGTATGTATAGTGTATATATATTGCAAGATACAGAGAGAGAGTGTTTGGCAAGTTTTTGACTCTTGGCAAATTTTTGAAACCTAAAATCAAGAGGGATGGTCATATATTTATAGAAAAACAGGTTTCTCTGTCAAAGATATCAATATTGAGCCAACTATTGCAAGGCATACACATGGGGGGCGGACAACTGGCAACAAATATCTGTCTGCTGCTGGACATGGCCGGTCGGCCAAGAAAGGGGACGACCAGCCAATAAAAATTGGCCTGCCGGCCACTTTTTGGCCAGCATGCCTCTGAGTGGTCAGGCTAGAAAAAAAAATTAGGTATTGGTCAAAAGGAAATGAAAGGTTTGGGCTCTAAAGTTGGAAAATCAAAGCCTTTTTGTTGAAGAAATTGAATGTTTATATAGTGTATTATTTCATCATTGAGTGTTCACCATGAGGCACCTAAGTTTTAAGGATGGTCAAGAATGGGGTGTCTACAATATCCCAGACAGTACTTGGTATACGGAGGAAATAGACCATCTCACCAAGAGTGAACGGTATTTAAAGCCTCCACATTTAGATCAAGCCGAACCCTCATAAAAGACAGGGAGGTTGAGAAGGAAAATAAGAAGAAGTTGAAGAAGGAGCTAGCTCTGAAACAACTCAAAAAGATCCAAGCTGACATCTCCATTTGGGTCCTCCTCATGGCTTCGCGAGTACACCGACAGGTGGTATTGTCGGTAATGGATAAGGCTAAGTTGTCCATTGATACTACGCCAGAGGGGCTTGATCTTCCCAAGTAGCACCAAGCCTATGCTTACTTTCTCCGATAAACAGCTGCTGCCGGAAGGATCGGCTCACAACAAGCCATTGTACATATCTGTTGAGTGCAGAGGAAAGTGGGTGCCAGTGGTTTTAGTGGACACTGGCTCTGCTATCAATGTATGTGCTTCTCGCACTACCTATGCAATAGGCCTGAAACCTATAGATTTCATCCCCACAGCCTAAGTGATTCAGGTATATAACAACATGAGTAGAGAAGTTATGGGTAAGATGAAAGTAGAAGTTCAAGTGGGCCCTTCCGGGCAAGAGATTGAGTTCCATGTACTTGATGTGCCAACTACCTTTAACCTACTTCTAGGGAGGCCCTAATTACATTACATGAAGGCCGTGTCCTCTACCCTCCATCAAATGTTGAAATACCCTCATGAGAGAAGAATGGCCACTATCTTTGGGAATTCATCTATTCATCCCCTGCCAGAGGTAACTACGCCTTTACTAGAAATCAATCTTGGTGATGAGGATGTCTTTCTTTCAGGATTGACTTTGGTGAAAGCCCAAGTGGTATAGACAATCTTAGCCAAGGACGAAGGCATGTATATCAGTGCTCAGTCCATTTACTTCACGAACAAGTTACGGCATATTCCAAGAATGGAGCTTGGAAAGAGCGGGAGGAAAGGTGTTGCAGTGCCAGCTGAGGTGCCACATAAGCCACATGCCTTTGGGTTGGGCTATGTGCCCACCAAAGAGGACTAGAGAAGGAAAGGAGAAGAAATGAGAGAAAGGGCCAAGGCCAAAAGAGCCGAGAAGCATTATGAGCTCATTCATAGGCCAATCTGAGGAATATTGAATGGTCTCTTTGTCAAAGAAGAAGAGGATTTCTCCTTCTGCAACTTTCATGAGCCTTGGGTGGATTCCTTGATGAAAAAGCATTTCTCAGGTTTCGAAATCTTCTTTGACCACCAGTTCCAAGACAATAATGAAGAGGGGGCTGATCCAAGCGTCAACGTCGGGCAGAGCAAAGAGGATGATTCAGACAATAGTAAGGCTGGAGTAGAGACAGAACTAGCCAATCTTTTGACAGATCCGGAGACCAACACGAAGAACTTGGGGGATACCTTTATTGTATCTATGATCGGAAAGGAACCGGTTGTGGATTCCACCAATTGCATTCTGGACGCGTCAAGGGCACCACGCCTCGCTTGGCAGTTGGAGAAGGGCTTTATTTCTAGTTTTAAATCGGATGATGAGCTAGAATCTGATTCCACTGAGTCTGTTGAGTCGGAATCAGATTCGAGTCAGTCTGGGGAGTCTGAGTCTGACACTTCCGGGGGTGGTAACCAGGATGCCAAGGTCCTGTCTAGGTCCTCTTTTGCATTTTCTTTGGAGTGTTGTAATTGAAAAGCCAGAACTTCTAAAGAAGAATGCTACAGATTCCGTTTACTTCTTTGTGCCATTAATTTATTGCATTGCCCAAGATTTTCAAAATTTTAATGAAAACGAAGAGAAAAAAATCCCACAGGCTTTGAAAAACTTGATTGATCAAGAAGAGGAGAGGTGTGCTACACCCTGCATAGATGAAATCATTCCACTTAATGTGGGTATTGAAAAGGATCCCCGTTTAGTCCAGATCGGGCCCACGTTGTCTTTGGAGGAACGCGAACATTTAATTGCTTTATTAAAAGATTTCAAAGTTGTTTTTACGTGGTCCTACGAAGACATGTCTGGAATCGATCTTGAGATTGTACAGCATCGAATCCCTCTTAACCCTGAGGCCAGATTTTTCACTGAAGATTAAAGAGGAAGTCACCAAGCAGATTGGTGCTTTGTTGGTGTCTGAAAATCTGACTTGGTTGGCCAATATTGTTCCGGTTCCAAAGAAAGATGGCAGGATCAGAGTTTGTGTCAACTTCAGGGATCTAAATAAGGCTAGTCCGAATGACAACTTTCCACTACCGCACATTGACGAATTGGTATACTTCACTACCGGCCATGCATTGTTTTCGTTCATGGATGGGTTTTCCGAGTATAATCAGATTTTGATGGTGCCGAAGGACAGAAAGAAGACTGTGTTTACCACGCCGTGGGGTACCTACTGCTACAAAGTTATGCCTTTTGGGTAGAAGAACGTCGGACTACATATCAGAGGGCTACAACCACCATCTTGCACGACATGATCCATAAGGAAGTCAAGGTGTATATGAACGACATGATTATAAAATCCAAAGAGCGAGAAGACTACTACACCATGCTGGAAAATTTCTTTGAATGGATCAGGAAGTATAGACTGAGGTTAAACCTGCAAAAATGCACTTTGGAGATGAAGCAGCAGAGTACCTATTCCCGGATGAGGAGATTCTGTAGGTGGAAAAGCAGACATGGACAATGTACTTTGATGGAGTCACTAATCAGTACGGTTATGGGATAGACGTATTGCTGATCGCACTCGATGATTCCCATATACCCCTAGCTTTCAAACTCCATTTCAAAGTATCTAATAATGAAAGAGAATATGAGTTGTGTATTGTTGGTTTGGAAGCTGCCCTAGAACTAGGGGCAATAAGGTTGGACGTCATCGGAGACTGAAACCTGGTTGTTTCTCAAGCCAATTGAAACTGGAAGGTTAAAGAAGAGAAAATGAAGGTATATCATTAGACCTTAGACATTCTGATTCTAAGGTTTGAGAAACTGACATTTACACATCTGCTGAAAGAGAACAACCGGTTCGTTGATGCACTGGCAAATCTATTCTCCATGGTAGACATACCGCTTGGGGTTAAGATGTGTCCGATCATCATTGAACAAAAGTATTCGCTTGCTTATGAGATAATAGCCACAATAGATGAAGTTCAAGACAGGAACCCCTAGTATTACAACATTTGGAACTTTTTGGAGAAGGATGTGTATCCACCAGGGGCAAATGCCAAGAATAAACGGGGAATACGAAGTCTGGCCATTCAATTCATCATCTGCGAAAATAAGTTGTACGAGAGAGGACATCTAGAAATGCACAAGCTCTATGTTGAAGAAGAAGAGTCGAAGCATCCCATGGAGGCTATTCATGGGAAAGAGTGTGGAGCACACATGAATGGTGTGATGCTAGCTAGGAAAATCCTCAGACGAGGCTATTTTTGATCAACTATGGAGGAGGATTGTGTTAACTTTGTTCGACGATGCCACAAATGTCAAATTTATGCTAATCGCATGAACATCCCATCGTCAAAGCTTTACAACATGACTTCACCATGGCCTTTCTCGGCTTGGGGAATTGACGTCATCGGGGCAGTCTCGCCAAAGGGCTCAAATGGACATGATTTCATCTTAGTGGCGATCGACTATTTTACCAAGTGGGTGAAAGTGCAGTCTTACTCAGTGTTGAAAGCGTCACATGTGGCCAAGTTTATCAGGAACAATATCATCTGCAGGTATGGGGTGCCAAATGAGATTATATTAGATAATGGCTCACACTTGGTGGATTTGCTCGAGAAATACAACGTGGTTTTTCACAAGTCATTAACATACAAACCCCAGACTAATGGAGATATTGAGGCAGCCAACAAGAATGTCAAGAACATCCTATGAAAGATGGTTGAAACCTATAAAGATTGGCTAGATAAACTGCCTTTTGCACTCTAGGGTTATAGAACGTCAATTCAAACATCTACGGGGGTAACCCCCTACTCTTTAGTATACGAGATGGAAACTGTTTTGCCAATTGAGATCGAAGTACCGTCTCTAAGAATCATAGCTGAGTGTCAGATAATATAGGTGGATTAGCAACAGAACAGATTCGAAGAATTGATGTTGTTTGATGAGAGGAGGTTGAACACGTTTTATCATATCATATCCAAGGATATCAGCGCAGAATCACTATGGCCTTCAACAAGAAAGTCAAATCCAAAAACTATAAAGAATGAGATATGGTGCTCAAAGACAACCGAGCTCCCATCCATGACCCTAGGGCCAAGTTTAGACCCAATTGGACTGGTTCTTATATTATCAAATCTATCTAGTCAGGAAGAGCAATCATCCTCATGGATTTAGATGGCTTGGAGTTCTCACAACCGATCAACATGGACAAGTTGAAGAAATACTATCATTGAGAGGCTTGCTAGGCCGAAAACCTGAAAGGGTGAGCTAGGCAAAAGTTAGAGCATAAAAAATTAGAAATGAAGAAAAATAGAGCTCGCAAGGTTGAAAACCCGAAAGGGCGACTTTGGCAAAAGTTAGAGCGCAAAATAAGAGAGTTAATACATGAGCAAACCCTAATTGAACTACGTAAGGCCTGATTCCCATCTTTTGGGATACGTAGACAACTTCATCCTAAAGTTCGGCCATAGCCATTTTCAACTCAACTATCATGTTCATTTGTTTGATCGTTCCATCTTTTTCCGTCATCTGTTAGCTTAGTTGTGTTACCTCCGTTTGGCAGAAGAACCAGTTGCAAGATAGAGTAGTGATGGTAAATGCAATTGTGGACAATTATGATCTGTTGATTCAGGGCTGTATGTCTTAAGGATTGATTCCAAGTGTGTCATGTAGTGTCCATTTCCGAAAATTGTTTTGAAAAGTTTTATTGAAGTTGATTTTCTCAAAATTTTACCTTTTCAACACAAACCCCTATTTGGAACAACAAGAAAAAATTTCAGTACTCATAACTTTAATTACATAATTTCAACACAAGTACATTCTCTAACTCTCCTATCAAATCAAAGTTGTTTTTACATCATAAAAACTTGAAAAGAAAAGTCAAAGGAATAAACTAGAGGCACAGACGAGTCAGGTGACTATTCTCTATCTCTTGCCCGCACTCTCGGAAGTCTCTGCAGCCAAGGATGGTCCAACTTGTGCCTTGTCCTCAAGCCAAGACAAACACTCGCCAGAAAGGGCGTAACTGAAGCTAGCAATAGGGGCCAAAAGCTCTCTCTTCCTCTAAGCAGTGAGGTATCGAGCCAAGTGTGAAGCTTGAACTGGAAATGGAGCAGGGTATTCCACCCATTTATCTAGGCAGGTCTAATCACATCGAAACTGGTGTCTGAACCGGAATGGGAAGTAGAAGATATAGTGCGTAAGGATGATCAACTGTATACTTGGTTGGCAAGACATGCTGTTACTTATCTCGGTCAAGTTCAACTAGGGACAACGCTAAGCAATGTCAATTGCGGATCTGCTGCACATCCAATCGCACCACAATCCCTCTGTAGGAAAGTCTACTAGCCATGGGCGAAAGAAGTAGGATCTGGATGAATACTCGGAGCAAAGGTCCACGACCTTCAACTTATCCATCAACCATACCTGGGGAAGAGATGAAAAAGAAGAGAGATTAAAGAAGATAGAGATATATGTCGAGAGAAAAAGTAAGGAAAGGGTTTTGAGAAAAGATAGAGAGTGGGTGCCAAGTGATGTGAGCACTCATAAATAAGAGAGGGAGGGAAACAATACCAAAAGAAACAATGGACTCCCCACAAATTAAGAAGTCTCCCGTCAATGGAAGGCATCCAAACCCATCAAAGTTTTGGCCAATGCCAAACCTATACAGCTCTTACCCTCCTTGAGGCATTGG
This sequence comes from Camellia lanceoleosa, assembly GCA_025200525.1. NCBI lineage: Eukaryota > Viridiplantae > Streptophyta > Magnoliopsida > Ericales > Theaceae > Camellia > Camellia lanceoleosa. Next base: position 49,033,977 of record CM045767.1, read on the forward strand.
GCCACTTCAATCAACCTAATGCTAGCTCTGCTATAACTAGGTGCAAGTAGGAAGTGTGCAAGCAAACATAAGCAGAGGACGTGTTTATGATAACCTCACCAGAGAAGGTCACATCTGTCTCCAATGTCCGAAAACCGATGAATTAATCCGGGGTATATCCAACTCCTCTTCATGAGCCAATAACCGAGCCTCGTGTAAAGTAAGCCCACACATTTGTTCAAGAGATCGTGCATGGCCAAAATGGGGTTGAGGCATAATCGTCTCATCGTGCCAGGACTCCATTAAGGCTTGAAATTCTTCGAAAGTTGGACATATTTGTTGTGATCTGAAGTGAAACACAAGTCTAACCAGGTTCCAACATCAGATAGCGACATGAAGGAACGGAAAACAAAGCGAAGTACGACTCAATGGAAAAAGAGCATTTATGTTGAAACCAAGAAAATTTACATTTTTCGTGCCATCCAAAGTGGCCGTCCAATCCTTGAGCCTCTCAGCAAGAAAGACCTCAATTTCCAGAGAAAACAACAGAAAAGATGGTGTTCTATCGAAGGAAAAAGCAAGAGAAGACTTTTATAGAGAAAAGGTTATGTGGGTGGTTGATAGTTGTTGCCAGTTGTTTAGCCACTGGTCTTGGTCAGCCGGCCACCTTTCTCAGCCAGCCGTCCATTCATTTGGCCGGCCGACTAAGTGTGCTAGCCAAGCAGTTGGACAACAGTGTTCTATTTAGTCCTCTTTGCTTTTAAGTTTTGTTTTGAGTCTTTTGTTTCCAGCAAGTGTGAATAGCTATGTTTAGGTTGTTTTTCCTTTATTAAGTTGTATTTAGTATTTCTGTAAGTTGAAAACATCATTCAAATACAAGCATTTTTAGTTTTGAATTCAATTCAATTTTATGCAAGTGTGGTGCCAGTCTCGAGATGCTATACAAAATAAAACTCCTTTTATAAAACTGCAGGGTTCAACCCCGATCATAGGCTTTACAAAAGAGAAAACACAAGTGTTTAAAACAAAAAGTAAAGCCCTATCTGAAGCTATACAAAGTTTTAAAATACAAAGCAAAAGAAAGAAATGGAAAATACAAAAATCAGAGTCAAGCTCAAGAGGCCCTCTTTGTCCTCTTCTGCAGAGGGACTCAGGGGCACTGTCACCATCAGCACCACTGTCATCAAAGGAGTGGGACTCAAAGCTAGAGCCAGTGTCATCATCTTTGCTTCCTGACTCAGAACCAGGCTCATTATCTTCGCTCCTAGACTCAGAGGGCCCTCGCATTATCTCCTCAGTGCCGCTGGTCTCGACATCATCTCCACTCAAAATAGGCTCTGAGGATGAGGAAGTCTCCTCTACCTGAGACTCTCCACGCCGGGCACCCCTACCTCTGCCCCAACCTCAACTCTAATCCCTGCCATGTCCAGAAGCCTATCTGCATTTCCTCTTAGCAGCCGAAAGAGGTGCCGCCAGTGCTACAGATGCGGATAGAGGCTGAAAGTAAGAAGTAGAGTATCAAAATAGCATCAGTGCAATATTAGTATGAGTATGGCAAATCAGTATTGTGTGGTGCAAAATAGTATGAATATGGAAAAAAGAGAATCAGTGCATGACAGATGAGAAAAGAAGGCTACCTGATAACCGTAGAGAGTAAGTAATGCCTCACTTCTCCGCACTATGTGGACCAAAGAGGCAACCAACTGAAGCAGGCCATCTATGTAGCCCACCGGTACCTGCAAATGAGTTTCAACATCAGTATCCAAAAAAGGGAATGTGCAATACAAACTGTGAAATAAAGAACATACCTGCTGCTCGTCGAGGTCTTTCACGTACTCATGCTCCTTGTGAGACCATGAAATATCCTCTCACATGGACTGTTGGTGAGCATTCAACGAAGACAGCTCCATGAACCTGCAAGAGATAAATCTGGTTGATGCCACCCAACCGAGGTTACCGGCCGGGGACACTCTAATGATGAAGTTAGAATCCATGAATTAAGAATAGTAAAGTGTGTTTCTGTGCTGTGTGGAGCAGAAAGAGAGATCGTACCTCAACTTGGGATACCCCCCCTTTATATAGGTAGAGAGGTGTGATATTTGTTTGTGCTAGACCCCATTGTAGGCCTTGTTTGGGTTAGCCCCAATAGGCTAATATATTTTTTTTTCTGGCTCTCACAATTGCCAAAACTTTCATTGTCTTCGGTAGAAGGAATGAGAGTTTTTATTGCCGAGTTATGTTGTTCAAATAGATGTTAGGTCCTTTGACAAAGAATACATTTGATAAATGAATAACATAAATAAATGAATGGCTGGATGAATGCATGTATGTATGAATGCATGTACAAATATATGTATATAGAGGAGAGAGGTGAGCTAAAGCCCAGTGAGTGATACTATCTCTATAACGACGAGCCACGGTATTATAACCCCAGGGTAAGGGTATAGGCTACGATATTATAACCTTGGGCAAGGGTGTAGTATATTGTCGAGTGCAAAGATATATGCTGAGCACGAAAAGGATTGCTTGAACCAAATAAGACAGATTAAATAAGGTACATATATCAGCCAAAAAATAGACCACAGTATTATTACCCCCGGGTGAGGGTGTAGACCTGAGGTATTATAACCCCCGAGTGAGGGTGTAGGCCGCGGTATTCTAACCTTTGGGCGTAGGTGTAGACCATGGTATTCTAAACCCCAGGTATGGGTGTAGGCCACGGTATTCTAACCTCTAGGTGTAGGTGTGGGCCATGGTATTCTAACCTCCAGGCGTAGGTATAGGCCTTTGGTGATGGCGCTCCGTGCCAAGTGCAAAGATTACACTGTACTCAGAGACTTTACTGATTTTAAGTGGCGACCAAGTTCCAATATGGAAAGGACTTTGAATAATGCATCATGTGTCAGTGATCGCTAGTACTGAATGAGGTAGACGTGTTAATCACAAAGAATATTGCTCCAATTGTAAGGAATGGCCAAATAGATATTAGGCTAACTATTTAATTGCAGAGTAAATTTTGGGCCAATTAGCATTGCTCGGTTTGCGTTTAGTCCAATGTAGACTTGCCCCATTGCTTTCGAATGATAGGCGTTAGTCGGAAGGAATGCAGATTAGACTTGCCCCAACATTGCCGTGAAGTAAGCTGAGAACAAAGTATAGTTTCCCTATTCCTTCTGAATAACATTAGCCTATTGCTTTCGAATGGCAGTGGTTATTCAGAAAGAATTCGGAATAGACTTGAGCCAAAATTGTTGAATGGCGCAGGTTGTTGTAGTGGCAGGAAGACGCCAAAATTGTTGAATGCAGCATTGATCAAATTCCAGGCTTGGCGGCAAAAGTATTGTTTGAGCTGCGATATGTGGCATTTGCATATAAAATCTACAAATTTTGGGTATGGAATTTGCAAAATCAGACCGTAAGGATGTGTTCAGAATGCTCTAAATAGTTGGAAACGACTATGGGATCATTGTAATTGGACTCCTGAGGGCGTAGTTGTAGCCAAAATGATTCTGACAGCTAAGATCGGTGAAGACTGGTGCTCTACGATCCACTGGATAATTGTTCTTATGTTGCAAAAAAAAAAAAAGTTAGTGTGGCTAGCAAGAATTGAACCTGCGCTCTTATGATTAAAGATTAACACTTAACCATTCTGCCATGACAAGCCTTGTGTCCATATTTTGTACATTATATATATTTGAACTTAATTGTTTGGTTATTACAGGATGTAACTTAGCTGCAATCCACCGAATAATTTCTTATGTTTTGCCAACTCCTGGGTCGTCTTCTTCGACAATATATGTGATTTTCTGGGCAAATTTCAATTGGCTCGTACAGCTTCGTTTGAGCTCTGATTTTGACGCGGTTTGTTGTGTTGGACTCGTCTCAATGTGTACTTCACACTGGTATGCTCAAAATTAGATTGTTACAACCACAAAAATTTCATTAGTAACAAGACGCCTTCAAACATTGTGACAAATTTGAAGCCGAGATGTTAGAGCTATGCCGAGATAGTAGCGCCGAGCAATGGTGATATTTCAGAGAATTATATCATGATTCAAGATGGTAGCGACTCGGCATTACCGCAACACTGCCGAATTATTTTGCCGAGTAATGATGTCAATAATGAATAACGACGTTGCCGAATTGTAGAGTTGGGCAATATCATGTAGTCAGTTGCCGAGAATGTCCAATGTTGTGACGTATGGGCTACCGAGTAATCTTGTGGCCGAGTAGTTTTATCGAGTAAGCAATGAGTCACATAATGTTGCCGAAAATGTTTGCCAAATAATGTTAGCCGAATAATGTTGCTCTGCTGTCGAGTAATGGAGAATAAAGTTTTCCGGTTAAGAATCTTTTGGGTGAACATAGTGGGCAGCTTGGGTGAGCATAGTGATGCCGAGAAGGGAGAAAGAGCTACCGAATAGCCTTGTCGGATTGCCGATTTCAGCGGTAGGTTATCGAGTAGTAGCTTGGCTTGGCCAAGATGGTTAATTTTGATCCCGAACTAAACCGCTGAGCGATGAAGCCGAGGTTCTGGTGCTATATCAAGGCGCAGTGCCGAACATTATATTAAGTGCCGAATAATGAAGTGCCCAACATTATATTTCCAACTATGATGTGCCGAATAATGAAATTTCCAGACCAATAGCCGAAGTGCCGAAATAAAATGTATGAGGAAATTTCATATTTCCATCTATGTATGAGGTGCAACATTATATTTCCAACTATGAAGTGCCGAACATCAATTTTACTATGAAGTGTCAAACATTATATTAAGGCGCAGTGCCGAACATTATTATGCGGTAGAATAATGTGATCACTAAATGACTATGAATGAAATGCTGAACAGTCTGTGTATGAGGTCGATGATGGAGCTTTCAAACCTCCTTTATATAACACCAAAAATTATTTGGGCAACAAGAGCCGTATAGATTGCCTCATGAAAAAGTAAAAAATTATGAAGTAAAATTATGAAAAAATACAATATAGATTGCTTCATACTCTCATAAATTATGAAGTAAAAAATGTTAAATTACTTGCGATAATAACTCATGGCTTTATTTATGTCAATTTAGTCTAGAGAGAGAAAAAGTGAAGACCCATTTTTTTTTTTTTTAGCAAATACACATGCGTACATGTTAGGAATTAAATGAATAGATCATGCATGAATTTGGCCGAGAAACCCCGTTAGTGATGCCGAAAATAGCTGAAACCCATTGTTAGAGAATGCAAAAGGAAATACAATGAATACGTGCCCACTACTCTTCTAGAGAGAATGTCGAGATAGATATTAAACAAATGTTTGGACCAAATCTATCGAGCATCAATATGTATTGGACCAAATCTATGAACATAATCGTATATATATATGTGTGTGTGTGTGTATATTTGCGTATAGACAGGAAAATTGAAAAAGAAATGGAAGCAAAGAGGAAAAGAATAGGATCAACCGTGGGTCTTGTTTTTACTAACTCGTAATGATGATCTGAGCATCTTAAGTATGGTGCTTGTCATCTCCTTCGTTGAATTCTCGCAGACATTTCCCACAGACGGCGCCAATTGTGAGACCATGAAATATCCTCTCACATGGATTGTTGGTGAGCATTCAACGAAGACAGCTCCATGAACCTATAAGAGATCAATCTGATTGATGCCACCCAACCGGGGTTACCGGCCGGGGACACTCCGATGATGAAGTTAGAATCCATGAATCAAGAATAGTATAGTGTGTTTGTGTGCTGTGTGGAGCAGAAAGAGAGATCATACCTCAACTTGGGATACCCCCCCCCTTTATATAGGTAGGGGGTGTGATATTTGTTTGGGGTGGACCCATTGTAGGCCTTGTTTGGGTTAGCCCCAATAGGCTAATATATATTTTTTCTGGCTCCCACACTCCTCATTTGGCTGCTCGATCAGAATATGGTGGGCAGTCCCACTCAGGTGCCAATTTGTGTTCGCAGTTACAATCACAGGAAGACCTGGCACATGAACAACATGGGGAGCCCCTCCAGCATCAGGCTCAGCCGCGTGAGTAGTACCTCATGCAACGAGTGCATCTGCAGCGCCTCCCGCGCGAGCTCTGGTCAAGGGTGGCATCAGATGGGTCCTAATGAACTCGGCATAGTCTCTAGCCCCACAGAGAAGATCAGCATCCTACCCCACCATAAACTACACGATGGCCTCGGCTAGTAGACCATTAGTTGTCCTCATTGATGCATGGGGAGGAGCAGGAACAACAAGGGCAAGTGAACCCAGGGTCTGATGCACGAACCTCTCCCTGCGATACCAGGTCCTCCAGAAAGGGCCCTCCAGCAAGATTCACATCCGGGAGGGGTCCCAAGACCTGGCATACTCATGTCACGTCCCGGCTAGCTTCACTACCCACGATTGCCATGTAACCTGTGATCATAAAATTCACAGTTGTCTTAGTTGTTAGAGCATGTATCAAAGTAGTAATAATAGAAATGAAGCAAAAGTGAGTATGGGTTTCAGATTACCTCACGTGTCACCATTGTATCAAAGAATTGGTAGTGGTAAGCAAAGACATTATCACCGCAGCGTCAAGGATGGCACATGCCGTCGCACCACCGGGAGTACAGCACAGTAGCCTCTACCTCGTCTCGTGGAACTGGGGCAAGGACGGGAAAGTTGGCATATACCCAAAGCTACAAGAAAGGATCAGTTTGTGAGTCAATAGGCAGAAATAGAAATGAACAGAAAATGCAAAGAAGAAGGCATAATGTACCATAGAAATGAACAGAAAGTGCAAACTAGAAAGCATAATATATGAACAGAAATGGAAACAGAAAGTGCAGTGTGTACCTCCTAAGCTCTCCAATAGCCCCTCACCTTGTTCCCCTTCTTACGAGAACCGAAGCTCATGTAGCTATACAGGGTGGCGAGGCCAGCACCACCCTAATCATAGAATTGTACTAGGGGCAAGGCCATTAAAGTGCTGAGTAGATACAAACCTAAAATATTCAATCTATTCGCAAACAAAGTGGTACTGATGAGATAGATCAAGAAGCCTTGGGTATACTGCTCGACCTTCTCTTGAGTCTCAGGCTGCTCCCACGGAAGTGATCATAGAACCAACAATATCTGATCATGGCCGACCTATCTAGGGGAGGGTGCACTCCAAGTAAGCAGCCTTCCAGTGGCCCATATTAATGTCTAAGGGAATCAGATCACCCCATACTCTCAATCTTGTGATCATAGAGAAGTCATAGGGGGTCATCGTTATCTTTCTGGTTCATGAGAAGCGGAAGGAGTTAGTGGTATCCCACTACCTCTCCACCAAAGCGCCAAGGAGGGCTCGACTGGCCTGCAATCGCATGAGTCCTAAGTAGAATAGGCCAATGCCTACCTCATCAACCAGCTCTCTGACTCCAACAGGGAGCTCCTGATACCAATCGCTCATCATCACAGCCTCGTAGCCTCTCTAGATGAGAGCATCACCCTATGTTGAAAGAGGAATTTGATAAGTATATGGCAAATGAGAGACTGTAAAGAAATATCAAAGCAAGAAAAGTACGTGAAAGCAAAGTTTCTTACCTCAGCAGCATCGTGGGAGAGATGAAAGGCATGCTCCCTCAAGAGAAAATCCTCAGGCACGCCCCCGGTGAAGTCTTCAAAATGCAGCATGCCTCTAGGGGCCATCGCATGTGTGCGTGGATGGTATGTGGCGGGGTCGAAAGGCCTCACCCCCAATGGTAGTAACTTGGGCTCAAGCCCCAGAGGGTAGATCTCCTCCGCAGCAATATTATTGGCAATGTCCTTCGCCACCCTGTTAGCCTCGTCAACTATAGGCTCCTCAACCTCTGCAGCATGTGGAAGCACTGGTACCTTGGGAGGAGCACCATTATATGGAATATCATCCGCCATGAGAAAAGTAGGGGATGGTGAGAGAAAATGATGAAAATAAGGGAAATATGTGAAAAATGCCAAAATCAAACCCTTGGAAAGAGAAAAAAGAGAGAAAAGTCAAAACTCAAGAGAAAATACCAAAAGCCCAAAAAAACCCATGAGAATGAGCCCAAAACAATGAAAAGCCAAAAACTTCAACCAAAACAAAATCCAATTGGTTCAAAATGTAGAGGGCCAAATGGGTTTTACGAATAAAGTTTGCATGGTTCGTTGGGTAACGCACGTAGGGTGAAAATTTAAAGAGAGAGAGAGAGATAGAACACCTAGAGAGAGAGAGAGAGGTAGAGAGTTTTTGGAGACCAAGGGTGTGAAATATAGGGCCAAGACTTGTTTTTAAAGTGCCTTAGATGTAAGAACCCAAATCTGCTCCCGTACCCAGATCGGGTGGCCAACCAACTCCTCAAGTGGTCCAGAGTGGATTTTGACTGAGATTTTGTATATTCTGTGCATAATGGGTCCTGTATTCATCAATAAAGTGAAGAATTAAAGAAATTAGGTTCAGTCATGCTTCAGAGAATTCTAAAATGTGATTCTGGATGCACTGTTTCAAGTCCTGCCATTTCTTCAAAGTGGGAAAGTGCCCCGATCTCAAGCTTTAGCAAGTTGTATCCTTTTTCTGAGCATTTAAGAATCTTTGAATGGTAAGTTGGATATCTTTATGAGATGTTTTCAAAAATTGCCGCTTTCGATTTATCTTTTCAATTCTATTGCCTATTGTGTTACATGGAACATGCATTGCATCATATTTCACATCAATTACAGCAATTATATTGCAATTATGTTGCATTCATGTGCATCATGCTTTTTGTATCCACCCTTTTCACACGAGTGTGATTTGGCTTGTACCCTTTTCCCCTTTCTACGTGAGACGTGATTTGGCGTGTACCTTTTGTCTCACATCCTCTTTGCGTGAAACATGTTTGGAATTGCTGTTTGCTAACTCCTTTTCGTGTGAAACACAGTTAGATTAATTTTAATTTAAGCTTGAGGCTTGTTTCATTCGTATGTTGTCATCTTGACTATTGCTCATTGCATTGTCTTGCATGATCATAGATTTTCAAAATAACCGGCTTCACGAAGCGTGTAAGTCCAGTTTTCAAAAGTATATTCTTTATGCATATCATTTTCATCTTACCCTTGAACTATGTTGGTTTGATTCCTTGGAAAGGGATACATAGGAAACTTTCGAGTTCAACCACTTGCATTTACATTTTGATTGCTTGCCCAAGTCTTACGGCCTTGTTAAATGGATCATCTTCGGACTTTGGAATTCACTCACGTCATTTCGTGACTTCGAGCTTTGTCAAAGAGAAGCAACTATAGACACCCCATTTTGACCACCCTTAAAACTTGGGCACCTCAAGTTGACCACTCAATGATGAAATGTTACACTGTGCAAATTGTTCAAATTTGTCAGCAAAAGGCTTCGATTTTCAAGCTTTAGAACCTAAACCTTGCACCCCATTTGAACCAAAAAAAACTTAATTTTTTTGAGCCTGACCACCTAGAGACCTGCTAACCTACAAGTGGCCAACAGTCGATTTTTGGTTGGCCGATCGTCCTTCTCTATGGGCAGCCAGCCATGTTTAGCAGCAGACAGATATTTTACAGCCAATTGTTCCCCCATGTGCATGTCTTGCACCAGCTGGCTTATTATAGATATTTCCGACGTGAGATAGTTTTTTTCTATAAACAGATAACTTTCGCTCATGGTTTGCAGTTAGGAAATTTTGGCCAAAACCAAAAACTTGTCCAACACACTGCCTCTATCTCTTGTATTACACATACACTATCTATACACTTCCTACACCAAAAACTTGAGACCTCTTGCTGAGATTCTTGACCCTAAATTTCAGCTCTTAAGAGTGTTCACCTTGTGGTTTTCTTAACCAAGAGTATCATCTCTTCAAGAGGTATAACATTTTCCATCTTTTGCCTTGTTTACACTACTCTGCTTTTATATTTTTCTTGTTGTTTATACACTGTTTTGGACTGGTTTGAGGGCTGAAACTTGAGATTTAAAAGCTACCAAAGATTGAGGGGTTAACGACCCTTTCTTGAACCATATCCTATAGTTTATATCATTGTTCTTCTCACTTGTTTCTTTGCTTTTAGCTACTGTTTTTCAGAGTTTTCAGATGCTAAAATATGTGATTTGAAGTTCCAAAAAGTGGAGGAGTTAGCCATCCTTCCTTAGGCTTGCTTCCTAGCTTTGTTCTCTTCCATTGTTGTCTTATTTTTCCACTCTTTTCAAAATGATTTCCGCACTGATTTGTAGTTTTTAGGGTTGTTTTAATTTTTTATTTAGTTTATGCTTTGAAGACTACGCTTATGTTGTTGTAAGTCCTCATAGATTTGGGTATTTAGGCCATATACACCCATCTATTTGAGTTGATAGCTTTATTTACATAGTTTTCATGTAAATATTCACACTTGCCATAATCACCTTTGCATAATCATCTCTGTAACCTCCCTCCTTTCTTTGCTTTATTTGATTAAGAGTTGTCTCAAACACTAGGTTATTGTTCAAGGCATAAGAAATAGACTTTCCACGCTTAATGGTTTAATCTCTTTCGAGGTTCATTATCAAGGCACTACGTCTCTCTCATGTTAAGCACAACCTCTTGTTTGACACTACTCTTTATCTCTTTTTGCACTTAGTGGACGTAATTATCACTTTTGGACAAAATAAAGAAAAGATAAGAAAATGGCAAGGTAATATCAAATAGGGTAATAAAATTAAGTTGGGTTCAATCGGATGTTATATTAAACCCATTGCATCTTGAATCATTACATACGTTTTAGTGATGTTTAGTGATTCAAGAAGCAATGTCCACCCATTTTCTTGAGGTAGCTCCATGATAAGGAGGAGATGTTGTTGGTCTTTTATTTCTTTTTATTAAGCTTTTGTCCTATCAATTCTAAGATCATCACGCAACAAACGTGAGAATATTGATGATTTGTGAACCGAATCTATTCCTCCATTGATCATCTTCATGATAGAGAAGGCCTGAGAGGATAAACATCTCCTGAAAACACTCTGTTTTGCTCTGTTTCAGATCTGTTGTAACAGGGTAATCCCCAAAAAACAGTGGTCGGCTGGCTGACCACCTTTTTGTGGCAAAACAGAGCAGAAATTGAGGCCAAAATAGAATAATTTTCTAACTGTGAACATAACAGAATCTAGTAGCAAACAAAGAGGTTTCTGGGAAGATGTTCTCAGTTATGCGCTTGTGGCTCGTCGCCTCTTATCCCATTAATTTAGTGCTTTAATATTAATGTGTTGCAATTAACTAGTTAGCTCCATTCAAATTTGTAATAATTAGTTAGTTTAGTTAATTTTGGTGTTGTAATATTTAGTTTAATTAGGACATTTATTCGGACCCTCTTGTATGAGGGCACACTTGTAATATTGTGTATGTCTTCCGACCCCCATTCTTTCTCTATTTTGTTTACTTATAATGGTTGCATGTAGTATCATATTTTAATTTCATATCATTACCATGTGTAAATATCCATTTTTGCATGCATCGGGTTCGGTTCATCATTCTAACATCATTGTCATTTCTTACTTACTTGAATACGTGCGCCCTCGCATGCTTTGAGTTGAGCCATATGTCATGTTAATAAACTGAACCTAGTAGTTGCATTTTGTATGTGTTGCATTAATCACTTACATATTAGGGCATGCATTTTTCTAACTATTATCTTCTATTTTGGCTTGCCTCGGTTGAGTACTAGGTGAGCATTTCTTGCTTTAGCATATTGCATATATGTCTGTGTTGCCATATCAAGCATATTTACCATGAGGCTAAATGCTTATTTAATATACCTCTTGAATGCCTGTGGATGAAAGCTAATTTGCCTAAATTGGGATGACTTTGATTAATGGACATATGAGCTTACTTTTTCAAGTGGCACATATCCAAAACTCTTTTCAAACAAACATGAAATCAAAGCATTCAAGAGTGGATGACTTAGTCTATACTTGTGTGCCTCACATAGTAATGTTAGCATAATAATCGGAATAAGAGCATACAATGTACATAAAAATCACATCATGATTAGTAGAGGCCAATCTTTGATCGGGTGAGTGGGGTGCTCAATTCATGACCTTCCTCTCTCATACCTGAGTTCCCGAGTCAAGACACTTTGGTTATGACGGACAAGTGGCCTTTGGCACGAGTCATGGGTTTCCAAAATTTCTCAAAAATATTTAGGTAACAACTCTGAAATATGGTATTGCAGCCCATTTTTGGCATTTTTTTATTGTAAGTCGATTTTCCAAAGATTTTCTTTGGACTCTCATTTGTGTTTTTCTATTTCACATTGTACTTGTGAAACCAAATTCAGAACCATGGGAGTCCGAACTGTAGGGCTATCACATCCGTGAAAACTAAACCCCTCAGAGGAGCACAAAAAACAAGCTATATGTGTCTGCCTCGAACTAGACGTACTAGGTGTGCCACTTGACTAAGGGCAAACCTTCTCATATGCCCTGATTGCCCACACTAATAACAGGTAGGTGGTTGCCCCCTCCTCTGACTCTGGCTCTGGCTCTAAGAACGAGGCGTTTGACGGTGCAGACTGTTGCCCCTTCTCTTTTCTGCAGGCAAGCTGGAGACTTATGACCCAACTGGCCACATTTGAAACAAGAAGAGCCTTCCTGATTACCTCTCCCTGAACCTGAACTCGGCATAAGAAAGGTAAACCTAGACTATGTAGCTTGGGACTGTTGTGGAGCGAGACCTCTCTGCTTCATACTGTCCCGACTCTCCTCCTAAACCTCCTGACTCCTCCTGGAGCCCCTCATCCGTTTCTCCTTCGGCTGAACTACAGTATCAAGATCCACAAGGCGTCTGTAGTCCCTAATCATTGACCCAACTACTTTGAAAAGAAGCTCGATCCTCAATCTCTTCTCGAACTCAATACAACAGCGTTCCTCAGTCGCCATGAGTTTTGGTGCAAATCTAGAGAGGCTTGTTAAAGCTACCTCAAACTCAGCTACTACCAAGCTAAGTTGCTTGAGCTTCAGAAATTGATCTCTCAACTTCTCCCTAGTAGTGGGAGGCAAGAACTTGTCCTAGAAGACAACCTTCCAAGTCACCCCAATGCACCTACGCGCATACTTCCACCATTGACCCGCATCTCCTTTTAGCTGGAAGGATGCCAAGGTCACTCTCAAACTGTTGTCTTCAATGCCAAGCATCTCAAACGTCTTCACCATATGTTCTAACCACTCATCTGCTTTTAGTGGCTCCTTCCCTCTTCAAGAATGACGACCCTGCTTCAGAAAGTTGGGCCTGGACTTGATTCTCAGCCCTGAGAATGTCCATAGATTCTGACAAAGCTCCGTCCATCTCATGGGCCAAACCGCCCATGGTCTGCTGACCAACTAGTTCGGCCACATTAGCTTGACCAACTCTTTCCTCTTGCACCGGAGTCTTATCCAATAAAGGCACCTCATGCCTTCTAGGCCTACCACACCTACCACCACCACATCCATATCCTAACATTCTAATGAATGTGACAAAAGAGATTAGCACATTCACAAATATGCCGAAGCTAACTCACTTGTGTCCTAATGTGGTGGACAATAGTAATTCACTCCACATAAACACATACGAATTTCCTTTCTAGATACTGACCATCCCACGGCATTGCTAGAGTTCCAATTAGAAATAGTAATGATCAAGTGCTCTTCTAATAGGACTTCTAGAAACTCATAAACCCAATCAATATCTTAGGAATTAAATCCAATACCTATATGACCACATAAGCATACCATATATGCAAATATCTTTATCATGTGAGAAAACGCATTATGGTAATAACCACTTCTTACGTACCTAAAGTATTCAAACCCGGTATGCTCTTATACCAAGGTGTAACTCCCCGAAATAATTGCTATAACCCATCCACGATTTTAATTACATAACAACACGTGATGAAATAATTCTCTTTCATTTATCCTGATCACTTGTACAAGAGGTGACATATGCAGGTATAAATTCATAAGTCTAACCTTAAATCTATAGCATATGTACAACAAGAGATAACATAAGAAAGTAAAGCAGATAAATAAATGCCCTAAAGGCATACAACTTTCCAAGATAGTTCTTGATTACAACAAAAGTGGACTTAAGTCCAATATAGTTAAAGCCCTTGGCTTGTACAAAAACAAATACAATAAATATACAAAAGAAGCTCTCGCTACAAGTCCTCCTAAGCTACTGCCTTGGCAGAGGCATATCATCAACACTTGAAATGTTTTTCCCACAAAGGGTAAGTCAAAGCCTAGTAGAAATAATCCAGCATATTATATCAATCTTAACAAAGCTATAAGGTGAATGTGTAGACCGCCCGAACTTCCTCAGCGCGCCCCCCCTTGTGGAGAGGACGCGGATTTGGGTTCATGCTACTACAGTTTGGACTCCTGTCATGGTTTTGAATCTAATCTCACAAAGTGCAATGTAAGACTGATAAATCACCAAAGAGTCCAAATCCGGCAAATCGTTTTGGAAAATCGATTTTAATCAAAAAGCGCCAAACATGGACTGCTTTGCCAGATTTCAGAGTCGTCACTTAAATATTTTGTTTTTGAGAAATTTAGGAAACTTTGACTTGTGGCAAAGGCCACGTGTCCGTCATCACCAAAGTTGCCTCCGCTCAAGAACCTGGGTACAAGAGGGAAAGGTCCTGAAATGAGCACCCCTGCTAGCCCGATCAAAGGATCGGCCTCTACTAATCATGATATGTTGTTTTGAAAACACATGTGTTCTTATTCCGGTTATTTAGCTAACTTACTACGTGATGCGCACAGCATACAAGTATAGACTAGATCGCCTGAATTGGAACAAAACAATTCAATGTTTGTTTTCGAAAATGGTTTGAAAGTGCTACTCGCAAGTAGGCTAAAGCGCGGATTTGCCACCCTCAAGTGGGCTTTAAAGCAACGTGATTTTTCCACTCCACAAAGTGGGCTTAAAACGCACATTTTTGATGAATTGTTCCAATTCAAGCAATAAAGGCTTCATCCACAGGCATTCATGCAGTTAATCATTTAAGCACATAGCCTCATGGCAAGCATGCTAAACATAGCAATCACTCACACACATGCAAGTATGCTAAAGTGTAAACACTTATAGTGTACTCCAAGCCAAAACAGAGAACTAATTAGAAATCATGCATGATCCTAGCTATGTTAAAATGTCTAATGCAACACATGCAAGTAAAATAGGCTCGGCTATCTAAGATGGCATATGAATGCGACAATTGATACATGTATTCAAATAGGTATTGAAGTACGATGTAGTTTGAATGATGCGCCGAGCCCGGTGCATGCAAGACAAATGAATGTATGCAAACATGCAAGTATAAGGATGCTAATCAAAACATGCCCTAAAACTAACCATCAAAAGCTGATAAGTAAAAGGGAGAAAGTGGGGTTGGAAGACATGCACACACACACACACGCTTATTACAACAATACGCCCTCGCGAAGGAGGGTCCGAATAAGCTAAGCTAATCTAATCTAAGCTAATCAATTAATCTAATAATCTAATTAGACTAATTATTACACAACCAAATCGAATAACTAGCAAACCAATTACTAATTATTACAATACTTTAATTAATTAACAAATTAACTAATCATGGCATCAAACTAAGCATGTAAGATATGTAAACTAGGCTGCCTCAGCTTCTGCCTTGAACAATGAAGGATGCATGCTCTCGGTTGCCACCTCAAAACGCCTTCCGATTTACTCTTGAGAGGCTCTATTTGCAGGGTGTCTTTAGGAACTTTCTTCTCCACCTTACCAAACCAACTCTGAGAAATCCACCAGTGGCCTGCCGGCCATCAGAAGCTTTTGCCGGCCACCTGCTGGCCAACAATGTGCACTGCCAGCCAATAATGAAGCAAGGTTACCATCTACAAAGCATCGCCACCACCGTGTGTCAGACCACCATTCTCGCAATGAGCACAAACTAGAAGAAAATAGAGGGTCTTCCAAGGATATGTACGTACTATGTCACTCCATATCACCTCAAAACATCAAGGAAAAGGCACCATTGGATCCAAGACCATCAATCAAGCATCTCAATGCATGATGGCCAAAGATCCAACTTGCACAAATTCGATGAATGCACAACAAACAAGACACTAAGACCATGACCTTATCATAAGTGATCAAAGGCAATGGAGACAAAGGGGATTGGCTCACTTTCATCACTTTGAGTATGAAGTGGGCCAATCCACCTTGTGTTTAACATAACGTCCGGTTGAACACAATGCAATGCAAAAAACATGCTCATCTTGGCATGAAATGCAAGACTCTAACATGCAAACAACGCATGCACAACATGTTAAGAGACGTAAGCATTAAAACTAGTGAAGGATAAAACACTAGGACCATGCAATATAATGTTCAATGGACTAAACCAACCCCAAACAGACCTCATGCATGCCAAAACAGTAACCAAAATGATCTGAAATGATAGCATGAAAGGCAAGAGAATGATGTTCATGCATTGGCTCACAAACAAGGCATAATGCTCAACTCTCAAAAGCATTGAAAGAGTGATAAACATGAGAGTATAACAAGGCTATATGCTCTGAAATTATGTGTTAAATGATGGCATATCACATAAACATCACAAATAAGTCATCCTAGAAGACCTAAAGCACAAGGCTAGTAAAGAGCACTACACAAGAAGTATGCAATACATAGCCCAAACAACCAAACCAGATCTAGACAGAGCTCAACCATGCCAAATCAAAGGCTAAAACATGCTGAAATGATAGCCCAAAAGCTTAGACAAGCATGCATACATATTGGCTCACAAACAAGGCATAAGGCACATCTCTCAAAATCATTGAAAGAGTGGAACATGTGAGAGTGTGACCATGCTATATACACTAAAATCTTGTGAGAAATGAGGTTAAGGCATGCAATCATCACATTCAAAGCATGTTAGGGACCTCAAACACAAAGTTAGTGAAGCCCAACTACACTATAGCTATACAAAGCTAAGCATATATGACCAAGAATACTTAAAATAGACCTCAAGCATGTTAAATCAGTGGCAAAAATGTGCTGGAGCAAAGCTAACTCATGCTAGAATGATGAACTAAAGCATGAAGCATGTTAGGCCAACAAACATGATTGCACTACAAGTACCAAAAGCAAGCAAGAGGTGACCCAAACACCCAAAAATAGAGTTAAAGCATGTCAAAACAAAGCCAAAAACATTCTCGAACTAAGTCACAAAAGAGTAGAAACACATGCTCGTTTGATAGGCCAACAACACAAGCAAGCAAGACAAGAGAAGAGGGGACCACCCCCTCCCATTTTGGACCTCAAAACCACCTTTCCACCACTGAAATTCCTCTGAGTTTCAGTGGTAGAAAGGCCATGCAAAGGCTATTACAAAAGCTTCAAAGGATGGCTTAAAAGCTTAACAAATAAGCAAAGAAAGAGGGTAGACCACCCCTAACTCCAACAAGGACTCAAACCAACATTTTTAACACTTAAAATTAGAGCTTTTTGTAGTTAACAACCAAGCCTAAAACAACATGCAAAGGTGGCTAACATGGTATACAAAAATAAGCTTAAAAGGGGAACATGCCCACCCTTGAAGCACAACAGCAAGACAGGTCTTCTGTTGAGCCAAAACCAGCCTTTTGAGTTCCAAACAAACCTTCAAAAACCTCAACTCCAAGGTAGTGGTGTTTGACTAGGTGTTCATTTGCAAAATTGTGAAGGAAACACACTTTAAGGCACTATTGAGCACAATATAGAGAGAGAGTGAGAATCCTAGAGAGAGAGAGAGATTTTGTCTCTAAATTTTCTGAACCTCTGGATAGGAAGAAGGGCCTTTCCTTATATAAGCAATGCAAGCAAAAGCTTGCTTGACAAGCTTAAACTTGCCTTTATCCCTCCATACACGTGTATGGAGGATGGCTCAGTGGGCCACAGTTGGCTCAAAAGATCTAAAATAATATTTGTTGAAACATAGTGGCCAACCGGCCATTAGTGATGGCCAGCAGTGCCTCATTGATGGCCGGCAGGCCTCATCAATGGCCGGCAGGGCTAAATTGATGGTCGGCAATGCCAAAAAAAAGGCCGACAGTGCACCACAAGAATCATACTGAAAAGCCCAACACATGGTCCAAAAATGGAGCAGAAAGGACACAGGGTTTGGAAAACTCAAACTTGTGACATTCCGTCGCGAAATTCGAGTACTCGACGAGCAATCAAACTTGTCATTGGATGTACCTGCAAGCATATCCAAGTCTTGAGGACGGTCAAAAATGGGTTGTCTACAGAATGCATATGCAATGCTTGTGCCAAAACGTTTTATCTCTTTCCAAAAACCTTGCAATGCCAAATGAATATCATAGTTCGTAAAACATTCTATTTTTCAAGGAAAAACAAGGCAAAGAATCATATTTTTGGAAATCTCTAAAATAGTATCACATTTCACAGAAATTTAGTCCGCGAGAAACCATAAACCGGCGCCCATGTAAATGCAGACTATACAATCACTACTATTGCCATTTTACGAATATTTCGTCCGCAGGACCGGCACCTATGTATACACGTAGTTTTCGGGATTTTTACCCTGGACACACAAGCCAACTTATTTGATATGATAATAACTCCTTTTCCAGATTCACCCATTTCCTCAAAACAATAGACATTTGCAATGTATAAATATAAAATAATGTCCGATGCAAATAAATGAAAGAGATAGTTTCGATTCTCCTAATTCTCATGCAATTTCTACAACAATCTCAGCTATCCTCCACTAATAGCCTAAAACAGATATTTCTACAAAGATAATTTATATTCCATAAAGATAAACTTTCCAAACTTTAAGAGGTGAGTAATAATACATATCCAACTTTACTATCCTCATCAATATCAATCCAATTTCATAATTTCAACATCAATTTCATTATTTATACAAAATCAACATTTGAGGCAGTTAGAGCAAAACTTTTTTTCTTTCCAAAATCAATCCCAAGTATGAAAATCAACCATTTTTACCCAACTCAACATTATTTCCAACATTATAATCATTTCCAAGAATCCATTTGAAAAACCCCTCTTTTGATTTTTAACAAAAACCCTAGGTTTGTTCCAAAATTCCTAAAATCGCAATATTGATTAGAAATAACAAATAGCTAAGCTAAAACTCATCAAAAGAGTGGAGATATCCCTACCTCAAGCTAGAGAGAGAGAGAGTGTGTGTGTGTGCGTGTGTGTGTGTGTTGGGAACTCAAAAATGCCCAAAACCAACTTTGCTCCGATTAGAATGAAACCCTCGCCGAGCTCTATCTTTTTAACAAAGACACACAGGAAAAAGATTGATGAATCTAGATGGATTCAAGCGAAATAGATGAGTTTAGGGTTTTGAAATGTTTAGAGAGAGATAGAGGTGAAAAAACTGACTCAAAAATGGCTATTTACGAACTGATATACGTACAGTTCGCTTGAGCGTAAGATGTATCGCTCAAGTAACCAGGCACAATAAGTTTTACCGCTCGAGCGCAAGAATCTTTGCTCAAGTGCAGAATACAAATTCTTAGTAATTTTACAGATAAAGGTTGTTGCTCGAGTGCAAGGAGTGAAGAATACAAACTCCCAGTATTTTTGCAGTCTTGCAAAAGTACTAGAGGTTTACAAAAACTGCTCAAGCACAAGAAATGGCGCTCGAGCGAAGGAATAAAAATCTAGCCAACAAAAAATTGAAAAATAAGTTACCAATCTATTCCAAACACAGTCAACACGTCTCAAAAGCCAAACTCAAAGAGATATAAGGGGAAGCAAGACATAAATAAGTATATATAACAATGAAACCCGGATCCAAAACATCAAATAGGTCGGGTCTAAACCAAAATGCTATAGCATTATTATAAATATAATGGGTAAATTACACTTACCTCCCTTAAGATTTACCTTAATTACAGATACCTCCCATGTGGTTTCAAAAATTACACAGACCTCCCTTACTTTTGAAAATAATAGCCAGATTCCCTATTTTGTTAACTTTGTTCCAAACGGTGTCAAAAGTAAATGACTAAAATACCCTCATTCCATCTCTCTCTCTATTAACCCAATTATTCCAACATTGCCTCATCTAACCCACCAAATCTAAAAGAAAGATGAATTAATGACCTACTATCCAATATTGATGTCAGTTTCTATCTCCAAGTGAGTTTACATTTAAATTTAAGGAATTATTACACATTCATAAAAAAGTTTATATTTAATATTATAAAATTTACCATTTTTTTATAATTATTTTTCAAAACCATTCATGAAATAAATTTTTCCCTAAATTTAAAGTTAGATAACTAAACATTTATATCCCACCATGCAACACTATTGAAAAAAAGAAAAAAAAAATGTATATATATAGTCACCATAACTAAAGTCTTAAATCCTAACTTGTTTGGTTTCACATTTTAGGATTCACTTTTGAGAAAAATTGAAATTTTTTGTTTTTCATATATATATATTTACACTAATTTTTTTAATATTTTAAGTAATTTTTTTTAATTTTATATACACCAATATAAATACACTTAAAAAGTATAATATTTGTGAAACAAATCTTTAAAAAAAATTCAAAAAATATGAAAATACAAAATAATAATAATAATAAGGAAAATTCAGTACATTTCATATTCTTGTATATGTATTGATTTTTTAAAATATTTTTGTATAAATTTTTACTTTTTAGATAATCTAAGTAAGGTGCATATAAAAAAATTTAAAAAAATATTCATTAAAAATAAAAAATTTGAAAAATAAAAAAACTCAATTTTCAGAAAATTGAAACCAAGCATATTAGATTTTTTTTTTATTTCTCTTTTTGTTTTCTATTAGAATTCTTATTTTTATTTCTTTTTGTGATTTTTATTTTTTATTTTTTTTATTATTATTTAAAGGGCTTGGTATTATAATATCATAACCAACCTTTCCATTACAAAGCAAGTCAAAATATATATACACACTATATAGGGAAGGAAAATGTTTGAGGGCCACAATTTTTGTGGTCACAATGGCTCAAAACTGTCAAAATGACGTCGTTTTGGCATGTTTTGCATCTAAAACGACGTCGTTTTGGCAGTTTTGAGCCATTGTGGCCACAAAAATTATGACCCTCTAGCATTGTTGTTATAAGGAAAGTGAATCATAATACCTTTTGTTTGGTTTAATTTTCATAATCAATTTTTTTTTTTTTAAATATGAAAAAATAAAAATTAATTTGGCGCCAAAAATTAAAATTAAAAAAAAAAATGCTCATCATTTCCGCATGATTTTTTTTTCTTTTTTGGATGTAAAATTAATTTTCAAATAACCAACATTCTTGGTACAAGGCAATTCAAAATATATATATAAAAGAATTAACTTGGAGTAAAAAAAATTCTCATTATTGTCATGTTGTTTTGGGCGGAAAAGTTTATAGGTACTGAAAAGTTGGAGGAAACGGGTACAAGAATGTGTATTGTTTTATAAGGGATGAGAAAGGTAGTTTGGACATTTTATATTGTGTTTGGTTGGGGGATTTAGAGAGAAATTTGAAAAGAGAAATGAAAAAGGTAGGTGAAATGTGAATAAAACATGTCTATATTTCACCTAATTTCACACACCTTTTCCCTTTCCCTTTCCAAATCCCTCATCAAATCTCCCAACTAAACACAACATTAGTGTTTATTGCTGTTGATTTCACTCTTTGTGATTACTTTTGTAACGTTTTTCTGATAGAAGGGAAAGTCTGGCAATTATTTTTAAAAGTAAGAAAATTTTGTGTAATTTTTAAAATTATAAAAGAGATATCTGTAATTACAATAAATTAAGAATAACCACAACGGATCCGTTAGCATTAGCCATTAAAATTTTGGCTAGTGAAAGTCTCCAATGATGCCCAATTGAGCTGTTAATTTTTTGACTAAGCCAACTTTAGAGTGAGAGAGCGGGAAAAAAAATTGTACTTCTATGATTATTTATATATATATATATTTTTTTAGTATACATTTTAGCATATTTATTATATTATCATTCATTTATTAAATTAATAAATTCTTAACACACATTTTTAAATTTCACTTTTATTATTATTTTTTATCATATAATATACTTTATATATTTTTAACTACTCTATTATGAATGCTCTAATCTAAGGTAAGTATAATTTAACCAAATATAATTTTTTTTTTTTATGTTAATTTTTTTTTAATAATTTTCATGACAGCACGGTGCCACTAGCATCACACCAGTACTACCTCTGGCGCCTAGTCTGGCCAGCCTGTGCAGGTAGACCTCTAGTGCTGTACTCTCTACTTTTCGGCTTCGTTTAGGTAGAAAGGTTGGATTGGGTTACAAAAAAAAGGTTAAAATAGTTTTTTTTTTTTTTTTTTTTTTAAGTTTAATAAGATAAAATATTACATTTAATTCATAATTATTATATTTTTTTTCTTATAAAAATTCAAAAAAATAAAAAAATTTATTTTCAAACGAGACTTTTTAACCCCAAATTAAAATAGTCAAAAAATTAAAAAGTTAAAAAATCAACCTACTTTCCAAATGAATCCTTATTAATAGAAAAAAATTGGAAAAAATAACGTGACAGTGGTGTCAAAAAAGAAAAAAAAATATATAGATCAGTGTTAAAATTTATACATTTTAATAATTAAAATAATTTTTCTCAAAAAAAAATTAAAAATAATATATTTTTTCATAATTTTATATATATATATATATATTCTTTATAACACTGCTGTGATATTGGCCCCGTTTGGTGTAACTGTTAAAACAGTTTATAGATTATAGCATAACAGATTATAAATTATAACTTTAATCAGAGGTTGTTAATCTGTTTGGTATAGCTGTTGGATTATAGATTTAAGTTGCTGAATAGTGTTTGTTAAATAAGCTGTGAAATAGCTTTTTCAATTAATTTTTATTTTTTATTTGTCTGCATTTCTCATAATAATAATAATAATAATAATAATAATAATAATAATCTATAGTCCATTTGAGTCTCTTTCTATTTTTAAAAAAATAAAAAAATAAAAAAATTTAAGAGTATAACCATAAATTAACAAGTCCACAGGTGTTCGATAATCGAAGTAAGGGTGAGCGAACCTTAGAATCAAATTTTTGAGTTAAAATAAACTGTTAGAATCAGAAGCTGTTTGAAATAAGTTTAACCAAACAGTACAAAATAACTTTTTTAAAATTAAAAACCATAAATTAATTTTGAAAAGCTAAAATAAACACCCCCATTATTTTGCCAGAAAATTCGTGGTGGCCCTGCCGTCCTCCAGATGTGTCTGTACCGTCCTTCCAAATCATGCAAAGTAATAGAAATGGATTCGATGTGAAGATGATGGGTTTACGGATGACAACGGTTGGGTATGGGTCGGCCCCTACTACACCACGCCACCCGACTCTTATTTTTACGCTTGTCCCCCACTTTTGACTTGACATTCGTAAAATTCTTCCCTACATCTATCCAAATTCGTAAATATAATTTTCACTTCAGATTTTTTATTTTTTATTTTTTATTTTTTATTTGGGTGTCCTATTATCCTTTCAATACTCTCTCATTGTACGAGTCTTAACTTAAACAGAATTTTTCTTTAGAGATCGGGATAAGTTCGATGGGCTTGTTTAGTTTGTGTTTATAGAGTAATTTTTGAGATAAAAAAGTACGAAAACTTGTTTGGTTTATCTTTTTCAGAAATAGTTTTAGAAAATTATTTTGGGAGAGAGTTTTAAAAAAAATAATTGATTTGATGTGTATGAGAGAGAGTGATTTTGAAAAAAACAAACCAAACAAAATTTTAAGATTTTTTTTGAAAAAATTTGTTTGATTTGATTACTCTTGAAAATTTGTTTGTAGAAAATTTTTTCCAAAATTTTTTTTTCCAAAACAAACCAAACTAACCTGCTATCTAACAATGCTAAATCCAAGAGATTGGCTCAAGGAAGTTTTGAACCTAGGACCTAATCTCAGCCTTTGCTAAGTTGTCAAATCGGTAATACAATTAAAAATTTCATTATAATATTAAAACTCAATAATTAAATTAATAAATTAACATATTTATTATATTATCATTCATTCATTAAATTAATATATTTTTAACGCACATTTTTAAATTTCACTTTTATTATTACTTTTTATCATATAATACACTTCATATATTTTTAACTATTCTATTGGGGTGCAACTCATGCATGCTCAACCTGAGCAATCCGTGCTCAGCCCGAGTTTTTCTAAGGCTTGGACAACAATATCTTGTAATCGGACGGGCCTAGGCAGGTTTTTTATGTCCGAATTGTAATTCGGGCAGAGCCTGAGTAGAGTCAGTGGCTAACCCGAGTAACCCGAACCCGAATCTGAATTGCATTTAATATATCACATAAATTATATAATATATGCATAAAATAAATTAAATAGTTGGCCCTTAATTTTATTTTTTGGCTGGTCTTTGACCCTTGGATTAGCATTTTTTATTTGGACCATTACATTAAAACTAAAAACAAAGCCCTACCTTATCTATTCTTTCTTCCCTCTCTCTAAGACTCTTGTGGCTAGGATGATATTTAAGTTTGTTGTATGGACTAATAGACTTATGTATATAATGAAGCACTGTTTGTTGTATGAAAAAATTTAGAAGTTGTTTGTTGCCTTGTGAAATTCGGGCAATTTGGGCTAACCCGAGTTCGAATTATGAAGCTTGGTCTAGGCTTAGGCAACCATACTCAAGTTAATGGTCGAGCTTGGGTGGGCTTAAGCACTACCAAACACAGTTTAGGCTGGGCATGGGCAAACTTTTAACCCGACCGAACCCGTCCGAACTACACCCTTATTCTATTGTAAATGCTCTAAGGTAAGTATAATTTATCTAAATATAATTATTTTTTTTGCTGTTAATTTTTTTTAATAATTTTCCTGATAGCACGGTGCCACTAGCATCACACAAGTACTACCTCTGGCGCCTAGTCTGGCCGGCCTGTTCAGGTTGACCTCTAGTGCTGTACTCTCTACTTTTCGGCTTCCTTCAGGTAGAAAGGTTGGATTGGGTTAAAAAAGGTAAAATAATTTTTTTTAGTCTAAGATAAAATATTACATTTAATTTATAATTATTATATTTTTTTTCTCATAAAAAATTAAAAAAATTAAAAAGTTATTTTCAAACGAGAATTTTTAATTTTAGATTAAAATAGTCAAAAAGTCAAAAAGTTAAAAAATCAACTTACTTTCCAAATGAACCCTTATTAATAGAAAAAAATTGGAAAAATAACGTGACAGTGGTGTCAAAAAAGAAAAAAAAAATTATAAATCAGTGTTAAATTTTATACATTTTAATAATTAAAATAATTTTTCTCAAAAAAAAATTAAAATAATATATTTTTCCATAATTATATATATATATTTTCTTTCTAACACTGCTGTGATATTATTTTCCCAGAAAATTTGTGGTGGCCGTGCCGTCCTCCAGATGTGTCTGTACCGTCCTTCCAAATCATGCAAAGTAATAGAAATGGATTCGACGTGAAGATGATGGGTTTTACGGATGACAACGGTAGGGTATGGGTCGGCCCCTACTACACCACGCCACCCGACTTATTTTTACGCTTGTCCCCCACTTTTGACTTGACCTTCGTAAAATTCTTCCCTACATCTATCCAAATTCGTAAATATAATTTTCACCTCCGATTTTTGATTTTTTGATTTTTTATTTGAATGTGTTATTGTCCGTTCTGAGTTAAAAAAAGATGATAACTTTAGAACTTATTCTGACCTCTAAAGAAAAACTCTGCTTAAGTTAAGACTCATACAGTAAGAAAGTATTGAACTCACACCAAATGTGATGAAACTGACTGAGGCTAACCTGATATCTAACAATGCTACACCCAAAAAATTGGCTCAAGGGAGTTTTAAACCCAGGACCTAATCTCCAGCCTTTGCTAAGTTGTCAAATCCGTAATACAATTAAAAATTTAATAATAATATTAAAACTCAACAATTAAAAATAAAAAAATGATATTCATGATTAAAAAAATATATTATATATATAACATCACAGTGGTACAAAAAAAATATAAATCAGTATTAAAATTTATACATTTTAATAATTAAAATAATTTTTCTCAGAAGCATAAAATAATAATAATTAAAATAATGTACTTTTCCATAATTCTATTAAAAAAAAAAATTCTAACACTACTGTGATATTATTTTCCCAAAAAAATTGTGGTGGCCTTGCTGTCCTCCAGATTTATACGTGTACTGTCCTTCCAAATTATGCAGAGTAATAGAAATGAGTTTCAAGTGAGGATGATAGTTGGGTTTAGGAATGACAACGGTAGGGTATGGGTCGGTCCGCTACACCATGCCACCCTATTCTAATTCCTGGCACATGTCCTCACGCCTGACCTGACCCTCGTGAGATCTCCCCTTTACATCACTCAAATTCGCAACCTCCACTCCACTCCACTCCAGATCTTATTTAATTTGTAACACAATTAGAAATTTAACAATAATATTAAAGCTCAATAATTAAAATTAAAAAGTGATATTTATAATTAAAATATATATTATATATATATATAACATAATAGAAACTGAATAATACATTATATAGATATTATAATATATATCCTATAAAAATTCAACAATGTATTATGCACATTATATATATGTAATTATTATTATATTTACAAGTCAGGTAGGATTCAGGTAAAAAATACTCTCCTCTACCTCCAACAAGAATCCAATCAAGTTTTTCAAAAGTTTTTACAAATTCAATCCTATCCTATTTACTCCCAAACCCATCGCAAAAGTTTTCACAAATTCAATCCTATCCTATTTACTCCCACGCCCATCGCAATAGGATCAGGAAGAGTCGAGGACCTAATGAATCAGGGTATTTGCCATCCCTAGTTGAATTATTTGTGCAACTTGGCATTTGCAGGTTGTTTGGGATGTTCTAAATAAGTGCACTTTTTATCTTTTTTCGATTAAAAAATTAAGGAAAAAAATATGGTTGTTTGAGTTAACTTTTTGACTTTTTATAAAAAAAATGTGTATTAAAAAATTGTATAAATTAATGTGTAGGGAAAAATTAAAATTGAGAGTTGTACAGCCGTAATTTTTGACTTTTGGTGAATAATGATAAATTTTTAACTTTTTGATTAACTTTTTGACTTTTTAACTTTTTTTTTTAATTTGCCAAACTTGGCGTTGGTTTGTTTTTTTTTTTTAATTGACTTATCTTTATTTTTGGTGAATATTTTTAAAAAATAAAATTGGGTTTTTAGATTCTACTCGATGAGACAAATAAGACAATTTTTTTTTTAAATTCTAAAAAAGTTTAGAAAAGGCAAAAATAATAGTGGACTTTTTTTGTTTTATTTTGGTTTTTTAAGTTTTTTTAGAATTTTTCAAAAAAATAACATTTTAGATTTGTCTACTCAAGATGAACAGAAAAAATAAAAAATTTTGATATAATTTTTTTAAAAAATATTTAGGATGAATTTTATTTTATTTTTTTAAAGTAACTTATTTAGCACTTCTCAAACAACGAATTAAGTCTTTAGTTTAGTGATAATGTAGTTTATTTTGTTGGTGTGAGGTTAGATGTTCAAATATCAGGGGGATGAGTTTGATACTTTTTATTATTGTCTATTTTTCTATTAACAAATTAACTCCTATTTTAAGTATATTGTGTGAAATATATTTATTTATTTATTTGGAACTTATTTTGGTTGTATTTTATTATTATTATTATTTTTGAAATATGTATTAGATTGTTTGATATAACTTTTATTTATAATTTATGAGACAAACATAACTTAAATAAATTTTTAAACAATAATTATTTAAAAACAAAGAAGAGATGTTCTTGATTTATACTTTTTGATTATCAAAATTTTAGTTTATAATAAGGTCTTGTTTGTCAATTATATCATTATAAGTTGTCACATTACTCTCTTTATTTTTTTATATATTTTTTTTTATAAAAATTCAAAAAATTATTAAAATAATATATTATCAAACGAGACCTAATTTATACCCAAATGACCATCATATAGTTGGAGAAAGGTTGTAACGAAGTGTTAAAAATTGGACAAGAAGTAGTTGCACAATGTAATGGCGATCCCTAGTATAAGAATGTGGTTGAAAATGGTCACGTCATGTAAGTTACATTATTATATATAAAAATTTTATATAAGCTTTTTATTTACATACAATTATTTATTTTATTTTTAGAATTTATTAAATTGATGTATTCTTGTAAATGTGTCAAATATGTATTTCATATCAGAAAATTGGGGTCCTCTCCGGAGGAACATCTACCCTATGTTGCTTTTGTAAGCATGATGAGGAGTCGGTGGTACATGTGCTCCTTCATTGCCATTTTGTGTGGAAGGTCTGGTCGTTTCTACTAGAATGGTGGGGTCTGTTTGGGTCATGCTTGGCACAATTGATTGCTTGTTGCAGTGGTGGGAGGGTGGTCAGTTCAAGAAGAAAGAGGCGGTGATTTGGAGATGTGTCCCTCTTGTAACCCTTTGATCTCTATGGAAGCTAAGAAATGACTGTGTATTCAATAATGCAGTAGCTGGTGTAGAGATTATCTCGGATCTTATTAAATATAGAGTGGCTTTTTGGCTCAAAACAACATCTAGGGAGTGGGAGTGGCAGTTTTCTATATGTGACTTTGTATACAACCTCAATCAGATTAGAAGGTGTATTAGTAGGGGTTAATTGATCCTGGGGCTGTTGGTCTCGTGTAATTTTTGGTTTCATCTTGTTTTCATTCTTCTCTTATTGGCTCCTCACAAACTTGGTCTAGAGTTAGCAGCATTGTGTGTAGTCATCTTCAGAAATAAGAATTACTAAAATCCAATTTCAATGTATGAAAAAAAGTATAAAGACAATAAAAATAATTTATCTTTAATATTGAAATGAAATTTTTATCAAACCTAAAGACAATAAAAATAATTTATCTTTAATATTGAAATGAAATTTTTATCAAACCTACTAAAAAAGTGAGGGTAAATTGCACTGATCTCCTTGATGTTTGAAAAAAAAAAATATAATAAGCTCTACAAATTTGGTGTAATTATAGTAGGCTCCTTTAAAATTTTAATTCATATAATACTTAGTAATTTATTCACCAGTAATTGTTTAATCTTTATATTATCATCTATTTTATATTGAAATGCATATTTTTATCTTTTTTTGTCTTTATATTTTCACATAACCTGTATTAGTTTTGGTCTATTTAGCTTTACTAAAAAGAAGGTTTGTATAATTATGCCCAAACTATAAAATTATGTTGTATTTTGTCTAAACCAAAAAGTAAGGTGATAGGGCCATTACCACTTAAACTATAGGGAAATTCTATGTTACATGTACAACTTAGGCCTCATTTGGGAACATGTTAATTTAGTAACTTTTCGGCTATTTGACTAAAATATGAGTTAAAAAAAATTAGTATGTTTGGGATGACTTTTTGGCTTTTTACGAAAAGATGTGCAAAAAGTAGAGAGAAAAGAGAATCTTTGACTTTTTGATTTGGGTTGTTGGCTTTTTGGCTAGTAACTTTTTGACTTTTTAGCTAAAAAGTTCGGTTGCCAAACGAGGCCTTAGTTACCACATTTGTGGCCTTTAGTTATTATGATTCATTGTGATACTTCTTATAACATTATTTTAGTTACAATTTAAGAACTCTTTAGTTATATTTTATGTGGTGTTGGTTATAACTTTTCTTTTTTTTTTAGTTATGACTCCCATATGATTAAGTTATGAC
Organism: Camellia lanceoleosa; assembly: GCA_025200525.1. Classification (NCBI taxonomy): domain Eukaryota; kingdom Viridiplantae; phylum Streptophyta; class Magnoliopsida; order Ericales; family Theaceae; genus Camellia; species Camellia lanceoleosa. Next base: position 49,063,723 of record CM045767.1, read on the forward strand.
ATTTGTTTTGTGATTATCAAACTCACAAATGTCATAATTTGCATATATGTGTATCATAGCATTACCCTAAACTACAACATCTAATTTTTTGAAGAATGAGTTTTTACAATTTTTTTCAACTTATTTATAACAATATTAAAAATTATAATTTTTTTTTTTTCATTTTTTACAAATATATCAATATGTTATACTCATATATATATATATATATATATATATTAAAATTTATCATATCACTGTATTCATGTCATATGGTAGTCATATCTAGTATTTACATTTATGTTTTATAAAACAATTTATTTAATAATGTCACCGATTCTGTCTTCGTAGTCTTATTCATGTTTGGCAGTTTTGCATCCTTATCTAGCTGCTCAGTGTTTACCAACAGTTAGATATAATGAGAACTATTTCTGTATTCAACATTTACAGTAAATTGCCTGAAAATTACATTATACCAGTCATTCAACATATGTTGAATTTTGAATGGAAAATGGAAGTTTATGGTTGAAGTGGTAGCTTAAGATAGCTTAGTGATAAAGTGACCGTTGCTGTGAAAAAAAGAAAATTGGAGTAGAATAAAGTTAGTGCAATAAATTAAGCGGATCAAAGTGTTGGTGCATAAGTGATAATCCATGGATGTAGGCTTCATTGAATTTGCTATGTTTGTTTTGATTTTTAAAATTTCTTTTGAAATTTTTTAAAAGAAAATGTTTGAAATCTTCAAAAAAATATTCACAATTCTACTTTTAATGATGTGGCAAGATATGTGTCACCTTTGATTTGTTACGAGAGACCCAACTCTTATGCTACATCATTGTGGATAAATTTGTGGGTATATGTGTGGGTCTCTAGTATTACTCTATATTTTTGGAGACGAAAATAATTTTGTAAAATTTAAAAATATCTTTTTGGTCTTTATTTTTTTCAAACTAATTTCGATTTAAAAAAATCAAAAAACTAATTCCAAAATTGGGATCCGCCTCCTCTCCGGCCCTCCTTTCATCCGGCTCTATCCGGCCATTTCAACAGATGGCGACACGTTGCATAGAAGTAATCCAAAAGCTTGGAAGCTGCCACGTGATGGATGAAGACATGAATTTACTTGAAAAGTTTTTAAATATTTTTTTAATTTTTAAACACACCTAACTTAAATACACTTAATATAATTTTTGTAATTTTTTTTAAAAAATTTACTAAATACAAAAAATACAAAAAAAATATAGGCTCCGTTTGGTAAGCCTATCAAATTATAGTTTCACCCATTGATTTGAATGTGGTGTTTGTTTTGACTTTTCAAATTATAATTTTACACCTATTTCTCAAAACTCAATTCAAAATATAATCATTACTTTTCAAAACTCATTATCAAATACATAATTCAAAACTCTTTTCAAAACTCCATTCAAATCAATATTTTAATATTTAAATATGTTACGATTTTTTAATTTTTTTAATTTTTTAAATATTACGATTTTAATTTTTAAAATATTAAAATATTTATAAAATAAATTCAAACTCTATTTTTTAAAATATTTTTAAATATTTTAATTTTTTTGTTATGTATTTGGTTACCTTTCAAACAGGTGGGTTTAAAAGTAGTATGGAGTTTCGAGTTATGTGTTTGGCTATGAGTTTTAAAAATAATTTTTAATTGAGTTTTGTTTTATGTGTTTGGTTCGATTTGAATGTAGAGTTGTTTTTAAATTTAATTTAAATTTTTGATTAAATTAAATCATTTATTTTTTAAACCAAAAAAAAAAATCAAATCAAACAATTAAAAAAAAAAAAAAAAAATTCTAAACCGCCCGGTTGACCAACGTTGCTTGAATTGATGTATAAGCTTAAGCAGATTGATTGCAAAGACATAAAAAGACTTGTTTGAATTGTTTTGACTTGTTTGAATTGTTTTTTTTTTACTTTTTGAACCTTTTAGGTTTTAAATTTTTGATTAAATTAAATCATTTATTTATTTTATTTTATTGACTCAAATCATTTATTTTAAATTTGATATCAGGTTTCTCTTAAAATATTCAAAAAAATTAAATAATTTAAAATATTAATATTTTAAATTTAAAAACAACTCTACACTCAAATCGTAACCAAACACATAAAACAAAACTCAATTAAAAAATTATTTTTAAAACTCATAGCCAAACACATAACTCGAAACTCCATACTACTTTTAAACCCACCTGTTTGAAAGGTAACCAAATACATAACAAAAAAATTAAAATATTTAAAAATATTTTAAAAAATAGAGTTTGAATTTATTTTATAAATATTTTAATATTTTAAAAATTAAAATCGTAATATTTAAAAAATTAAAAAAATTAAAAAATCGTAACATATTTAAATATTAAAATATTGATTTGAATGGAGTTTTGAAAAGAGTTTTGAATTATGTATTTGGTTATGAGTTTTGAAAAGTAATGATTATATTTTGAATTGAGTTTTGAGAAATAAGTGTAAAATTATAATTTGAAAAGTCAAAACAAACACCACACTCAAATCAATGGGTGAAACTATAATTTGATAGGCTTACCAAACGGAACCTATATATTTTTTTGTATTTTTTGTATTTAGTAAATTTTTTAAAAAAAAATTACAAAAATTATATTAAGTGTATTTAAGTTAGGTGTGTTTAAAAATTAAAAAAATATTTAAAAACTTTTCAAGTAAATTCATGTCTTCATCCATCACGTGGCAGCTTCCAAGCTTTTGGATTACTTCTATGCAACGTGTCGCCATCTGTTGAAATGGCCGGATAGAGCCGGATGAAAGGAGGGCCGGAGAGGAGGCGGATCCCCAAAATTGAAACTAAACTAAATTACCGTCTTGTGCTTGGCTCAATATTTATTTTTGGCTCTTTAATATATTTTGTTTTTGGTTACTATGTTTGGTTTGTTTTTGGGAGAGTTATTTTTGAAAAAAATTTGGGAGTGTTGTTTTAGAAATTTCTACCAAACCTACTAACAAAGTGAGGGTAAATTGATCTCCTTGATGTTTGAAAAAAAAATATAATAAGTTCTACAAATTTGGTGTAATTATAGTAGGCTACTTTAAAATTTTAATTCATATAATACTTAGTAATTTATTCACATTCGTCACCAATTGTTTAATCATATAGGTGAAAAAAAATATATTATCATCTATTTTATATTGAAATGCATATTTTATCTTTTTTTTTTATCTTTATATTTTCACATAACCTGTATTAGTTTTGGTCTATTTAACTTTACTAAAAAGAAGGTTTGTATAATTATGCCCAAACTATAAAATTATGTTGTATTTTGTCTAAACCAAAAAGTAAGGTGATAGGGCCATTAACACTTAAACTATAGGGAAATTCTATGTTACATATACAACTTAGGGGTTGTTTGGGATGACTTAAATAAGTGTATTTTTTATCTTTTTACGAAAAGATATGCAGAAAAGTAGAGAGGTGATGTGATGAAAAAAGATAAAAAGATAAAAAGATGAATTATTTTTAGATTGCCAAACTTGACCTTAGTGACCACATTTGTGGCCTTTGGTTATTATGATTCATTGTGATATTGGTTATAACATTATTTTAGTTACGATATAAGAACTCTTTAGTTATATTTTATGTGGTGTTTGGTTATATTATTTTTATTTTTATTTATTTTTTTATTATTTTATGACTACCATATGATTAAGTTATGACCAAAAAAAAGAAAAAGTTATGACATTTGTTTTATGATTATCAAACTCACAAATGTCATAATTTGCATATATGTGTACCATAGCATTACCCTAAACTATAACATCTAATTTTTCGAAGAATGAGTTTTTACAATTTTTTTCTACTTATTTATAACAATATTAAAAATTATATATATTTTTTTTTTCATTTTTTACAAATATATCAATATGTTATACTCATATATATATATATATATATATTAAAATTTATCATATCACTGTATTCATGTCATATGGTAGTCATATCTAGTATTTACATTTATGTTTTATAAAACAATTTATTTAATATTGTCACCGATTCTGTCTTCGTAGTCTTATTCATGTTTGGCAGTTTTGCATCCTTATCTAGCTGCTCAGTGTTTACCAACAGTTAGATATAATGAGAACTATTTCTGCATTCAACATTTACAGTAAATTGTCTGAAAATTACATTATACCAGTCATTCAACATATGTTGAATTTTGAATGGAAAATGGAAGTTTATAGTTGAAGTGGTAGCTTAAGATAGCTTAGTGATAAAGTGACCGTTGCTGTGAAAAAAAGAAAATTGGAGTAGAATAAAGTTAGTGCAATAAATTAAGCGGATCAAAGTGTTGGTGCATAAGTGATAATCCATGGATGCAGGCTTCGGTGAATTTGCTATGCTTGTTTTGATTTTTAAAATTTCTTTTGAAATTTTTTAAAAGAAAATGTTTGAAATCTTCAAAAAAATATTCACAATTCTACTTCTAATGATGTTGCAAGATATGTGTCACCTTTGATTTGTTACGAGAGACCCAACTCTTATGCTACATCATTGTGGATAAATTTGTGGGTATATGTGTGGGTCTCTAGTATTACTCTATATTTTTGGAGACGAAAATAATTTTGTAAAATTTAAAAATATCTTTTTGGTCTTTATTTTTGTCAAACTAATTTCGATTTAAAAAAATCAAAAAACTAATTCCAAAATTGAAACTAAACTAAATTAGTGTCTTGTTCTTGGCTCAATATTTATTTTTGGCTCTTTAATACATTTTGTTTTTGGTTACTATGTTTGGTTTGTTTTTGAGAGAGTTATTTTTGAAAAAAAATTTGAGAGAGTTGTTTTAGAAATTTTTATCAAACCTACTAAAAAAGTGAGGGTAAATTGCACTGATCTCCCTTGATGTTTGAAAAAAAAAATATAATGAGCTCTACAAATTTGGTGTAATTATAGTAGGCTACTTTAAAATTTTAATTCATATAATACTTAGTAATTTATTCACCAGTAATTGTTTAATCATATAGGTGAAAAAAAATAATATTATCATCTATTTTATATTGAAATGCATATTTTATCTTTTTTTTTTTATCTTTATATTTTCACATAACCTGTATTAGTTTTGGTCTATTTAACTTTACTAAAAAGAAGGTTTGTATAATTATGCCCAAACTATAAAATTATGTTGTATTTTGTCTAAACCAAAAAGTAAGGTGATAGGGCCATTAACACTTAAACTATAGGGAAATTCTATGTTACATATACAAACCCTAAGGGGTTGTTTGGGATGACTTAAAATAAAGTTTTTTTTTTCTTTTAAAAAAAAAAAAAAAAAAAAAGAGAACCTTAGTTACCACATTTGTGGCCTTTGGTTATTATGATTCATTGTGATATTGGTTATAACATTATTTTAGTTACGATATAAGAACTCTTTAGTTATATTTTATGTGGTGTTTGGTTATATTATTTTGAAGTTTATTTATTTTTTTATTTTTTTATGACTACCATATGATTAAGTTATGACATCCAAAAAAAAAAAAAAAAAAAAAGACAAAGTTATGACATTTGTTTTGTGATTATCAAACTCACAAATGTCATAATTTGCATATGTGTACCATAGCATTACCCTAAACTACAACATCTAATTTTTTGAAGAATGAGTTTTTACAATTTTTTTCAACTTATTTATAACAATATTAAAAATTATAAAAAAAAAATTTTCATTTTTTACAAATATATCAATATGTTATACTCATATATATATATATATATATATATTAAAATTTATCATATCACTGTATTCATGTCATATGGTAGTCATATCTAGTATTTACATTTATGTTTTATAAAACAATTTATTTAATATTGTCACCAATTCTGTCTTCGTAGTCTTATTCATGTTTGGCAGTTTTGCATCCTTATCTAGCTGCTCAGTGTTTACCAACAGTTAGATATAATGAGAACTATTTCTGCATTCAACATTTACAGTAAATTGTCTGAAAATTACATTATACCAGTCATTCAACATATGTTGAATTTTGAATGGAAAATGGAAGTTTATAGTTGAAGTGGTAGCTTAAGATAGCTTAGTGATAAAGTGACCGTTGCTGTGAAAAAAAGAAAATTGGAGTAGAATAAAGTTAGTGCAATAAATTAAGCGGATCAAAGTGTTGGTGCATAAGTGATAATCCATGGATGTAGGCTTCATTGAATTTGCTATGTTTGTTTTGATTTTTAAAATTTCTTTTGAAATTTTTTAAAAGAAAATGTTTGAAATCTTCAAAAAAATATTCACAATTCTACTTTTAATGATGTGGCAAGATATGTGTCACCTTTGATTTGTTACGAGAGACCCAACTCTTATGCTACATGATTGTGGGTATATGTGTGGGTCTCTAGTATTACTTTATATTTTTGGAGACGAAAATAATTTTGTAAAATTTAAAAATATCTTTTTGGTCTTTATTTTTTTCAAACTAATTTCGATTTAAAAAAATCAAAAAACTAATTCCAAAATTGAAACTAAACTAAATTACCGTCTTGTGCTTGGCTCAATATTTATTTTTGGCTCTTTAATATATTTTGTTTTTGGTTACTATACTAACACATATATAGCAAGTGCTTTTTATTCCTTAGTTATTTTATTTTTTTAAAATTTATATATATAGATATATGAGACACAAAATAAGTAATATTGCACTGGATTGAGAAACCAAGGAAATTATAGTAAACATTAGAATACTAGAATGGTTGCCGTTATGGTCTACACCTCTTACAAAAAATGCATGCTGTCTGCACTTTATCATAATAAACAAAATTTAATTACAACTTTTGTAACAAATTCTACAATATGTTATGCTAACTTTTCTCATCAAAATGATTTGTGACATTTTTCATCACAAATAGTTCATTAACACTTTCACCATACTGACATATATACCACAATAGTTCGTCAAATTTACCTTAGAAGTGCACACCTTAAATCTGACATTCATAATTTGTATCACAAACTGACATAATATATGACAAATATTTGTAGTTTATCACCAAAAAAAAAAAAAAAAAAAATTGTGATTTTTCTATAATAGAGGACGTGCATAGTAACAATTCACTATTACAAATTACACTTTTGGCGACAAAAAGGAACTTAGTAGCCAAAAGTGACATTTTTGGTGACTAAAAAATTTATTAGACGGTGTTGGTTGAAGATTTAGCTACTACATTATTTTGGTCAATATATATTATTTATTGGCGACTGAAAAAATTTAGTCGCTAAATATGACATTTTTGGCGACTAAAAAATATAGTATAGATTTTAAGCTACTAATTCTTGTTTTAGTCGCCGTATACAATTATTTGCCGACAAAAGGAAGTGTAGTCGCCAAATAACATGCATATTTTTAGGGTTACTCTTTAATGGCCAAATAATTTTGTCGGCAAATATAAACTCTTGGTGACTAAAAAAATTTAGTTATTGTATAATCAATTATTGCTGATAAAAAATAAAAATAAAAAAGAAAAAAACTTAGTAGCCAAATGGCTACTTTTGGCTACGAATATGTTTGCCACCATTACTCAATCTTTGGCTACAAAAGGTTTAGTCGTTGTTTATTAATATTTGCCAACCAAACAATTTCATCATCATTATCAACAACAAACCAATAAGAAGAGGCAATGATAAAACATATTAAGTAGGATTAGTGAGACACATGTGGGGTGTTCCATCATTAGCTTGGGCAACCATGGCAAGCTCAAACTGCCTCATAGAAATTGAAGGAAAAGATAGTATTCCAGGAGCTGTGAGATTCTCCTGACTGCCTTTTATAAGATTGTTGGTGGTATTTGTAGTAGTAATAGTTCCATCTCATCCTGTGTGTGTAATCTCCATCTCCATTTCCATCTTTTCGTTGTAAACTTGATCTGAATATTCTTCATTTGTACACCCAGTTCAAAGTTTAGGGTTTTCACTCAAGTGATACATGTTTTGTGAGACATGTCTTGTTTATTAGAAAATTGTTTTTGTATATCATTTTCACTGTTGATAATGGGTTTTGTTTTCTATTGTTTTTGTTTCCAGACTTTGAATAGGTTTTGATGCGTAATATTAAGAGACTTAGCGAGTAGTACAGTGTTTGGATACTCTGAAGGACTTCATTCTGATGTGGAAAAGGTAAGCACATGTTTTCTATGAAATATTCACTTTCCCTGAATTGATTCTAGTAAATTACATGGTGGAATAGAGTACTTAAATGGTTGGGTTAACATAGAGTAAATTAGCACAACAAGATTGTGTAAATTTTATGAAGCCCAACAAGATTATTAATGCAATTCAATTTCATTCCAACCTGTTTTGAGACTAGGAATTACATAGATTCATTTAAGTTAATTGAAAAAAAAAATAATAAAAATAATCCAACTTAGTCGAAAAAGGGTGTTCGGAGGGCAAAAATGAAAAACAGACCCCAAACCACTCTATGCACATCATGGGCAACATCCTTGTGACTAATAAGACCTGTGGGGAAAGACGAGATGTAATTAGCACACGTAGGTTAGGAGTTGGAGTAAAAAATGCCTTAAACTTGTCAAAAAAAGGCGTTCCAGGGGCCAAAATGCAAAACAACCCCCAAACCACTCTATGGACACCACGGGTAGTTTCCTGATGACAAATAGGACCTGTGAGGATAGATAGGATGTAATTAGCACACGTAGGTTAGGAGTTGGAGTGAAAAATACCTTCAACTTAGTTGAAAAAAGGCATTCAGGGGACGAAAATGTAAAAAAGCTGCCGAACCACTCTATCGATGTCAATGGATGCTTTCTCATGACACATAGGATCTGTGGGGATAGACAGGATGTAATTAGCAACCGTAGGTTGGGAGCTTGAGTTAAAAATGCCGTAAACTTAGTCGAGAAAAGGTGTTCAGAGGGCGAAAATGTAAAACAGCCTCCAACCCACTCTATAGTTGTCACCGGTAGCTTTCTCATGACAAATAAGACTTGTGGGGATAGAAAACAAGTAATTAGCACACGTAGGTTGGGAGTAGGAGTAAAAAAGCTTTAAACTTAGTCGAAAAAAGGCATTCAAGATGAAAATGTAAAACAACCCCTGAACCACTCTATGGATGTCACTAGAAGATTTCTCATGACAAATAGGACCTGTTGGGGACAAACGACATGTAATTAGTATACATACATTTTGAGTTAGAGTTGAAAACGCCTTAAACTTAGTCAAAAAAGTCCATTCGGGGAGCTAAAATGCAAAATAGCCCCTAAACCACTCTATGGATGTCACGCGTAGCTTTCTCGTGACAAATAGGACCTATGGGGACAAATGGGATGTAATTAGCAGACGTAGGTTGGGAGTTGCAGTAAAAAATGCCTTACACTCAAACGAAAAATGGCATTTAGGGGACAATAATGCAAAATAGCCCCCTAAACCACTCTATAGATGTTACGTGTGGCTTCTTCATGACAAATAAAACTGGTGGGGATAGACAGCATGTAATTAGCATACATAGGTTGGGAGTTGGAGTCAAAAATGCCTTAAGCTTAGTGAAAACGTAAAATAGCCCCCAAACCACTTTGTGATTATCATAGGCAGCTTCCTTGTAACAAATAAGACCCATGGGATAAACGGCATATAATTAGCACACGTATATTGAGAGTTAGGGTAAAAAACGCCTTAAATTTAGTAAAAAAATACTGTTCGGAGGGTGAAAATGCAAAAATAGCTCCCGAACCACTCTATGGATGTCACGGGCAACTTTCTCGTGGCAAATAGGACTAGTGGGAATAGATGGGATATAATTAGCACACGTAGGTTGAGAGTTGGAGTAAAAAATACCTTAAACTTAATCGAAAAAAGTCGTTTGTGGGGGCAAAAATGCAAAACAGCCCCTGAACCACTCTATGGATGTCATTGATAGCTTCATTGTGAAAAATAGGACTTGTGTAGATAGACGACATGTAATTAGCACGTAGTTTGGGAGTTGGAGTCAAAAATGCCTTAAACTTAGTCGAAAAAAGGTGTTCGGCGGGCGAAAATGTAAAATAGTCCCCTAACCACTCTATAGATGTCACGAGTAGCTTCCTCGTGACAATATGGTGTAATGTTGGTTATGAAAAGGCTAGGGGAGAGGTTTGTGCTTTGTAACATATATATATATATATATACTGCCATGTGGTAGGTTGTATTATCCAAATATGTAAAAAAATGATGAAACAGAAATTCACAGTGATGGCAACCTTAGGTGCTTTGTTTGGTTCTTGAGATTAGAAACAAAGTGAAATTAAGTTGTTCTGTAATCTTTTCATCTAAATTTAACCAATTTCAATTTTTCTTGCTTGCAAACTAATAAAGACCTATGAATCATGCATGTACGTCTTTATAAACATATACAAATATATATACATATATTCGTGAATGAAATAAAATAATCATGAAGTTCTTGAAAGAAGACCCAAAACACTATTGTTACAATTAAGCTTCTGTGTTGGGACTATGTTATTGGAGTCAATCAATCAATATGCAAACATCTTCCACATTGATTGAACTTGGAAGATTGACAAATTAATGAAAGACTAATGAAACAGAAATCCAAAAAGATGGCAACCCTAGGTGCTCTATTTGGTTATTGAGATAAAAACAAAGAAAGTGAAGTTAAGTTATTTTATAAATTTTCCAACATTTTTTCATATTTTCTTGCTTGCAACCTAAAAGCCCATGAATGATTGAATTCGTACATGTATGGATCTCTATAAACATATATATGAGTTACGTTATTCTTCTATGAATGTAGCTCAGATTCTCCGTAGACAGTGTGATATTATCCTCAAATGCTATATGGGTGTAATTTATTTATTTATTTATTTTTGTAGATGACTTTTGACATGGACTTATAGATATTCCATTTTTGTGTACAGAAGACAATTTACACTTTTGTATAATCTCACGTTTTTTGGTCATCCTCTGTTTTTTTGTGGAATTGTATTTATCGTACAAAATATTTTTGGTAGGGTACATAATACTTTTGGCATTGAACAGATAATTATTGTCGTGATATATAGATCAACTTTTGTCGTGGTACAGATTACCATGATAATTTGTACCATGCCAAATGGTCATTTGGCATAGTAGTAAATATATTTTTGTGTATGGAGGACATGATTTTCATATGATTATTTGTTTTGTATGGAATTATTATTTTAAATTGGAATATACTTGGTTTGTATGGAATTAGACACTTAAAGTTATTTATTTTTAGATGGTTGGAAGTGAAATGGATGCAGATTGTGGAATGGGTGATAATATATGTATTGTTTTGTTTGTACACCTTGTACAAGTTGCATGGAATACACACAGGTTGTGGTTGTGGTTGTGGACAAATTAATTATAAAAAAACATAAAATGATGTTTTTGGCGACTAAACAATTGGTAGCCAAAAATGGAGTAAATATTTTTAGTGACTAAATAGTTAGTAACTAAAAAAAGAATAAAATGAAAACAAATCTTTTAGCGACTAAATATTTAGTAGCCATAAAAAAAAAAAAAACTTTAGGTGACTAATGATTTAGTAGCCAAAAAAAAAAAGAACGAAAAAACACTTTATTTGGTGACTAAATATTTAGTAGCGAAAACAAAAAAATATTATACCTTAGGTGACTAAAATTTTAGTAGCTAAGCAATTTAAGTTTTTGGTTAGTCGCTGAAAATGTCATGTTAAATTTAATTGAAAGCTTTTGGCGACTAAAAAATTAGTTGCCAATTGTGAACTTTCAGTGACTAAATCTTTTTTAGTCACCAATTACCTTTCCTAACAATCATTCAACGACAAAGCTGGCGACCAAAAATTTTAGTCGGCAAAAGGTTTGGACAACTAAAATATGACTTTTGGCGACAAAAAATTTAGTCACCAAAAGTGTCATTTGTTAAAGTGGTTTCATGCCAAAATTGAATTTGTTTATGTTCCAAAAGTTTCATCACAAACAAATGACTATTTATTTGGAATTGCATAGATGATTTTTTTTTTTTTTTTTTTTTTGGGGAGGGGGGATGGGGAGACATTTCTGTCCCTGATTCATTTTTAATGCACAATATATAGTGATTTCAGCTTTGACACGATCCATTTGTTATTCTGGAGCTCGGGTCTTATGGTTTCCAAATATTGTTCACATCTTTTCCCCTTTATTCTTGCTTGAGTTTGGTTATTGTGTTGGTTAGAGCATGTTTGGAATAGGTTGGTTGCTTAGTTTTCAAACCTTTGTTGCCTAGATTTTTGCTTTTCGCTCGAGCAGCACTTCTTGCGCTCGAGCGGGCTTTGCAAACTCTCAATACTTTTGCAGGTCTGCAAAACTAGTAGGAGAGTGTATTCTACGCTTGAGTGGTTCTTTCTGTGCTTGAGCAAGCTTAGCTGGAGCGGCCCTTCTTGAGTTCGAGCGATGGTCTATCCTCTGCAAAACTACTAGATTTGTGTATTTTGCACTTGAGCGGTCATTTCTTGTGCTCTAGCGGAACAACTTATTGTGTCTGATGCTTGACCATCAACTCTTGTACTCGAGCGGACTGTGCGTATATCAGTTCGCAGCAGCCTACTTTTTCATCACCATTTCATCTTTTTTCTCTCAAAAACACTAGATCGGGACTCTCTCTCACTCTAAAACTCCCCTTCTCTATACATTTTCACCTAGATCTAGTGATCTCTTTATCCGTATGCCTTTGTGAAAAAGGTAGAGCATCTCAAGAGCTTTGTTTTGATCCGAGTAGAAGTTGGTTTCGGTGTCTTTGAAGTTCCTCCATTGTTGCATTAGTCTTCTAAGCTTAAGATAGACTCTCTATGAGTTTTAACTTGATTCTTTCTTGATGTGTAAGATACATTGGGTTTTGAGTTGATTTTAACAAACCTAGGATTTGGGGTTTAAATTCAAAAGAGGGGTTTTCAAAAGGAGGTCTTGAAAATAGTCATAGGAATGAATATGAACTTGTGTTGCTTTAAAATAGATGATTTAGTGGTTGGAATGAGATTTGGGAAGAAATGGGATTTTGTCCTAAAATGTTCAAATAATTATCTTGCATAAATAATGAAATAAAATATGGGAATATGAAATTAAATGAATGTTTATATAAGTGGTAGAGTTGGATGTGTGTCATCTCCCATCTACAGAAATTTGGATAATTTATCTGTTGTGAGATTGTATATCTATTTAGAAATATCTGTTTTGGGCCTTCGGTGAAGGATGGTTATGATTATTATAGAAATTGCATGAAGATTAGGTAAATTGAAACTAATCTCTTATCGATTATCATTGAATATGACTGTGTTTAATACATTGTATATGTATGATATTTGGGAGGAGAAAGGGGATGTATTCAATGTTTGGGATGAGAAAGGGGATGGACTCCATTAAATTAAGTTGGCCTATGTGTCCTCGGTGTAAGTCCCGAAAACTGCGCATATACATGGGTGCCAATCCCGCAGATGAAATTTCCGTAAAATGAAAAATTAAAGTGTTTGTGTATAATGGTTGTGTAGTGAGAAAAACACTAAGTTGTAGTCTCAATTGGGTTGTCTGAATAACAATGGAGGTGACTCATAAATTAAGAAAATATGAAACGACGTGAAATGAGCTGATATAAAATGGATTGGGATGTAATATTTGGCATAATGTAGTTATGAAAGAATAGTTGTAAACAATTTTTTATCTTGAATATTGAACATGCGCATCATATTTATAACTTTGTTAAAGTTCATATATTGTGTGAGATTATTTCTACTGGGTTTTGGCTCACCCTACTTGGGAAATCATTTTTAGATACTAGCGATATGCCTCCCCTAAGGACTTAGTTTGGGAGGGTCTGGGAGCTGAAGACTCTGTTTTGTTATTTTTGTATTTACTCTTTGTATAAGCCTATGGCTTTATATATATGGAGTTTAAGACTCCCTCTTTTGTTGATGTTGGAAATAATGGTAATTATAGGCTTATTTTGGGCTAACTTGTAGTCCAAATTTGAGTGGGTCCACCACGTCTTTTGAGGTGGGTCTAAAGAGGTGACGTGTTCCCTACCACATGGCAAGTCACATGGTGAAGACAGTTCATCAAAACCATTTATGAGTAAATGGGAACTAGACGTCATTTTTGGATTTGTGGAATAGGAAATTGAAGAAGTAAAATGTGGGTTTCCTTGAAATGATTATCCCACATTAGAAACTTAAGAGAACTTATGTGTATATATAAGTTATAGGTGGAAACACTTGGGTTAGGCCTTAAGTTTGTAGACAGGAGGAGTTATGGATAAAGTGACCTTTAGCTCAAACCACCACATGTGCGCACGCTGCCGCTTCTGTCCGACCGGCCGGGCACAAGTGTGGGTTGTGGGTCGGGTCGATTCTAACAATAATTTTTTAGACAAAGTTTATTTGAATTTTTCTAAAAATTCTTGTGGGAAAAATTAGGTTGCGTTTGGTAGAATTTTAGAATTATGATTTGGAAATAGAGTTGTATTTTGAGTTTGTGAGTTTTGGAATTATGATTTGAATGTAGAAAATTTGTTTGGTTATGAGTTTTAAAAGGAGTTTGAATTGAGTGATATGACATATGATATTGAAAAGTGGGTGTTTTAAAAAGTGTTTTAAAAAGTGGGCGTGAAAATAATTTTCTAAAGTTCCAACCAAACAACACACTCAAACTACGGGGCATAATTAAACTTCAAAAGCTCTACAAAACAGAGCCTTATTTTTTCTGAACAAAATTAATTTAAATTTTGCGCCAATATTTTCTGTCCAAACAGAGCCTTTCTCCGGTCCAATTTCCAGCGGTCCAGTAGGTTCAAACAAGTTACGGTTGCACCAAAACAGATTCGGTTTGCCAAACAGATTCAAAACTGGGTTCAAATAGTTTTGCATCTGTTCAGTTTAATTTCTATATCTGTTCAGGTTGTTTGCACCTGTTCATTTCAAAAACCTACCTGTTCGGATATGTCCAATAGCCACCATTTTGCCTATACATTCAGATTCATTTCCAGCTGATTTTCACATCTTGAAACATCCAGAAAAAATTTTCTCTTTTCGATTTTGCTCTTTGTGTCCATTGTTCTTCATATCAGTTCTTAGGGAAAAATTCAGAGAGTAAAGAACACAGGTTTTGTTCGCTGTACAAATTGTTTGGAATGCTACTACAATTTGTGTAGATTATTGTATCCTGGGAGATAAACATCATTTATCCGTAAGCACCAAAGCAGGGCGAATCTGTCTTAAGGACAGAGTATCACACACTCGACTTGGTCTAATTTTGTACTTATTCATTTCGATAAAATAAATTCTGTAAGTAATTTATTTTACATTTGTTTGATTTGTTTCAATTTATTTATTGTACACAGAAGATTGTTCCAACAGTTGTAACCCAGCATAGTCTTAAAAAGTGATAAGCCTGCAGGGCATTATTTTGTTGATCATTATATTGATATCACATGCTATAAATTTAGGAGAGAGCTTATGAATGTATATCGCATACGTGCTCTTTTGTAAATCAACTCTGATTGATGAAAGATAACTACTTTATTTACGTCATTGCGTATATGTTGTTGGGGCCGATTTATAGCATTTATTCCAGGGCATTACACAATACCATGAAAATTTCAAAATACATGAATTTTTAGGCATAATTGTATGATTAAAAGTGCATTAGATCAAGAGGCCGCACATTAATTTTGTGAACAAAAATCTTCAGTAATAATATACAAACAGAATGTTTATACAAAAATGTTACACATAATAATTTAGCATCTTATGATCCCTTCATTTTCAATTAAAACACCAACTATTATTTTTATAATTTACAAATACAATTATCATATTATTCTAAATGTATTTTCTGTATGAATTTTATATTTTACAAATCAGTTTGCAAAAAACTTATGTCAACACACAAATATGTTAAATAGTTTGAAATACAGTTCCAATGCATAGTTATAACGTTAGTATGGGGGAAGACTGGTAGCCCCTTCCAATGGGGACCCAAACCCAAGCGAGATATTGCAACAACCTTTCCTTTCATACACCACCCACCCTTTATTTTGCATTAAATTGTAGTTCCTGTTTACTTCTAAGGATGGTATAAAAGATTTGCATGAAATAAATGTTTTCAAAAGGTGAAGTCTACAGCTAAATGCACCCGTTTGGTGCCAGCTAAAAAGTTAATAATAAAAAAATAGAAATTAAAAGTTCTATTTTTTAAATTTTATATAATTAATAATTTTTAATTTATTTAACTTATTTTTTAGTAACAAATTGTAAATAGAAACTAAACCAAACAATTTAGCGCAAATTGTTAAAATTAAAAAGCTATAACCAGCTCATATAACCTAGACCACATATAATCTACCGCACAAATTGTTTCCATACCTCTTTTTAAGTCTAAAAATTGATACTTTAACAATATAATAACGGAAAGGAAAATGATACAATGTGCATTTTTGCACATTTTAAGAAAAGCTATGATTTTTGTGATAAAAATTATAAATTTTTTGTAATGAAAATTACAACTTTTGTGATAAAATTTATTAATGGTGAAGTTCTAATGTGTACTTAAAAGTTACCTATAATTAAAGTTATACTTTTTGCGATATAAAATTATACATTTTGTAAAAAGTAAAAAATTATATTTTTTATAAGGTGAAAATGGGACAGTAGCTTTTCCCTTTACAATAATTGTATTAGTCGTTGTAATAAAGAAAGAGCTAGCTTGTACCACAAAATAAATAAATAAATCAAGACAAATGTTAACAAGTGCCTATACTTGTTAATATTGGAATGTGAGTAAAGGTGTTGTGAAAAAGTCTAAATATATTAAAAATATTTTAAAATTCATAAAAATGTATTATATTTAGTGATAAAATCTACACTTATATTTTATAGAGATCTTGTTTGATGCAGTTTTTCATGAAGTGTAAACTGAAAGTATTTTTCTTTTAACTTTCAGATAATTAATTTTTTAAAATTTATTTCAATTATTTCTGCTTATAAAGGTCTTCTTTAGTTAGATTTAGTAAATTGAAAATTGATATAAAAAAAAAAGGAAGATTGTAGACACCCCATTTTTGACCGACCTTAAGACTCAGACGTCACCGATTGAGCGCTTGGTGATGTTGCATACTGTGCTCGTTCAGAAGTCTCAGAGTCGCGGCCGCGCGCCTTGCCTCCGAACTTCCGAACTCTCTTCTGTGCCTTGCCTCGGTTTGCGAACCAGACTCGGTTTTTTCTGTTTTCTTCCCTGAGGGGAGGGAGAGGTCCCGTAGACCATCTCTCAGTGGCCGTGGGCTACATTTCGTGGCCGTAGGCCACTTTGCCCATTTCGGAGCCCGGTTCTCGGTTTTCGGAGCCGTCAGGCCGTGTGCCTCGATTCGAGACCACCCAACCATCTCCGATTCCTCCGGTTTCTGGCATGCATCTCATTTACTCCCTTTCAAGGGACACTAGGGTCTTAGATACCCACTTCGTGGCCAAATACCACTTCGATTAACGGCGGTTTTGGGATCGGCTGCGTGTTTTGGCCCCCGAGCATTCGTTTTGCATCGGTTTTTGTTCATTTTTGGCAGGTACGTCTGTTTTATCATAAGGAAGGTCACTGGAGGGTGGGAGGACAACAATTTTCTCAGCAACCAGTTATGCTCCTCCGGCGCCCCCCGGCGCCCGTTTTTCTTACTTCCGGGCTAATGTTGAACACCCTAGGGCCATTTTCTTCGAGCCAAAACCACATATTTGTGTTGTACACACATGGGAGGACCCTAAAAACACATGGCCGGACAGTAATTCTTCTTTTCATTTTTGACCCTCTCCTAAAAGTGGCTTGTTGTCTCTCTTGGTTCAGAGTTGCTAGATTCCAACCATAGGGACTTGTTGTACACACATGGGAGGACACTAACCTTTGGTGGCCGGCCAATAATTCTTTGTGACCCTTTTGACCCCTAGCCGGCCGGCCATGGGGGGTGGCCGGCCGGCCACTTGCAGCAAAAGGGCATGGCCGGCCTGCATCCTTAGTTTGAGTTCATTACAGCTGTATAGCTGTTTCTCCAAAATATCTTTGCATCCGGGAGATATTTTGGGAGGGAAAGCTTGGGTGTATTTCCCTCCTCTTTTACACCCCCTTCTTAGCCTTTATAAGTGGCTGGCCAGCTCCTTCGTTAGGGTTAGAAAAACTCCCCTTAAGAGTTCATATACATTGGCTTACATCTCCCTCTCCAAAAACCTCCAAAATCCTTAAGTTTTGGCCTCATTTGTTCATCAACACCAAGCACTACCTTCACCACTTCCATTCCAGCAGCAAGGGAAGATTTTTCAGAGGCTAAGAAGCAACAAACTCAAACCAAGAAGCAACCAAAGTGTAGTCTTCAAGGGTAAGTCACTATTTCCCCTTTTCTAGCACTTTTTTGCCTCATTTCTTAAGCCTACTTGCTTATTGTTTTGAGCTCCGACCTTAACTGAAACTATGTCTATTTTGATCTATTCTCAATGTTTTTTCAAGGGCTCAACCCTGTTTGAGCCCTCTGTGATGCGCTTGCTTCAATATCATCTTGTATGTCAATATTTTGCATGCTTTTTCTAGCCTATGAGTGATCTGTTTTAGAGCATAATGTAAACTGAAAGTGGGCCTATTTTGAGACCCTCTTCAACATTGAAGAAGGGATCAACCCTTTTTGGCCTCTCTATCATGCACTTACTTCATAATCTCTCATATTTACCGTAAATTTGCACGATTTGTTTGGCCTATGTGTAGTCTGTTTTGGAGCATGTCATGAACTGTGATTAAGATTATTTTGTGTCCCTCTACAACATTGTAGAAGGGATAAACAACCTTAGGGGTCTCCATGTTGTGCTTGTCTTTATATCTCTCTTTGGCCCCCATTTTTGCATGCTTTTTAGGCCTATCTAGCTTCTGTTTTCGGCCATGAGCAGTACTATAAAGAGTCATATTTTGATCTTCTTGA
Source organism: Camellia lanceoleosa (assembly GCA_025200525.1). Lineage (NCBI taxonomy): Eukaryota > Viridiplantae > Streptophyta > Magnoliopsida > Ericales > Theaceae > Camellia > Camellia lanceoleosa. The sequence continues at coordinate 49,082,667 of CM045767.1, forward strand.
CCTATTTCATTAAGGGTCTTTTCTGGTTTGATGAATGTTTGGGGTACCTCATGTTGTAGCCTTTGTTGGCTTCATTCTTGCATGACATTTTTAGCATGTTTACATACTGATTTGGGGGATGTCATCTACTGTAAATGTGAATATTTTTGGCCTCTCATTAGTGTTGTAGAGGGGTATTTTGCTGTTTGGGCATTGAATGTATCACTTGTTTCAATACCCCTCTCTTGGCTCCCATTTTTGTATGCCATTGTTGTCCTATCTATGCTCACTATTTCGCCATGTCTTGTACTGTAAAAAATGCTATTTTGGGGCTGCCTTGCTACTGTTTTGCATGTCATGTACCAATTATGCATATTTAGTATGGCTGTAGGCCATTTCGGGTGCTTAATATCGCATTTCGGGACCATTCCGCGCGTTTCGTGTCATTTCCCCACCTTTCGGGACTGTTTTGCATCATTTGTGAGTGCTGAAATTCCATTTGCATGTTTGCATATCATTTTCCATGTCATTTCATACCTTTATGTCGTTGCCTCGGTTTGCGTGCCCATGTGCGCGCACTTTGAGGCACTTCATTTTCATCCTTCGGCCTCTCACGTGGGTGTGGCTGAGGCTCTCTCATGTTAGTGTAAGCCCAATTTGCATTTTCCATGCCATTTCATACCTTTATGTCATTGCCTCGGTTTGCGTGCCCGTGTGCACGCATTTCGAGACACTTAATTCTTTATCCATCGGCTTCTTATATGAGTGTGGCTGAGGCTCACTCATGTTAGTATAAGTCCATTTTGTATCCTGCATGCCATTTTAGTCTTATTGCATTCCGTATGCCATTGCCTCGGTTTGTGTACCCGTGTGCACGCATTTTGAGGCACTTCATTTTCATCTCCCGGCCTCCCGTGTGAGTGTGGCTGAGGCTCGCTCATGTTGGTGTAAGCCCATATTGCATCGCGCGTCTCATTTTAATCCTGTTGCATTCCGTATGCCATTTTCTCGGTTTACGTGCCCGTGGGCCCGTATGTGGGCCCGTATTTCGAGATATTTCATTTTGGTCTCATTGTATGTCATATTTTAGGCTGTTTCATGCCTTTATGTCATTGCCTCAGTTTGCGTGCCCGTGCGCACGCATTTCGAGGCACTTCATTTTTTTATCCGACGGCCTCTTATGTGAGTGTGGCCGAGGTCCACTCGTGTTAGTGTAAGTCCAATTGCATTGCATATGCCATTATATGCCTTAGGATCATCACCTCGGTTCACGTGCCCGCGTGTACGCATTTCGAGGCATCTCATCTTTATAACATTGTGTATGTTAGGATTGCATATTAGCTACGTTTCATGCATATCATGCATATTGCATCGTGTTCGGGATAGGAGTTAGCCCGGACACGGGAAACGAGGCACGTTTCATACTCCGAGTGACGGAACGGGTCTCAATTCCCAAGTCACCGACACTCCGGATTACCCATGATGGAGTTAGGTTTTGTTGTAGCATTCATCTGCATTCATCCCATATTGAGTTGTGCAATCCGATTCCTCGACTACCATGCATCGATATGCGTGATTGGTGGCACGAGGATCGAGGCATGCATATATTTGTGAAATACATTGCTATGCCCCTCTCCTGCTCTCTGTTGCAGCAAAATGAAGAATCAGCAACTTTTAAGAGTCTGCACGCATTTAGAAACATCACAAGCAGAGGCTAATTGGGGCATCGATGGATTTCATGAGGCGATCAACATACATCATTTCATTATCCGGGAGAGTCAAAGCATTGCTTGCACGCCAATTTTACAACTTTCTTATTTAATTTGATAATCAATTAGGAATTTGTATATTTATTATTCGGACTGTATATTTATTTCGGACTGTATTATTCTTTTATTTCGGACTGTATTATTATTTATTCGGACCCTCTGAGCGAGGGTATAATTGTAATAAGTGTGGGTGAGTGTGATGTATGTCTTCCAACCCCACGTCTTTCTTTCCTTTTATTTACCCGCTTACAATGGTTAGATATAGGGCATGTTTCAATTAGCATAACAGTATGACAGCATGTTTGCATCATTCATCTGTTTTGCACGCACCGGGCTCGGCGCATCATACAAACTGCATTTGTATTTCAATTCCAAATTGAATACGTGTTAGTTGTAGCATTCCATATACCATGTTTAGAATAGCCGAGCCTGTTATATTTCGCATCTTCGCATGTGTTGCATTAGGCAATTCTGTATGTTTAGGATCATGCATGATTTCTAATCGAGCTTCTATTTTGACGTGGAGTACTCGGTAAGTTTTATGCTTTAGCATCCTTGCATGCGTGTGAGTGATTGCCATGAATAGCATGCTTACCATGAGGCTAACTGCTTATGTGATATAACTGCCTTGAATGCCTGTGGGTGGAGGTTGAGTTACTTGAATTGGAACAATTCATCAAATGTTCGTTTTAAGCCCACTAGATAGTGGCAAAATCACGTTTTTCTAAGCCCACCTGAGAGTGGCAAGCCCACGTCTTAGCCTACTTGCGGGTAGCACCATCAAACCATTTTCAAACAAACAAACATGAAATGTTTTGTTCCAATTCAGGCGATTCAGTCTATACTTGTATGCTGTGCGCATCACATAGTAACCTAGGCTAATAACCGGAATAAGAACTCACAATGTTTTCAAAATCAGATATCACGGTTAGTAGAGGCCGGTCTTTGACCGGCGAAAGTGCTCAAGTGACCTTCCAATCGTACCCAAGTTCAGTGAGGCAACTTTAGTGATGACGGACACGTGGCCTTTGACACCGAGTCGGGGTTTCCTAAATTTCCCATTTAAAAATATTTAGGTGGCGACTACATGTCTGGCGGCGATCCATGTTTGGCACTTCTTTCAAAAAATCTGTTTTCAAAACGATTTGCCAGATTTGGACTCTTCGGTTCAAGATTGAGAACCGTGACACTTGAGTCCTTCGAACTGTAGTGACCCAATATCGAACCAGAACCGGAGGGGGGGGACTCGCACTCCCCTTTCCCCGGGATGCGTTCGGGGACGTCTACAAAGATAAAAGCACTTCTCCCTTAACTTTTTCAAAAATCTTCTTTTTTTCAGGTTTAAATTTTGAATAAATTACAAATACACCTCTTGAGGTTTGTTTAAAGTACAGATTGTTTCATATGATTTGAAAAATTAGAAATATCCCATTGTTAGAATTTTTTATTTAACAGAATTAACTAAAAAAATAAAATTTATAATTGCTCTCCTATATACAATAATAAAATTTTCTAAATTATTAATTAAAATATATTTCTGACATCATTAAAAATTGTTAATTGATTTCATGATTTATTATTAAAAAGGACGATTTGTTATAAAATTAGAAATCTCGTGGGATGGAATGTAATTTTCAAAACTACAGGAGCTGATTCGTATTTTAATCAAACTTCAGGGGATGTATTTGTAATTTATCCATAAACTTTTATATCTCATAAATTGTAAGAATAAATTACACTAAATATTCTAACACAAATTCAAAATAAAAAATAATAATAATTAAAAATAAAAAGAAAAAGCTATAAACAGTTCTACAATTATACTTACACTTCTGTAAAGTAATTTATAAATTATAAGTAAAATTTCCACCAAATATGAACCGAAGTCTGGATTATCCAGTGAGTAGCAAGGGTGACAAAAAAATAAAGAGGATTTCTCAATTTGTAAAATGTCAAAAGTCAATGAAATGAGGCGGTATTGGGGGTTCCGAAATGATTAAATTCTAAACTTTAAACACAACTATGGGTGTATATAATATGAGAGGTGTATAATAGAATTTTTTAAGAAAAGATTATGGTATACACCTTTTAAAGAATGAGTATCATATGTACTTTATAATTATGAAAGAAAATGGCATAATTCCGTACTTTCTGAGTTATAACTAAAAAAAATCATAATCAAACATAAAAAAAAAAAAAAATCATAATTAAATATATCAAAATAATATCATAACTAAAAAAGAAAATTAATCATAATTAAAAAAAAATTTCATAACTAAAAATACATATAATATAATGTATATATAATAAAATTCTCCATATTATTAATAGTTTAGATAAAATATGAGTTTTTCACTTCGTTGGGCAATTAATTCAGTTGAAATGAAGCTCACGACATACTTCTTTCACTTGGTGGTTTTAAAATTTGAGTGTGGGCCAATTCTGAAAAAATCTATGGTAATTTGTGATTCGAAATAGATTCAATTATTATAAATCTTAAATATAAAAGACAAATAATCCAAATTATTTAACACATACAAAAGTGATTTATCTTGTTGTTTCACAATCGATAAATCAACACAAAAGATTTTAACACTACAAGAAAATACACTTTTGGCGACTAAAGTTTTCGTCGCCAAAAGTAAGGTTTTTAGTCGTTGAAGCCTTTTCCTGACTAAATATTTTGGTTGCTAGATTTTTTGTGGGAAAACGGTCGGGGAAGGTTTTGGCGACTAAAAAAAATTTAGTTGCCAAAAGTCCTATAAATGGCTACTAATGTTTTAGTAGGGAAAAGTACGAGGTATTGGCGACTAAGTATTTTTTAGTAGCCAAAAGTCATAAATTGGCGACTAAATATTTAGTCGCCAAAAGTTTTCAAATAAAATTAATTTTTATTTTCAGAGACTAAAACTTTTAGTTGCCTAAAGTATCATTTATTATTAGCTACTAAATATTTAGTCGCCAAAAAAAATTAATTTTCATATTTTTTTTTAGCTACTAAACTATTTAGTCGCCTAAAGTCTCCTACATTTTTTACTATTAAATTTTTAGTCGCCAAAAAATCTTTGATTTGTTTTTGGCTACTAAATTTTTAGTAGCCAACAAGTTTTATTTTGTTTTTTTGGCTACTAAACATTTAGTCACCAAAAACTTTATTTAGTGTTATTTTTATTATTATTATTATTAATTTCTGCACAACCTGTATTTATTTCGTACAACCTGCCCCCTGTATATAAACAAAACAATACATATGTCTATTTCTATTTCTCTTTCAACCATCCAAAAATTTGGTATTGTAACATCAAATTCTATACAAACCAAATATAATCCAACCGAAAATAATAATTCCATACAAACAAATAATCATACAAAAATGATGTCCTCTGTATACAAAAAGAAATATCCACTAGTAATCTATACCACCAGAAAATAACTTCATCTCTATTGGATCAACAACTATTGTAGTAATTGGTAGTGGAAAAGCTCGAGTTTGTAAAAGTCTTCCAGTAACAAGGTCCCATACCTACAATACGAAAATAAGTCATTTCGAGAAACAAAAATACTCATGCTAGGAAGATATTATTATGACACATTTAACATAATTAAATAACCTTGCATGTGCCATCAAGGGAGCTTGATAAAAAAATTGAACTTGAGCTTGATAAAACATTTAACAAAAATACTCATGCTAGGAAGATATTATAAAGAGCTTTTTCTTTGTCAATACTTGTTTGGACTTTTCATTAATATAATCATGACATTTACCTAACTAGTCTTTGGATGCATATGATTAATAAGATAGGAAAAAGTAAGAAATGTCTCACTCAAAAGGATTTAGGGATATTCAGGTAAATAAGAGAAATCGAGCTAACTCAAGAAGATAATGATTCTTCGTTCAATGACTCTATTTTGTTGAAACTAGTTCAACATTACGTCAATTACACACGATGGCATCGGCGTTTGGGCTGCCCTTCCTTTGGTGTTTTAGAGAAGCTATTTCCTAACTTCGGTTAAACATTGCCATAGGAGCAGTTTATGCAGGATGCATGTAAATTTGCAAAACATAAACACTTTGTTTATCCACATATACAATCTCTGATTTACATAGAAATAAATATAATACAAGTTCCTATGACCGGATACTAAGTCAACCACAAGCAAGATAATAAACTAGAAGATATCTAGCTTTTGTCCCAAAAACATAGATTCTTCCATCGATAAGCCGATTTAGACACAAGTTGATTGAAAAGCGATAACAATGAAATTGGCAATGGGCTAACTTCGCATCACCATTAGCCTCTTAGTTGACTGTAAGTTTGATCTAGGTAACAACTCTTGAACTCCAGCAGAGGTCAACCAATTCATCATTGTTTCACAAGTAGGCTGTGCCATGGTATAAGACACAACCCAGAACATACCAATTGATCTATCATCTAGGTTTATGTAGTGCCTGTTTGGCAGAAATTATTCTGACTTATTTGACTTTTCACAATTTAAGCTATTTTGATGTGTTTGCTTTAGCTTATAGCTTATAGCTTATAGCTTTGTGGAAGTCAGAAATCAGCTTATTCTTTGAGTGGGGCAGGAGATGCTTTAAGAATAAGCTGGAAATCAGCTTAAGCTGAAAGTTATAAGCTATAAGCTGTTTAGGCATAAGCTATAAGCACTTTCCCACAGCTCTACCAAACAGGACTTATGTGATCCGCTTAAACAGAAACAAAAATGTTAAAAGGAGTTAATGAAGAATCATATAGAGGCATGACACTGAATTAATAAACAATTACCATAATAATGCTTCAGAGCCAAATGCAAAAGATGATATCCCAAATATGGAATATCAAATCCTGCTCTTTGAAGTAAAAGGCTAAAACAAATAAAGATTAAATGAATTAAAGTTATAGCATATAATAGTTTTATAGTTTAAGAAAATAAAAGTAAAGTAAAATCTGATAGAGGCAAAATCATGCCAAACGAAGTCGGGGCATGGTTGGAGCAAATCCATCTATAACTTGCCTCTACATCCATCACACTAAGTTGGAATAAAACATGTGTTCTTAAGCAATGTTGGTCTATAGGCTATCATCAAATTATGAAAATAAGTGAAGAGTTTTTTTTCCATAAGGATGGCAATTTAACCCTTCAGTTCAGAACCCGCCCCTTCTGGGACAAGCTTCCAAAGGTATTAATTGGATTAGAGCCAGGTAATAGGAATAGGATTACAACCCAAACTCGGTTTGGGGTGGGGTTGGGAGTAGGGAGCCCCTGCCCCAATCCAAGTATACATAACAAAATCACTTAACAACCACTCTACCATCATGGAAAAACAAGTACCCCTTACCCATGTGCCTACAAACTAAAGTAAAACATTGGCATCAAAACATATTAAAAATGCATCAAAACTAACAAAAACACTATGAAACACACAAGAACCATAAGTTGTTTCAACACTTATCAGGAATCCCTAACAAAAGTTGTCTTTGTTTCTTATTTTGTTATTAGGAAAAAAAAAAAATTGTAAACGAAGGAAATATTTCACTATTAATTGAACATATAAGAATGCTAAAATGAAGAAGGGGATAACATTCCGTCATTTGTCACAAGTCCTATTTGGCATGGAGAAGGTGTTAGGTAATGCCACCCGGCGGTTAATTTTTTACAATTTTGCCTCAAAACACCCTTTTTCAACTAACTTTTGGGCATATTCAACTCTAAATCCCAACATATGGGTCCAAATAACATTCTGTTAGTTGTAACAAGTCATATTTGGCATGGGGAAACTGTTCGTGTCGGCCACATGGCTAATCAAGAGCTGTTTTGAATTTTCACCCCCGAAACGCCATTTTTCGACTAAGTTTTGGGCGTATTCGTCTCTAAATCCCAACCTACGGGTCCGAATAACATTCCGTCATTTGTCACAAGTCCTATTTGGCGTGGGGAAGGTTTTCGTGTCGGCCACACGGCGGTTCGGGGGTTGTTTTCAATTTTCGCCCCCGAAACGCCCTTTTTCAACTAACTTTTGGGCGTATTCGGCTCTAAATCCCAACATATGGGTCCAAATAACATTCCGTCAGTTGTAACAAGTCATATTTGGCATGGGGAAGCTGTTCGTGTCGGCCACACAGCGGATCAAGGGCTGTTTTGAATTTTCACCCCCGAAACGCCGTTTTTCGACTAAGTTTTGGGCGTATTGGTCTCTAAATCCTAACCTACGGGTCCGAATAACATTTCATCCTTTGTCACAAGTCCTATTTGGCATGGGAAACGTGTTCGTGTCAGCCACACGGCGGTTCGGGGGCTGTTTTCAATTTTCGCCTCCGAAACGCCTTTTTTCAACTAACTTTTGGGTGTATTCGGCTCTAAATCCCAACATATGGGTCCAAATAACTTTCCGTCAGTTGCAACAAGTCATATTTGGCATGAGGAAGCTATTCATGTCGGCCACACGGCGGATCAAGGGCTATTTTGAATTTTCACCCCTGAAATGCCGTTTTTCGACTAAGTTTTGGACGTATTCGTCCCTAAATCTCAACCTACAGGTCTGAATAACATTCCGTCATTTGTGAAAAGTCCTATTTGGCATGAGGAAGGTGTTCGTGTCGGCCGCACGGCGGTTCGCGGGCTGTTTTCAATTTTCGCCCCTGAAACGCCCTTTTTGAACTAACTTTTGGGCGTATTCGGCTCTAAATCCCAACATATGGGTCCAAATAACATTCCGTCAATTGTAACAAGTCATATTTGGCATGGGGAAGCTGTTCGTGTTGGCCACACGGTGGATCAAGGGTTGTTTTGAATTTTCACCCCCGAAACGCCGTTTTTCGACTAAGTTTTGGACGTATTCATCTCTAAATCCCAACCTACGGGTCCGAATAACATTCCGTCATTTGTCACAAGTCCTATTTGGCATGGGGAAGGTGTTTGTGTTGGCCACATGGCGGTTCGCAGGCTGTTTTCAATTTTCGCCCCCGAAACGCCCTTTTTCGACTAAGTATAGGACGTATTCGGCTCTAACTCCCAACCTACGAGTCCGAATTACGTTCTGTCAATTCTCATAAGTCCTATTTTTTATGGGGGAACTATTTGTTTGAGCCACATGGTGGTTCAGGGGCTGTTTTGATTTTTTGCCCCCAAAACGCCATTTTTCGACTACGTTTAGGACGTATTCGACATTGTGTGAGACAGACAATTACTCGCCAATACATTTTCATATCCTAGTTAAAATACATGCAAATTCAATCCATATGACAAGCTAATTAAGTAAATTTGTGTCAAACTAGGGAGAAAAAAAGACCTAGAGGCATGCAAGGAAATATAACTATGACTCAGAAATCTTACATGAACTCCAAGGTATGCACTGCAGAGTTTTAAATTGTGTCGAAGACAAGTTACTCCTCCAGTCCCAGTAGCAAGCATTAATTCTTCATTGCTCCATCTATTCTTTAGTGGCCTTGGGACAGAATTTGAAAAGCAATACCACATATACAAAAATTAATTCATAAATAGCGCACATATCAAATATAGACTAGTCAACTTATGTATGGTATAGCAACAGTAGGGAAACAAGAAGGAAATAAAATCAGAACATTCTTTTGTTTATGTCATTCAGCAAGGAAATACATTGCTTGGTTTGTTTGTTTGTTTTTTTTTTTTTCAATGAAGAACCTAGTTTTCGTTTTCTTCATCAATTTTGCTGATTCCAATGAATAATTTGTTGAAATGTTTAAATCGACTCAAAAATTCATTGCAAACTGAAAAAGCAAACCATTTCACTTCCACGTGACATCCTAAAACACATTTCAGAATAAACAAGATCAAGGAAATTTGCAAGGAACTTTGACACCAACCTGGCAGCATAATTATTTCGAGAATGGAATGCTTGATACTCTAATGGACATATTTGCCTAGATATTCTGCTTCGGTCATGTAATTGGAGGTCCAATTGCAACAAATTTAGTTTTAAGTCGAGAACTCCACCATGGAAAGTTAAATAGATAGGTATTTTGGAATAGCATACAAATTTCAAGAGAATGCTCATTAGATGGTACATGACAAAAGGCGAGGAACCAAAACTCACCTCGGATGAAGCCAGAAACTGATACATTGCACTTTGAACATGACATGAATAGAAAATTGACTTGTTTTTTTTTATAGGCCTTGTTTTTATATCAAAATTGACTTCAATCCCTGTAAAATAAAACAAAATAAAATAAGGAAATGATATAGAAGATCATTTTCTAAACCCACTTTCTAGAGCACACAAGACTAGCATCATGATGTCCCATTGAAATCAAAACCAATTTGATGCATTTTGATGTCCCATTGAAATCCCCTTCCATGATAAGACCACAAAAAAAAAAAAAAAAAAAATAATAATAATAAAAAAATCCACTTCAAATATCTTTAGCTCTTTGACCCAAGAATAACAAGTGCTTGGTATCACATTTCCCTACACATTTAGTCTCTTAAGTAAATATACATACTTGGGAAGTATTGCTTTTGCTTTCAAGTTTAGGCATTGTAATATGACATAAGATGCAAAGAATGAACCATACCTCTCCCAAGATCATCAGGATCTGCATGCACAACCACTGCCCTCCCCAATATGGAATGTTGCCCACTTAGCTACGGGTCCGAATTACATGCTGTCAGTTCTCAAAAGTCCTATTTATCATGGGAAAACTATCCGTGTGAGTCACATGATGGTTCAGGGGCTGTTTTGAATTTTCGCCCCTGAAACGCCCTTTTTGGGCCATGTTTAGTGCGTATTCGGCTCTAACTCCCTACTTACGGATCCGCATTACATTCCGTTAGTTCTCACAAGTCCTATTTGTCATGGGGAAACTGTCCATGTGAGTCACATGGTGGTTCGGGGGCTGTTATGAATTTTCGCCCCCAAAACGCTCTTTTTCGACTAAGTTTAATGCATTTTCGGCTCTAACTCCCAAACTACGTGTGCTAATTACATTTCATCTATTGTCACAGGTCCTATTTGTGACGGGGAAGGTGGCTGTGACATCCGTACGGTTGTTCAGGGGCTGATTCGCATTTTTGCCCCCGTAACGCCCTTTTTCGGTTAAGTTTAATGCATTATTGTCCTATTGGAATTCAAGCGAAAATCATTTTCTTAACTCAAAATTTTTAACTAGCAAAAGGCTTTTCAATGGAAAAATTTTCACTGTGGGGAGTATGTAAACTAATCAAATATAGCAACAATTTGAGTCAAAATCAAAGCCATAAATGCACACCCACAACCATACAAACAACACCAATATCAGCTGCACATTTCAGTAAAGAGAAACTTTGCATTGAGAAAATGCTTCAGAAATTTTAATGTTATTATCTAGATCATAATTAACACTGTCAAGTGTTGATATCCTGGTTCAAACAGCTAAACCATTAGTCATTTAGAAACTGAGAATAATTGTAAACAAACAGATCAACATGTCAATCCATTTAAAAGAATAAAATAAAAGATCATGAACCTCTTGCAGGCTTTCCTTGGTAGATTGGGCAGCATTGTTGGCCTTGTCCATCATCTGGTTGCCCTTTTGTTGAAACAAATATAACAAACATCTGCACATCAGTCTTCTTTTTTTCTTTTTTCTTCTTTTTCTGTGCTCTTAATCTCATAACGAGGTGAAAGAGTTCTGACTAACTAAACTAGCTAGTTAATTATGTGCATCAATTAATATGTGCCATGGATGTTGAGAAGTACATAATTGGAAAATAAAAAAGATAGAGAAAGCCAATTAAGCTCACCTGGGCTTGGCCCTTGGCTTGGCCAGCTTGATAACTCATGTTCTGTGAACTGTCCATTTTTTTCAAACTTCTTGGTTCTTGGTGTAACATATAATATATGCAACTATTGCTCAAAAACTTTAAGTTGTATATATACCAGAGTTACTGAAATTTATAGTTTTTGAAAGCAATCCATTGCTTGACATGTGTACTAACCATGTGGAAGGCAATTGGACAGGTGTTACCTTCTGCTGAAATTTAGGTTTTTGTCATTGGACAAGGGAGGGAGATGTTGTGGAGATCCATTATTCACTATCATCAGTTATTCTATTCAAAGGTGGTTGAGATTTTAAAGGAGATTTGAAGAGTTACATTTAAAGAAAGGGTTCTTGTTAATGGCTTATGATATACATATAACAACATTGGAAGTTGTAGCCTTGGGAAGGGAGAGCTTTGCCTAGATTGAACCACTGATATATTTAATTAAACATGAATGGTTCGAAGATTTTAATTAAGCTGATTTTTGTTGAAATGCATAGGAAAGATTTATAGGTATTCAGAGCATATTTGGTTCATTATATGGCATAACAAATAAAGCATATTTAAAAAAAAAAGAAGTTGTGCTTGTCTATTGGCACACTTGTATATCTACCTAGTGTCATTCAAGAAGGGAAAAAAACAGAGCCTGAGCATCAACAACTAAAATTTCCTCTCATCTACTGTATAACTCCGAAGCAATAGAAGGGGAAAAAATAGAGCATGAGCATATATAATCTATATCAATCTATACTCCTTAGAGGAAGAAGTGTAAGCATATACAATCTATATCAATATACTCCTAAAATTTTCCATTAACTTACCTACTAATAATATTCTTAAATTGTTCAGCACCTTAAATCAATTGCTATCTACCTAATCATACTATATATATACACATATAACTCTACTCAGCAATTTAAGCAGTTCTTCACGATTGCTTAAATAGAGCAACAAAAGTTTGGAATTAAACACAACTTGGACCTCATATGTGCTTCAAATGTAGAAAAAGAGTAAAACCCTAAAATGATTTTATCAAAATCCTATAGCATCAAAAATAAAATAAAACCCTAGATCCGAGATGGTGAAATGGGGAAATAGAGGGAGAGAGAGACTGAATGTGGTGGGAGGGGCCGTGATGGTGGCGGCGGTGGCGAGAGGCATGATGGTCGTCGGCGTGATGGCGAGCGCGATGGTTGGTGGTGGAAGTTCGATGGTAGCTGATAGCGAGGATGGTGAGTCGGGATAGTGAGGGTGAGGTTTGCTAGTGTTTGACCACGAAGTGTATATCGTGTGTACGTGTGTGTGAGAGCGAGCAGTGTAAATAGATCGGGCGCCAAAAATAATTTGTTTCCCTCTAAAACAAATATTACCACCTTTAGCGACTAAATATATTTTTGGTCGCCAAATAACAATAAAATTCTTTTTTGGTGACTAAATTTTTTTTTTGTCGTTGAAAATAAGCTTTTGGCGTCTAAAATTTTGGTTGCTGTAGACAAGCCTGCGGGGGACCTCGCTACAGCTCGGACTCGATTGTGTGTCATGGTTCTTAATCTTGAACCAAAGAATCCAAATCTGGCAAATCGTTTTGAGAAAACAGATTTTTAGAAAAGAAGTGCTAAACATGGACTGCTTTGCCAGATACAGAGTCGCCACCTAAATATTTTATTTTTGGAAAATTTAGGAAACCCTGACTCGTTGCCTAAGGCTACGTGTCTGTCATCACCAAAGTTACCTCGGCTCGGGAACTTGGGTATGATTGGGGAAGTTCACTTTGTGAGCACCCCCACTCGCCCGGTCAAAGACCAGCCTCTAATAATCATGATATCTAATTTTGAAAACATTGTGCGTTCTTATTCCGGTTATTAGCCTAGGTTACTATGTGATGCGCACAGCATACAAGTATAGACTGAGTCGTCTGAATTGGAACAAAATACTTCATGTTTGTTTGTGAAAATGGTTTGCTACTCGCAAGTAGGATTAAAATGCGGATTTTGCACCCTCGGGTGGGCTTAGAAAACATGATTTTGCCACTGTTTAGTGGGTTTAAAACAAACATTTTGATGAATTGTTCCAATCCAAATAACCCAACCTCCACCCACAGGCATCCAAGCAGGTATATCACATAAGCAGTTAGCCTCATGGTAAGCATGCTATCATGGCAGTCACTCACACACATGCAAGGATGCTAAAGCATAAAAATTCACCGAGTACTCCAAGCCAAAACAGAAACCGATTAGAAATCCATGCATGATCCTAAGTATACAGAAATGCCTAATGCAACACATGCAAAAATGCAACTATAGCGAGCTCGGCTATTCTAAACATGGCATATGGAATGCTCTGACTAACATGTATTCAACTTGGAATTGAAATACAAATGCATTAGTATGATCTTAGGGCAGTGCATGCAAAAGCAGATGAATGAATGCAAACATCTTTGTCATCTTGTATGATAGTTGAAACATGCCCTAATCTAACCATCATAAGCAGGTAAATAAAAGGGAAGAAAGACGTGGGGTTGGAAGATATACATCACACACACGCACACTTATTACAACATTGCCCTCGCACAGAGGGTCCAAATAAATGGTACAGTCCAAATAATACAGTCCAAATATGTACAAATCCCTAATTAATTTACAAATTAACTAAGAAAAATAATAAACTGGCATGCAAGCCAGGGACTGTCTTGATTCTTCTTCAAATGATGAATGATGCATGTCCAGGTTGCCTTGTGCAGAAATCCACTGCGATGCCCCAATTAGCCTCTGTTTGCAATTATTTTTTGGAATGCGTGCCAAGCCACGGAAGACTGCTGATTCTTGATTTGCTGCAACAGAGAGCAGGAAAGGGGCATAGCAATGTATTTTCACAAATGTATGCATGCCTCGATCCTCGTGCCACCAATCACGCATTTCAATGCATGATGGCCGAGGAATCGAATTGCACTACTCAATATAGAACGAATGCACATGAAAACACAACAAGACCTAACTCCATCATGGATAATCCAGAATTAATCGGTGATCGGGGAATTGAGATCGTTCCGTCACTTTCGGTCTGAAAGCGCACCTCGTTTCCGTGCTAACTAACTCCTATCCCAAGCACAATGCAATATGCATGACTTGCATGAATGCAAACTAAGATACAACCTAACATGCACAATGTTATGAAATGGCATACCACGATGCCGAGGTAACATGGCATACACAATGCACTAATATACAACCTAGCATACACAATGCTATGAAATGGAATGGCATACACAATGCAATATGGACTTACACTAACACAAGTGGACCTCAGCCACACTCACATAAGAGGCCATCAGATGAAAATGAGACACTCGAAATCGTGCAGCGTGCCGCAAACCAGGCCGACCTAAAGGCACCGAAATGCCACTCTAACAAGATATGGCAAGACATGGAATATGGCACACTATCATGCAAATTTCAGTAGCAAAATGAGATGCAAAACAGCCCCGAAACATGGCAAAATGGTACCCGATGCATGGAACGAGTCCCGAAACATGAAATTAGGCATACAGAATGACCTATAGCTATGCAATGCATGCATTATTTGAACATGAAGTGTAAATACAGAATCAAGGCAGTCCCAAAAAAAGCATATTTACAGTTTAAATCAAGGCCAAACAGTGGGCACAAATAGGGCTAAACTAGCATACAAAAATGGCCCCGAAAGCAAGATAATGAAGAAACTAAAAGATGCTGGCCCTAAAAAGAGAAGGGCCCTTCTACAATGTTGAAGAGGGACCCAAAATATGATGTTTTAAAGTTTATGTCAAGCCACAAAAACAGACACAAGTATGGCAAAATTCCTATGCAAGAAATGGGCCAAAATGGAGTCAAAGAAGAAACTGATACATTCTGGCCTCAAACAGATGAAGGTCCTTCAACAAAGTTGAAGAAAGACCTAAAACATGTCTTTTTACAGTTTATGATCAGACCCAAAACAGTATACAAGTATGCTCAAAATGCTATGCAAAATAAGGCCTAAAAAGAGGTTACAACACAAAGTATACAAAATATGCTCCAAACAGTAATATACCTTTAATGAAACATGAAGAGAGGGTCAAAATAAGACCTTTTTCAGTTCGGACCAAAGTCCAAAAACAGAAGCACAATAGGCTAATAAATCATGCAAAAATGGGACCAAAAGATGGATATCAAAGCAAGTGGCACATGGAGGATTCAAATAGTGATGAGCCCTTCTACAATGTTGAAGAAGGGCTCAAAATAATCCTATTTACAGTTTATATCATGCTTCAAAACAGATTATACACAGGCCTAAAATGCTACACAAGAAATAGGCATACAAGAGGGATAATGAAACAAGTGCAAAATGGGGGCCTCAAACAGTGAGAGGTCCTTAAGGAAACATGAAATAGAACTCAAAATAATGCTATTTTCAGTTATGGCCGGAGCTCAAATATACAAGCAAGAGGGGCTAAGAAATGATGCAAGAATAGGACCAAAAAGAGGAGAGAAGGACTTACCCTTGAAGACTCAACTTTGATAGCCTCTTGGTCCAAAATGTATCACTCCTAGCCTCTAAAAAACCAACTCCAGCTGTTGGAATGGAAGATGAAAGGGTGGGGCTATGGGTTGGTGAAGAACCAAGGGTTTTTTTTTTAAGGCTTAGAGTAGAAAGAGAGAGAGATTTAATGTGAGAGCTCTAAACCAAAATGTTCTAACCCCTAAAACACAGCTGGGGGGGTCTATTATATAGACACAAGAGGGTGGAAAAGAGGGGGGAAAATGGGGTGGAAATGAAATTCAAATTTCCCCCCAAAATTGGCCTAAAAGGGAGATAAAGGGGCAAGTGATAGTAGGAGATCTCAAACCGAAGAGAGCCCTTCAACAAAGTTAAAGAGAGGCTCAAAATAAGACACTTTGTAGTTTATGACAAGCCACGAAAATAAATACAAGTAGGCCTAAACTATCATGCAAGAAAAGGGCTAAAAGAAGGGTAAAGAAGCAAGTGGCAGTAGGAGATCTCAAACAGCAAAAGGTCCTTAATAAAACATGAAAAGGACCTCAAAATATGACTATCTTAAGTTTGGGTCGGAGCCCAAAAATGCATAATGAAGGTTCGGGAGCCAAAACACGCAGTTCAAGGCCCCGAAAGTGGGCTGTTAGGCACCGAAAGTGGTGTCTGACCACGAAGTTGGTCTCTCAGACCACAGTGTCCCTCAAAAGGGAGGAAATAAGGTGTGTGCCAAAAATCGCAGCAAACGGAGGTGGTTAAGCGGTCCCGAACCGAGGCACCTGGCGGCTCTGAAAAATCGAGGCAGGGCTCCAAGCGGGAAGCGTCCTCGACCACAAAAGCGTAACCTCGACCCTGAGAGATGGTCTCTGAGACCTCTCCCTCCCTTGGGAAGAAAGCGAGAAAGCAGGGCTGATTCAAGCCGAGGCAAAGCACAAAGAGTTGAAGTCAGGAGGCAAGGCTCGCATGGGACCTCGCAACCTCGGAACGAGCACAATATGCAATATCACCGCGCTCAATCGGTGATATGCGTATCTTAAGGTTTGTCAAAAATGGGGTGTCTCTGGTTGCCAAAGGTAAAAAATAATTTTTATTTTTCATTCGACTAAATGGTTTAATAGCCAAAACTCAACATCTGATGACTAAGATTCTTTTTGTTCTTTGAAAATAAACTTTTAGCGACTAAAATTAAAAATTAATTTTTATTTTTCTTTTCGGCGACAAAATGATTTTAGTAGCCAAAACTTAATACGGCGACTAAAATTTTTTTGGTGCCAATTCTAACATTTTAGCGACTAAATTTTTTTAGTGGCAAAAATAATATCTGTTGACTAAAAAAATTTAGTAGCTAAATATTTTACTTTTGGCGACTAAAAAAATTAGTTGGTCGCCAATTTCATAACTTTTGGTGACTAAATTTTTTTTAGTCGCCAATTTTGGTTGCCGAATGTAGATTTTGTTGTAGTGTAACGTGTAAAAAATCACAATTGGAGCACCTCTAATTGTGATAAAAAATCACGGGTTAACAGCCACTAAACAATCCATTATGAAAATAATGAAATTACACAAGAGTACAAGCAATTACCCAACTCTCACTCATGAATTTACTTCCACTCCTTGTGTTTCTTCCACAACATCTTTGTCTCGGGATTGATTAGCCCAGTGTTGAATCCACAACACCCAAGTCGAATCCACCACATTGAGCCACTTCGAACTCCTTCAAAGCTTCCAAACCCAAAGTCTTTGGAATCCACCGATGAAACACTCTAGAGAAGTTGAATCGTGACAAACCCCTTGATATATGCAATTCAATCCATGTGAGGTGACAAAATCACAAAATCATCAAGGGAAAACAATAGATAGGCTCTCCAAATGAATACACAAAAGTCCTCAAATCTCAAGTTTTAGATCTTGAAGCTGTAACCCTAAAACATGCAACTTACGCAACTTTATACAAAACAGGGTCGCAAAGACCGCTTGAGCGTAATAAATACCATTCGAGCAGTGTGTCTAAGAGACGGTAGAACAATAAGTGACTTTGCTTGAGCGGTAAAAAGTTCACTCGGGCGAAGAATGAATCCTCCCAATGTCTCAGATCAAGTCTGAACTATTAGGCAAACCATTTCAGCGCTTGGGCGCATAATTCACCGCTTGAGCGGTCAGTGAACAATGCTAGGCACAAATGATAAAACACAAATGTGTTTTTCTGAGAAATTGACAAAATAAGGAACCCAACAATCTCCCTCTTTGGCAATTTCTAAACAAAACACTTCTAACAATGAAACCTATCAAACACACACTCCAGACACAAAGCCTAACCACTCTAAACAACTTGTGTGGTGAGCTACCTGCACAAATCACAATAAGTCCAACACAAACACAAGAGATAGATGGATACACATGAATATATGATTAGCAATGATAAACATGAATGAGCAATAACCAACAATCATGCTAACATTAATACTCCCCCTTTTTGACCATGAGACAAAGGAACAAAGCGATGAAAGGGAACCAATATCCAAAATGCATGATAACAAGTCCCAAACCCCAATAGATATCAAAGCAGATCCCAATATACCATCAAAAACTAAGTCCAAAATAGTAGCAAGGCGAGGCCGAAACATGTACAAGGTATCAAATAGTACATGACTAGAAAAGAGAAAACATATCCAAAAAGGGATAGAAGTCAGAGAAGTAGAAAAACCATCGCTGAAATGGAGGAGGTGGAGGTGGAGGTTGTTGCATCTGAAGATAAGAAAGAATCTGAGCAAGTTGAAGCAATGACTGATCCATCGAGTGCTTAATGGGGCTAGTGGTGGCCTTGAATGTAGTGAAATGAGCATCAATGGTTGTTTCGAAAGTAATGAGGCGTACATCAAAGCCATCTACGCGAGCACCCAAATTATCAAAGCGTTGTGACATGACCTACTCTAACTCGAGAAGCTGGCCTCAGATAGTATGAGCATGAACATACACTTTCCCCTTATTGGCTACTGCGGCATCCAACTCAACCTCCTCTGCCAACTGTTCCTCACCTGCAACAGAAGGACTGGCCTTCGAAGACTCCTCCCATATAGCCGTACAATGTGGCAAGGCCGGCGCCGCCCCAATCATAGAGCCAGGTCTGAGATAAGTCCGCCAGGGCGCTCAAGAGATACAACCCTAGAGTATTCCACCTGTTCGTAAACAATGTGGTACCGAAGAGGAACATCAAAAAGCCTTGGGTGTAGTGCTCGGTCTCCTCTGATGTCTGTAGCTCTCTCCCTCAGAAATGCTCAGTGAACCAGCTATATTATACCATCCCCAGTCAGAAGAGAGGTGGACGTGCTCCTAGTAGGTGTAGCCAGGCAACCTCCCACCGGCCCATGTCCTTATCGTAAGGGATCAGATTACCCCCTACTTCTACGCCCATGAGCATGGCAAAGTTGTAGGGAGTCATCATCATCTCCCTGGTGGTGGAGAAGTGGATGAAGTTAGTGGTATCCCACCATTGCTCCACCAATGCACCGAGAAGCGGTCGACTTGTATTATGGCACGATAGCCCCATATAGAATAAGTCGAAGCTAGCCTCGTCAATGATGTGGTGCACACTGGCAGGGAGCTCCATATACCAGTCCCTCCTGGATGTGGCTCTATAGCCCCTACTAGAGCGAGAGTCCTCCTGTGATCAGAATAGTGATATACAGTGATATGAGAATAGGTAGATGAAAAGGTAGTGTAAGAAATACAGTGCAAGAGTATGATTAAGACAAGAAATGTATTACAGTTGAAGTAGCTAATACAGTTAAACTAAGAAATGCAATGTACAGTGAAGAGAACGTGAGAATACAGTGTATACCTCGGTGGCGCCATAAGACAAATGGGAGTCCGGCTCTCGTAGCAAGAGGTCCTCTGGTGGGCGTTATGCAAATGCTCTAAAGTACCTGATACCCCTGAGAGGTAGCACATGTATTGAGGATGGTATGTTGCCGGATCAAAGGGACATACTCCCAGTGGTAATATCTTGGCTCAGGCTTGGCCTCCATCTCTGCCGGAGGTGGAATCTCGAGCGAAGCTCCGTCATGGGGTAGATCATCCGCCATCTAGAAAAAATATGCAAAAGTGGTGAAAAATGAAGAAAAGCGGACGAAAAAGGGAAACTTTGAAAAAGTTAAACCCTAGGAGAGAGAAAGTGAAGGGAAAAGTCAAAGTCGAGAAAAGTGTACAAAACTCGAGAGAAACTTAAGGAAAACAAGCCTAAAATGGTGAAACTCCAAGAAAAGGCACCGAAATCAAATTTCAATCGGTTCAAAGTGAAGGAAACAAAGAGGATTTAGCGAATAAACTTTGTGTGGGGTGTTGGAAAACACGTAGAAAGTGCGGATCTAGAGAGAAGGAGCACCTAGAGAGAGAGAGAGGGAAGAATTTCGAATATGGGGTTGTGTGGAAATGAAGTGCCAAGCCTTATATTTAAATACCCAAGCCAAAGAGACCAAAAAACCCTTAATCTGCCACGGGGTGGCTGACAGGCCACATTGGTGGCCGACAAAGGGTATTGAAGGTCGGCAGGTGGCCGACGACCTCTTTTTGTGGCTGGCAAGTGTCCTATGGCTTCCCCTAGAGTCCTAATGCTGTTTTGTGTCCTTGGTTTCCAAGAAGTGTGGGGGAATGTTCACTGTTGAGTTCAGAATGTCTCTGCGGAAGCTCAAAACTGTGTTTTTGGTGCGCGATGTTTGTCATTCGTTAACATGAACGAGGTGTATCCTTTAAACATATTGTAACTCTTCTAGGAGGTAAATCGAAAGTTTGCTATTGGATTTGTTTTGTTATGCTTTGTACCTTGCGTGGAATATGCATTTCATTTTGATGCGTGAATATGCATTTCTCCATTGGTGTATAGAATATGCATATTTCATGTATATGTATTTCACGTTATTGCATGACTATGCATTCAATGTGAATCATGCATGGAATATGCGTTTGCTCTTGAATCATGCATGCACTACAAGAAATTGCACTTTTGGCGACTAAAATTTTAGTCGCCAAAAGTCAAATACAATCATTGGCGTTTTCGGGACTAAATAGTTTGGTCACCGTCTTGGTCGCGGAAAGATCGTCGAGGAAGGTATTGCCGACTAAAAAATATTTAGTCGCCGAAAGTCCTAAATTCGCTACTAAACAATTAGTCACCAAAAGGAAATGTATTGGCGACTAATTTTCTTTAGTCGCCGAAAGTCAGCGATTGGCGACTAAAAATTTAGTCGCCCAAAGTTTTCAATAAATGTGTTTTTTTTCTTTTAGCGACTAAAATCTTTAGTCGCTAAAATCATGACTCCTTTTTAGCTACCAAGTTTTTGGTCGCTAAAATCATGGTACTCCTTTTCGGCTACTAATTTTTTAGTTGCCAAAAACTTCTTTTTTTTTTGCTACTAACTATTTAGTAGCCAATAAGTTCTCTTTTTATTTTTTGGCTACTAAATGTTTAGTCGCCAAAAGCTATTTATTAATTTTTTCAAAATGCATAAATTGAATATTTTTAATTAATTTGTAAATTATATGCAGTCCATTATCAATGCAACCTGTAACCTGTAAATATACAGAATAATACATCTATCAATTATCATCTAAATCCATTATAAGTAATATTACTCATTTCATTATCATATAAATCTAGATCAACACCAACCAAGTATAATCTCTCTAAATTAAATATTACATACAAAAACAATGGATTTCCAAAATAAAGAATTGTACAAAAATAAATGTCTTCCATATACAGAACAAATGCTCTTCGTACACAAAAATAAATATCCACAATAGCCCACGCAAAAGCAATCTGTTTAAAAAAAAAAAAAACCATTAGCACTTATTCAATAAAATTGACATTTCAAAATATAACAATTATAAATTTAATAATTCTGATATATTATACTTTGCAAATTATTGTGATCAAATAGACAACATGTTATTGTAAATGAAGTGCATGGTATGGTTCACCTAAATCAATGGCTTGCAAAAAATACCATTAGAATTTGAAAGGGAAGTGAAAGGCAAATGATTCATAGTGCTTTGTCAAGAAACTCAGGGTCACCCAACCTGGCAAAAACTCAGGGTCACCCAACCTCCAGTTCCTTTAGTGCTTTGTCAAGAAAAACTGCAATAGCAAACAAACAACATGATTAGGCTTTCCCGAAAGGATACTGAAGTATACATTTACAAGTATCAATGTTTACATGTCCGCATCTCTTAAAAAAAATTTGTCTCATAAACCACCAAAATAGAATGAAGTTCCAAAGTGGAAGCTTAATGTGAAAGAAGAAATTGAACATTTAAAATGGATGCTACTGAAATGCTACCAAACAGTTGTTTATGATCCAAACACAAATTGCTAACAAATCATTTGTCACCCTGGCATCAGCAACTCACTCATATAAATGCCAGAATAGTGGTGATTAATATCCAAAATTACTCCAACAAACATGGGAGGCCCAACTCCAATATTATTTCTTTCTTATAGGTGAAATAGAAATACACATTTTTTATTTCCATGAATCAACCAAAAATTTGGAAGTTTACACCTAAACCAAAATCTACATTTCTTTGTCACTGGTCAAATTTGTTGAAACTTAAGAATGTCAAGAACTTCATAATGAATTTACATGAAGATGAGACGTAAAAATTGGTTACAATTTTCATCAAAAATTAAAATTTTCATGCTCATATATGACATAAGAAATAAGTGATGCTGTATTTTATCAAAACTGTTATTCAATATACCCTATGCCAAAGTTGTTAAAGCATCAAGTGGTCCAACAAACTCCTAACTGACTTATCAAAATTATATCTCCAATATATATATATATATATTGACAATAAAATTCTGCTCTTCCCTTTACTTTAGTGCAAAAGAGTAAGTGAACCCATGCTAAACATTGCCTCTGTTTCAAAACTTGCTCTTGAAAAACAAAACCATGATTTGGTACTGATCAGTGAAATTACTGGACGAGATATCATGGTATGATGATCACCAAGCCTAATAAGGTGGAAAAGGTCCATCTACAAATAGTCAATAAGCATTTCCTGGATTTATTATATAGAAACAAGCTTTCACAAATATAAAGAGTAACATGGCAAACATCAACAATATACCCAAGGAACAGAGTGCCATATTCAATACATATGGTTTAAGATCAAAGATTTCAAAGGAAAAAAGAGAAAAAAATTTCAGAATACCTTGATCAGATATTTGTCACCCCAGATACGATCTCATAGAACCCTAGAGAAAGAAAGAACAAAAAAGGAATATCTAGAATTCCATGCCAAAAATTATCTGTAAAAAAAAATTAATCATTAGTATTGACCACATAGCATTGGCATATTTGAAATTATAAAAGAAAATTATATAATGCAAAATCTTTGCATTACCCTTATGGGTCTTCACAAGCAAGACTGTTACTTATATCAAGCACTCCTCTTCCATGCCAAAAGCACTAATATAGCATCTGAATTAAGTTTAGGGGGTATTCAACTCTACCTCCCAACCTACAGGTCCGAATTACATTCCGTCAGTTCTCACAAGTCCCATTTGTCATGGCGAAGCTATCCGTGTGAGCCACATGGTCGTTCGAGGGCTGTTTTGAATTTTCGCCCCCGAAACGCCATTTTTCGACAAAGTTTAGGGCGTATTCGACTCTAACTCCCAACCTACGGGTCCGAATTATGTTCTGTCAGTTCTCACAAGTCCTATTTATCATGGGGGAACTGTCCGTGTGAGTCACACAGTGGTTCGGGGGCTGTTATGAATTTTCACCCCTGTAAAGTCCTTTTTCGACTAAGTTTAGGGCGTATTCGGCTCTAACTCCCAACCTACGAATTCGGATTACGTTCCGTCAGTTGTCACAAGTCCTATTTATCATGGAGGAACTATCCGTGTGAGCCACAAGGTGGTTTGGGGGCAGTTTTGAGTTTTCGCCCCCGAAATGCCATTTTTCGACTAAGTTTAGGGCGTATTCGGCTTTAACTCCCAACCTACGGGTCCAAATTACATTCTGTTAGTTCTCACAAGTCCTATTTTTCATGGCGAACCTATCCGTGCAAGGCACATAGTTGTTTGGGGGCTGTTTTGAATTTTCACCCCCGGAACGCCCTTTTTAAACTAAGTTTAAGGCGTTTTTGGGTCTAACTCCTAACTTACAGGTCCGAATTACATTCCGTCAATTGTCATAGGTCCTATTTGTCAAGGGAAAGCTGTCCGTGAGAGCCACATGGTAGTTCAGGGGCTGTTTTGAATTTTCACACCCTAAACGCCCTTTTTCAACTAAGTTTAGCCCGTATTTGGCTCTAACTCCCAACCTACGGGTCGAAATTACATTCCGTCAGTTCTCATAAGTCCTATTTGTCATGGAGAAGCTATCCGTGTGAGCCACACGGTCGTTCGGGGGTTTTTTTGAATTTTTGCTCCCAAAACGCCTTTTTCGGTTAAGTTTAAGGCATTTTCGGCTCTAACTCCCAACCTACACGTGCTAATTACATTCTGTCTGTTGTCACAGGTCCTATTTTTCATGAGGAAGTTGGTTGTGACATTCGTACAGTGGTTCGGGGGGCATTTTGCATTTTCGCTCCCTTAACGGCCTTTTTCGGTTAAGTTTAAAGCATTTTCGGCTTTAACTCCCAATCTGCATGTGCTAATTACATTCCGTTTGTTGTCACAAGTCCTATTTGTCGTGAGAAAGCTGGTTGTGACATCCATACGGTGGTTCGGGGGCTTTTTTGCATTTTCACCCCCTTATTGTCCTTTTTCGGTTAAGTTAAAGGCATTTTCAGCTCTAATTCCCAACCTACACGTGCTAATTACATTTCTTCTATTGTTACAGGTCCTATTTGTCATGGGGAAGCTGGTTATGATATCCATCCATTGGTTGGAACATTTTGCATTTACGCCTCCTTAATGCTCTTGTTTGAATAAATTTTAACAAAAGCTACATAGGTTTGTCTCTAGGTATTCGATTCCTTTAATTTAACCTGATATCCAAGTACATTACAAAATATTCCTATTTCTTAACAAATTTCATTTATTTTCTACAATAGAATGGTGTGCACAAATATGCCATAAAACATTTTATTCCTATTTTCTGTATAGTTTTACGATTAACTCGAATTGGTAAGTATGTTTGTAGGTGAATGTCTAATTACACATATTGTCTACATATCTCATACTCATATCCTTATCCAAGTATAATATCTGACAATGATACTCTATACATTTAGAAAAGGATAAATTACATGAACCTCTCCTAAAGTTTACAAAAAATACAAGCATTAATTTTGGTACATTTAGTTACTAAATGTATCGAAATTAATACAAATAGTGCAAAGGTACATGATACTCCTACCCTCATCATCTCATAAAATCCACTATGCATGTAATTTTAGTGTGTAATGCATAGTTGAAACTTCATTCATCATGACTAATGCTATACAGTTGCATTTCAAGGAATGATAACAAGCATGTTTAGTGATAAATAAACTTTAAATATGCATGTTTTGTGATCAAACAAAAAGAATTGATACAAAATGATTTTTTTCCTACACACTAATAAAAGATATATTCTAATCATCTTTGTATACTAGTATGTATAATTTCAAGAATTATTGACGAGTCAACAAAGGCCACATACGGTTACTAGACCAAAACCTAAATAAATGGTTACCACATAACGGACCAGCAGAAGAACACCATTACTATCATCAGATGTTAGAAGTAGACAAGACTTACTCGATGCTTCAAAACTTTTCTGCCAATCAAAGGCAGTACAAGTGCAAGTGAAGCAAATGACTCAAATCTACAAAAGTTGCTCAGAGCCCAGATTCTACGTTGAAATCTCTGAGATGCAAGATACAAGGTGGGGGAGAGAGAGTAGCCATAGTCAAGTGGGAACTTGAGCAATTTGCTACACAATTAGAAGTGAAAAGGTAGGGGCTCGACACTTTTTGTTAAAAAGAAGGTTCCCATGATATATGACTTAGGATTTATTATCTTAAAAATTCCTCAAAAAAAAATCATAAATCAATTTAAAAAGAAAAGCACCCACTACATCGGCATGGGTATGTATGAAAATAAAACAAAATAAGAAATTTCCATAAGAATATATTTTCCTATAAAATCTAGAAAAGAAATCAACAGATCAAAAAACTTCCTGGTTAACCATAGCTGAAAGAAATTTATATGCATATTCAATTGCTGAGTATCCCCCTAGTATCAAAAAAAAATGTCCATTTGCCATCTAGATACACCACAAGAGGAAAAGGTCAAATATAAAGAGGAAAGATTCAGATTGGGAGAGGTTGATCAATAGCTGAACCCAACTCCTACTTAAGCTGAGTCCGGATCCTCTAGAGTGATATTTCCTAGAGTGATCTTAAAGTGATATTTTGGATGGTGAGATTTAATTCTACAAAAGTTGAGAGTATAATAATCATTTCACCTTCCAGCTCTTAAGCCCTAACCCTATCACTCTAAGATCATTCTAGGAAAAAATCACTCTAGAGGATCCGAACTCTAAGTGAGTCGACTATAAGTTTGTCAACTTGAACTTTACTGATCGACCTATAGCTTTGTTCAAAAGTCCGGTAGGCCTCTGAGTCCATTGAGCTGATTAATTCACATCCATACTCAAATTCGAACCAATTTAAATGCATATCCTACATGTGCCACAAATATACTCAAAGTATTCATAGTTGCAATTTCATTCTTCTAAACTTCATAAAAAATTTGTCATTAAATCCACTGTTTCTTAAATCTTTCTAATTTGCAGAACATGTACTTTATATTGGTAGTTTAAACCTGCTATGAATCTGTAATGTACATGTGTTCACAGATTTTTTAAGTTATATATATTATGTCTTTGTAGACGTCCCCGAACGTCCCGAGAAAAATCCCGTTTTGTTCATCGGGGCTTACTACAGTTTGGACTCGATGTCACGGTCCTGTATCTAATCTCGCAGAGTGCAATGCAAGACCGATGAATCATCAAAGAATCCAAATCCGGCAAATCATTTTTGAAAACAGATTTTTTAAAAGAAGTGCCAAACATGGACTGCTTTGCTAGATACAGAGTTGCCACCTAAATATTTTATTTTGGGAAATTTAGGAAACCTTGACTCGTGCCTAAGGCCACGTGTCCGTCATCACCAAAGTTGCCTCGGCTCAGGAACTTGGGTACGATTGGGGAAGGTCGCCGTGAGCACCCGCCGCCGATCAAGGATCGGCCTCTACTAACCATGATATCGAGTTTTGAAAACATTATGTGCTCTTATTGGGTTATTAGCCTAGAATTACTATGTGATGCATCTGACATACAAGTATAGACTGGATCGTTTGAGTTGGAACAAAACATTTCATGTTTATTTATTTGAAAGATGGTTTGATGGTGCTACTCGCAAGTAGGCTAAGACGTGGATTTGCCACCCTCAAGTGGGCTTAAGAAAACCTGATTTTGCCACTCTCAAGTGGGCTTAAAACTCTCAATTGGTGAATTGTTCCAATTCAAATAACCCAACCTTCACCCACAAGCATTCAGGCAGTTATATCACATAAGCAAATACCCTCATGGTAAGCATGCTATCATGGCAGTCACTCACACGCATGTAAGGATGCTAAAGCATAAATACTTACCGAGCACTCCAAGCCAAAGAACGAAGCTAATTAGAAATCATGCATGAATCCTAACTATGCTGAAATGCCTAATGCAACACATGCAAAAATGCAACTAAGATAGGCTCGGCTATTCTAAAATGGCATATGAAATGCAACAACTGATACACGTATTCAACTCGGAATTGAAATACAATGCAGTTAGTATGATGCGCCGAGCCCGGTGTATGCATGACAGATAAATGGATGCAAACATGCGAGCATAAGTATGCTAATTGAAATGTGCCATAAACTAACCATCATAAGCTGGTAAATAAAAGGGAGAAAGAAGTGGGGTTGGAAGACATGCATCACCCACACACGCACACTTATTTACAACATTGCCCTCTCTCGGAGGATCCGAATAAATAATTACAGACCGAATAAATAATTAACTACTCTAGCTAATTAAATATTACAAAACCCTAAATTAATTGACAAATTAGTTACAAAGGGAGGCCGCTGCAGCCCCGCCTCGGAATGCTTAGATGATGTATGCTCGATTCGCCTCGCTTGGAAACCCGTCGCCATGCCACTGTTGCCTCTGTTTGCCTTTAGCGCACCTCTGAGGCGTGAAAATACTTGTGATGCTTCTGGAACACTCCCATAGCACTGTGGGATGTCACCAACCATAATGCAAGTCCACCGACCACTGGAATACAATTATCGACCAGAAGTAGGACCACCGACTAGACTTTGGTAGCCGGCCAGCACTAAAAGTGGCTGACCGGCCATTTCTTCTGCTGAAACCTTTGGTTTTGTTACGGCGAGAGGATAGGCGATTGCATGGCAAAGCATTTTCAAGACAATGTGTGCATAGCCACTCTCCCTATCATGTAATGAACTCAAGGGAGTATGGCCCTCGGTCCTCAGGCCACCAATCACGCATTTCGATGCATGATGGCCAAAGGTGCCAAGTTTGCAAATCAATGTAAAATGAATGCAACGAAAACAAATGAATGCTACACACTCTATCATGTTGGGATCAAGAGTGTCGACGACCGAGGATTGCGGCATGTTTCGTCACTTTAAGTATGAACACACCTCATTCCTCATGTTTGGTTTGACACCCCAAACCAAACACAATGCAATGCATGTATGCAATATGGCTCAAATATGCAAAATGGCTTATGTATATAATATGAGGTTAATTTAGCAAAGCATGCCAAATGTAATGCAACCTAAACATGCAAATATACAATGTGCTAAGCACGCAAGATGCAATGCAATGCGACCTAATATGCAAGCTACGCTAATGTAACACAAACACACCAAGTATGCAACAAGGTTATGTGATGCAACTAGCTAAATGACATGCAATATAATAAACACGCAAACATGGTATAATGCAAGCATGCAACAACACACAAATGCAACATGTCAAACATGCAACTATATGCAAAGATGGGCTTACACCAAAATGGGAAGACCTCAGCCAATTCCAAAATAGTGGCCAAAATACCAAAATAAGGCACCAAAATGCGAGATAAACATACACACATGTTGGTCCATCAATTAGGCCACAATGCACAACCTTCAAACATGGCGAGATGTGATAAATATAAGGATATGGCATTACAATAAAATCTGAAATCACATGAAGAATGAGGCCAAATCGACTACACAATGCAAACATGGCATGTTAATGGAGTTAAAGCTCAAAAGCTAGCTCTGAGACTTGAACCATCACTATGTCAACCAAGCCCCAAATGGTCAAAGAGACTCAAAATAGTCTCAAGGAAGACCAAAATGAAGCTAAAACTCATATGGAACAAAGCTAAAACATGCTGTAAAGAAGGGCACGAAACAAGACGCATACAAGGCCCAAAAGGGCAAATGCACTACACCTCTTACAACCGAACATGACATGACTTAGGCAAATAAAATCAGAGTTATAATACAGTGAAACAAATCCCAAAACCCAATGAGAAGGTCTTCCAAAGACCAAATCATGAAGGCACATGCAATGGTCCAAATAAGGCGCATGAGACAACAACTCTCCAAAGTATAGAATAGGTGATAAATGCAAGTGTGTGGCCATGAAACATGGATTGAAATATGATGACAAGTGATGCCAAATCACTAAAATAGCTCAAATGAAGCATGCTAATGACTCACACACCCGAAGCCAACAAGCTAGAATGCGAAGAGGCTATATAAAGCATGGCAAGCATGACCAAATTGACACCAAACAGAACTTAAACATGTTAAAACATGACTAAAAACTTCACAAAGCTAAGTCAAAACATGCAAGCATGGTGGTCTAAATGCATGATGCATTTCTAAGCAAAATAGGGGAATGCAAGGCAAGTGTATGGTGCATGCAAGGGGTCAACAAACCAACCTAAAACAGAGGTAAACCATGACCAAATATGACTAAATACCCACTGAGATGGAGCCAAAATCGACTAAGCATGCATGCTACCCTTATGAGCCAAAAACACAAGCACATGAGACACAAAGGAAGAGGGGTGTCCCTCCCCTATACAAGACCTCAAAACCACTTCACCACCTCTGAAAATCCTCTGGATTTCAGTGGTGAGAAGGCCAATACATGAAAATTCCAAAACTCAACAAAGAAGGCACAAAAAGAGGCCAAACAAGGCCTAAGAGGGGGAGGACGACCCCTAACACCAAAATGTCCTTAAACAAACATCTTAAGCATGAAAATACAGAACTTTTATCAGATATACACTAAGCTCAAAACAACATGCAAGATAGGCTAAAAGCTAGTGCAAAAATGGGGAATATAAAGTAATAGTGCTCACCCTTGAAAAACACTTCAAGAACAGCAACTCCAGCCCCTTCTTTCTGATCAAAACCAACTCAAAACTCCAAGGACAACCTCTCAACACCTCAATAACCAAGGTATAGTGTAACACTAGGTGCTTTAGTGCAAAAATAAGAACAAAACACACTTTTGAACACTATTCCACACACAAATGTAGAGAGAGAGAGAGGAAGATATAGAGAGGGAGTGATATATGTGATATATATCTCTGATTTGCTCAACCCCTCTAAAGGAGAAGGGAGACCCTCTTTTATAGAACAAAACAAGGGCCTAAGCTTCTTGGAGAAGCTAAGACAAAGGGGTCTAGCTTCCTCAAGAAGCTGGAACAAAGGTTCAAGCTTCTTGGGGAAGCTAAGACAAAAGTTCAAGCTTCTTGAGGAAGCTAGAGCAAAGGGTTCAAGCTTTCCCAAGAAGCTAAAGCAAAAGGGTGCAAAGGGGGCAAATCCTCCATACACGTGTATGGAGGACATGTCTGTGTGCTCCAGCTGGCATGCACAATGCCTAAAACAAGGCAAAAAGAAGTCCCGACCAGAAAATATGGCCGATTGACCAAACAAACGGCTGGCCGACCAAAAGCAATGCCGACCGGCCATCACCAATGGTCGGTAGCAACAAAACAGGGCCGGTGGCCTCAAGCCAAGGCCGGTGAGGTGTGGGGATGACCAAAAAGCCATTCTCTGCCCTCAGAAGAAAAAACAAACAAGTTCTTGGTCCACAACCAAGCATAGAACAGGCAAGTTAAGAGATCCTGAGGCAAGGCGCGCGGCCAAGACCTCTGGAAACTCAAAACGAACACGAACATGGATGATCATTGAGTGTTCAAACGATGACGTCCAAGTCTTGAGGGCGGTCAAAAATGGGGTGTCTACAATCTTAAATAGAGTAGAAATGAACCCTATTATTCAACAAAACATGAGTCTGCAATGGCAAATTCATGAATCCACTATAACATTAGCCCAAACATAACTTGCTCTTTAGAAAACCCACATTTGCACTTGAAATTGAGAATTTCATTGCAATTTACTCTTCATCCCTTCCATAAGTGCTATGCAACATAATCAATTAAGAACGTATAATTTATCAAATCAGACATCGACTTAAATTTTCAATTGGTTTTTACAAAGTTAACAAGATTCAAAAAAATTCTAGAAATAAACAATTAAAACTAACCAAAATTATCACAAGGTTCCATTTCAACATCATGAGAGTTAATGTCCATTCATGGCTGAGGTTTTTTTGAAACGCCC
Source organism: Camellia lanceoleosa (assembly GCA_025200525.1). NCBI lineage: Eukaryota > Viridiplantae > Streptophyta > Magnoliopsida > Ericales > Theaceae > Camellia > Camellia lanceoleosa. The sequence continues at coordinate 49,114,407 of CM045767.1, forward strand.
AATACATGTTTATGTACCCACGAAATTATGAAGTTTATATAATGAACACTTTTTGACAGTTGCACATAAAGAATAGGTGATCCTAATAATGGAGGTAAAGTGAATATATACATGGACATATAGTGGCTGCCATCAATTCGTGGACATACTTTTGGAACTAAGAAAAAATAAAGAAGCAAGTCATGCATTTCTACCTGTGAAAGGAATGGAACAAACCTGTTTAGCCATGCTACAAGCTTTCTCTGATGCATTTAGAATCTCATAGTAGAAAGCCGAGAAGTTGAGTGCCAACCCCAACCTCATAGGGTGAGTTGGAGCAAGATCAGCAACCGTAATATCCTTCACAGTTTGACCAATTAAAAAATAAAAAAATAAAAAATTGTCAATAGCAATTCTTAGGTATATTAATGAGTAGCATGTAGAATCATCATCAATCAATGCTATTTTACAAATATGCACAGGTCTCAGATTTAACTCTCCTTAGGTTCTAATAAACTCTTTGGAGTCACATTTTAGAAACCCTAAAATGTCCTTCAACCAATCAGAAAAACGGGGGAAATAGAGCAGAATGTCCTTCAACCAAACCTATTTTAGAAATCAACATGAAATTTAACTGAATCAAGCATATAAAACCCTAAAGCAAGAATCAGAAATGGAGGAAATAGAGGAAGGGGGGGGAGAGAGAGAGAGAGAGAGACACACACACACACATACAAACACACACACAGAAAGAGATAGATAGAGAGAGTATGGAGAGATTTGGAGTGAGAGAAAGAGAGACATAGACAAACCAAGAGTGAACCGTGCCCTCGCGAGAGAGAGAGAGAACCTATGATCTATGGCTATGGTGGTGGTGATTTGCAGCGGTGGCGGTGGTGGTGGCCGTGGCCATGGCGATGTCCTCCGTATGGTGGGCTGCAGTGAGGTGATTCTCAGTGAGGTTTGGTGAAGGACAGTCTGTGTGTGTGAGAGATTTGAATGTTGTTTTTTGTAATAGAGAAAGGAGTGGGCAAAATGAATTTGGTATTTGGCACTCTAAAAACTGTTTTGGCTCTAAAAACTTTGAACCTTGGCGACTAATTTTATTGTTTAGTTAGCAAATGAACGCTTATTAGCGACTAATTTTCCTTTTGGTCGGAAAAAAGTAACATTTGCCGACAAAATCTTTTCGTCGCCAAAGAGTAACCATAAAAATATGCCATTTTTTAGTGACTAACATTTCTATTTTCGGCAACAAATAATATACGACGACTAAAAAAGGATTTAGTAGCCTAAAATTTAGACAAACAGTGACTAATATACTTTTTAGTCGCCAAAAGTAACATTTTTTCCAACTAAAAATAAATTTAGTTGCCAATAAGTAATATTTCTCGACTAAAAAAGTTTAGTAGCTACATCCTAAACCATTGCCGACTAATATTTTTTTTAGTCGCCAAAAGTGATATTTTGGGTGACTAAAAGAAATTTAGTCGCCAAATTTCATCGTAAAAAATGCAAATTCTTGTAGTGATGTAATATGCATTCGTTTTGAATTATGCATGGAATATGCATTCGCTCTTGAATCATGCATGGAATATGCATTCGCTTTTGAATTATGCATAGAATATGCTCTCGTTACGAATCATGCATAGAATATGCTTGTGCTTTTTTTTTTCTCGCGTAGAACATGCCATTAACATTGTATCTCGGTTGTTTGTATTGCATAGAACATGCATTCCTACTGAATTACACTTGTTAGGTTTCTTTCTTAGAAATGCATGATATTGTATGTACGGCTCATTCAGAGGAGTTCCAGGTAAAATCATTCGTGCCCTCCGAATCACATCTTGCACCTCTTCCTTCTCTCGCGTGAGATATGTTAGGATTACTCCTTTGATTAAAAACATTCGTGTGCATCTCGGTGTACACACCACTCCTTCGGTTAAAAGCATTTGGGTGCATCCCGGTGTTCACACCAACCCTTCGGTTAAAAACATTCGGGTGCGTCCCTATGTTCACACCACCCCTTTGGTTAAAAACATTCGAGTGCATCCCAGTGTTCACACCACCCTTGATTAAAAATATTGGTGCATCCGGTGTTCACACCACCCTTCGGTTAAAAAATTAAAGGCGTCTGGTACACTACCCCTTTGGTTAAAAACATTCGAGTATGTTCCGGTGTTCACACCACCCCTTCGGTTAAAAACATTCGGGTGCATCCCGATGTTCACACCACCCTTTGGTTAAAAACATTCAGGTGCGTCCCGGTGTTCACACCACCCCTTCGGTTAAAAACATTTAGGTGCGTCCCGGTGTTCACACCACCCCTTCGGTTAAAAACATTCGGGTGCGTCCTGGTGTTCACACCACCTTTTCCTCCCTCACGCGTGCAATGCGTTAGGATCTCGATTGAAACCTCGGGTGCGCCCGATGGTTACGTCGCCCTTTGTCTTTCCTGTGCGACGTATAGTTAAGCTTGCTTAATTTTCTTACATCCTTTTTACATGAAATGTGGTTCGGTTCGTGTTTCCCACACGTGGCATGTTTATTTACTCTTCTTTTCATGATTCAGGTTGTTGTACCTTGTTTTTGGTTTGTTTAAATGTGGCATTTTCATTGCATTGCATTTGCATTCAAATGTTTCGTTGCATAGCGTCATTGCATGATCATAAGTTATGTTCTTACATTTTGCATTGTTTGCATTTTGCCCCAGAACTACGCTGGTTTGATGCCTTGCAAAGGGATACGTAGGCAGCCTATGGATGCAACCATTTGTTTTCTGTCTTGTTTGTTTGTGCAAGTCTTTCGGCCTTGTCGAAATGGGTCATCTCTGAGCTTTGACATTCACTCACATCATTTCGTGACTTTCGAGTTCTGTCAAAGAGAGGCAATTGTAGACATCCCATTTTTATCGTCCCTAAGACTTGGATATCATCGCTCGTGCACTCGATGATTGTGACTGTTTGTGCTCATTTAAGTGCCCGAAGTCCTCGGCGGAATGCCCTGTCTTTGAGTCTTCAAGCCTTGTCCATTCTGTGCCTTGTTTTGGACCAACACCTTAGTGTTTTAAGCCCAAAGCCTTAAACCTTCAAGCCTGCAACCTTTGGTGGCCAGCCGGCCACCAATTGAGGCTGTCGGTCATCACTGGTGGCCTGCTGGCCACATTAGTGGCCTGTCGGCCACTAGTGTCTTTTTTTAGATATTTTGATAACAAATGTTCCAACTGTTGGCACAATTGCTCTCATCTTCGTACACATGTATGGATGGATTTTTGTTAGCCAAATGCTTGTTTATCTATATATATGGGGTCTCCTCCCCCATTTTTTAGGGTTACAAGTTTTGGAACAAAAATCTCTCCCTCTCTCTCTCTACATTTCTCTCTCTCTCTCTCTCTCTCATGCAAATTTGTACGCACTTGCCTAGTTACACTATACTTTTGCATACACTACCTTAACCAAAGTTGATCATCTTTGAGCTGAGGTTCCTTGAAGCCTTCTTGGAGCTCTTGAAAGTGGTTTTGGCTTGAGTTAGTGCCTAAGATTGAGCTTTGCTTCAAAAGGTATAACATTGACCTCTTTACTTTGCTTTAGTATACTTGTTTTCCAATCTTTTCAAATTATTTTTGGGCTATTTTTGAGCTGTAAAAGTCTTTGTTTTGTGGGCTGAAATTGGTATTTTAGGCCATTTAAGGTTAGGGAGCTGTCTCACCCTTCATTATTCCTTGCTTTTAAGGCTTTTTCACCTTTGTTTCCCACTTTCAAACTATCTTTCTTGGGCTTTTTGGCATGGAATTTTATAGTATTTTCAATGGGAAAAATCATGTTTTGAAGTCCAAAATTGGAGGGGTTAGCCTCCCCTCCTTGTGTCTTGTTTGCTAGCTTAGTTAGCTCCATGTGTTAGCTTTATTTTTTTAGCCTTTTGTAGCTTAATTCCAGCATGTTTTAGGCTTTATTTTAGATTGTTTTGTCTCTATTTTTGGTTGTTTGTTGCATTTGAGTCTTGTTTTGTATGCATCTAGTGTAATAGTCCTCAGAAGCTTGGTGTTTTAGGCCTTTAGACACCACTTGTTTGAGTTGATTGCATGTTTTAGTGCTTTTCTCACTTCATTTCAGCACTTATAATCTCTGCAATCTCCCTCATTTCTTCACTCTTTATTTGCTTTGAGGGTTGTTTCAACCTTAGGATAGTCTAAGCTTGAGATTAAGGTTCATTGCTTAATAGTTTAATCCTTTTTTGGGGGTTCATTACCAACGAAATGATATCTCTCTCTTATCTTAAACTACCCCTTGTTTGACACTTCCTTCCCTTTAGAGGACTTCTCACCAATGGACTTAATTGGTTAATGAATGGAAAGGTAATTAAAATGTGTAAACAAGTTGAAACTAAAAGTGTGCAAGATAAGAAATTGGTTTTCTTTTGATGTGTTCAATTTGACGTTAACTGAACACAAGGAAAATTGGCGCATTTCATACTCAAAGTGATGAAATGTGCCGAGTTTCCTTGATCTCCATTACCCTTGATCATGCATGATAGGGTGATGGTCTTTTTGGTTTTATTTGTGCATTTATTAACTTGTACACCTTGGTTCTTTGGCCATCATGCAATGAAATTTGCTTGATTGATGGTTTTGGAACCAAGTGTATCACTCATATGAGATGTTTTGATGAAAATGAGAGATACACAGTACATACAGCATGTGAGAATGCTCTCTCTTTGCCCTGTTTGCTCTCTGTTATAGCAAAAAAAGATGATTCATCAATGGCCGGCAAGCCATCAGTGTTGGACAACAACCCCTCAGTGGTGGCCAGCCGGCCACCACTTTTGGCCTGTCGGCCACCAATGAATTTTGGGCAGTGTGCTTGTGAAGCATGGAAGAGTTGATCTGGAGAAGGAAACAATGCAAGGGTTGTGCAAACATAGGCTTTTGAGGGCAGACAACGGATATTCTTCGGGTGGAAACCGAGCATGCATGGGCCTCCCTTGCTTCCCGGGATCAGTTAGCTAGTTAATTAGTTTAAATTAGCATTTAATTAAGCGTTTGTTGTAAATTAATTAGTTGTAACTAATTAGTTTATGTTGTAATATTTAAATTAGCTTAATTAGTTGTAGCTAATTAGTTTGTGTTGTAATATTTAAATTAGCTTAATTAGTTGTAGCTAATTAGTTTGCTCATTTAATTAGTTTAGATTAATTAAATTAGTTTGTGTTGTAATATTTAATTAGTTTAGCCTAGTTAAATTCTTAATTAATTAGCTTAGATAGTTAGTTAATTATTTATTCAAGTTTTGTAATAGTTAGCTTAATTAGCTTAGCTAGTTTATTCATTCTGACTCTCCTTTGTGAGAGCGTAATGTAGTAATGTGTATGTCTTCCAACCGCACGTCTTTCTTCCTTTTATTTATCCGCTTTTGATGGTTAGATTAGGGACATGTTTCAATTACCATACCCTATGCATGCATTCATTCATCTTGTATTTCATGCACCGAGGCTCGGCGCATCATTCAAACTACGTTGTTATTGCAATACTTCATTGAATATGTGCTTAGACCGCATGTTTAAAATTGATTCACATGTCATATTAGCAACCGCGCCTATTAGTTGCATTCTTTGTATATGTTGCATTAGACATCTTGTATAGTTAGGAATCATGCATTTTTCTAACTTTGTTTTCTTTTGGCTTCGAGTACTAAGTAAGTTTTTAATACTTTAGCATACTTGCATAAGTGTGAGTGATTTCCATGTCTAGCATGCTTGCCATGAGGCTAAATGCTTGCTTGCTAAAACTGCTTGAATGCCTGTGGATGAATGCTTATTGTTTGAATTGGAACGATTCAACGAATGTACGTTTTAAGTCCATTTTGTTAAGTGGCAAATTCACAAACTGTAAGCCCACTTGAGGTGGCAGAATCAAACCCTTTTCACAAAACAAGCATAAAGTTGAATTGTTCCAATTCGGGCAAACTAGTTTATACTTGCTTGTGCGCATCACGTAGTAATGTTAGCTTAATAAACCAGAACAAGAGCATATAATGTTGATAAAAGTCATGTCATGACTAGTAGAGGCTGATCTTTGATCGGCCGAGTGGGAGTGCTCAATTCATGACCTTCCCCTCTTGTACCTAAGTTCCTGAGGTGAGGCAACTTTGGTGATGACGGACACGTAGCCTTTGGCACGAGTCATGGGTTTTCTAAATTTACTTAAAAAAAATATTTGGGTGACGACTCAATATCTGGCAAAGTAGTCTATATTTGGCATTTTTTATCCTAAAATCAATTTTCCAAAAGATTTGTCAGATTTGGACTCTTAGGTGTTTATCAGTTTCATATTGTATTTGTGAGATTAGATTCAGAACTGTGGGAGTCCGAACTGTAGGGGTTCTTTTAAGCTTCCGAAAGGGAGCACAAAAAAGCCACGCTATAGGGCCCTCCAGCAAGATCCGGTCCAGGAGGTGGCCTAAGCCCTGGCATACTGGTCCCTAACTCCGGTCGGCATCATCACCTATGGCTGGCATGTGATCTGTAAATTGAGAATTTACAAATTGTTAGTTGTTGTCAGTTATCAGTGTATGGATCAGAAAAGTAGTAATAGAAATAAAGAAGAAATGACTGTAAGGTTCAGATTACCTCATGGGCCTGCTTGTCGAAATATCGGAAATGGCGAATGTCATGTCATCGCGGCGCCAATAGCGGCACCTACTATCATACCGTCGTGAGTAGGGCACGACTGGTGATATCTTTTCTACCGGTACTAGGGCGAGGGCCGGGAAATAAGCAGAAGCCCAGAGCTGCGAGGAGAGACCAGTTGTGAATCAATATGTATGAACAGATATTAATAAAAAGTGTAAAGTAGAAGGCATAGTGTGTGACCAGTGTTAAACAGAAAGTGCAAAGTAAAAAGCACAATACGAGGATAGATGCAAAAGCAGAAAATACAAAGCAGAAAGCATAAGAAGGAAATAGAAATAAAAGGTGCAATGTGTACCTTCCGGACTCTCTAATAGCCTCCGACCTATTGAAGCTCATGTTGTCATAAAGGGTAGCAAGGCCAACTCCACCCCAGTCATAAAATCGAACCCGGGGCAAGGTCATAAGGGCGCTCAACAGATACAAGCCCATAGTATTCCACTTGTTCGCAAACAAAGTGGTAAAGAGAAGGTAGATCAAAAAGCCCCGGGTGTATTGCTCCACCTCCTCCTGTGTCTCGGGCTAACTCCCGCGGAAGTGCTAGAAGAACTAGTTGTATCTGATCATAGCTGGCCTGTATAGCGGCGGATTCGCTCTAAGCAGGTAAATCCAAGCCACCTTTCACTGGCCCATATCCATATCAAACGGGATCGGATCACCCCCTACACCTAAGCTGGTGATCATCGAGAAATCATAGGGAGTCATCATCATTTCTTCGGTGGAAGAGAAGTGGAAAGACTTGGTGGTGTCCCACCACCTCTCCACCAACGCTCCGAATAGAGCCCAGCTGGTCATATGGCGTGAGAGCTCGGTACAGAATAGGCCAAAGCCCACCTCATCAAGAAGATCGCGAACTTAAGCTGGAAGCTCGTGATACCACTCCTTGGTCGTCATCGTCCCGTAACCTCTCCAGGAGCGAGAGTCCTCCTATGACAAGGAAAGAGTGAGTCAAATAAAAGATAGTCAGATGAAAGGCAGTGATGAAATGGCTAAACAGATGAAAGTGCATGAGAAAAGTGGGAATGTTTGTACCTCAGAAGTGCTGTGAGAAAGATGGGAGCTCTGCTCCCTTAGCAAAACATCTTCCGACACGCTACCGACAAAATCATCAAACCTCAGCATGTCGCTGGGGGCAATTGCCTGCGTCTGTTGATGGTAAGTGGCCAGATCAAATGGCTTCAGCCTTAGTGGCAACAGCTCGGGCTCGGGCCCTGGTGGAAAGACTGTCTTTGCCTCAACCTCAAAATCAGTGGCAATATCCTCCTCCGCCCTGCCAGTCTCGGCATCTGCTAGCTCCTTTACCTTGGCTATAGGTGGAAGCATAGGTACCTTGGGAGAGGCACCGTCATGTGGGACATCGTCTGCCATCTGGAATATGGGTGAAAAATGGTGAAAATGAGGGAAAAAAAAGGTAAAAACATGAAAAAATTCAACCCTATGAGAGAGAGAGAAAATGGAAGAAAATGTCAAAAACCGGGAAAGTTTGCAAACCCCCCCCCCCCAAAAAAAAACCCGAGGGAAATGAGCCCAAAGTGATGAAAACTCAAAAAAATCAACGAAAACAAAATCTGATCGGTTCAAAGTGTATAGGACCAAAGAGGTTTTACAAATAAAGTTTGCACTAGGCGTTGGAAAATGTGTATAAAGCATAAATTTAGAGAGAGAAAGCATCTAGAGAGAGGAGAAGAGTGTTTTCGGATGTGTGTGTGAAGAAATGAAGTTTGGGTGTGTATTAAATGAAGACCGGAGTCAAAATACCTGAATTGCTCGATTTAGCCACGGGTGGCCAGACGTATGGCCACCCCCTGTTGTGGCCCAATGTTGGTTTTTGTTATGCACTTCCCCAAACAACGTATAACAAATCCTGTTTTCATCTGGGGAGGAAGAATTGAGGTACTTGAAGTTGGTGCAGTTTCCAAGGATCTCGAATTGTGTTTCGGTTGCACTATTCCAATTCCCCTTGTGTCTCCGATGCATGAATGTGCCTCAATTTCAAATGTGAACAAGTTATATCCTTTTTGAGTATTTAGCCTCCGAGTGGTAAGTTGGAGATCGTTATCAAACATCCCTTTTTTCTGCCTTTTCAATTCACGTATCTTTTGCATAAAATATGCATTCTCATATACCTCTTAGGATTACCTCTCTACACAGTAGTGTAGTTTGGGTTGTTGTTGTTCTCCTCTCTACACGAAAGTGTAGTTAGGAGCACCGTGCTGCACGGTAGTGTAGTTTGGTTGCCCTTGTTCCTCGCTACACGAAAGTGTAGCTTGGTTCATTCTTGTACTCTGTTACGCGATAGTGTAGTTTAGTTTGTTTCTAGCCTCTCTATGTGGAAGTGTAATTTGGGCACATCTCTTGTTAACCTCTCTACATGGGGGTGTAGTTGGCATTGTTTCTTGTGCGTGGAAATGTAGTTAAGATTGCTTTCGTTTATTGATTTCAATTGTTGCATTGCTTTGAATCTCATTTTCATAATTTTCGAGCGGTATGCTCGTTTGTATTTTTAATTGTTGCATCGCATCATACATATCACTTTGCATTCGGCCCCTAAACTATGCTGATTTGATTCCTTGCAAAGGGATACGTAGGCAACCCTTGGGTTCAACCAATTTAATTTATGTCTTGATTATTTGAGCCAGTCTTGCGGCCTTGGCAAAATGGGTCGTCTCTAGGCTTTGATATTCGCTCACGTCATTTCATGACATCAAGCTTTGTCAAAGAAGGGCAACTGTAGACACCCCATTTTTTTATCACCCTTAAGACTTGGGCGCCACCTATTGATCATCCAATGATGAATTTATATGCTTGTCAAACGCTCGATTTCTTCAATAGAAAGCCTCGGTTTTGAGCCTGAAAAGCCTACAAACCTTGCACCATTTTTGGACCAAAAGCAATTTGTCCAAGCTTGACCACCTGCAAGCAAGCTGGCGGTGGCGTAGCTAACCAGTGAGTATCTGATGCGTCCAACTAGTGGCCGGCCAGCCACTTGTGTCAATAAAACCAGACATTTTTGCCAACTACGCCAGCTGTCTCCATAGGTGTATGTACCTCTCTAGCTATTTCTATACTTATATTTCCGAGAGCCTGACATAATTTTCTATGTATACTTGACCCCTTTTCATAAATTAGGTTAGAAAAGGAGAAGAAAAATTCTTAGACAATATTTCTCTCTCCCTACCTTGCAACCTATACACACCTTACCTAGCCTTCTTAAAACAAGTTTTTTGTGGTCCCTTTGATGAGGTACTTGAGCTTGCATCTTAGCTCTTGGGGGTGTGAAATTGGTGGTTTATAACTCAAAGGGTCACGTATCTTCAAGAGGTATAACCCTTGGCTCTCTTGCACTACTTCTTTCCTATGTTTTCTTACTATTTTTGGGCTATTTTTCAACTGTGTTTATGAGCTGAAACTTGTGGTTAAAAGATATCAAAGGTAGAGGGGTGGACTACCCTTCTTTGAACCTTACTTCCTAAGCTTTAACCCTTGTATTTCCCATCTCTTCATCAATTTTTTTGTGTGCTTTTTTCCACTGATTTTTAGAGATTTTCAAAGGCTAAAAATGCTGTTTTGAAGTCCCAAAAATGGAGGGGTTAGCCACCCCTATTTTGGCTTTGTTTGCTAGCTTAATTTCTCCATTATTTTAGCTTTTTTTTTTAAAGTTGTTTTTACTTTAATTCCAGCACTATTTCGGCCTAATTTAGGACTATTTTTATGTGTTAGTTTCATTTATGCTTTGTATAGCATGCTTCTAGTACAATGGTCATCATGGGTTTGGTGTTTTAGGCTTTAGACCCCAACATAATTGAGTTGATAGCATTTATTTAGTGCTTTCCATACCTGTGTTCACCTCTAATCACCTTTACAACCTCCTTCTTTTCTTGGCTTTTTCTTTGCTTTAAAAGTTGTTTCAAATGAGTATAGTTTAAGCTTGAGATAGAGATCCTTGTGCTTAATGGTATAATATCTTCACAGGTTCATTACCAAAGGCATGACATCTCTCTCATGCCCAAAACAACTTGTTGTTTGACACTCTTCTCCATTTAGTGGACTTAACTATCATTTTTGGACTAAAATGACTAAGGAATGAAAAGGTAATTGAAAGAGGTAATAAAATTGGGCTAAAATGGAACAAGATAATAAAATCAAGTTTGGGGTTCAATCGGATGTTAGTTGAACTCATTGAGTCTTGAATCATTTTATACTTGTTAGTGATGAAAATGGCTTAAGATTCAAGGTCAACCACTTCCCTTGATCAATTCCATGATAGGGAGAAGGTTCATGAGTCTTTCCTTGTCATTTATCGAAATTGTATTCATTGCTTCATAAGTTATCATGCAATGAATTTGCATCGATTGATGGCTTGCGAATTGAGCCTATCCCTCCGTTAATCTGTTTGATGATAAGGAGAGGCATGGAGGACAAACATCCACTGAAAATACTCTATCTATGCTCTGTTTCATGTTCATTGCAGCAGGGCAGTACCAAACATTAGTGGCCGATCGACGACTTTAATGTATGGCAGACCACTTCTTCTGGCCGTCCGACCACCTTTTTCAGCTAGGTAGTGTCCTTTTTCCTATAGAACAGAGCAAAGGCTGAGGCAAAAAATAGTTCAATTTTCTGACTGTGCAACAAAATCATTCTGGCAGCAGAACATAGAGCATTTTCGAGTGGAAATACGCATTCATGCATGACCCATCCCTCATCTCTCGACGTCTGTTAAAATTATGTTTAATAGTAGTATGTTGTCCTTAAAGTATTGGACTTGTAACTAATTAGGTAGTTTAATTAATTTGTATTAATTAGTTGAAATAGTTACTTAGTTTTTGTGTTGTACTTAATTCATTAGCTAGAGTAGTTAGTTAATTTGTGGTGTTGTAATAATTAGCTTAATTAGCTAGGACATTCATTCGGACCCTCATGCTTGTGAGAAAATATGTAATAGGTGTATGTCTTCCAACCTCATGTCTTTCTTCTTTTTATTTACCCGCTTATGATGGATAGCAAAGAGCATCATGTTTCTTTTAGCATTTTTCATGATTTGCATCCATTTGTCTTACATGCGTAAGGTTCAGTTCATTATTCTAACAGCATTGTCATTTATTACTTCCTTGAATGCGTACTCCACCGCATGCTATCAAAGTGATTTACATGATATATCAGACAACCAAACCTATTAGTTGCATTTTTGCACGTGTTGCATTGGTCACTTGCATTGTTAGGATCATGCATGTTCTCTATCTATTTTCTTTCTTTTGGCTTGCCTTGGAGTACTAGATGAGCACTTATTGCTTTAGCATTTTGCATGCATGTGATTGTTGCCATATCAAACATGTTTTCCATGTGGCTAAGTGCTTAATTGATATACTTGTGTGAATACTTGTGGATGAAGGCTAATTGCTCAAATTGTGATAATTTGATTAAATGTACATATGTGATCACTTTTTCAAGTGGTACATATTCAAACACTTTTCAAACAAACATATGACCAAAGTTTCCAACTTTTGCAAATTAGTCTATACTTGGTGCAACACATAGTAAATCAGCCTAAATAACCGGTACAAGAGCACATAATGTAAATAAGAATTGCATTATGATTAGCGAGGCCAATCTTTGATTAGGCGAGTGGGGTGCTCAATTCATGACCTTCCCATCTCGTACCTAAGTTCCCGAGCTGAGACACTTTGGTGATGACGGAAAAGTAGCCTTTGGCACGAGTTTCTGGTTTCCTAAATTTTCTAAAAATATTTAGGTCTGTAATTTGGCAAAGTAGTACATTTTGGGCATTTTGATTCAAAATCGATTTTTCAAAAGAATTATTAGATTTGGACTCATTTGTGTTTATCTATTCCATATTGCACTTGTGGAATTAGATTCAAAACCACAAGAGTTCGAATTGTAGGGCTATTGTATCCGAAAGGAGCACGAAAAGCAAGATACACTCACTCGTGAGGCGCTCATGATAAACTTCACTCAATTTGGTATTCTTTACAGGTTTACTAAGGCTGGGGCTAGATATCCTACTGCTCACCTACATACATATAAATACAGAGTGAGATAACGCCCAGTGAATAACATCAAAGTAAAGGGGTTATGTGAATGAGTTCTAGTAATTGACATAGGCATTTCTATATCTTAGGCATTACATAAGGAACAACCTCGGGTCCAACAGATAGCTGAATGACCTTGGGTCCAACAGATATACAAAATAAAATTGATCATATCATAACAGAACAACCTTTGGTCCAATCATTTACGGCTGTATAATGACCATTTGGTCAACTCATAACAAATATTCAGACTTATCAGATGTTCAAAACGACCGTGGGTCCATTTTATCAAATGTACAGAACGACCTTGGGTCCATCATACATATTTGAGTCACATCAATCACATTTATAGATATCATATTGATCAGACAAATAGAAACTCATTCACACTTGCAAAATCACAGTTTCAGAAAGCTTACCACATTAGGACATTCAAAAAATAAAGTAAGAAAGAAAATATCTTCACTAAGATATTACTCACAGTGATTCGGTTGCTTATTCATCCTCACAGATGATCCTACACAATACATAAACGTAGACACGTTGAATTACATTGTTTAACCATATTGTTCTTTAACTTATTCAATTCTCTTAGGCTTCATTCTAACCCTTAAATTCATTTAGGATGTTTAATTCTTGCATAAGAATGCTTAGAAAGGAATGCAAATACACATTTGATCAGCATATGTCTTTTCAAAATTTGCTGAAATAGAGCACTTTGCTCAAGCGCAACATTGGTCACTCGAGTGAACCACTTGGTCTGCAAAAGTATTGGATGGTCCAAATTTAGGCTCGATGTTCGCTCGAGCCAAGGTGCAAAATAAAAGGCAGTTGCTCGAGCCAACTGCAATTCTCTACAAAAATACTAGAAGCATGAAATGTACGCTCGAGCGACGGATTGTTCGCTCGAGCGGTGAGGCAGAATTTTGAAAATTCCAAAACAGAGTTTAGCTTCAAACATATGTTCAAAGTTTGGATTCATGCATGATGCAACCCAAAACCATGGAAACTCTTCCAAAACATGAGTACATGGACAATTACTAAATCAAACTTCATGATTTTGCAAAATTGAAGCTTAAAACTTCATAATTGAAACCAAAACTCCTATGCAAGCATCAATTATTTCCAAATTCTTTTCCAAAGCTTCAAAATGATGTAATTCACTTTCAAAACTTTGTGAACCATCCATGCATGTACATTTCATCATCTAAATTCAACATGGAAGTCAAAATCATGCCCATAAATGATGAAATTCAATAAAACTATGCATGTATATATGAACTGACTTTGATTCTAAGAATTCTTGTTCAATTCTTACATTTAATCACATAATCCTCTTAAATTCACATCTTTGATGATTTAATTTCATGAATTAGGATTCAAAAGCTTATCTAAGGTCTTCAATTGAGCTCAATCTAGCAAGTTCTGGAGCTTCTACTTCACAATTCGCAAGCCTCTTAATAAATTCTTCGAGTTCAAGCTCTTCTCTCTCTACAAATTGAGTTCTCTCTCTCTCTCTAAAGCTCTCTATATTAGAATTTTTGAGCTTAAATTATGATTAAGGGGTTCAAGCTCTTAATCACAACATATATATACTTGAGGATTAAATTAAGGTGTTAATCATGGCTTAAGATTAACTAAGTACACTTAGTTCTAGTTAGTTTAGTCTAATTAATTTAATCTGAATTAAATTTTAGTCAAACTCCTCATTAGGTTTTAAAAGTTATGTTGATCGTAATAAATTAACCAATTTCAATTTTTGACGCTATTATGGCCTTCAATTTTAAGATCAAAACATAAATCATAACAGATTTTTCTCGATCCTTGAGATATGAAGTCAAAAACCACATTAATCACATGATTAACATTCAAATTGTCACTTAACACATAAGCACATGCACAATTAAGGAATTAAAAACATAATACAGAACGAGGTTGTCACACATGGAGTCTCTATCTTATTTATTTATTTAGAAAACTAGGAAATCTTGACTCGTACAAATATAAGCCACTGTTCGTTGCGACCTGAAATCTTGGTCCAGCAGTTTAGATATGAAAAGAGAAAATCATGAATTGAGCACCCCCCAACTTACCCCAATCAAAGATCAATCTCTACTGATTCTTGATATGAGACTCATTGTCAAAGGATGCCCATGTTTAGATTATTAATGCTAAATTTATTATATGAACCAGACAAATATAGAGTAAACCACCTATTTTGGAAAGTTTCTACTAGCTCTATGATGAAAAGGCATTTCATTGAGATTTTTCCAAAGAAAAAGGATGAAAAACATTTGTGAGAGGGATAGATGTGTTTCCACCCTAGGTGAAATACCCTCTAACCATTGAGAAAACATAAAGATATATCAAGTAAGTAAGCAGTCTCATGGTAGCATGCTGGACATAGTAAAAGAAACAAAGACACGTAGGATGGAAAGAAAGGAGAGAAACTCACTGTACCAAGCCAAATGCACACATAATTATAAATATGCATAATCCTATATGCAAGGTTATATTAAGTGCATGAGAACTCATGAAATGAAAACCTAAAGGCTTAATTGCCACTAAAATGTCATGTGAAATACTTTAAGCATGTGGAGCATCTCAATATATTATCAACACAACATGATAATAACAGTATTAAAACATGATAAACCATGCCTTATGCTAGCTAGACTGTCATCATGTTAAAAATACAAAAAAATATGACAAAGATTTACTCTCTATGCATGGAAATGAGTATAAATCTAGCTTGACGAACCAAATAAAGGTTCAAATCCATGAACTTAATGATTAGAGATGAGCAACTATTTCCATCATCAAGAATTATATTATAACATGAAATAAATGTTTGTAGACACCCCATATTTGATCGTCCTTACGATTTGAGTGCCACTGATTGATCATCCAATAATGAATGTATACGCTTGTCAAACGCTCGATTTCCTTAGCAAAAAGCCTCGGATTTGAGCCTCAGAAACCTACAAACCTTGCACAATTTTGGGACCAAAATAGCAGTTTTTCAAGCCTGACCACCCAGGGGCCTACAAACTCACTAGTGGCCGGCCAGCCACTTATCAGTGTACGACTATCCTCTTTAGTGGCCTACCAGCCACTTGTGTCAAAAAACTAGATCGTTTTGCCAGTTGTGCCAGTAATCTCCACAGGTGCATGCACTACACCAGCTGTGGCTATATGGATATTTCCGAGATAGTCTCATATATTTTTATATATAGATGATTCCTTCTTATAAAATGAGCTCAGAAAAAATTGGAAAAGGAAAATTCCTAAAAATGTATATCTCTCTCTTGCAACCTACACACTTTCTCTCTCCACACTTCCTAAACCTAATTTCTAAGGTTCCTTGCTGAGGTTCTCAAGCTTGAATTTTAGCTCTTGAGGGTGTGGAATTGGTGGTTTATAATTAAAAGGGTTGTCCCTCTTCAACAGATATAATTCCAAGCTTTTTTCCCCTATTTATTTTCATCATTTATTGCTGTTTTTGTATTGTTTTTCACCTGTTTTTATGGGTTGAAGCATATGGCTTAGGGCCATTAAAGGTAAAGGGATTGACCACCTTTCCTTGAACCTTGCTTCCTAGGTTTTTACCTTGTATTTCCCATCTCTTCATCAACTTTTTTTGAGCTTTTTACCACTAAATTTTAGAGGTTTTCAAAGGCTAAAAATGATGTTTTAATATCCCAAAAATTGAGGGGTTAGTCTCCCCTTCTTGTGCTTGTTTACTAAGTTAAATTCCTCAATATTGTAGCTAATTTTGTGGGTGTTTGGAAAGTGACTATTTTAGAGGCTTTTTGACTATTTTAGTAGGCTATTTTAGTTTTTGTGTTTGAGGTGTTGGGTTAAATTTTTGGATTGATTGTTGTATTGAAAAATGTATTTGAAGTGATGTTTAAAATTGAAATGACAAAATTGCCCCTAACTTTATTTTTGTCAAAAGAGATGTACATGGGCAAAATGGTCATTTAACTGCTGTGGGATGGCAGTCATAGGCTCAACCTACACTGTGTTGGTGATAGTGTACGCTGCTCGTGCAGCCCAACCACTGCTTTTCTCTTTTTTTTTCTTTTTTTCTTTAAAAAAAAAAAAATCAATGGGTTAGGCAATTGCTGTTGAGGCTAAAAGCTTTTTTTACACTTTGAGGCTAAAATAGCCTGTAGTCCCATTCCCCAAACACTGCCTTTTTCAAGCTTTTTCATGTGAATTTCAGTCCTACTTTAGAGTGTTTTAGAATTTGTTTTTAAGTTATTTATTTCATTTTTGCCTTGTATAGCATGCTTGTAATTTTTCTGAAACTTGATAATTAAAAAAAAATGATTTTCTTCAGACAAAAACTTTGTTCGTAACTTGGTTGCCCGAAAGAAAAATTCTTCAGAACTTGGTTGCTAAAAAACTTTGGTAATTTTCGACTCTAATTTACTGAATAATGCTAGAAAAAAAAAAAGAAAGATTTTAATATTCAAACTCTCATTTACGTTTATTTTTTTGTCATAAACGATGATATCCTTCTCAACAATAAAACTTTCATCATGCAAATATTTTATAACAACTAAATAATGATGCTGAGATTTGAATGAGGAGGAAGAACTCAATCTAAACTAATGAGAGGATTTAGTAATTGATTGAAAAGATGAGAACATTTGAAAGATGACAATGGGTTTAATGAGGAAAAAAAATATCTTTGAAGGTAATAGAATAAATTACAAATATACCCTATGAGATTTCCTTAAAATATATATTGCCCCCTCTAATTTGAAAAATTACGAATACCCCCTTGTCATGATTTTTTATTTAACAGAATTAACTAAACAAATTAAATTCATGTTGCTCTCTTATATAATAATAAAATTACATAAATTATTAATTGAAACATATTTTTAACATCATTAAAAACTATTAATTGACTTGATAATTTATTAAAGGGGTGGTTTGTTATGAAATTAAAAATCTCAGAGGGTAGAATGTAATTTCTAGAATCACATGAGATAGTTTATATTTTAATCAAATGTCAGGGGTAGATTTATAATTTAGCTAAGGTAATAACAGAAGTAAGGTTTAGTTTTTCTCATAATGGATGTGTTCGAGAATTTTTTCGTTTAGAAGATGTGTACTAAAAAAATATGAATATGAAGTGGGGTATGTACATCAATGTTTATATTAGTAATTTTGTGTAAGGTTAAAATTGTAATAAAAATATTTTATTAAGTGTGTGAACGGAGTGAAAATTGTGTATGGAAATAAAAGTTATCAAAAAGTAAAGAGATGGTGTGACCAAAATAAAAAGTGATGTGACCTATAAGATAAAAAGACAATAAATATGTTATTTTAGGTTGTTTCCAAACAATCCCTAACTTTTCAGCTTGAATAACAATCCTCTTTTTTTTATATAAAAAATTCTAAACATATATAAAATTTATATAAAAAATTTGACAAAAATAATGTAGCAATACCATTATTATAAATAAATTAATTTTTAAATATATTTTATTTTAAAATGAAAAATTCACAATAAATCATACTATTATATATGAATTTTTTTTTTTTTTTTTTTTTTTTTTGTCTATCTAACAATAATCTTTTTTATATATATGTTTTGGTTTTTGTTCGTACATGTTTTGAATGTGCATTGAAATATCTGCGAATCAAATCCGATTTTTTCACAGGAAAAGCAGGTTTGTGTTATATGTCATTATCAATGGAAAGACACACATCATATTAATGTTAGTAGGTTTCGAAGAAATAATGCAAACATTGCTGTCCCACCTATTAGACAACCGAGGAAAATAAATTTTCCAGAATAATACATCATAGACTGCCACAAAAAACTAAGAAAAGACAGGAAAACAAACAAATAAAAAGAAGGCCACCGGGATCATAAATTTCATTTAAAAAAAATTTGGATAATAGTTTTAAGGATAAATTATCAATACATCCCTTAAAATTTATTTTTAAAATATAGATTATTTTTTTATAATTTAAAAAATTATAAATTTCTCTTGTTAGAATTTTTTATTTAACAGAAATTAATTAAAAAAATAATAATTATAACTGCTCTATTATATAATGATAAAATTATATGAATTATTAATTGAAATAAATTTCTAATATCATTAAAAATTGTTAATTAATTTGATAATTTATTAGTAAAAATGAACAATTTATTCTGAAATTAGGAATTTCAAGGGCATGATATAATTTTAGAACCACAAGAATCAAATTGTATTTTAAGTAAATCTCAAGAGATATATTTATAATTTATATTAATTTTAAACTCTAATCATTTGGAACGATAATGACAATAATAATTTGAAAAATCATATTACCTTATTTTAATTTTTCTTTTTCTTTTTTCTGCCTCTCATATTACCCTTATCTATCTGTCTATTTATTTACTATTCCTTCTATTTATCTACGTCACTTATTTGTGCAGCTATTTGTCTAATGCCACTTATCTATCCATGTGTCACTTGCATGTCCATCTATCTATTTACACGTCATCTATTTGTTTACCTAATCTATCACCACCACCAGCACCACCGACAACCATAGATAAAAAGAATAAAAATAAAAATATCCTTGAAAATAAGAATTTGTCATGCAGACCAAATAATTTCATTAAGAGCATCTCCAACGGTGTATTTCTTTTTTCATCAAATTAGAGTAAAAAATGACCCATTTCACCAAATCTGATATCACTCACTCCAACGATGAACTTTCATCAAATTTTTGTGCCGAGACAACCGGTTGGTCGATCGGTTAAGGCAAAAAAAAAAATTTTTTTTTTTGAATTTTTTTTTTTTTGAACTTTTTGAACCTTTTAGTGGTCGACCAATTTGGTCAACAGCCGTAGTCGACCGGTAAGGCAAATTTTTTTTTTTAATTTTTTAATTTTTTTTTATTTACTGTTTGAACCTTTTCTTGGACGACCGGTTGGTCAACCAGTCGGGCAACCGGTTGGTCTCTTCCAACGGTCACAAACAGTGTTTTGATAAAATCAGTATTCTGTGCTCAGTTTGATGAATTGTTTGGTAAAATCTCATTTTGATATCGATTTGGTGCAACCGTTGGAGCACTAAACAGTAACTTTTTCACCAAATCTTAAATTTGATGCTGGTTTTGATGAACCATTGGAGATGGTCCAATATAATGTCATTACAATCAAAATAAAATAATTCTCAAACATAACGTCACACATTCCCTTAGAAATGAATTTCTCAGCATTTTTCTTAAATGGGTAATTACATCCCAATAGGTCTCAGGAAAAAAAAAAATGCATATTCGTGAAAAAATTTACAATTTTAATTATTAATATGTATAAAGTTTTCCATTGATTTATAATTAGATTTTTAAAACTACACCAACTTGATTTTTTGGTGATGAATAATACTTGGTATCCTGAAACTAGTTGGCTCAAAATTGGCTCGAAACCCAAAACGACGTCATTTTGGGTTTCTTTGTTTTTTTTTTTTTTTTTTTTTTTTTCTAAACCTTTTCTTGCTTTTGAATCTGATGGCGAGAGAGCGAGAGAGAGAAGAAGAGAAGAAGAAGAAGAAAGAAGAAGGGGAAAAGATGGAGACGGTGATGGCTTCGATGGTGATGACGGTGATCGCCGATCGCCACTCTACTTTTTTTTTTTTTTCCCCTAGTGGATCTAGATCTGAAAATAAAGAAATAAATTTGTTGGCTGATGATGATGATGTTGATGATGATGTGTTGATGAAGATGTCGATTTTTTTTTTTTTTTTCCTATTGGATCTAGATCTGAAGATGAAGGGAAAAAAAATAAAAAATTGTTGGCTAATTTCAGTGTTGATGATGATGATGATGTTGATGAAGATGTTGTTGTTGATGATGATGATGATGATGTGTTCAGCTGCTCCCTCTTCTCTTTTCTTCTTCTTCTTCTTTCTTCTTCTTCTTCATCTTCATCTTCATCTTCATCTTCATCTTCAAAATAGCGAGAAAGAAAGAAGAAGAAAAAAATAATAATAATCCAAAACTACATCGCTTTGGATTCGAGGCAAATTCGAACTTGGAAATTTCGGGCTACATATCAGAATTGTTTGGTGATTGACCCATAAATCTCAAAAGCTGAACCAATTTTACTTTAATGAGCACAGAAGTCCCATTGAATGAGAATTGACACATTTGCCCATGTGATTTACTATAGTAGCCATGTTTGAAAAATAAACGTTTGGTTTAGTATTTTTTTTATTTGTTTTGTATTAGTCACTTTTGGAAAATAGACTAAGAGTCACACTTGAAAAATATGCTAGTCACGTTTCACGTTTGAAAAAAATATATTAAAAAATTATTTATTTGTTCTGCATTAATCACATTTAGAAGGGTCACGTTTAAAAAATACTCTAGACATGTTTAAAAAATACTCCAAGTATTAACCACGTTTGAAAAATATAACATATTGCAAAAAAAAAAAAAATAATAATAATAACAAAAAGAGCCCAACAATCAATAAAAACAAAAACGTCTTAACACAATAATATATAAAAGAAGATTTCATAGATATTTTCAAACGAACAGAATCTATCGATCTATAAAAAATAAATTTATAAAGTGAGATTTTCAAATAATTTTGCCTTGATATTTAATGTTTCTTAAAAAGGACGACATTATTATCACGAAAGGGCGTTGGTGGGGGAGGTGCTGGTTGTGGTCACTGAGATTTGACAGAAGGTATACTATGCTATTTAAGCTGGAATTTGGATCCTCGGCCGCCCTACCCGGCAGCCATCCCAGCAGCCCCCCAAAACGACGTCGTTTTGGGTGGTTTTTTTGTTTTGTTTTGTTTTTTTTTCTTTTCTTCTTCTTCGTTCATTCGTTCTCTCTCTTCTCTTCG
This sequence comes from Camellia lanceoleosa, assembly GCA_025200525.1. Classification (NCBI taxonomy): domain Eukaryota; kingdom Viridiplantae; phylum Streptophyta; class Magnoliopsida; order Ericales; family Theaceae; genus Camellia; species Camellia lanceoleosa. The sequence goes on from CM045767.1 coordinate 49,135,995, forward strand.
GCCGACGAACAGGAACCAGAGGGGAGGGAGGGGAGGGAGGGGGGAGCTCGCCGTCGCCTCGCCGTAGCACCTTGTCGCCTCGCCGCCCGCCGTCGCACCTCGTCCTGAGCTCGCCGTCATGACTCGATCCATGGTCGTGGCTTCGCCGTCCCGCCTCCGCCTCCTCCTCCCCCGGTGGTTATGGCCCCCTCCAGTCCGGCCCTTCCCTTCCTCCTCCTCCCTCCTCCTTCCTCCCTCTTCCTCTCCTTCCTCACTCCCTCTCCCTCTGCGTTTTTTTTTTTTTTTTGAAAATTTGCCCCAAAGCAGCGTCGTTTTGGGGAAGACAACGCCGAGAAGGGCGGCCGAGAATCCGGACTCTTTAAGCTGAACCCATAATTTGTTGGAAGAATAAAATTGTAATTAATTTTTTATTTTATTTAAAAAAGGTGTAAAAGAATGTGATGTGAAATGGATTTATGGAGCTTGTGACTTTTGGATACATGTCTTTTCATAATTTTAACAAATAATTAGAAATTAAAAAAAAAAAAAAAAAAAGAAGCAAAATGTACTGTATTTACTCTTATTGATATTTGAAAAAATATAGCAGCGCTATGCTTTTGATACAAGTGTATTGACTTCCTTTCAGTGTGAATTATCATAGATAAAATATATTTATTTTTATTGAGATTTGAAAAAAAAAAAAATTTCAGTCAACTCTATATTTTTTACATAATTAAATTGACTTTTTATATGAACTATAGCATATAAGATTTTTAAGAACTAAATTTTTTTGTTCTTAAAAATGAAAATTTTGTTACAAAAAATATCATAAGACCAAATCTTGTCATCATAAGAGTTGGTATTAAAATATGGATTAATGCCCCAGCTGAGGTGGCTGTGTGCAATTGGACCAAAAAAATCTGTTTTTTTTTTTTTTTTTTTTGAGTGTCGGCCAGTGGGGCACGTCAGGCGCGACCCCCAAGGGGAGTGCACAAAAAGTTCTAAAATATGTCAGTCTCCAAAAGTCACAAAAATGAGCTTTAGCTTCAAAATTTTGAAAATGTCATTAATAAATGAATTTTTGTGGACAAAACAATTTCATGCAAAAGAATTTGCATTTTTTAGACAAAAACTTTGATCCTAAAATGATAGTAATTCATCATTACATATCTAATTTTGTCGTAAAAAATACAACAATAACCCTTTTGACAAGTAAAGAGACCGAAATTAATACTATTGACGATGAGTGAACATTGAAATAAATATGGACCATTTACACACAAGTCTTAATTTATAAACTTATATTCTATTAAATTCTAATTAAGATTTTTTGAATTTTCAAGTCTCATTAAATTTTTAATAGTCGAAATTACTCTCAAACAATGATTGTTCATCATTTATGATTATCTATAAAGGAACATAATGATTTGACATTTATTTTGATTTTTAAAATTAAAATGTCAACTTTCAAATTGAAAAAATTCAAAAAAAAATCATGTGCACAAAAAAAAAAAAATTTCTTTTTTAAAAATTGAAAAAACTGAATTATTATTATTATTATTATTATTATTATTATTATTATTATTATTATTATTTTGTACAAAACTAAAAATTTTGTGCCTATAAAAAGAGCATGATGGTGAAACATTGATGTGCAAAACTAGAAGAAAAAAAAAAAAAAAAAAACTGATAATGTTCTTAGTTTTAAAACTGAAAAAAAATTGTTAATATTCTCAATTTTATTGGATAGTTGAATTAAACCAATAAGTAGAAGGGCAAAAACGTTTAATCTCATGCTCTGTTTTTTTTTTTTTTTTTTCTCAGTTTGTAAAACAATTATATGTAACATTATTATGCAAAATTGATAATATTCTAAGTTTAAAAATTAAAAAAAATTGATAATATTCTCATTTTACTAAATATGACTTATTAGTTCAAAAAATCTTAGATAGGACCCAAGTTACGATAATATTAGTAAATAAGACTTTTAGGTAATTAATTCAATAAGAAAGATAAATATACATTTTAATAGAAAGTAGATGATAGCTGAAGAAATTTATGAAATGAACCTTAATACATTTGTTTCATGTATTACTCATATCAGCAATGATACATAATTCTAATATAAGAGCTCTAAATGAAACTCTAGTAAAGTGAAAGAGAGATAGAGAGAAGAGTGTGGATCTCACCATCACATAAGCACTTTTCACATCGTTACAGTTGCATTAGAACTGTGAAATTAAAGCTTTCAAACATTATTCTTACTCATATATATATATATACCAAGTAAATGTATATATATAGTAGTATGTAACAAACTCTAACAAACTACTAACCTCCCTAACTATAACTAGCTCAACTGTCAAGAGCTATTAATATTAATTCTGTAATCTTGGTTGGAATAATGTATTGACCGCACACCTTAGAACCAGTACACACTACACTGTTAACCTGTAACACTTCGAGGCTAAATCCTACCCACTTACCCATATTTGCACAATGTTGGACGGTGTTCCATTTCCTTTGAGTTCAAAATGTTGTTACGAATGTTGTTGTTGCAAGCAAATTGTTTCGGGATTGAAGGAAATGAGTTTGGGGTTTGTTGTTTTAAGTTTGAGAGTGAAATTGTATTTTTCTAAGCTTGCGATCGATCACAGCCCATGGAGCGATCAATCGCTTTCTTTGAATTTATTTCGTGCTCAATCTAGTGGTTAGCGATTGATAATTAATCACTCCACTAAGCTAAATTTTGTATTTTAATCCAATAGCTAGTGATCGCTATTCGATTGACACTACAAAAAATTCGAATTTTGTGCCGTCGCTAATACTGTTAATGCCGTCTCGAAAAAGTTTTAGCGACGGTAAAGGGGGGTCACAATAGAGGGCGTTGCAAAAACCTTTTTGCAATGGCATCGTGTCGTTGCCTTTTTTTTGCGACGACAATTGTTACCTTTTGCGACGGCAACTTACTGTCGCATATAATATGTAAAAAAGTCAAACCTTTTGCGACGACACCTTTTTACCGTCGCTAAAAGTTTTATTTGAGACGGTAAAAAATGCCGTCGCGAATGGTTTTGTTTTTTTTTTTGCAACGGCATGCCCACTGTCGCCAATAGTTCTAATATTTTTTGCGACGGTGTGGTGGCGTCGCCAAAAAAAAAATTAAAATTACCTGTATTAAATGAAAAACAATTGAAAAAGAAACCAATAATTACATAACAATATAAAAATTCCTGTATAGAAAAAACAGTTTCTCCATAATAAAAATATTTTTGCATTCATAACTACACATTAGCAAAATTACCCCACTACATAATATTCCATAATACATATATAATGTTTAAATACATAATGTTGTTCATAATTCAAAATAACATAAACCAAAATTATAAGTTTTGCTTATCATTCTCCGTGGGTACCAAAACAAAAGTTAGTCGCATTCTTCACAGATATGCAATCCACAAGAAGCAAACTCCTACTTGGGAAATATCTGAAAACAAAAACTATATATAATTAATGACAATATAATTATGTGTTAATATGTTAATTACAGAAAAACATGAAAATTTAATTACTATACAATTACAAAGATAATTAAGTAAATAATTTTATTTTGCAAATGGCCACTACCCGACCAACAAGAAATTAACTCTTAAGATGCACAACCTCAGATATGAACTTGATTTGTCTTGCAGCTGAATCTTCTAACGGAATAAGATAACCGAATTTGAACGAAGATGAGCACGAAGATGAGCCAATTGGACATGGATAGGATAGTCGAGTTGAACAAGGATAAGCCAATTAACATGGATGAGACAAATATGCTAAAAATGGTTGGGGTCGAACTTTAGGATGAAGTTGCCTACGTATCCCAAAGATGGGAATCAGGTCGTACGTAGTTTCGGAGTTAAGGTGCATTCGAGTATTAACTCTCTCCTTTTGTACTCTAACTTTTGCCAAAGCCGACCTTCCAGGTTTTCAACCTTGCGAGCTCTATTTTTTCCTTTTCATTTTTCTTTCTTCTTCTTTTTCTTCTTCTTTTTTTTTTCTTTGTTTCCATTTTTTCATTTTTGTTTTTTTCTTTTTCTTCTTGCTCTAACTTTTGCCTGGGTCGCCTCTTTGGGTTGACAGATGTTGACTGGGTTTGATGATCTCTTATAGGTGTAGGACTGGAGCTGGAAGAGGTGTTTCTGGTGTGGCAGCCCATTTCATGGCTTACCGTAGGATTCAAAATGCCCTCAACTTGAGTGGCAAAAGTGTCATCCACAGTCTTTGCAACAACTGCAAGCATTTGCTGTTTGTTCAGCCCTTTGGCCCTAAAAGCCTCTATAGCCCACCGAAGATGTTCATAGGGATCAATACTTGCCCCGGCCTTCTTTTTGCCACTTGCTTCAGCTTTGCCAAGGGATTGGGTGACTATATTGGAGCGAGGCACATTTGTTGTTGACATGTGAACACCCAAACTCAAGATAGCTTTGGGTTGGCCTTTTTCAGTTGCAGCTCGCCCCAAAATTGGGAAGCCTTTTGGCTTAAAATTTCTGGCATGTGATGTGGTCGATGATGGAGCCAAGACCGCAAAGGCTAAATCTGCCACAGTTCTTTGAAGATCTTCAATCATGCTCATTAGCTCAGAAGTAGTGGGTTCATGGGTTTGAGATGATTGGGGTTCAAGTGCATCCATCATACACAAGTATGTGCTTTCTAGAATAAACACCTTAGGCTTGGGTAAATGGGCTAGGGTGATATATATGCTAGGGTTGTAGATGGATGGCAGTGTATGGATTAGGTTGAGATGTGGAGGTAATGGGTTAGTGGTGGCCTAAGGCCTTTTGGTGGAGCTATGATCTCTTCGTAAACAAGATCCTGAATCTTATGATAGAGGCAGATGCAACGGCTTGTATCATGAACGTGTTGTTGATGATAGGCACAGTATTTAGCGGGGTTATGTCTTGGTAGAAGAGGATTTGGGAGGGATCGAGGTTCTAGAAGCTCTAAGTGCCCTTTTTCTAGCAGCGTCTTCAAGTCTTGAGAGAGACTCATGTAAAGAGGATGGAAGTTTCGGACTTGGGGCCGAGTTGAAGTGGTTGGTCTTTGGCTATTATCAGGAAAATGGTTTTCGATGGGAGTGATGACAATGTTTACTTCTGAGCATTTCACAGCTATGCTATCAGCAGTCGTAGCATTGGAACTGCGAACAACATTTTTCCTCAAAGGCTCATTATCTTCCATAATGATCCCTTGTCTGATGGCATCCTTGATTTGAACCCCCATTTCATGAAGCTCTATAAAGGTAAATAGAGGTAGAACAATCATCTTCTGCAGCAACTTGCCATGCAGATTCTGAACAACCATTTTATCGATCCTTCTCGGAAGGTCGTGGTCATCAACGAGGCTTTGGCCATCCATCTTGTCACAAACTCGGAGAAACCCTCCTTGACTCTTGACGGGTTACCTCGAGATCACAATTGTGACCTCAATCGTGTATAGTAAATCTTGAGAAATGAAGGCCCCAGCCATCTCTCCCCAATTCTATTTGACGGTATCTTCCAACTTAGCATACCAAAAGGCCGCCATACCTGACATGGTGCGACCAAAGAGAGATGGCTTCTGTGGTCTAGTTAAGCCCATCGGCCGTAAGATATCAGAAAACAATCACAAGTGGACCATCGGATCCCCGAAGCAATCAAAATGATCAATGTGTGGCATCTTAAACCGATCCGGCAATGTAACAACAGAATCAGTGTATCCATCCTCCATGTTCGGGATAGAGTTAACCCCTTGTGCTCTTTTGAACAACTTCTCTAATTTGTTGACTTTGGCCTTGATTGGATCGACTTCGATTTGGAATGGTGCCTGGGTCTAATAAACCGGGGCTTTGGAAGCTTGTGCTGGGATTGGCTCTGTTGGACTGCCCTAGTTTTCTTGGGCATTGGCAGTATTAGTAGTGGCATTGGGCATAGGGATAACTGCGGTGGGTATATGTGATGCAATGGCCGCTGTTGGCTGTGGTTGCTATTGTTGTAGCCTAGTTGTAACCTCGACCTGACGGGCCGTAACCTCGGCTTGATGAATTGCGTCATGCTGTAGTGTCTCGGCTATCTGTTGTAAATGATGTATTAGTTCCTCCATACTGGCCGGGGGATACTGTGCCATTGGAATAGGTAACTGGTCTTGTGTTGGACTAGAAGTAGGTGACTGTTCCTGAACTGGGCTGGACAAAGGTGAGCCGAGGGGTGACTGCTGGAGGAATTGGACTGGTGAATTCTATTTAATCCTCTTTTGCCTTGTAACTAGTGACAGTGAAGCAAACACTGGTTGCCCTTGAACTAGGTCCCCTACTTTACAAAGTCTATCGACACGAGTCTAGAGTACCTGGGGGAAATCAGAGCCTTCTGAAGCTATAGTTCCAGGACTACCATGTAAAAGAGAAAATAGACAACACCATAGCCCATTTTCACTAAAACAGATATGATCACAGCTGAGTGACTGTACCCTCTCCCCTCGAGTTGCATTCTGCCCCATAAACTAATACCAACTACACCACTGATATAAAGCACTCCTGTACAGTTTCACTGCAAAGCACATACCAGGTAAAGAGAGCCAAAACACCCCTATGAGGTGGTAGGGTTACATTGTCCTAGTTTCGTCATGAACTAGGATTCACTATTTCAATCAAGCGGTTTCACGCAATCCTACATTCGGGTGAGCATCCTATCCTAGTTTGGGACAGTCTCTATGGCTTTTCTATATGCAACTAGGCCAAATGGTCAAAAGGGTACCTCAACAAGACTACCTAATATACTTGTTAGACTTATTTATTTTGATGATTTATTTAATTATGTTTTAATTTATTTGAAAGAGAAAAATAGAATCCAAAATTTATTTTGATGATTTATTTAATTATATTTTAATCAAAATTTATTTTGATGATTTATTTGAAAGAGAAAAATAGAATCAAAATTTATTTTGTCCCATTATTTCTCACCTAAACCTTTATCCTAAATGTTGTTAGAATGTATTTAATATTTGATTAAATCAGGAGTTTAAACAGCCCAAAACAAAAGTTCAAACAGCCTAGCACAGTAGCAGGCCAAAAGGTTCAAAAGGTTCAAGTGGAAGATATTCAAATTAGTAATGATCGAGGTGCAACGGCTATAAACGGCTATAAAGGTTCCAAATGCCAAAAGGTTCAAAAGGTTCAAGTGCTAGGACTTGATTACACAGTCTTTAGCTTCGAGGGACAAGAAATGTGCCTGACAATTGAAGAATTTTAGGCATTAATGGAATCCTGATATGACGAGGAAATCATGCATCAACCCCGTTTTGGCCACGCCCAAGCTTTGGGACGGATGTGTGAGCTTACTCTGCACAACGCTCGATCTCTGGCCAACAACGGAGAACTGGACATTCCTAGTCTGATTCATCGATTTTCTGACGTTGGTGACTGAGGCAACCTTCTCTGGCGAAATTTTCGACAACATGCCCTCTGCTTATGCATGCTTGCTTATTTTCTTCTTTCCCCTAGTTTTGGCGGATCTAGCATCCAATTGATTGAAGTGGCCCAAGGTTTGAAAAAGGGTAAGAGTGTTATTGGTTTGGCATTGGCCAAGACTTTGATGGGCTTAGATGCATTTCATCTACGGGAGACTACCAGATTCGTAAGGAGTCCACTACTTCTTCAGGTATTGTTTCCCACCCTTGCTCATATGTGCTTCTTATATCTCTTGGAACTCATGCTCTGTTTTTCTCTCAAAGCCCTTTTCTCACTTTTCTCTCAACATGCATCTCTTTATTCTTTAATCTCTCTTTTCTTTCATCCTTTCCCAGGTGTGTCTTATGGATAAGCTGAAGGTAGTGGACTCTTGCCCTGAGTACTCAACTCGAGGCTATTTCTTTCGCCACCAACTAGTAGATTTCTTGAATGAGGGGTGGTGGTGCGACTGGATATGCAATAGGTTTGCTGTTGACATAGCTTGGCATTGCCCTTGGCTTAATCTGACTGAGATGAGCTATAGCATAGCTCGGAAGCCTGACATACAGTTTATCGGCCTTACACACTGTGTATTCTATTTCCCTTTCCAGTTCAGACGTCAGTTTGGATATGATTAGATCTGCCTTGAGGAGGGGGTAGAGTACCCGGTTTCATTCCCCATCTAAGGTTCACATTTGGCTAGGTACCTCACTGCTTGGAGGGCGAGAGAGCTTTCGGCCCCTGCCCCTTATTCCAGTTGTGCCCTTTCTGGCAAATGCTTGGCTTGGCTAGATGATGAGGCACAAACTAGGCCCATTTTAGCTTCAGAAGCTTCCACAAGCACGAGCAGGGGATGCAGGAGCACCTGACTCATCTATGTCCCTAGTTTATTGCTTTGACCTTTCTTTTCAAGTTTTCGATGTAATAAAATGCAGCTTTGATTTGTATCAGAGAGTTGAAGAACTTTTATATTGAAATCAATGAAATTAAAGTTGTGGGCATTGAAAATTTTCCGTTTGGTCCAAAAATGGTCTAAGTTGTTAAAAGGTTGAATTTTGAACAAAATCAACTTCTATCAAAACTTTCCAAAACCATTTTCGGAAAGGATCACCACTTGACATGAATGGAATCAATCCTCAAGATGTACAACCCGAATTAAAAGATTAGAAGCGCCTTGATGAGAACTCCATTGCTCAGTATTGTAACCAGCTCTTCTCTCAAAGTAAAGATCACAACCGAACTCTTAGGTACGGAACAGACAAATATGACCTAATCAAACAGATGGACATGATAGTTGAGCTGGAGGTGTCTGTGGCCGAACTTCAGGATGAAGTTGCCTACGTGTCCCGAAGATAGGAATCAGGCCTTACGTAGTTCGAGTCAGGTTCACTCAAGTATTAACTCTCTCATTTTGCGCCCGAACTTTTGCTAAGGCTGCCTGTAGACACCCAATTTTTGACCGCCCTCAAGACTTGGACGTCACCGCTTGAACACTCGGTGATCATCCATGTTGGTGTTCGTCTTGAGTTCTCGGAGGTCTCGGCCACGCGCCTTGTCTCAGGATCTCTCGACTCGACTGTTTTGTGTTTGGTTTTGCACCAAACACTTGTATTTTGCTTTTGAGGAGCAGGGAATGGCTTGTTGGCCATCCCCACACCTCACCGGCCATGGCTTGAGGCCACCGGCCATGTTTTGTTGCCATCGGCCAGATGTTTGGCCGGCCGGCACTCTAGATGGTCGGTCGGCCATTTATTTTGTCAAAATAGCATTTTTGGCTGGCCGATCATTGTGCATCTGCTTTTACAGATATTTTTATGCCAGCTATGCTAGCTGGCATGCACCTTTGCCCCCCTCTATACACGTGTATGGAGGGATTTCACTCTTGCCAAGCTTGTTTTGTAAGCTTTGCAAGAGTGATCTTCTATAAAGAGGAGGACTCTCCTCCCTCCTCTAAGGTTAGAAACAAGCTCCAGAGGTCTGGTTCTTTTAGGGTTAAAAGTGTGTGTCTATTCTATCTCTGTACCTCCCTCTCTTGTGAGTTAAGTGTGTGTTTGTCCTTACTATTGTACACAAACACCTACCATTACACCTTCCCTTAGTTGCTGAGGCATTAGAGGGTTGATCTTGGACTTTTTGAGCTGGTTGTGATCCAAGAAGAGGTCTGGTCTTGTGATCTTGGAGGTGTTCTTCAAGGGTGAGTGTTCTTGCCCTTTATTCCCCATTTTTGCATAGCTTTTTTGACTATCTTGAAACTGTTTTTAGAATTTGCATATAACTAATAAAAGTCTTGTTTTTCATTGCTTAAAATAGTTGTTTAAGGGTGTTTTGTTGTTTGGGGTTGTTTGACCCCTCTTAGGCCTTGTTTGGCCCCATTTTGTGCATCTTTGGTGAGCTCCGGGACCACCTTGTCTAGGCCTGGTGAGGATGGTGGTTTAAGGTCCCAAGAAAAAGAGGGCCACCCCCTCTCCTTGTTGTCTTCAATATGTGCCATTTAAGCCTCATGTGTGAGCATCATTTTTGAGACCATGTTGGCCATGTTTCAGTAGGTATTTGGTAGTATTTTTCCATGTTTTACCTCTGTTTTTACTTGGTTTAGACACACCATGCTTGCTTTGCATACTTGTCTTGTAATGCCATGAATTGCCTTAACATGCTTTGTGCTTTGAGCCTTGTGTCTGGCATGTTTTTGGCCTAGCTTTGTAAAGCTTTTATGCTTGTTTTAGCATGCTAAAGGTCTGTTTTTGGTCATTTGGGTCATCCATGCTTTGCTTTGTATAGCTACCATGTAATCCCCCTTGTATGCCTTGAGCATTGACCCCTCTAGCATGCCATCCTTGCTTTGTTTCAGTGGTTTGGGACCACTTGTCATGCCATTTCAGTCTATTTAGCATGCTTGTATGCTTGCATTTGGTGTTCCTTTAAAGCCTTAAAGAGTTCATGCTTAATGCTCCATGAATGTGCCATTGCGTATGCCATCATGTGTAGGCCTCTAGGATGCCATGTCGTTGTGTTTTTGGCTTTGTTTTAGCATGCTAAAACTCTGATTTTGGTCATTCAATTCATGCCATGTTTGGTTTTGTTAAGGGTAGTTCAATACCTCTTTGGTAAGCCTTAGACCTCGGACTTTGCTTGCATGCTTTGATTGCCTTGTTTAGGCGATTTGGCATCATTTTATAGCATGATTTCAGAGCTTATAATGTATGCCATATGTCCATGTTATCCGCTTTTGAGTGTGCTTAAAAGTTGTCTCCATATGCTTAAGTGTTTAGGTCTTAACATGTGCATGTTTGTGTGCGTTTTGCCTCTCTATCCTTAGCATGTTGGCCACTGTTTTGGGCCTAGTATAAGGTTGCCCAAATTTGTATAAGTCCAATGTTTGCATGTTGTCATATGCTCACTTTGTGTGTTGTTATATACTTAGCCTATTGCGTGTGTTGCATGCTTCAATCGCTTTGCATTTGGCACGCATTCTCTTGGCTAAGTTGCCTAACATGTTGTCCATGTTGCACCTTGCATGCTTGCATGGTTAAGTTGCACATTGCATGCTTGATTAGCTTGCATAGTGTAACATGCCCGGGGGGTATCCGCGCGCGTTAAACAGTTCGGACTCCCGAGATCTCTTTGATCTCAAGTTTCACGAGTGCAATGTGAAACGTAGATGAGAGTCCAGATTTGAAAACTTTTATTGAAAATCCATTTTATTGCAATTTTGTTAAAAATGGATCAAGGCCATCGATCTCGTGAGTCGCCACCTAATATTTATTTTGGGAAAATTAGGAAACCCATGACTCGGTGCCAAGGCCACTGCTCGTCAGAACCAAGGATGCTTGGCTCAACCTTAGGTATGAGAGGGGAAGGTCAATAATGAGCACCCCCGCTCACCCGATCAAAAGATCGGCCTTTACTAAACCATGATATGACTTTTATTTTCTTTATATGTTCATGTTCTGGTTATTTAATAAATCCTAAAATTTACTATGTGAAGCATACAAGTATAGACTATGTCACCCATTTTGGAACAACTTGATTTCATGTAGTTTTGAAAGAGTTTTGAAAATGTATAACCCAAATAAATTGAGTTTACAAACATGAAAATCAATATCATTCCAAATTAAGCGACACAACCTCCATCCACTGGCATTCATACAGTTATATCACATAAGCAAATAGCCACATGGTAGGATGCTTAAACATAGTGAGAAAAACACACACAAACGGGATGCTAAAGCATAAAAACTTACAGGTTTGACGACCCGCGAACAAGCTACAAAACAAAGTTAGTAAAACATGCATGATCTTATATACAAAATCCTAATGCAATTCACTCATGAGATGCAACTAAAGATTCGGCTTCTAAGATATGACATGTGAATCATCTCAAGAACATGAGGTAGCACACATAATCACATAAGAATTGATTAAATCCACAAATGCAAACTTTGCCGAATCAAGATGCATGAAACATGGATGCAAAGCATGAATATGATGAAAAATAAATATGATGTTTATGTACAAGTAAGGAAAGCGAGTAAAAGAATGGGATAGAAAGAAGTGGGGCGGGGAATTATTACAATGCTTTGAATAAATTATTACAAACCAGATAAGAGAGAGAGAGAAGAGAATATTACAACAAAATAAAAACCTCACAAACTCTCAAAATAAAATAAAAAAAATAAAATAAAATAAAGAAACTTCATGTGTAGGAAAATATTACATTTGGCGTGGGAAGAAGGCCTCCGTCTGTCAGGGACACTTATTTTCTTGAGGGCACTATTCATCCCGAGATACTATTCACTTAGGAAGTTACTATTCATCATTACTATTCACCATTTTTGATCGTTATTCATCTTAGGGCATTTTTCATCCGCAGTTACTATTCATCACCGGAGGTACTATTTATCGACGGGGCTACTATTCATTGTCGGGGTTACTATTCACCGCCGGTCACTATTCATCCGGTGGGGTCACATCTTTTAACAAATTAGGTGGTTCAACCAACCATTTAAAGCGGTAAAATTACAACAATTTATAAATAGTAAATAACAACATTTTATGTAAGTTACAACGAGTTATATACAACAAGAAATTACAAGAGATAAAGTGATAGAATTAGGTGGTTTGACCGACCATTTAAAGTAGTAAAATTACAACAGTTTATATACAACAAGAAATTACAATGAGATAAAGTAATAAAATTAGGTGGTTCAACCGACCATTTAAAGTGATAAAAAAATTATGAAAAGCAATAAATGAAGTACTTTAAACAAATTATATCATATTTTGAAATTAAATGAAAGTTTGCGAAAACTCACCTTCAGGAAATGATGAATTTTCTGATTCACAAACTTCCTTTTGATTACCCTCAAGTTTGTGGAATGTGTTATCAATTCTCAGTCTAAAATTTGGAATTACAACTTTAGTGGTTCCTTCTTTCTCTCAAAACTCTCGCACTTCTTCTTTTTTTTTTTTTCAGACTTTTTTTTTATCTCTCCCTGCCCAGAAGTCTCTCCCCTGCCCAGGAATCTCTTCTCCCAAAAAAATCCTCTCTTCATTCTGCGCTAATCCCTCCCTTTTTATAGGAAACAAATGGAAGAAAAGGACAAGAAAAGAAACGGTGGGAGGTGCTGATTTCAAAAGATACACAGTGATTTTACTGTGCATTGCACAGTAAAATTACTATGCACTTTATAATATAATAATATATAAAAGGGATTATTAGCATAAATATATGTATAAATACCCCAAAAAATATATAAAAACACACAAATACGTAAAATTAAAATACATGGACTAATAAAATATATTTTAGTAGGTCAAATATGCAACATAATTTGACCAAAGCGGGTCTAAAGGCACCGAAAACAAAAAGACACATGATGGGAGTGTAGTGAATTTTTTTATTTTTTATTTTTTCAAAGGAGGAATAATACCCTATATAATATAATATTATATATACAAACGATAGTCGTGGATGAAACCATGGTACCGAATAAATTTAATAAAATATTATATAATAATATAACATAATATATATATATATAATACATAATAAAGGGAAAGAAAATGGAGAATGAGTCTAAAATAATTTGGCAAAAAGCAGTGTAAGATCGGGATTAAAGTTTACATTCCATCTTTTTCTTTGAGAATTTTGTGAGATAGCATATTCTGCTTTCATCATCGAGTAATCAAAAGCGCCCAAGTCTTAGAAATGGTCAAAATGGGGTGTCTACTGATTGCCCTCTTTGACAGAGCTCAAAGTCATTTCTTGACGTGAGTGAATGTCAAAGCCGAAACGACCCTTTGACAAGGCCATAAGACTTGGGCAAACAAACAAGATGCAATGCAAGTGGTTGAACCCGAGGGTTGCCTCGTATCCTTTGCAAGGAATCAAACCTGCGTAGTTCGGGGCAACATGTAACATGACATATGCAGTTTAAAAGTTGGACTTACACGCCATGGCCGCTTGTTTGAAAATTCATGATTATGCAATGCGATGCAATGCGATGGAGTGATGATAAAGATATGAAGATGACAACATGAGAGGCAAGCTTCGTGCAAATGATATGAAACATAACAGGGGTTGCATTGCATATAAATGCGCCACAAGATCACATACAAATGTGCCATAACACAATTTTAACCAAGTGGAACAACAACTTAACGCATCTCACGTGAAAGGAGGAAGGATGGTACAACCAACAAGCGTACCTAATCGTATCTCAGACGAAGAGAATGAAATGGTGTAACCAACAGGCATATCTCAACGTATTTCATACGGAGAGAGGGAAGGTTTTAACCAAGAAGAACATCAATGGTATAACCAACAGGCATATCTCAACGTATTTCATACGGAGAGAGGGAAGGTTTTAACCAAGAAGAACATCAATGGTATAACCAACAGGCATATCTCAACGTAATTCACACGAAGAGAGGGAAGGTTTTAACCAAGAAGAATGACAATGGTGTAACCAACAGGCATATCTCAACGTATTTCATACGAAGAGAGGGAAGGTTTTAACCAAGAAGAACATCAATGGTGTAACCAACAGGCGTATCTCAACGTATTTCATACGGAGAGAGGGAAGGTTTTAACCAAGGAGAAAGGCAATGGTGTAACCAACAAGCGTATCTCAACGTATTTCATACGGAGAGAGGGAAGGTTTTAACCAAGGAGAAAGGCAATGATGTAACCAACAGGCATATCTCAACGTATTTCATACGGAGAGAGGGAAGGTTTTAACCAATGAGAATGACAATGGTGTAACCAACAAGCGTATCTCAACGTATTTCATACGGAGAGAGGGAAGGTTTTAACCAAGGAGAAAGGCAATGGTGTAACCAACAAGCGTATCTCAACGTATTTCATACGGAGAGAGGGAAGGTTTTAACCAAGGAGAGCGACAATGGTGTAACCAACAGGCGTATCTCAACGTATTTCATACGGAGAGAGGGAAGGTTTTAACCAAGGAGAAAGGCAATGGTGTAACCAACAAGCGTATCTCAACGTATTTCATACGGAGAGAGGGAAGGTTTTAACCAAGGAGAAAGGCAATGGTGTAACCAACAGGCATATCTCAACGTATTTCATACGGAGAGAGGGAAGGTTTTAACCAATGAGAATGACAATGGTGTAACCAACAAGCGTATCTCAACGTATTTCATACGGAGAGAGGGAAGGTTTTAACCAAGGAGAAAGGCAATGGTGTAACCAACAAGCGTATCTCAACGTATTTCATACGGAGAGAGGGAATGTTTTAACCAAGGAGAGCGACAATGGTGTAACCAACAAGCGTATCTCAACGTATTTCATACGGAGAGAGGGAAGGTTTTAACCAAGGAAAAACAATGGTATAACCAGGCATATCTCAACGTATTTCATACGGAGAGGGAAGGTTTTAACCGTGGAGAATGACAATGGTGTAACTAACAGGCGTATCTCAACGTATTTCATACGGAGAGAGGAAGGTTTTAACCAAGAAGAAAGGCAATGGTGTAACTAACAGGCGTATCTCAACGTATTTCATACGGAGAGAGGGAAGGTTTTAACCAAGGAGAATAATAATGGTTGTTTGAAAATTCATGATTTATACAATGCAATGCAATGTCATGGAGTGCTGGCTATGTTTGCAACTTTCCCTATTCTCCAACAGGTGTGAGACTAGGTTGGTTCAAGATCGAGTTGAGGTGCATACAAGCTATCTCAACCTATGGGGCTGCCATACAGATTTCAAGCCGGGGATACACCCCTGGGTATTTAAACCAGACTTTAGTCTCGGAAATCCCAAACCTTTTGCGTTCTAGGCATCGCCATTCGAACTCTAGTTTCCACCGTCTCAGTTGATCTCCTAGGAACTCATTACAAACACAATCAGGTGACTATACCAGACCGATTGAAGTCGTTCAGGCACGACAAACACCAAAGGAATTGCACCTTTAGAGGATTTAAGGTCTCCTAGACCCCGTAGGATTTAAGGTCTCATAGACCGGGAGAGTGTACAAGATAGTGCGATGCGCAAGGTAGCGCGATACACAAAGCAATGCGGTACCCAAAGCAGGGCGATTGAAATTGATGCATAAAGCAGTACGATGTCCAAAGCAAGGCGATTGATGCACAAAGCAGTGTGGTGCCCAAAGCAGGGCGATTGAAATTGATGCATAAAGCAGTACGATGTCCAAAGCAAGGCGATTGATGCACAAAGCAGTGTGGTGCCCAAAGCAAGGCGATTGAAATTGATGCATAAAGCAGTGCGATGTCCAAAGCAAGGCGATTGATGCACAAAGCAGTGTGGTGCCCAAAGCAGGGCGATTGAAATTGATGCACAAAGCAGTGCGGTGCCCAAAGCAGTATGTTGGATTTGATGCACAAAGCAAAGGCGTGCCCAAAGCAGTATGCATTGAAATTGAGATTTATGTGGTAGGTGCATGAGGTGAGATTATTGTGCGATAGATGCATAGGATGAAAGAAGGAATTGTATGTTCGAACCAAATACCATATACATATACCCTGCATAGACAAAATACATACAAATACGACAATATACACAGACATGCATATACGGTATACATATGTTCATACACAGACAAAAATACACAGATATATACATACGGTATACATATATACATATCTGAGACAACATAGAGATGAATATATATCTGATATATACACAGACATATATAGTATATATACAGGTATATACAACACAGACATATACGGACCTATACACAAACATATACGGATACATACATAGACATAGAATATTCCGTTTGCAACCGTTAGCGGGAAGATGCCGTTACTGAGAAGGCATATTCCGTTTGCTGACGTCAGCACACGTACGCAAAACACGCAAAAAGAAAGGAAAAACACAAAATGCATGGATGTGGAGATATGGGGTTTCGACCATCTGGTCTCAAACTTGGCCTCTGAGTTCTCAACCACTAAGCCATCCTACTCTTGTGACAAGATATGCAAACAAATATATATACATAGACTTATACGAGACATATACACAAAAAATCAAAAACAAAACAAAAGAAACACTCAATGTGGGGTTCGAACTCCTTACCTCAGGCTCAACTTCTCACTCTTCAACCACTGGGTCAAACCACTGAACCCAAGCCACATTTGTGACCCAAATGTTCAAACAAATATATATAATACATAGATATACAATACATATACATATATATATATACACAACTTTCCCGCCTCTCTTATTTTTGTCTCACTCTCTCTTCCTATTTTGTCTCACTCTCTTCCTTCATCTTCTTCGAAAGCATCGTTCTGCCGCATCGATTTCAACAATCATGGCGCTGCGACAAAGCTATCCAATCTTGCCTCGCTTTGTCAAAGATCATCTCGAGCCTTCCTCCTCTTTGTCTTCTTCTTTGGCTTTATCATCTTCTTAAGTTGAAGCCTGCGAGAGAGAGAGGCAGAGCAAAAGCCTGTAAACTTCCTCTACCACCACTCTGCAACCTCTTTCTTTTGCATTACTTTCCTCTGCCATGGCTTCTTCACACGGTTCTCTTAACCTTTTTCCACACCTGAATGAGTCCACAATAGAGATGACCAATCATTCGACTCCTCTCGACCTCAACCACGAGCTCCTCCTCCTTCGCTGTTTTTAACTTTCCAAATGATGTCGGTTGAACAAATCATGGTCGCATGATCGACATCGAAGCAAACTCAGATCTGCCGAGGTCATGTGGAGACCGTGGCAATGCGGTCTCCAACTTGTCCCGTCGATTGCGTAACGTGTGAGGTGCATCGATTAAATGCACAACTTTCTTTACTTCAACATATGTACAAAGATTCTCGAGGGAAGTTAGTCTTGAAGAAGCAAAACAAAGAGCTAAAACGACCGACGACCTCTGTGACTCGATTCGAGTTCCTTCGCACAACCAATTTGATGGCGGCGAGAGTAATCTCCTTTGGAAGCTCGCCAAGGCGGCGAGTCTTCAAAAGCTCGAAGGAGTAAAGACGGCAAAGGCGGTACCAGAAGTCAGGCAATGAAGTTGTATGCAAATAAAGCTGGTTGTAATCTTCGCCGCTGGCCTGCTGCCAGAGAAGAAAAAAGAAAAAGATCCATCTCTCTCTCTCTCTCTTTGTTTTTGTTTTGTTTTTTTTTTGTTTTGTTTTTTTTTGTTTTTTTGTCTCTGTAATCGGGGATATCCTCCCCTGACTGCAATAAAATCAATTTAGTTTTTGCACATCAATGGCGTGACTGGCATATCACTTTGAATTTGAAAATATTTTTAATTGAACTTGAGAATGATTGAGTTTTGAACTCTGAATTGGACATTGATTCTATGCTGACTGGAATCAAAAACAAAAATGACTCAACGCAAGAAAAACAAAGTAAAACAATCCAAACACACTTATATACACTGACTAGTATAAATACACTGACTGGTATGAAAGGAACACACTTATATACATTGGTAGTATGAATATCCTAACGTATAAATACGCTGTTGGTATAAACACACTTATATACACCGAGTATGAATACCCTCGACCGTATAAACACCGATTGGTATGAATACACACTCATATACGCAGATGGTATGAATACTGACTAGTATAAATACATTGACTAGTATGAATACACACTCATATATCTTGTGAGTTGACTCGAGTGATGGAGAAGACAGAATCTCTAACTCGACTATGCCCCTAATTCATTGCCTTGATTTTTTCTTGATTTTTTGTAAAAATGTTTTGATCAACATGAGAGTTGGAGTAGCATACTTATTCCATTTTCGCTTCAAATCATGTGAGCTAAAGCTGTGAGCCGAAAATTTTCCTTTTCAAATCAAAGAATGGTCCAAGTTTTGCAAACATGGAACAATTTTTCGAGAAAAATTAGTCAGCTTTATTCAAATTAATCAAAACCTATTTTTGCAAATGGTCACTACTTAACTAACATGGAATCAACCATTGGGGTGCATAGTCCCAAACCAAATAATCAAAGGTGATATCCGAACCAAGCCAACCGAACCAAGCCAATTCGAACCAAATGAAGCCGAGTAGAACTAGACCGGACCGAACCGAATCGCCAAACCGAATCGAACCGAACTGAACCAAGTTAAATCAAACCAATTGAAGCGAGTAACGAAGATACACCAATCAAACACAGATAGGACAACCAAGTCGACTAAAGACACACCAAGCAAACATGGACGAAATAAATGAATTGAAAAATTATTAGGGCCGAACTTCAAGATGAAGCTACCTACGTATCCCAAAGATAGGAATCAGGCCATACGTAGTTCCAATTAAGGTTCACTCGGGTATTGACACTCTCCTTTTGTGCTCTAACTTTTGCCAAAGCCGCCCTTTCGGGTTTTCAACCTTGCGAGCTTTTCATTTTTCATTTTTTTTTTCATTTTCATCATTTTTTTTCATTTTCATTTTTTTATCATTTTTTTTATTTTTTTGTTTTTCTGCTCTAACTTTTGCTTGGGTCACCCTTTTGGGTTTTTCGCCCAGCGAGCCTTTCAAGGGTTTCAGTTTAGCTTGTCCATGTTGATTGGGTGTGAGAACTGTAGGCCATCAAAATCTATAATAATAACTACTACACTTGACCAGGAGATATGATGATGTAGGAACTAGGCTACTTGGATCTGAATTTGCCCCTAGTGTAGTGGATAGGAACTCGACTGTCCTTCAATAATAAAATTCATTCTCTCAAATTCTGGGCTTGGCCTTTCTGGGCGGTCTTCATTGGGAAACAATTCAGTTTTAACTCTTTGATCACATCCAACTTTTTGCCCCTAGTTCAAGGGCTGCTTCAAATCTAAATCACATCGACCTTCTTGCCCCTAGTTCAAGGGTTGCTTCCAATCAATCACAGGCCCTACATAGTTTTGGCTAAGATTCACTCGAGTATTGACACTCTCCTTTTACGCCTAAATTTTGCCAAAGTCGCCCTTCGGGTTTTCAACCTTGCGAGCTTTTCATTTTTCTTTAGATTTTTCTTTCTTTTTTGTGCACTAACCTTGGGCTAGGTCGCCCTACCGGGTTTTCGGCCGAACGAGCCTCTCAAGGGTGGTACCTTTTTGCCCCTAGTTCAAGGGCTGCCTCCATTTCAACTATACAAGCCTCACACTTTTGCCCCTAGTTCAAGAAATTTTTAAATCAAAAATCACATTCTCCTTTATTGCCCCTAGTTAAAGGGCTGCCTTCATTTGAATCATATCATGGCCCTTAGTTCAAGGGCTATTTCCAATCTGGCTCACATCATTGCCCCCAGTGCAAAGGGCTGTTTCCATTTGAATCATATTCGACCTTTATTGCCCCTAGTTGAAGGGCTGTCTTCATTTGAATCACATCATTGTCCCTAGTTCAAGGGCTATTTCCAAGCCTTTACACTTTGATTGATCATGGGAGACTTCAAATCACGGTTTGAAAGCTAAGGAGCTGAGGAGGTCGGACCACTAGTCAAGAGGGATCCTATGCTGTATAATCAATTCCAGGCCTGTCTTCGTAGGACCACGCAAAAACAGTTTTTGACATCTTTTCACAAAGTGACTAATCACTCGTACTCTTACGAAGATAAGATAGAACCAATTTGGACTAAGCTAGGATCATTCCCAGTACCCACATTAACAAAAATGATTTTATTCATCAAAGGCTTAGCACACCTCTCTTCCTCTCAGTTGATCAAAATTTGCAAATCCCGAGGAAAGTCTTCCTCTTCGTTTTTTTATCAGAGTTTTGGAAAAAGTTTTGAAAAACTTTGGTCAATGCGAGGAATTAAGGCACAGAGAAGTAGGCAGACTCTATGGCATTTTTTTTTATATTTTATTTTTTTGAATTTTTTTTTTTTTTTGAAAAGAGACTATGACTCAGCAATGACAACAGACTCGAAAGAAAATGACAAAGAAGACCTAGACAGGACAGAAATATCTAGGTTAGCACTATCGAAATCAACAGACTCTGACTCGTTAGGCTGACTCGAACCTGACTCTAACTCTACAAACTTGATGAAGTCAAACTTAGACTCAATACTCAATTCAGAATTCAAAATAAAACCATTCTCAAATTGCCAGTCAAAGTGTGTGCCAGCCACAACATTCAAAATAAAGCCCGCTCAATCAACAGGTGGTCATTCCCCAATCACAGAGATGGTCGGATATCCTACAAGTTCTATTTATTTACAATGGTCAACTTTGTGGGATATCGGAGTTTTTTATTTTATTTTATTTTATTTTTTTTAAAAAATTTTTACAAAATTTTTTTTTTTGATTTTATGTTTTTGTTTTTAAAAAAAAATTTTACAATTTTTTTTTTTTTTGATTTTATGTTTTTGTTTTTTTTTTTATTTTTTATTTTTTGTTTCTGAAGAATGATGCTAAACTGAACAACCTGAACCACTCATTCAAATTTGAAAATCCCTGTATAGATCCAATACATTGCACATAACACATAGCAGGAAAGAGAACAAACACCCCTATGGAGGGTAGGGTTATCCTGTCCTAGCTTGAAATGATCTAGGGTTTCACTATTCAAACAAGCGGTATCATACATCCTAGAAATGGGAAAGCATCCTGTCCTAATTTGAAAGGTACTATAGCTCACTATATGTACAAGGTTAGCTTTACCCTAGGGGTTGAAGTCAAGGTGACGTTACCAAAAAGTCCTTTGGGTCATAACCAATAAAGATCCCAGGAAATCAGAAGAGTCAAATAGCCTCTCTTCAGAGTCTGAGAACCTTAGATAGCAGAGCTAGATAGCAAAGCTACCCTTTTGACAAATCTTAAAAGGTTACAACACAAGGCCTCCAAAGTAACGTAGAGATAGGTGTAGTGTCACAAAAAGTATGCCTGTGCTCCCACCAGCATTTGGGTAACACAGGAACTTTAAGGGCACCAATGCATGCAATGCAATAAACATATAATTGAAAATAAAAGTCATATCATGGAGTTCGAGTCAAGGTTTCATAAATCCCAAGAAGTCGCCAGAACGTAACATGCCGGGGTACCTGCGTTAAGCGATTCGGACTCCCGAGATCTCTTTGATCTCAAGTTTCACGAGTGCAATGTGAAACGTAGATGAGAGTCCAGATTTGAAAACTTTTATTGAAAATCCATTTTATTGCAATTTTGTTAAAAATGGACTGCGTCATCAGATCTCAGAGTCGCCACCTAATATTTATTTTGGGAAAATTAGGAAACCCATGACTCGGTGCCAAGGCCACTGTTCGTCGTAACCAAGGATGCTTGGCTCGGAACCTTAGGTATGAGAGGGGAAGGTCAATAATGAGCACCCCCGCTCACCCGATCAAAAGATCGGCCTTTACTAAACCATGATATGACTTTTATTTTCTTTATATGTTCATGTTCTGGTTATTTAATAAATCCTAAAATTTACTATGTGAAGCATACAAGTATAGACTATGTCACCCATTTTGGAACAACTTGATTTCATGTAGTTTTGAAAGAGTTTTGAAAATGTATAACCCAAATAAATTGAGTTTACAAACATGAAAATCAATATCATTCCAAATTAAGCGACACAACCTCCATCCACTGGCATTCATACAGTTATATCACATAAGCAAATAGCCACATGGTAGGATGCTTAAACATAGTGAGAAAAACACACACAAACGGGATGCTAAAGCATAAAAACTTACAGGTTTGACGACCCGCGAACAAGCTACAAAACAAAGTTAGTAAAACATGCATGATCTTATATACAAAATCCTAATGCAATTCACTCATGAGATGCAACTAAAGATTCGGCTTCTAAGATATGACATGTGAATCATCTCAAGAACATGAGGTAGCACACATAATCACATAAGAATTGATTAAATCCACAAATGCAAACTTTGCGAATCAAGATGCATGAAACATGGATGCAAAGCATGAATATGATGAAAAATAAATATGATGTTTATGTACAAGTAAGGAAAGCGAGTAAAAGAATGGGATAGAAAGAAGTGGGGGAATTATTACAATGCTTTGAATAAATTATTACAAACCGGATAAGAGAGAGAGAAGAGAATATTACAACAAAATAAAAACCTCACAAACTCTCAAAATAAAATAAAAAAATAAAATAAAATAAAGAAACTTCATGTGCTAGGAAAATATTCTTTGGCGTGGGAAGATCGCTCCGCTCGTCCGGGACACTTATTTTATGGGGCACTATTCATCCCGAGATACTATTCCTTAGGAAGTTACTATTCATCATTACTATTCACCATTTTTGATCGTTATTCATCTTTAGGGCATTTTTCATCCATGATTACTATTCATCACCGGAGGTACTATTTATCGACGGGCTACTATTCACCGCGGGTTACTATTCACCGGGGTTACTATTCACCGGTCACTATTCATCCGTGGGGTCACATCTTTTAACAAATTAGGTGGTTCAACCAACCATTTAAAGCGGTAAAATTACAACAATTTATAAATAGTAAATTACAACATTTTATGTAAGTTACAACAGGTTATATACAACAGTAAATTACAGCAGATAAAGTGATAGAATTAGGTGGTTTGACCGACCATTTAAAGTAGTAAAATTACAACAGTTTATATACAACAGTAAATTACAGCAGATAAAGTAATAAAATTAGGTGGTTCAACCGACCATTTAAAGTGATAAAAAAAAATTATGAAAAGCAATAAATGAAGTACTTTAAACAAATTATATCATATTTTGAAATTAAATGAAAGTTTGCGAAAACTCACCTTTCAGGGAAATGATGAATTTTCTGATTCACAAACTTCCTTTTGATTACCCTCAAGTTTGTGGAATGTGTTATCAATTCTCAGTCTAAAATTTGGAATTACAACTTTAGTGGTTCCTTCTTTCTCTCAAAACTCTCGCACTTCTTCTTTTTTTTTTCAGACTTTTTTTTTTATCTCTCCCTGCCCAGAAATCTCTCCCCTGCCCAGGAATCTCTTCTCCCAAAAAATCCTCTCTTCATTCTCAAGGCTAATCCCTCCTTTTATAGGAAACAAATGGAAGAAAAGGACAAGAAAAGAAAGCGATTGGGAGGTCTTGATTTCAAAAGATACCAGTGATTTTCTTGTGCATTGCATGATAAAATTACTATGCACTATAATATAATAATATATAAAAGGGATTATTAGCATAAATATATGTATAAATACCCCAAAAATATATAAAAACACACAAATACGTAAAATTAAAATACATGGACTAATAAAATATATTTTAGTAGGTCAAATATGCAACATAATTTGACCAAAAGCGGGTCTAAAAGGCACGAAAACAAAAAGACACATGATGGGAGTGTAGTGAATTTTTTATTTTTTATTTTTTTCAAAGGAGGAATAATACCCTATATAATATAATATTATATATACAAACGTATAGTCGTGGATGAAACCATGGTACCGAATAAATTTAATAAAATATTATATAATAATATAACATAATATATATATATATAATACATAATAAAGGGAAAGAAAATGGAGAATGAGTCTAAAATAATTTGGCAAAAGCAGTGTAAGATCGATTAAAGTTTACATTCCATCTTTTTCTTGAGAATTTTGTGAGATAGCATATTCTGTTTTCATCATCGAGTAATCAAAAAGCGCCCAAGTCTTAGAAATTGGTCAAAATGGGGTGTCTCTGATTTGCCCTCTTTGTGACAGAGCTCAAAGTCATTTCTTGACGTGAGTGAATGTCAAAGCCGAAACGACCCTTTTGACATGGCCATAAGACTTGTACAAACAAACAAGATGCAAAGCAAGTGGTTGCATCCGAGGGTTGCCTACGTATCCCTTTGCAAGGTATCAAACCTGCGAAGACCAGAGGCTACATGTAACATGAAATATGATGTTTAAAAGTTGGACTTACACGCTACGCGAAGCCAGTTGTTTGAAAATTCATGATTATGCAATGCGATGCAATGCGATGGAGTGATGATAAAGATATGAAGATGACAACATGAGAGGCAAGCTTCGTGCAAATGATATGAAACATAACAGGGGTTGCATTGCATATAAATGCGCCACAAGATCACATACAAATGTGCCATAACACAATTTTAACCAAGTGGAACAACAACTTAACGCATCTCACGTGAAAGGAGGAAGGATGGTACAACCAACAAGCGTACCTAATCGTATCTCAGACGAAGAGAATGAAATGGTGTAACCAACAGGCATATCTCAACGTATTTCATACGGAGAGAGGGAAGGTTTTAACCAAGAAGAACATCAATGGTATAACCAACAGGCATATCTCAACGTATTTCATACGGAGAGAGGGAAGGTTTTAACCAAGAAGAACATCAATGGTATAACCAACAGGCATATCTCAACGTAATTCACAAGAGAGAGGAAGGTTTTAACCAAGAAGAATGACAATGGTGTAACCAACAGCATATCTCAACGTATTTCATACGAAGAGAGGAAGGTTTTAACCAAGAAGAACATCAATGGTGTAACCAAAGCGTATCTCAACGTATTTCATACGGAGAGAGGAAGGTTTTAACCAAGGAGAAAGGCAATGGTGTAACCAACAAGCGTATCTCAACGATTTCATACGGAGAGGGAAGGTTTTAACCAAGGAGAAAGGCAATGATGTAACCAACAGCATATCTCAACGATTTCATACGGAGAGAGGAAGGTTTTAACCAATGAGAATGACAATGGTGTAACCAACAAGCGTATCTCAACGTATTTCATACGAGAGAGGGAAGGTTTTAACCAAGGAGAAAGGCAATGGTGTAACCAACAAGCGTATCTCAACGTATTTCATACGGAGAGAGGAAGGTTTTAACCAAGGAGCGACAATGGTGTAACTAACAGCGTATCTCAACGTATTTCATACGGAGAGAGGAAGGTTTTAACCAAGGAGAAAGGCAATGGTGTAACCAACAAGCGTATCTCAACGTATTTCATACGGAGAGGGAAGGTTTTAACCAGGAGAAAGGCAATGGTGTAACCACAGCATATCTCAACGTATTTCATACGGCGAGAGGGAAGGTTTTAACCAATGAGAATGACAATGGTGTAACCAACAAGCGTATCTCAACGTATTTCATACGGAGAGAGGGAAGGTTTTAACCAAGGAGAAAGGCAATGGTGTAACCAACAAGCGTATCTCAACGTATTTCATACGGAGAGAGGGAAGGTTTTAACCAAGGAGAGCGACAATGGTGTAACCAACAAGCGTATCTCAACGTATTTCATACGGAGAGAGGGAAGGTTTTAACCAAGGAGAAAAACAATGGTATAACCAATGTGCATATCTCAACGATTTCATACGGAGAGAGGAAGGTTTTAACCAGGAGAATGACAATGGTGTAACCAATAAAGCGTATCTCAACGATTTCATACGGAGAGAGGGAAGGTTTTAACCAAGAAGAAAGGCAATGGTGTAACCAACAGGCGTATCTCAACGTATTACATACGGAGAGAGGGAAGGTTTTAACCAAGGAGAATAATAATGGTTGTTTGAAAATTCATGATTTATACAATGCAATGCAATGTCATGGAGTCTTGGCTATGTTTGCAACTTTCCTATTCTCCAACAGGTGTGAGACTAGGTTGGTTCAAGATCCGAGTTGAGGTGCATACAAGCTATCTCAACCTATGGGGCTATACATCTGATTTCAAGCCGGATACACAGGTATTTAAACCAGACTTTAGTCTCGAAATCCCAAACCTTTTATGCGTTCTAGGCATCGCCATTGAACTCTAGTTTCCACCGTCTCGCTTGATCTCCTAGGAACTCATTACAAACACAATCGGTGACTATACTGCAGATTGAAGTCGTTTCAGCACGACAAACACCAAAGGAATTGCACCTTTAGAGGATTTAAGGTCTCCTAGACCCCGTAGGATTTAAGGTCTCATAGACCGGGAGAGTGTACAAGATAATGCGATGCGCAAGGTAGCGATACACAAAGCAATGCGGTACCCAAAGCAGGGCGATTGAAATTGATGCATAAAGCAGTACGATGTCCAAAGCAAGGCGATTGATGCACAAAGCAGTGTGGTGCCCAAAGCAGGGCGATTGAAATTGATGCATAAAGCAGTACGATGTCCAAAGCAAGGCGATTGATGCACAAAGCAGTGTGGTGCCCAAAGCAAGGCGATTGAAATTGATGCATAAAGCAGTGCGATGTCCAAAGCAAGGCGATTGATGCACAAAGCAGTGTGGTGCCCAAAGCAGGGCGATTGAAATTGATGCACAAAGCAGTGCGGTGCCCAAAGCAGGGCGGTTGGATTTGATGCACAAAGCAGTGCGGTGCCCAAAGCAGGGCGATTGAAATTGAGATTTATGTGGTAGGTGCATGAGGTGAGATTATTGTGCGATAGATGCATAGGATGAAAGAAGGAATTGTATGTTCGAACCAAATACCATATACATATACCCTGCATAGACAAAATACATACAAATACGACAATATACAGACATGCATATACGGTATACATATGTTCATACACAGACAAAAATACACAGATATATACATACGGTATACATATATACATATCTGAGACAACATAGAGACACTATATATGAGATATATACAGACATATATAGTATATATACAGTATATACAACACAGTATATATACGGACCTATACACAAACATATACGGATACATACATAGACATAGAATATTCCGTTTGCAAATCATAGCGGAAAGATGCCGTTCTTGAGAAGGCATATTCCGTTTCTTTCGACGCCAAGACACGACATAAAACATGCAAAAAGAAAGGAAAAACACAAAATGCATGGATGTGGAGATATGGGGTTTCGACCATCCGTCTCAAACTTGGCCTCGAAGTTCTCAACCACTAAGCCATCCTACTCTTGTGACAAGATATGCAAACAAATATATATACATAGACTTATACGAGACATATACACAAAAAATCAAAAACAAAACAAAAGAAACACTCAATGTGGGGTTCGAACTCCTTACCTCAGGCTCAACTTCTCACTCTTCAACCACTGGGTCAAACCACTGAACCCAAGCCACATTTGTGACCCAAATGTTCAAACAAATATATATAATACATAGATATACAATACATATACATATATATATATACACAACTTTCCCGCCTCTCTTATTTTTGTCTCACTCTCTCTTCCTATTTTGTCTCACTCTCTCTTCCTTCATCTTCTTCGAGCATCGTGTCTGTCGCGCGATTTCAACAATCGCGGCGCCTGACCGACAGGCTATCCAATCTTGCCTCGTTTGTCAAAGATCATCTCGAGCCTTCCTCCCTCTTTGTCTTCTTTGGCTTTATCATCTTCTTAAGTTGAAGCCTGCGAGAGAGAAAGCGAGCAAAAGCTGTAAACTTCCTCTACCACTCTGCAACCTCTTTCTTTTGCATTACTTTCCTCGCCATGGCTTCTTCACACAGTTCTCTTAACCTTTTTCCGCACTGAATGAGTCCACAATAGAGATGACCAATTCTGACTCCTCTGGACCTCAACCACGCGCTCCTCCTCCTTCTTTGTTTTAACTTTCCAGCGATGTCGGTTGAACAAATCATGGTCCGCAGCCTGACATCGAAGCAAACTCGTATACGCTGAGGTCATGTGTGGAGACCGTGACAGCGGTCTCCAACTTGTCCCGTCGATTGCAGAACAGAACGTGTGAGGTGCATCGATTAAATGCACAACTTTCTTTACTTCAACATATGTACAAAGATTCTCGAGGGGAAGTTAGTGCGCTGAAGAAGCAAAACAAAGAGCTAAAACGACTGACGACCTCTGTGACTCGATTCGGAGTTCCTTCGCACAACCAATTTGATGGCCGGCGAGGAGTAATCTCCTTTGGAAGCTCTGCCAAGGCCGAGGCAGAGTCTTCAAAAGCTCCGAAGGAGTAAAGACGAAGCGAGGCAGCTGACGGTAAAGTCAGGCAATGAAGTTGTATGCAAATAAAGCTGGTTGTAATCTTCGCCGCTGGCCTGCTGCCAGAGAAGAAAAAAGAAAAAGATCCATCTCTCTCTCTCTCTCTCTCTCTTTGTTTTTGTTTTGTTTTGTTTTTTTTTTTTTTTTGTTTTTTTTTGTTTTTTTGTTTTTGTCTCTGTAATCGGGGATATCCTCCCCTGACTGCAATAAAATCAATTTAGTTTTTGCACATCAATGGCGTGACTGGCATATCACTTTGAATTTGAAAATATTTTTTAATTGAACTTGAGAATGATTGAGTTTTGAACTCTGAATTGGACATTGATTCTATGCTGACTGGAATCAAAAACAAAAATGACTCAACGCAAGAAAAACAAAGTAAAACAATCCAAACACACTTATATACACTGACTAGTATAAATACACTGACTGGTATGAAAGGAACACACTTATATACATTGGTAGTATGAATATCCTAATGGTATAAATCTGTTGTTGGTATAAACACACTTATATACACCGACCGGTATGAATACTGACCGGTATAAACACACCGATTGGTATGAATACACACTCATATCTGTGATGGTATGAATACCCCGACTAGTATAAATACATTGACTAGTATGAATACACACTCATATATCTTGTGAGTTGACTCGAGTGATGGAGAAGAGAATCTCTAACCTGTCTATGCCCCTAATTCATTGCCTTGATTTTTTTCTTGATTTTTTTGTAAAAATGTTTTGATCAACATGAGAGTTGGAGTAGCATACTTATTCCATTTTCTGTTTCAAATCATGTGAGCTAAACTGTGAGCACTGAAAATTTTCCCTTTTCAAATCCAAAGAATGGTCCAAGTTTTGCAAACATGGAACAATTTTAGAAAAAATTAGTCAGCTTTATACAAATTAAACAAAACCTATTTTTGCAAATGGTCACTACTTAACTAACATGGAATCAACCATTGGGGTGCATAGTCCCAAACCAAATAATCAAAGGTGATATCCGAACCAAGCCAACCGAACCAAGCCAATTCGAACCAAATGAAGCCGAGTAGAACTAGACCGGACCGAACCGAATCGCCAAACCGAATCGAACCGAACTGAACCAAGTTAAATCAAACCAATTGAACTGAGCAGAACGAAGATACACCAATCAAACACAGATAGGACAACCAAGTCGACTAAAGACACACCAAGCAAACATGGACGAAATAAATGAATTGAAAAATTATTAGGGCCGAACTTCAAGATGAAGCTACCTACGTATCCCAAAGATAGGAATCAGGCCATACGTAGTTCCAATTAAGGTTCACTCGGGTATTGACACTCTCCTTTTGTGCTCTAACTTTTGCCAAAGCCGCCCTTTCGGGTTTTCAACCTTGCGAGCTTTTCATTTTTCATTTTTTTTTTCATTTTCATCATTTTTTTTCATTTTCATTTTTTTATCATTTTTTTTATTTTTTTGTTTTTCATCTAACTTTTGCTTGGGTCACCCTTTTGGGTTTTTAAGCCAAATGAGCCTTTCAAGGGTTTCAGTTTAGCTTGTCCATGTTGATTGGGTGTGAAGCGTAGGCCATCAAAATCTATAATAATAACTACTACACTTGACCAGAGATATGATGATGTAGGAACTAGGCTACTTGGATGAATTTGCCCCTAGTGTAGTGGATAGGAACTCATTGTCCTTCAATAATAAAATTCATTCTCTCAAATTCTGGGCTTGGCCTTTCTGGGCGGTCTTCATTGGGAAACAATTCAGTTTTAACTCTTTGATCACATCCAACTTTTTGCCCCTAGTTCAAGGGCTGCTTCAAATCTAAATCACATCTGACCTTCTTGCCCCTAGTTCAAGGGTTGCTTCAATCTGAATCACAGCCCTACATAGTTTTGGCTAAGATTCACTCGGTATTGACACTCTCCTTTTACGCTCTAAATTTTGCCAAAGTCCCTTCGGGTTTTCAACCTTGCGAGCTTTTCATTTTTCTTTTTATTTTTCTTTCTTTTTTGTGCTCTAACTTTTGCCTGGGTCGCCCTTCCGGGTTTTCGGCCCAGCGAGCCTCTCAAGGGTGGTACCTTTTTGCCCCTAGTTCAAGGGCTGCCTCCATTTCAACTATACAAGCCTCACACTTTTGCCCCTAGTTCAAGGGCTGTTTTAAATCAAAAATCACATTCTCCTTTATTGCCCCTAGTTAAAGGGCTGCCTTCATTTGAATCATATCATGGCCCTTAGTTCAAGGGCTATTTCCAATCTGGCTCACATCATTGCCCCCAGTGCAAAGGGCTGTTTCCATTTGAATCATATTCGACCTTTATTGCCCCTAGTTGAAGGGCTGTCTTCATTTGAATCACATCATTGTCCCTAGTTCAAGGGCTATTTCCAAGCCTTTACACTTTGATTGATCATGGGAGACTTCAAATCACGGTTTGAAAGCTAAGGAGCTGAGGAGGTCGGACCACTAGTCAAGAGGGATCCTATGCTGTATAATCAATTCCAGGCCTGTCTTCAGAGGACCACGCAAAAAGCAGTTTTGACATCTTTTCACAAAGTGACTAATCACTCGTACTCTTACGAAGATAAGATAGAACCAATTTGGACTAAGCTAGGATCATTCCGGTACCCACATTAACAAAAATGATTTTATTCATCAAAGGCTTAGCACCTCTCTTCCTCTCGGTTGATCAAAATTTGCAAATCCAGGAAAGTCTTCCTCTTCGTTTTTATCGAGTTTTGGAAAAAGTTTTGAAAAACTTTGGTCAATGCGAGAATTAAGGCCTGAGAAGTAAGCGGAACTCTATGGCATTTTTTTTTATATTTTATTTTTTTGAATTTTTTTTTTTTTTTTTTGAAAAGAGACTATGACTCAGCAATGACAACAGACTCGAAAGAAAATGACAAAGAAGACCTAGACAGGACAGAAATATCTAGGTTAGCACTATCGAAATCAACAGACTCTGACTCGTTAGGCTGACTCGAACCTGACTCTAACTCTACAAACTTGATGAAGTCAAACTTAGACTCAATACTCAATTCAGAATTCAAAATAAAACCATTCTCAAATTGCCAGTCAAAGTGTGTGCCAGCCACAACATTCAAAATAAAGCCCGCTCAATCAACAGGTGGTCATTCCCAATCACGAGATGGTCGGATATCCTACAAGTTCTATTTATTTACAATGGTCAACTTTGTGGGATATCGGAGTTTTTATTTTATTTTATTTTATTTTTTAAAAATTTTTACAAAATTTTTTTTGATTTTATGTTTTGTTTTTAAAAAAATTTTACAATTTTTTTTTTTTTGATTTTATGTTTTTGTTTTTTTTTTATTTTTTTATTTTTATTTTTTGTTTCAAGAATGATGCTAAATGAACAACTTTGAACCACTCATTCAAATTTGAAAATCCCTGTATAGATCCAATACATTGCACATAACACATAGCAGGAAAGAGAACAAACACCCCTATGGAGGGTAGGGTTATCCTGTCCTAGCTTGAAATGATCTAGGGTTTCACTATTCAAACAAGCGGTATCATACATCCTAGAAATGGGAAAGCATCCTGTCCTAATTTGAAAGGTACTATAGCTCACTATATGTACAAGGTTAGCTTTACCCTAGGGGTTGAAGTCAAGGTGACGTTACCAAAAAGTCCTTTGGGTCATAACCAATAAAGATCCCAGGAAATCGAAGAGTCAAATAGCCTCTCTTGAGTCTGAGAACCTTAGATAGCAGAGCTAGATAGCAAAGCTACCCGTTTGACAAATCTTACAAGGTTACAACACAAGGCCTCCAAAGTAACGTAGAGATAGGTGTAGTGTCACAAAAAGTATGCCTGTGCTCCCACCAGCATTTGGGTAACACAGGAACTTTAAGGGCACCAATGCATGCAATGCAATAAACATATAATTGAAAATAAATGTCATATGATGGAGTTCCGGGCAAGGTTTCATAAATCCCCAGAAGTCGCGAATCGTAACATGCCGGGGTACCAGCGTTAAGCGATTCGGACTCGAGATCTCTTTGATCTCAAGTTTCACGAGTGCAATGTGAAAGCGTAGATGAGAGTCAGATTTAAAAACTTTTATTGAAAATCCATTTTATTGCAATTTTGTTAAAAATGGACCGGGTGACCAGATCTCAGAGACGCCACCTAATATTTATTTTGGGAAAATTAGGAAACCCATGACTCGGTGCCAAGGCCACTGTTCGTCGTAACCAAGGATGCTTGGCTCGGAACCTTAGGTATGAGAGGGGAAGGTCAATAATGAGCACCCCCGCTCACCCGATCAAAAGATCGGCCTTTACTAAACCATGATATGACTTTTATTTTCTTTATATGTTCATGTTCTGGTTATTTAATAAATCCTAAAATTTACTATGTGAAGCATACAAGTATAGACTATGTCACCCATTTTGGAACAACTTGATTTCATGTAGTTTTGAAAGAGTTTTGAAAATGTATAACCCAAATAAATTGAGTTTACAAACATGAAAATCAATATCATTCCAAATTAAGCGACACAACCTCCATCCACAGCATTCATACAGTTATATCACATAAGCAAATAGCCACATGGTAGGATGCCTAAACATAGTGAGAAAAACACACACAAAGGGGATGCTAAAGCATAAAAACTTACAGGTTTGACGACCCGCGAACAAGCTACAAAACAAAGTTAGTAAAACATGCATGATCTTATATACAAAATCCTAATGCAATTCACTCATGAGATGCAACTAAAGATTGGCTTCTAAGATATGACATGTGAATCATCTCAAGAACATGAGGTAGCACACATAATCACATAAGAATTGATTAAATCCACAAATGCAAACTTTTGCGAATCAAGATGCATGAAACATGGATGCAAAGCATGAATATGATGAAAAATAAATATGATGTTTATGTACAAGTAAGGAAAGCGAGTAAAAGAATGGGATAGAAAGAAGTGGGCGGGAATTATTACAATGCTTTGAATAAATTATTACAAACCAGATAAGAGAGAGAGAAGAAAATATTACAACAACATAAAAACGTCACAAACTCTCGAAATAAAATAAAAGAAATAAAATAAAATAAAGAAACTTCATGTGCAGGAAAATATTACATTTGGCGTGGGAAGATCGCTTCCGATTACGTCAGGGACACTTATTTTCTTGAGGGCACTATTCATCGAGATACTATTCCTTTACGGAAGTTACTATTCATCATTACTATTCACCATTTTTGATCGTTATTCATCTTAGGGCATTTTTCATCCATGATTACTATTCATCACCGGAGGTACTATTTATCGACGGCTACTATTCACCGGGGTTACTATTCACCGCCGGGTTACTATTCACCGCCGGTCACTATTCATCGGTGGGGTCACATCTTTAACAAATTAGGTGGTTCAACCAACCATTTAAAGCGGAAAAATTACAACAATTTATTAATAGTAAAATACAACATTATATGTAAGTTACAACAGTTATATACAACATGAAATTACAGAGATAAAGTGATAGAATTAGGTGGTTTGACCGACCATTTAAAGTAGTAAAATTACAACAGTTTATATACAACAGTAAATTACAATGAGATAAAGTAATAAAATTAGGTGGTTCAACCGACCATTTAAAGTGATAAAAAAATTATGAAAAGCAATAAATGAAGTACTTTAAACAAATTATATCATATTTTGAAATTAAATGAAAGTTTATAAAACTCACCTTTCAGGAAATGATGAATTTTTCGATTCACAAACTTCCTTTTGATTACCCTCAAGTTTGTGGAATGTGTTATCAATTCTCATCTAAAATTTGGAATTACAACTTTAGTGGTTCCTTCTTTCTCTCAAAACTCTCGCACTTCTTCTTTCTTTTTTTTTAGACTTTTTTATCTCTCCACGTAAATCTCTCCCTTGAGAATCTCTTCTCCCAAAAATCCTCTCTTCATTCTGCGCTAATCCCTCCTTTTATAGGAAACAAATGGAAGAAAAGGACAAGAAAAGAAAGCGTGGGAGGTCTTGATTTCAAAAGATACAGTGATTTTCTTGTGCATTGCTGATAAAATTACTATGCACTTTATAATATAATAATATATAAAAGGGATTATTAGCATAAATATATGTACAAATACCCCAAAAATATATAAAAACACACAAATACGTAAAATTAAAATACATGGACTAATAAAATATATTTTAGTAGGTCAAATATGCAACATAATTTGACCAAAGCGGGTCTAAAAGGCAATCAAAACAAAAAGACACATGATGGGAGTGTAGTGAATTTTTTATTTTTTATTTTTTTCAAAGGAGGAATAATACCCTATATAATATAATATTATATATACAAGCGTATAGCGCGTGGATGAAACCATGGTACCGAATAAATTTAATAAAATATTATATAATAATATAACATAATATATATATATATATATATAATACATAATAAAGGGAAAGAAAATGGAGAATGAGTCTAAAATAATTTGGCAAAAACAGGTGTAAGACTGGGATTAAAGTTTACATTCCATCTTTTTGCTGAGAATTTTGTGAGATAGCATATTCTTGTTTTCATCATCGAGTAATCAAAAGAAAGCGCCCAAGTCTTAGGGCTGGTCAAAATGGGGTGTCTACACATAGTTGTTCCATGTCTTGCATACTTATTTGCTTAGGTTGTGTGCCTATTGCATGCTTACTTGTTTGCATCTCATATTGCACACTTAGCTCACATGTCTAGGTTGCATATCGTTGCATGCATCTTTCACCTCTTGATCAAGCCATGATAGAGGTTGAAAGCCCCTTGGTATGTTTCTATGCATTGCATTTCATTTGAAATCAAAATGCACAACTTGGTTCATTAGGCCATCACGCATTGAAATGCGCGATTGGTAGTCCGAGAATCAAGGAACATACCCTTTTGAGTCACAAACAAGATAAGGGATGTGTTGGTGCAAACATTGCTTGAAGTACATTGCCATGCCTTGTTTTGCCCTCTGCTGCTGTCAAAATAGGTTCTGCAGGAAGGTTTGGCCGGTCCACTACACTAAGTGTCGATCGACCATTTATGGGTGGCCGGTAGCTCCATAGATGGTCGATGACCACCCTTCCATGGCCGGTGACCATTCCCCTTGGCTAGTGGTGTTCCGCAATGTCCATAGAGTGTTCCTTGAGAATTGTGCCATTTTCAGAGGAGCAGAGCAGGGAAAACAGAGGCAACTTGTGCATGGTGGCAGATTTCCGAGCAAAACCGAGCATGCATGAATTGGACCCTCTTCCTGAGGCTGATTTTTACTGCTTAATTAGCTTAGTTAATTTGCTTAACTAGTTAATTGTCTGTAATATTTAATTAGCTTGTAGGTTAATTAAATTATATTATTCTTTTGGTCCCTCCGAGCGAGGGTGAATTTGTAATAAGTGTGGGTGCGCGTGTGCATGCCTTCCAACCCCCACTTCTTTCTCCCTTTTACTTACCTGCTTTGATGGTTAGTACTAGGGCATATTTAATTTAGCATCCTTATGTTATACATGCGTGCATCATTCATCAGTATTGCATGCATCGGGCTCGGCGCATCATACTAAGCGCATAGTATTTCAAATCAAACTTGAATACATGTTATCTGTCGCATCTCACATGCCATTCATAGATTAGCCGAGCCTATTATAGTGACATTTTGTATGCGATATATTAGCCACCTTAACATGAATTAGGATCATGCATATGATTACTAACTAGTTCACTGTTTTGGCACGGAGTACGATGTAAGTATTTATGCTTTAGCATCTCGCATGAGTATGAATGTTAACATGATAGCATGCTTACCACATGGCTATATGCTTATGTGATATAACTGCATGAATGCCTATGGGTGAAGGTTGGATTGTTTGAATTGGGATTATTCATCGAAATCCGTATTTTAGCCTACTCACGAGTAGCAAAATTCAAACCATTTTCCAAACAAACAGAAATGTGATGCTTTGTTCCGACTTAGGCAATTTAGTCTATACTTGTTTTGCTGTGCGCATCACATAGTAATTCTAGGCTAATAACCGGTTTAAGGGCACATAAAGTTTTCAAAAATAGATATCATGGTTAGTAGAGGCCGATCTTCGAATCGGGCGAGCGGGGGTGCTCATAGCTGACCTTCCCCAATCGTACCCAAGTTCCCGAGCCGAGGCAACTTTGGTGATGACGGACACGTGGCCTTAGGCAACGAGTCAGGGTTTCTTAAATTCCCCGAAATAAAATATTTAGGTGGCGACTTTGTATCTGGCAAAGCAGTCCATGTTTGGCACTTCTTTACAAAAATCTGTTTTCCAAAATGATTTGCCGATTTGGACTCTTTGGTTCAGATTAAGAACCGTGACAATCGAGTCCGAACTATAGCACGTGAGGTCCCACCAGGGCGCGTCTACACTGCCCTTTAAGGTTTTCAACCTTGCGAGCTCAGTTTTTCTTTATTTCTAATTTTTGTGCTCTAACTTTTGCCTAGGTCGCCCTTTCGGGTTTTCGGCCTAGCGAGCCTCTCAGGGGTAATATTTCTTCAATTTGTCCATGTTGATTGGTTGGGAAAATTCTCGACCATCTAGGTCCATCAGAATAATAGCTCCACCCAACTAGATAGTTTTGATGATATAAGAACCAGTCCAATTCGGTCTGAACTTGCCTCTAGGGTCATGGATGGGAGCTTGGTTGTCTTTCAACACCAAATCCCCCTCTTTAATTTTCTAGGACTTAACCTTCTTGTTAAAAGCCTTTGCAATCCTGCGCTGATAGCCCTGAACGCGATACAATGCTTTTAGCCTTCTCTCGTCGAACAATATTAACTCCTCGAACTTGCTCTATTGCCGTTAAGCCCGCTATCCGACACCACGCCATAACTCGCAACAACGGGACTTCTATTTCAATTGGCAGAATAGCTTCCATCCCATAGACAAGAGAATATGGGGTTGCCCCTGTAGACGTCCGAATTGAAGTTCTATAACCCCAGAGTGCAAATGGAAATTTATCTGGCCAGTTCCTGTAGGTCTCAACCATCTTCTGCAGAATATGCTTGATGTACTTGTTGGCGGCCTCAACAGCTCCATTGGTTTGCGGCCGGTATGTAGATGACTTGTGAAAAGACACATTATATTTCCCCAACAAGTCTATCACTTCTTTCTTGAAGTGGGAGCCATTATCTGAAATGATCTCGTTTGGGAGCCCATAATGGCAAATGATGTTGTTTCTGATGAACTTAGCCACATGCTCGCTTTCAACCGCATAGAACTGAGCCACCACCCACTTTGTAAAGTAATCAATACCTACCAGAATGTATTCATGCCCATTCGACCTTTTTGGTGTGACTGCCACAATGATGTCTATTTCCTAGAGTGAGAAAGGCCATGGTGAACTCATGTTGTATGCAGATTTTGTGGCCGGGATATTCATGCAATTAGCTTGAATTTGGCATTTGTGGCATCGCTGAACAAAACCAATACAATCCTTTTCCATGGTAGACCAGTAGTAACCCTGACTGAGAATCTTCCAGGCTAACATTACTCCGTTCATGTGCGCTCCACACTCTCTTCTATGGATGGCCTCTATCAGGAAATTTGACTCATTTTCTTCAACACACAACTTGTGCATTCCCAGATGAACCCTTTTATACAGTTTACCTCTGTAGATGATAACTTGAACGGCCATTCACCATAGTCCTCTTTTGTCCTTGGCATTTGCCCCTAGTGGATAAATCTCATTTTCCAAGAAGTTCCAAATATTGTAGTACCAAGGGTTTTGATCTTGGGCTTCATTTATTACGGCGATAGTTTCATAGGCTGGCGTGTATCTCTGCTCAATGATAATCAGACACATCCAGACTCCAAGCAAGATGTCTATTATAGAAGATAGAGTTGATAAAGTATCAGCGAACCTGTTGTTCTCTCTTAGTAGATGCGTAAAAGTCAGCTTTTCAAACCTAGGAATTAGAGCATCTAGGGTCTGGTGATAAACCTTAATCTTTTCTTCTTTGACCTTCCAGTCTCTATTTGCTTGAGAAACAACTAGGTTCGAGTCCCCGATAACATCCAACCTTTTTGCCCCTAGTTCCAGGGCGACTTCCAAACCAACGATACACGCCTCATACTCGGCTTTGTTATTGGACACCTTGAATCAAAGTTTGAAGGTTAAAGGTATATGGGAGTTGTTTGGTGCTATCAGCAACACACTTATCCTATAACTGTATTAATTGGACGCTCTGTTGAAGTACATTATCCAAGTCTCTTCCTCGACTTGCAGAATGGCTTCATTTGGTAACAAGTATTCTACCGCTTCATCCCCTTCTACTGGGTGATCTTCCAGGAACTCCGCTACAACTCCCCCTTGACTAACTTGCGAGTGACATACTTGAGATCAAATTCGGAAAGGAGAAGCAACCAACGAGCTAGCTGTAGCTTGTCTTTTTCGTGCCCCCTTTCGGAGGTTTGAAAGAAAGCCCTTCATTTGCACTCCCGTGGTTCTAAATCTAATCTCACAAGTGCAATGTGAAATTGATAAACACCAAAGAGTCCAAATCCATCAAATCGTTTTGGAAAATCGATTTTGAATCAAAAATGCCAAAATTGAACTTCTTTGCTAGATACAGAGTCGCTACGTAAATATTTTATTTTGGGAAAAATTTAGGAAACCTATGACTCGTGCCAAAGGCCACGTGTCCGTTATCACCAAAGTTGCCTCGGCTCGGGAACTTAGGTACGAGAGGGGAAGGTCATGAATTGAGCACCCCCGCTCGTCCGATCGAAGATCGGCCTCTACTAATCATGATATGATTTTTATGTACATTATATGCTCTAATTCCATTTATTTGGCTAGCATTACTATGTGATGCGCACACATACAAGTATAGACTAAAATTGCAAGAATTGGAACAATTTAATTTCATGTTTGTTTGTTAAAAGGGTTTAAATTTGCCACTTCAAGTGGGCTTAAAGTTGTGGATTTGCCACTTGACAAAGTGGGCTTAAAACATACATTCGTTGAATCATTCCAATTCAAGTAACAAGTTTTCATCCACCGGCATTCAAATAGTTTAGCAACTAAGCACTTGGCCTCATGGCAAGCATGCTAGTCATGGTAATCACTTACACTCATGCAAGCATGTTAAAGCACTAAAAATTCACCTAGTACTCCAAGCAAAAAGAGAAACTAGTTAGAAAAATGCATGATTCCTAACTATGCCAAATGTCTAATGCAACACATGCGATATGCAATTTACTAGGCTCGACTACTTAACATGTTATTTGCAACAATTTCATAGCATGCGTTTTAAACACGTATTTCAATGAGGTATTGAAACGAAAATGCAGTTATAATGATGCGCCGAGCCTCGGTGCATGCAAGACAAGATAAATGGATGCAAGCATAAGTTATACTAATTGAAACGTGATGCTCCTAAACTAACCATCGAAAATGGTTAAGTAAAAGGGAGAAAGACGTGGGGTTGGAAGACATACACATTATTACAATATACTCTCACGAAAGAAAGTCCGAATTAGCTAAGCTACACTACTTAACTAATTATTACAAAAATTGTATGAATAATTAACTAACTATCTAAGCTAATTAACTATTACATCAGAAACTAATTAGCTACAACTAACTAAACTATTTAAATATTACAACACAAACTAATTAGCTACAACTAATTAGTTACAACAAATAAATGATTAATTGCTAATTAAACTAATTAACTAGTTAACTAGTCTCGGGAAGCGAATGAGGCCCATGCATGCTCGATTTTCACCTGAAGAACATCCGTTGTCTGCCCTCGAAAGCATCTGCTTGCACAACCCTTCCACTGTTTTCCTTCTCCAGATTAACTTTGCCGTGCTTCACAAGCATACTGCTCAAAATTCATTGGTGGCCGGCAGGCCAGAAGCGGTGCCCAGCTGGCCACCATAGAGGGGTTGTCGTCCAACACTAGTGGCTGACAGGCCAGTAACAATGGCCGACCGGCCACTAATGCCACACCAAATTTTTTTTCTTTGCAGACGACAAAGCGGGGAAAATAGAGGGTATTCTCATGGGTTGTTTGTCTTGTATCTCTCCTTATCATCAAAACACTTCAAAGGTGATACTCTTGGTCCTCAAGCCATCAATCAAGAAATTCCATTGCATGATGGCTAAGGAACCAATTTGTACAAGTTTAATGAATACATAAACAAGACTCAAGACCACCACCCTATTATGCAAGATCAAGGGCAATGGAGACCTTGGAAACTTGGCACATTTCATCACTTTGAGTATTAAATGCCCCAATTTTCTTTATGTTCAATTAACGTCCGATTGAACAGATCAAAACATAACCAAATTCTTATCTGTGCTCACTTTTAGTTCCAACTTTACTCATTTTAATTTACCAACCATCCTTTAACCAATTAAGTCCAATGGTGAGTAAGTCCTCTAAAAGAGAAGGAAGTGTCAAACAAGGGGTAGTTTAAGGCAAGAGAGAGGTATCATGTTGTTGGTAATGAATCCCCAAAAGAGGATTAAACCATTACGCAATGAATCTCAATCTTAAGCGTAAACTATCCTAAGGTTGAAGCAACCCTCAAAGAAAATGAAAAAGTGAAGAAATGAAGGAGATTGCAGAGGTTATAAGTGCTGAAATGGAGTGAGAAAAGCACTAAACATGGCAATCAACTCAAACAAGGGGTGTCTAATGGCCTAAAACACTGAACTTGTGAGGACTATTACACTAGAGGCATGTAAAACAAGACTCAAGTGCAATAACCAACCAAAAACAGAGTTGAAATAGTCTAAAACAGAGCCTAAAACATGCTGAAATTAAGCTACAAAAGGCTAGAAAATAAAGCTAGTACATAGAGCTAACTAGGCTATCAAACTAGACACAAGGAGGGAAGGCTAACCCCTCCAATTTTAGACTTCAAAACATAATTTTTATCATTGAAAATACTCTGAAATTCAGTGTTCAAAAGCCCAAAAAAAGATAATTTGAAGGTGGGAAACAAAGGTGGAAAAGCCTTACAAGCAAGGAATAAAGAAGAGTGAGATACCCCCTAACCTTAAATGGCCTAAAACACGAATTTTAGCCCACAAAAACAGAGTTTTTTTATGCTCAAAAAATTCCAAAAATAGTTTTAAAAGATAGAGAAATAAGTGGACTAAGCAAGCTTATAAGGGAAGTGTTATACCTTTTGAAGCAAAGATTAACTTTAGGCACTAATTCAAGCCAAAACCACTTTCAAGAGCTCCAAGAAGGCTTCAAGGAACGTTAGCTCAAAGATGAT
Organism: Camellia lanceoleosa; assembly: GCA_025200525.1. Taxonomy (NCBI): domain Eukaryota; kingdom Viridiplantae; phylum Streptophyta; class Magnoliopsida; order Ericales; family Theaceae; genus Camellia; species Camellia lanceoleosa. The sequence continues at coordinate 49,178,092 of CM045767.1, forward strand.
CAACTTTGGTTAAGGAAGTGTAGGCAAAAGTGTAGTATAACTAGCCTAATGTACACAAATCTGCAAGAGAGAGAGAGAGAGAGAGAGAGAGAGATTTTTGTTTCAAAATTTCTAACCCTCAAAAATGGGGGAGGAGACCCCATATATATAGAAAGACATGTATTTGGCTGAGAGAAATCTCTCCATACACATGTAGGGAGATGGAGACAATTGTGCCAATAGCTGGAACAGATGTCAACAAAATATCTACAAAAAGGTTACTGGTGGCCGGGAGGCCACTTGGATGGCTAGCAGCCTCATTTGGTAGCCGGCAACCACTAGGGGTTACAGGCTTGAAGGTTTTGGTCTAAAACAGGGCACATAATGGATAAGCTTTGAAGGCTTAAAGACAGGGCATTCCGCTGAGGACTTCGGGCACTAAAATAAGCACAAATAATCATAATCATCGAGTGCACAAGCGATGACGTCCAAGTCTTGAGAACGGTCAAAAATGGGGTGTCTATAATTGCCCATTTTTGACAGAGCTCAGAAGTCATGAAATGATGTGAGTGAATGTCAAAGCCCAGAGACGACCCATTTTGACAAGGCCGAAAGACTTGGACAAACAAACAAAATAGAAAATAAATGGTTGCGTCCCTAGGCTGCCTACGTATCCCTTTGCAAAGAATCAAACCAGCTTAGTTCTGCAGTGAAATGAAAACAAAGTGCATGATGCAAGAACATAACTTATGATCATGCAATGAGGCTATACAATGAAACATTTGAATGCAAAGAAAATGCCACATTTAAACAAACTGAAACAAGGTACAACAATTCCAATCATGAAAGAAGTAAGTAAATAAACACACCACACATGGGAATAATGAGCCAAACCACATTTTATGCAGAAAGGATGTAAGAAAATTATGTAAGCGTAACTACGCGCCGCGCAGGAAAGGCGAAGGGCGACGTAACCATTGGGCACATTCGAGGTATCAACCGAGATCCTAACACATTGCATGTGTGAGAAGAAGAGGGTGGTGTGAACAGCGGACGCACTCGAATGTTTTTAGCCAATTGAAATCCTAATGCATCGCCGCAAGAGGAGGAAAGGTGGTATGAACACGGGTGCACCCAAATGTTTTTAACCAATTTGAATCCTAATGTGTTGCCTTGAGAGGAGGAAGGGTGGTGTGAACATTGGCGCTTTGAATGTTTTTAACCGATTTGCAATCCTAACGAGTTGCACGCGAGAGGAGGAAGGGTTAGTGTGAACACTGGGCACACCGAATGTTTTAACGATTTGTAATCCTAACACGTTGCCCGCGAGAGGAGGAAGGGTGGTGTGAACACTGGGTGCACCTGAATGTTTTTAACCGATTTGTAATCCTAATGCGTTGCACGTGAAAGGAAGAAGGGTGGTGTGAACACTGGGCGCACCCCGAATGTTTTTAATCGATTTGAAATCCTAACGCGTTGCACGCGAGAGGAGGAAGGGTGATGTGAACCTCGGGCGTACTCGAATGTTTTTAACCGATTTGCAAGTGGATGTGATCCAAATGTAGCACGAATGATTTTAACTGGAACTCCTCTGAATGAACCGTACATGCAATATCATTTTCCTGAATGAACTGTACACACAATATCCTTTGCTTAAATGAACCGTATATACAATATCGTGCATGTGCAAGAAGGAAACTTAACAAATACGATACAGTAAGAATACATGTTCCATGCAAGACAAACGACCGAGATACAATGTTAATGGCATGTTCCATGCGAGAAACAAGAATGGAAGCATACTCTATGCATGATTCATAACAGATACAAGATATGCATGCAATACCCGTGAAATGCATATCTTACGCAAGGAAACAAAATGTATATTCATGCAACAACGTGAAATGCATATTCAATGCAATAACGTGAAACACATATTCCATGCCACAACGTAAAATCCATATTCTATGCCAACAACGTGAAATGCATATTCATACAACAACGTGAAATGCATATTCTATACCAAAACGTGAAAACAATAGAGAAGTGTATATTCTATGCCACAACGTGAAATGCAGGTACAAAAGCATAATTTGATAAAAACAAATTCAATAACAACTTTCGATTTACCTCTCGGAAGAGTTACCACATGTTTAAAGGATACACCTCGTTAATGTTGACAAGTGACGAACATCACGCACTGAAAACACAGTTTTGAGCTTCCGTAGAGACATTCTGAACTCAACAGTGAACAATCCCTTCAATTCTTGGAAACCAAGGACACTAAACAGCATTAGGACTTAGAGAGAAGTAGTGGGCTACCTGCCAGCCATTGGAAGAGGCCGCTGGCCACCTGCCGGCCTTCAATAACTGTTGCCGGCCACCAATGTGGCTTGCCGGCCACTCGTGGCAGATCTGGGGCAATTTTGTCTTTTTGCCTCGGGTCTTTAAGCATAAGGCATGGGGTCTCATTTCCTCATTACCCCATGCCCGAAATTGTTCCCTCTCTCTCTCTAGGTACTTCTTCTCTCTAGATCCGCGCTTTCTACGCGTTTTCCAACACCCCACACAAAGTTTATTCGCTAAACCCTCATTGTTTACTCCGTTTTGAACCGTTTGAAATTTGATTTCAGTGCTTTTTCTTGGAGTTTCACCACTTGAGGCTTGTTCCCCTCGAGTTTCTCTCGGGTTTCGTGCCTTTTTTTGGGCTTTGACTTTTTCTTCTATTTTCTCTTTCCTATGGTTAACTTTTTCCAAGTTTGCCATTTTTCCTCCATTTTTCACCCACGTTCTGATCTTCTTCCCAGATGGCAGATGATTTACCCTATGATGGGGCTCCCTTCGAGATTCCACCTCTGGCTAAGATGGAGGCCGAGCCTGAGCCTGAGCCTGAGCCTGAGATATTACCGCTGGGAGTAAGCCCCTTTGATCTGGCGACATGCCATCGTCGGACACACGTACTACTACCCAGGGGGTATCAGGCACTTCAAAGAGTTTGCGGGACACGCACTAGAGGACCTCTTGCAAGGGCAGCCGGACTCCCATTTGTCTTACGGCGCCACCGAGGTATACACTGTATTCTCACACTTTTTTCACTGTACATTACATTTCTTGCTTTAACTATATTCCTTGCTTCGACTATATGCTTACACTGCATTTCTTGCCTTAATCACACTCTTGCACTGTATTTCTTACATTGCCTTTCGTCTGTCTGTTCTTATATCATTGTATATCATTGTTCTGAACACAGGAGGACTCTCGCTCCATTAGGGGCTATGGAGCCATGTCCGCGTGGGACTGGTATATGGAGCTCCATGTTGGTGTCCGCTACATTATTGATGAGGCTGGCTTTGGCTTATTCTACATGGGGCTATCGCGCCATATTGCGAGTTGACCGCTTCTTGGTGCATTAGTGAAGCGGTGGTGGGACACCACCAACTCCTTCCACTTCTCCACCGCCAAGAAGATGATGATGACTTCCTACGACTTTGCCATGCTCACAGGTGTAGAAGCAGGGGTAATCCGATCCCTTACGACATGGACATGGGCGAGTAAGAGGCCGCCTGGCTATACTTGCTGGGAGCATGCCGCCTCTTTTTCGACCGACGATGCTACGATATAGATGGTTCACCGAGCATCTCCGAGGGAGAGAGCCATAGATCCCAGAGGAGGCCGAGCATTACGCTCAGGGCTTTTTGATGTTCCTCCTTGGCACCACCTTGTTTGCGAACAAGTGGAACACCGTAGGGTTGTATGTACTGAGCGCTTTGATGGACTTACCTCAGGTCCGGCTCTACGATTAGGGAGGAGCTGGCCTCACCACACTATATGGCTATATAAGCTCAACATCCCGCAGGAGGAAGATAGGGTCGGAGGATATAGGAGAGCCTGGAAGGAACGCTCTACATTTCTACTTTACATTTTCTATCTTCCATTTCTGTGCTTTCTGCTTTGCACTTTCTGTACACTGCATACCGCACTCTTTACATCTATACACTGCGCTGCATCATGCATTCTACATTTTCTATATCTATACTCTCTGTACACTATACTGTACATTCTGCTCTCTACATCTACACTTGTACTTTTTGTACACTGTATACACATTCTGCTGTCTGCTTTCTGCATTCTACATTCTGCATCCTTTGTATCTATACTCTGTATACTCACTGTTGCTTTTTCTTTGCAGCTTTGGGTATATGCATATTTCCTGACCCTTGCTTCGGAGCCAAAGGTGGAGATGCCTCCTATTGTACTGTACTCTCATCGGTACGACGATAGATGCCTGAGGAGGACTTAGGAGACTTTCACATTCTTCCACCGATACTTTGACACAGTGACTATGGCGGACGTAACCCAAAACTCACAATTATTTTTGCCTTATCAACAACTGACAATGACTAACATTCTGCATATCCCCAGTTTGCAGATCACTTGGCAGCCTTGGGCGACGATGCCGGCTGGAGTTAGGGACCAGTATGCCGGAGCTTGGGGGGCCTCTCGTTTTTGAGTACTACTTGAGGGCCCGATTTGCCGAGTCTGGTTTTTAGGCGAGCGGTTCGTGTGCCAGACCATGGGCTTACCCGGGCCGGTAGTTCCCATGATGCCTCCAGCATCTATGAGGGCTACGAAGAGCCTCTTGTTTCAGGAGATGATCCAGTTCATAAAGGGCTTGGATGTCGACTACTTCCACGGGAAGGGGGATTATTCAATATTCATCCAGATACGTCTCATTCCTTCCTTGACGAGTGTTCGTGCAGGCGGAGCGGCAGGCGCCCCTATGGCAGGCAGGACTCAGGGGACGAGGACCAGGACTGGAGGGGCTCCTCCTACTGGACAGGCTACCGGTTGGCCAGAGATCCCGATCATGCTGACATGTTGGAGGCTGACCGGGACGTCGTATCAGATTTTGATCGAGCCAGCAGAGACCGAGTATAGATACGTCCAAGCTTGTAGAGAGAGAAGCTCTAGGAGGAAGAAGAAGTTGTTCTTAGAGTGAGAACTAGATTTGCAAGCTTGATTTTCCATATCTTGAACCGTTGGATTTGTGTTTTGAGGTTTGATTCTTGATTTATTCTTGTTGTTATTTATGTTAATCTGATCACATTGCATGATCTAGCATGATTCATGAGCCATGCATTGATTTAAAGTTTTGTTTTAGAGAGGGAAGTGATGTTCTTGTGTTCTTGAAGAAAAACCATGTTTTGATCCAAAAGTTTGTATCAAGTTCCATGTTTTTGTGTTTGTTTCCATGAAATCTTCAAGTATGGGTACCCAGGTCCATGTTTTTGAATTCATAGCATGAAATCTCAGATTTTGAATAAAAAGTTATGATTTTAACATTCATGTTCTTTATGTTCATGTTCTTCAAGAGGAAACCCAGATTTCCAGACTTCACTATTTCTCTAAGTGTGGTCACTGAGACCCACTCTTGCCCAGACCTCACACCTAGGCCAAGGATTGTATCTCACCTTGGCCTACCTTGCATGATCACGTGCACCTTAGTCTATCTTGCATGAATGCCTAGGTCGACAACTACATACCTAGGCCGACCACCACACACCTTTGCCAGCACCTTGTAACATCTTGGCAGGCAGCCCCACACCTAGGCCAAGGAGACCACACCTCAGCCAAGACCCCCTGAGTTTACCTAGCTAGGCCATTTCGGCCTAGCTCATCTCTGTGCATCCATTCTGAGACCTGGTTTGTACCTAGTATGCTTTTCCAAGAAGAAAAATAGTGATTTGACTCTCAGCACATGTTTTCCTTGTCTTGACCTGGTTTTGGAAAGAAATGCCAGGATCTTTCTTACTCATTTGAAGCTTGTTTTAAGAGTGCATTACATACCTATCTTTGAGCATCTCTCTTTGTCTTCTTGAAATGCATTCAGTGGACTTTGCTATATACTTGTAGGTCTTGGATTCTTGCCGTAATTCCCTACATCTGAAGAGTTATTGTGAGTGGTATTTTTAATAAAGCTATGTTACAATGTTTTGATAAAAGCTTTGCTTTGTTTTGGAAAAGTATTTGATCAAGCATGAATGATTATCCCTCAAGTTTGTATCAAGTATTATGTTTGTTTTGATGACATTCTTGAAAGGTCCTTAGTGCTAGGGGACTTTAATGCAACTAGCACCCTTGTTTGAGATCTCTTCCTTGCCACCAACGGCTTCGGCGAGTGGGCTCATCTAACTGATTTCGGGTCGGTTATATCACGACCCTATTTCGCCCCTAGTAGAATGGTGCCATGATGGCCAGTAACCCGAGATTACCAAAAGCCAACTTACAAGGATTCACACACAAACAGAGTATACATATGGGGCTTACATGCGCGAAAGCAATAAACTCAAATCTAAATAGTCCACAAGAGCTATGCATAAGTCAAATGAAATGACATACATTTTAACATGGTGTACAACCCGAATACAAATAAAATAAGTACATGTTACATCTTGATCAAAAGGCTTCTCAAGCCGACATATACAAGAGAAATGAATTACAAAGCTAAGAAGCATAATCTTCAAGATGCTAGCAAAACATGAATCCGAAAACAACTTGCAAATAACATCTTAGGCATCATCACCGCCTTCTTGCTCGTCACCTACATATATATAAGGAGAGGGTGAGTTTGGATACTCAGTGAATGATATTAGTAATAAAGGTTTGAATGAATGATATTCAAGATCTTTATCAAAACAATACATAGCATATCTTGTACAAAATCAATGGATGAACCAAGTTCATCTATCAAGTCTTTCAAAGCTTCAAGGAATGCTTACTAACATCAATATAATCCAAGGGATGACATTCCTGACAAAACAAGGGAATAATCGACCCGGAATCGATTAGACAAACCCACCCATACAAGACCATCGGTGGCAAGGGAGATGTCTCAAACAAGGGTACTAGTTGCATTATAGTCCCCAAGCACTAAGGACTTTCCAAGAATGTCATCAAAACAAGATAATACTTGATACAAAACTAGGAATAATCATTCATACTTGAACAAACACTTTTCCAAAACGAAACAAGCAAAGCTTTTATAAAAACATTAGGACATAGCTTTATTAAAAATACCACTCACATAGCTCTTCGGGTGTAGGGCTTAAGGCAAGAATTCAAGACCTACAAATACATGGCAAGGTCCACTGACTGTATTTCAAGAAGACAAGAAGGAATGCTCAAAAGATGGCTATGCAATGCATCCCTAGAACAAGCTTTACATGGGTGTAAATGATCCCAGCATTTCTTTCAAAACTAAGTCAAGACAAAGCAAAACATGTGCTGGGAGTTAAAACACTGTTTTTCATCTCGGGAAAACATGTTGGGTACCAACCAGGTCTTAGCCGAGGTCCCACACCTCTTGGTGGAGATGTAGTCTCCTAGGCCTAGGTGTACATGCAAGATAGACTAAGGTGCAAGTGATCATGCAAGGTAGGCCAATGTGAGATACGATGCTTGGCCTAGGTGTGAGATTTAGGCAAGAGTGGGCCTCAGCGACCACACTTAGGCAAATGAAGTTTGGAAATCTGGCTTTTCTTTTGAAGAACATGAAGAACTTGAATACTAAAATCGTAACTTCTCTATTCAAAATCTGAGATTTCATGATATGAGTTCAAAAGCATGGACCTGAGTACCCGTACTTGGAGATTTCATGAAAACAAACACAAAAACATGGATCTTGATATAAACTTTCGGATCAAAACATAGTTTTCTTTTAAGAACATAAGAACATCATTTTCTCTTTCCAAAACCAAACTTTAAATCAATGCATGGCTCATGAATCATGCTAGATCATGAAATGCGATTAGATCAACATAAAAAATGACAAGAGTAGATCAAGAATCTAACCTCAAAACACGGATCTTACGGTTCAAACTCTAAAGTTCAAGCTCGGGATTTAGCTCTCTCACCCTAAACTTCTCTTCCTCTTCCTAGAGCTTCTCTCTCTATAATGCAAAAGGTATATAGCAAATGATATGTTTTCTCAATAGCTTATTGACTTAACCCTCTGCTGGGACATGGGGCATCGTCGTTGGGTTTCCTAAAAAAGGTGACAGAATGACAAGACAAGAGTATGACAGTGTGTGTATAACAAGCAAGGTGGCATGGGCACTCTAACAAGGTAATGATCTCGGATTAGGACATAGGCTTTGGCAAGTAAGATCTCACTAATCTCGACTAGGAAGGACAACACTTGACCTAGCTATGCCACACCTCGGTCTAGGTCATACCAATCCAGGAACAAGATCACCAGGTGCAAGGATCAAAGATCTAGGACACCTAGGTGATAACATCTCGGCCAATATGCCAAGGTGAAGGTGGAGGTCAACCAAAGTGGTTCCAAGATGGTCCTAGGTGTAAGAGGTTCAAAGGTGTGACCTAGGCTTGAGATGACTTAGGCTTAACACACCAAGCAAGGAACAAAGCATACATATAATACTTAGGCAAAACAATTCAAAATCTATGAATGCAAGCTCATCAAGATAAAATTATGCAGATGTACATGAACGTGACTAAGACAAGAATGAGGGTCATTACAGGTTATTTCCTTGTTTTGTCAATGAGTGTCATCCCTTGGTATTAGGTAGATGTTAGTAAACATCCCAAGAAGCTTTGAACGACTTTGATTGATGAACTTGGTTCATCCCATGATTTTGTTACAAGCTATGATATGTATTGCTTTGAAAGAAATCTCAGATATCATTCATTTAAACCTTTATTACTTATATCATTCACTGAGTTTTCAGCTCACCCCTCTCCCTTATATATATATATGTAGGTGATGTCGCCTAAGCTTTATGTGGAAGATGTTTTGGTTCTTGTTTTTGTAGCACCTTAAAGACTATGCTTCTTAGCTTTGTAGATCATTTGTTTTGTATGTTCAGGCTTGAGAAGTCTTTTGAACAAGATGTAATGTGAACTTTACTTCATTTTGCATTCAAGTTGTAAGCCAAGTTAATATGAATGCCATTTCACTTGATCTATGCATAGCTCTTATGGACTAAATAGAATTGAATTTATGCTTCCGCACATGTAAGCCCCATATGTATACTCTCTTTGTGTGAATCTTTGTAAGTTGGCCTTTGGTAATCTCGAATTACTGGCCATCACAAAGATCATTCTCGTAGGGATGTAATGGGGTCGTGATGCATTGGTATCAAATCCCAAGTTTCTTATAGTATGTTTATTCACACCCTTTTGGTCCTCAAGAGCATAGGATTTCCCTTAGATTGATGTTAGGATTACATCATGTTGCTTACAATTTGACAAGGTATGCATTATCTCGACATATTTATTTGCTACTCGCCTAGTTGCCTATTTGTTCATCTTGTTTTAAAGTCATATTTCGCATACTCTTAGCATCATGAGAAAGGGGAGACCTCCAATTAGACGAGATCATTCGAGGACAAGTTAGACAGATTGAAAAGGTTAGTAAAGGGTTTGACCCGTGAGTTGAGGCAAAATTATGACAATCACCAAGCACCATTTGATGCCAAGAAGAAAGCAAATGTGGGCGGTTCAAGCAACTCAAATAAAAAAGTGGCACTAGGCCGACATGTACAAGTTGTAGGAAGCAACATTTTAGAGTTTTTTCGTCAGGCATCTAGAGCATGCTTTGAATGCAGTGAGATGGGTCATCGTGTTAAGGACTGTCCCAGGACAAAGGTTAAGGATGGTAAGAAAGGTGAGAATACCTCGGGTTCTGTACAGAAAAGCAATGTCAGGAAAGGACAGATGAGGCAAGGTAGAGTCTTTGCATTAGTGCCAGGGGACACTCAAAACGCCGAGATAGTAGTGTCAGGTATACTTCATATTTGGGCTGAAGATGTATATATATAGATTGATTTGGGTTCTACACATTCATTCATATCTACTAATTTGTCGAGAAGTTAGATAGAGAACTAGAACCCCTTGGCTATTTATTATCAGTGTCTACTCTATTTGAAAGAACTATGATTGTTGCATCCATTTATAGAGCATGTGTTGTTGTGATTTAGAATGTTGAATTATTAGTTGATTTGATGCCGTTGAATATGACTCATTTCGATGTTATATTGGGAATGGATTGGTCAGTAGCAAATCATGCATCAATTAATTGTGTTTCTAAAAGTGTCACTTTTGAAAAGTCCAAATATATATATATATATATCTTTAGTGATAAAAATTTGAAAATGTCGCTAAAAAAATCAATTCATGCAAAAAAAGTGAAATATTTGAGGTAAAAATTGTATACTTTTATCACTGAATGTCAATTTCATCACTAAATTAAGATATTTTGCTTATTAAAAAGTGATTTAATTTCTATATTTTTATTTGTAAAACCTTAATTTATTTTTGATAATTCGATATCTAGCCTACTTAATCGACTAATCCAGAGGATCAATCCCATTGTCTACGACCGAAGGCCCAATTAAAGTCGATACAAAATACCTATAAATTGACTAAAAAATGTACTGCACCTAAAAGATTTCAAACATCTGAAATCTTAATTTATTGTACTAACATTACATTAAAAATTGTCCTAGCTTGTAGGCCAAAGATAGGTAACCTGTTCTATTTGTTTCATTTTTCATATCTTATCATGTGATCATTATTTAAAATTAATTCTTAGGGCGTGTTTGATCAGGGGTACTGAGAGGAGAGTTTGTCAACTTGTTCTTTAATCCGAGTTATTTGTTCACCAATTGTTTGAAGGTGTATATTTGTATAGTTTAATTGTTCATAGACTTGACCAATGTCAAAACTTGCAGATGGAGTTGTTTTAAAGGATTGGGTTCCCTCCATATGTGGTCAATTTTATGGTTTAGCATAAAAAAAGAAACCAACACCTCGAATAGTGCAAGTTTTGCTTAGAGGATGTACGGATTGAATAGGCTCACCACTAAAAATAGGCCAATTTTTCTGTATAACATTGAAATGTGTTAATAGGAGGTTTTGGGGAACCATTATTTGATGTTGAGGACAATATTGGTTAAATTACCAATGGAAAAAATGTATATGTTGTTGTAATTGTTGTAGAGTGAGAAAATACTCAGATCAAATAAGTTGTTGTTGTTCAATGGTATGATTTTTCTTAAAATATTTTCTTCTCTTTTTTTTTTTTTTTTTTTTTTAATTTTTAGAATTGTAGAGAGCATTGTATTCTTGGGAAAGTAAGTCATGATTAATTATGAAATCATTTTGGACAACATTAATTAATAGGGAATCTATGTTGAAGTCAATATCTTGAAAATGACTAAAATCAGCATAATTTGTGTGTGGGATTTGATTTGGTTGTCTTCAAGTTGAATGCAATGGTAAGTCTATTGAATGACGAGTAAGATGTTGAGGGGTTTGAGCCGGAGTATGATATCTTGTAGAAGGCGGTTGTGAGGATGCATGAGATTGAGTACGAACAGATCTAGATCGTTGGAAACAAATAACAACAGATCCATCTGGATTCTGGAATATAGAATTTGGATTTGCTTTAGGTTGAGATGTGAGGGCTGGGACAGCATTGGGAATAACCCATGTATCGTCATCATCTTCTGCATCGACTTGTAAAACTTCTTGCCAAGTATTGATTTGAGGAACTATAATCTTAGAATCTTCTTGATGAGCGTGGAATAAAATAGTAGATTGTTTGGGATTTGGAGCTATATATTTGAATCCAGGACATAATGTAGTCATTGCTTTAAGATAAACACGGTAACAGACCATAATATTAAATGAAAGAGAATCCATATTATAACGTTTTGTTTGGATATTTAGAGTAAGAGTTTTGAGGATAGTATGATCAACTTAAGAGACTTCGAAATTTGGAAAACATTCAAAGTAAATTAGTCCATGTAGAAGACTAGATTTAATAGCACCTAGTAATGAATCATCATAATCATGGTGTCTCATATCTCAGAGGGTACATATTACAAATTTGTTAAGATGTAGACGTGTCATGGGTTTGACACCAACCTGGACAAGACCAAGATGTAAGAAATTGAATTTTTTCTGGAATTTAAGAATTGTGTCACGATTTAATAATTGAAATTTTTGATTGTCTTAGGTGACTTCCAGTTTTTAAGATGCTCTTCAATCTTCTCTATTTCTAAATCACTTTGATTTATAATAACAAGTTTCGTAAAAGAACCTTCACTAGAAGTTAGATTAAAGAATGATTTAAATATTCGTGCCATGATAACTGTAGCTGTCAACAAGCGGTTCTGCTTAAGTTCAAATAGTGGTCAACAACGGCTATTTGCCTAACGACCTAACAGCTTACAGGCTTTTTGCGACTTGGGTGCCACACTGGTTATAAGGAAAGAAATAAAATCAACTCTAAACCAGCTTGGCTCTAATACCAAAAGGAGACACAGGGTATTATAATCTTAGTAATAGATTAGATACAGATTAAAGATTATAATTGTTTTCTAAGTTCTTGTAAATTAGTTTGTTCATCTTTAATTTTGTTTTTAATTGTAGCAATGCGTTAACAATAATTGATGATTGATTGAAAAAATGCAAGAGATAAGAGTAATCGTAGTTTCGCTAATTCTTCTTGTAAGTTAGCAAGATATAGAATACTATCATTAATTTCAAGATGCAAATCAAAAATTAAAAGCATAACAAATAATACTTATATTGAAATGAGAAACCAGAATACAAAATAAAAGAAAACTTACAATGGGTCACAATCGTGGAAGCAGATTGGACACAGCATTCACTAAGTACATTCACACTCTAAGCACCCTCAAACTTACACACTTAAATTTGTTTACACTATATTTGATATTATACAATAGTCTTTTCTATTGTGAAAGCATGTTTTCTTCAAAAGGATAGTTGGCTTTTATTGAAGGAGAGACAGATTTTAAATTGTTTGGAGCTCGGCAATCTACTTTCCTTTTTGTCCTTGCAGAATTATTGTCCTTGAAAGGAATTATGGGATTGCTTTATCGGTGGAGAATCCACTTTATGAGCTTGTTTGAATTGTTTTGTCGATGGAGAATCCACTTTATGAGTTGGCTTGTCTTCTTTTGAAATTATTGAACTGTGGAATTGTTGAAATTGCAGAGATCACATGATTTACAAATTATTGAGATCTACACCTTGACATGTGCCTGAGTAGTTCATCGTCAAGGTGTTGAGTTGGGATCCTTGGTGACGATGTTACTGAATTGATTAGAGAAGATATTTTTGGAGACGAAACTGTCGGTAGCCTGGCCTTAGTGAGAATTGGAGGAAGTGTTTTCAATACAATATCGTCTTTAGAATCAGAAAGGGATTCTGCATGAGCCATAAGAATCATTTTCATTTTAATGGCTATTTTATATTTATGTTCAAATTTAGATTTGGAAATTGAAGGATATTTTTCCTTAAGTTAATATTTTAATTTAGTTTTAAAAGCATTATAATCAAATGCTTTATTGGACTTGGGACTGGAAGACATGACAGAAGGGGCAAGATTAACAGTAGACTTTTTCTTGGAATTTTTATAGAACGAAAGTAATTGATCAGGGTATTGTTTTGATGGAATTTTATAATTTTTCCACCATTTTGATGTGATCTAGTGGGCAAGGAAAGTAATATTGATGACTACGACAAGAGTGGATTGCCAAGCCACAATCCAAGGAAATTTGAAATCAATAGTGAAATATAGAAATTCTAGATAAGGGGGATTAACCTCTTTTTGATAAATATGGAAAGATTGTTTAAGAGGTTCAGGTAAGGCGTCAAATTGTAATCCAAATTGATTCCACCAAGGTTCAAACCAGGTGGGTATTTCTCCTATAGTGATCTCAAAATTGGATCCAAAACGGATTTTCCATGAATGTTGGAAGAACCGATTTTGGAAATATTAAACATAAAACCAAGCCTGTTGGTAATCATAATAATTGTATTGATTGGGTTTGATATTTAGATCAAAAAAATTTTAGAAAATTGACGGATGTCCCCATTCCCCAGGATAAAATAATTTTGTGAATATGGAGTTTAGAATATTGAAGAAGACTCTCAATCAAATCCAAGAAACTTCTATTGTTGCTGCTCAACCACCAATTCGTAATTATTACCCTCACCTAGCTCCAATAGATCTACAATTAGAAGCACGCCATTATGAACTCCTTTCTCCTATTTAGGAAGTGACCTACAAGAATGGAATCTTACTGGCAAATCGACACCAAATTCTTAATCTTGGCCAACACATGGTGATGCTCGCTAATGTAACCCTTGCCAAACACCCTTTCAATAATAATGATAGTACTGTTGCCCGTATGCTTATTTCAGGATTTTACAGACAACTCAAAGGTTGGGAGGATAATTACCTTACCGAAGACCAACGATAGGCAATCTTAATTGTTGTCAAAAGAGACCAAAATGATATTCCCAATATAGATCCCACAGCTAGGCAACCCACAAGTGATGTAGTTACCACCCTTGTTATTGCTATCACAGAACACTTCATTGGCAACACTTAAATAGTTCTTGAACATTCTAAAGAACTTCTCATCAATTTACATTGCCCAACTTTAACTCATTTTTAATGGTATAAGGATATCTTCCTCTCCAAACTCTATCAATGACATGATGCCAATCAAGACTTTTGGAAAGAACAGTTTGTCTACACTCTTTGCCGAAAAGGTTAAAACCAAAATTTGTACTAAACATAATAGTCAAATCCCTTGTAATCAATACACATTTGGTGAACTCATATTTGAAATATGTGCTGAAGGCTTATCATTATGCAATGATATAAAACTCAAAAATCAATTAAAAAAAGAACGCTCTATTGGCCGAACCAACTTGGTCAATTCTACTATCAGTTTGGATACAATTCCATCATCTCTCCTATATCCGGATCTTCTTCCTAAAGAACCCCTATTCGCAAATCTCGCCCCGAAAAATATTACAACAAATCTTCAAACTACAAAAAGAAACCTTACTACAAAAAGAGAAAATTTCTTAATACCAAAAATACATCCACATTTAAGCCCAAACACAGGTCTTCTAAGAAATCTACTAATTGTTGGAAGTGTGGCAAACCTGGCCACTATGCAAATAAATATCTTGATAAAAAGAAAATTCATTAACTTGATGCCTCAGATGAATTCAAAAGCCAATTAGAATCCATTCTTCTTCTAGATAAAGAACCCTAATCCGAATCTGAATATTTCTCTAACAATCCTTCTGATAATGAATTTCAACTTAATGAAATTGATAATGATATTATTACTTCCTTTTATGAAGAACCAGAAAACCATCTTGACAAATATCACGATTGACCGTGCCAATCAACAACTGATTATTATAAAGCTATCTTAGAAATGAATGGTCTAAGTATTAATGTTCTCACAACACAGGAAAAAATGATTCTTAAATTTATTGATAGTATTGATGCTCCAGAAAGAGTGTATTGCCAAGCCATGATCTAAGGAAATTTAAAATGAACAGTGAAATATAGAAATTCAGGATAAGGGAGATTAACCTCTTTTCGATAAATATGAAAAGATTCTTTAAAAGGTTCAAGTAAGGCGTCAAATTGTAATTCGAATTGATTCCATCAAAGTTTAAACTAATTGGGTATTTCTCTTGTAGTAATCTCAAAATTGGGTCCAAAACGGATCCACTATAAATATTGGAAGAATCGGTTTTGAAAATAGATGATATAAAATCCGGCCTACTGCTAATCATAATAATTGGTATATCAGAGCCACTAGAGCACCCAATTTTAATACAAAATCTTAATTTATGGTACTAACGTTACATTAAAAATTGTCCTAGCCTGTAGGCCAGAGATAGGTAACCTGTCCTATCTGTTTGATTTTTCATATCTTATCATGTGCTCATTATTTAAAGTCAATTCCTAGTCCCTTGCGTAAAAGACTTTTTTCCCACATCAAATTCTTTGACTTGTTTTATTTAAAACAAAACTAATTGACTTCTCTTTAAAGCAGAAAGACATGGCTACAATATATAGAATGTGATAAAGAGTAACAGAATACCCTAATCCAAGACATTGAGCGAAGTATGAGTCCTAACAGCCAATTGGTGCTGGTTGTGCACATAATTTGGTCATCCATAAGTCACCATAGTGTGATTTGATTCTAACATGTACAAGCTATAAAAGGATGGTTGTTGGTTAGTGCTTGTGGGAGGGAGATGGTCAACAAGAAAAATAATGATCGCGTTTGGTTTGTGTTTAGAATTATAATTTGATTATGGAGTTATATTTTAAATTTGTGAATTTTGAAATTATAATTTGAAAAGAAAAAAAATTTATTTAGTTATGAGTTTTGAAAAACGTTTTGAAGTCAATTTTAAATTGAGTGTTGAATTTTTGAAATAAGTGTTGAGTTTGTAAAAAAATTATTTGATTATGAGTTTTGAAATTTTTTTTCAAAACTTAATTAAAAAAACTTATAACACACAATTCAAAACTCTATTGAAAATTCTATTTAAAGCTAGAAAAATGTGTTGTGGCCCTAAAAACTGTGGCCCTAATGACCCTAATTTCCTGTTTGGGTAAGTTTGTTTTTTTTTTTTTTTTACCTGATATGGAAATTAGGGCCATTAGGGCCACTAATTTTTGAGCTACCAACCAAAGTCCTTAAAGCTAATAACCAAACTCTTTTTAAAATTCAATTCATAAAATAATTATTGAAAAAAATAATATTTTTATTAAAAAAATTAGAAAAATTCCTAAAATATTTTTTATTTAAAATATTAAAACAAATATATTATTATTTGTTAACAAGAATACTCAAATAGTGTTTTAAAATTACTTTTGATTCTATATTTGGTTGGAATTTTTTTTTAATTGTTGTGTTTTAAAAAAAAATTTCTTTAAATTTTTTTTTGTTAATTTTAAATAAATGTCCAAATAATTTGTCATTTTAGTCTCAAAAATATTTTCTATATTTAAAAAATATGAAAAATAAATATAAGTTTTTTTTTATTTTTTTTTTCCTGATAACAGGTGCCAATTTCTACAAAAAAAAATAAAAAAAAAAAAAAAAATTTCAGGTCAACTGACTGGTCAATTGGCCAAACAACCAGAAGGATGTCTGGGGGAACGACCGGGTAAACCTAAAATTTAAAAAATTGTCTTTGGAATCATGATTTGAAAATTGTAATCACACAAAAGGTTGATTATTAGTGTGGAATCATGGTTTGAGAATCAAACCAAACACAGCCAATATTATACCAAAACTATTTTTTTTTTTTTTTGGTTTTTACACTAGACACAATGATATCAGTTAATTATATTTGTCTTTATTGTATATCTCAATATTTAATATTTATTTAATATGTAGCGGTCAGAAAATCTAGTATGAAATACAGTTACATTTGCATTTATTATAGATCTCATTATTTAATTTTTAGAGGTAAGAAAATCTGGTATGAAATTTATCTATTAATCAATATTGATATGAGTCACATATATATTTATTATAGATGTCACTATTTAATTTTTAGGGGTAAGAAAATTTGGTATGAAATTTATCTATTTATCAATAATGATACGAGTGACATTTGTATTTATTATAAATCCCACTATTTAATATTTAGTGGTAATAAAATCTGGTGTGAAATTTATCTATATATCAACAATGATACGAGTCACATAGGAATTTATTATAGATCTCACTATTTAATATTTAGTGGTAAGAAAATTTGGTATGAATTTATTTATTTATCAATAATGATACGAGCCACATTTGTATTTATTATAGATCTCATTATTTAATTTTTAGTGGCAACAAAGCCTAGTATGAGTTTAACTATTTATCAATAATGATACTAGTCACATTTATATTTATTAGAGATCTCACAATTTAATTTTTAGGGGTAAGAAAATCAGGTATGAAATTTATCTATTTATCAATAATGATACTAGTCACATTTGTATTTATTATAGATCTTTAATTTTTAGTTGTAAGAAAATCAAGTATGAAATTTATCTATTTATCAATAATGATAGTAGTCACATTTGTACTTATTATAGATCTCACTATTTAATTTTTTGACGGTGCTACATGTACCTATAGACACCCCTTTTTTGACGGCCCTTCAAGACTTGGATATTCTTGATGGTACATCCGATGACAAGTTTGATTGCTCGCTAAGTGCTCGAAGCCCTCAGCGGAACACCACAGGTTTGAGCCTTTTAAACCCTGCATCTATTTTGTCTCATTTTTGGACCATGCCTTGGTCTTTCCCTCTTGCAGTCTCTGGTGTCCTGCCAGCCATCTATGAAGGCTACCGGCCAAAGCTTCTGATGGCCGGCCGACCACCAGTGTTTTCTGCAAATATTTTGTGCTAGCTGTTTGCACAGATGCTTGCATCTATCCACAATTAAAATTGATCACCTTTGAACTGAGGTCCCTTGAGGTCTTGTTGGAGCTCTTAAAGATGGTTTTGGCTTGTGTTTGTGCGTAAAGTTGTGCTTAGCTTCAAGAGGTAGAGCACTTGTCTTTTAAACTTGTTTTTAGTATACTTGTTTATCTATTTCTTCCCACTGTTTTTGGGGCCATTTTTGAGACATAAAAATCTCTAATTTAATGGGCTGAAATTGATATTTTAAGTCAAGGTTAGGGGAGTGTCTCACCCTTTTTTATTCCTTGCTTCTAAGACTTTTGCACCTTTGTTTCCCATTTTCAAATCATCTTTTTGGGGGCTTTTAACCACTGAATTTCAGAGTATTTTCAATGGTTAAAAACATGTTTTGAAGTCCAAAATTGGAGGGGTTAGCCTCTCATCCTTGTGTCTTGTTTGCTAGCCTAGTTAGTTCCATGTGTTAGCATGTTTTTCTAGCTTTTTGTAGCTATATCCCAACATGCTTTTGTCTTTGTTTTGAACTGCTTTAGCTTTGTTTTGGGCTGTTTGGGTCAGTTGAGTCTTGTTTTGCATGGTTGTAGTGTGAAGGTCCTCACAAGCTTGGTGTTTTAGGCCATTAAGCACCTCTTGTTTGAGTTGATTGCGTGATTGGTGTTGTTTTGCAGTTCATTTCAACACTAATCACCTATTCAACCTCCCTCCTTTCTTGTTTTTCTTTTTGCTTTGAAAGTTGTTTCAAGTCATTTGTTTGCCTAAGTGTGGAATTGAGATTTCATACTTAATGGTTTAATCCCTTTGGGGGTTCATTACCAACGGTATGAGACTTCTTTCATACCCAAAGCAACTTGTGTTTTGAACCTTCTTTCCGTTAGAGGACTCTGACTCACCTCTTGGACTTAATTGGAATAAAGAATGGTTGGTAAGTTAAAATGAGTAACTAACAACTTGGGACTAAAATTGAGCAAGATAATGACTTGTGTGTTGTGTGTTCAATCGGACGTTAATTGAACACAAGGAAAATTGGGACATTTCATACTCAAAGTGATGAAATGTCTCAAGTTTCCTAGGTCTCCATTGCCCTTAATCATGCATAATAGGGTGATGGTTCTTGAGTGTCTTGTTTTGCATTTATTGAGCTTGCATATCTTGAATCACAAGCCATCATGCAATGAAATTGCTTGGGTTGGTGGTTAGTGGTTTAAGTTCACAACTTCTTGGATTTATCCATGAAAAGGAGGGGTGAATTGTGCAGACATTTCTTGGAAAAACCCTATTTTTGCTCTGTTTGTACTCTGTTGCAGTATGATGATCTAGTGCATCAATGGCCAGCAGGCCACCATCCATGGCCGGAAGTGCACTGTAGATGGCTGGCAGATGGCCGGCAGTGTTTACCAATGGCCGGCTGGCCACTGATGCAAACCTCTGCAGAATGTTGGTAAGGTGGAGCAGAATAGTTCTGGAAATGTTCAAACTCTACAAACAGAGACTTTCGAGAACAAAACAGAGGTCTTTTCGGGGTGGCATCCGAGCATGTGCATCTTCCATTTCTCGAGGCGGAGTAATGGCAGTGTAGTTATAGGCTTTAATTGCTTACTTTGCTTACACTTGTGTTGTAACTTAATTAGTTAGCTTACTAGTTAATTCATTCAAGTGATGTAATAATTAGTTAATTAGTTTAGCTATTTATTTCATTTGGTTTGTAATAATTAGCTTAATTAGCTTAGCTCTAATTAGTTGCTAGTTAGTTTAGCTTTATTCATTCAAACTCTCCTTCGTGAGAGCGTAATGTAATAATGTGTATATCTTCCAACCCCATGTCTTTCTCCATTTTATTTAATCACTTTTGTTGGTTAGATTAGGGTCATGTTTCAATTAGCATACCTTATGCTTTCATACATTCATCTTGTCTTGCATGCACTGAGGCTCGGCGCATCATTCAAACTGTATTGTTATTTCAATACCTTTTTTGAATACGTGCTTAGACCGTATGTCTTGGATTAATTCATATGCCATATTAGTAGCTGAGCCTATTTAATTGCATATTGCATGTGTTGCATTAGACATCTTGCATAGTTAGGAATCATGTATATTTTTCTAACTCATATCTTCTTAGCTTGGAGTACTAGGTGAGTTTTTAATGCTTTAGCATATTTGCATGAGTGTGAATGCTGCCATGTCTAGCATGCTTACCATGAGGCTAAATGCTTATTTGATAAACTGTTTCAATATCTATGGATGAAGGCTTGTTGTTTGAATTGGAACGATTCAATAAATGTACGTTTTAAGCCTACTTTGTTGAGTGGCA
The DNA here is from genome assembly GCA_025200525.1 of Camellia lanceoleosa. Classification (NCBI taxonomy): domain Eukaryota; kingdom Viridiplantae; phylum Streptophyta; class Magnoliopsida; order Ericales; family Theaceae; genus Camellia; species Camellia lanceoleosa. The sequence continues at coordinate 49,198,688 of CM045767.1, forward strand.
AATCAGTTTTAAGCCCACTGTGTTTGGTGGCAAATTCAAACCATTTTCATAAAACAAACATGAAACTGATTATTCCAACTTGAGCAAACTAGTCTATACTTACTTGTGCGCATCACATAGTAAAGCTAGCCCAATAACCGGAACAAGAGCACATAATGTTTATAAAAATCATATCATGATTAGTAGAGGCCGATCTTTGATCGGGCGAGCGGGGGTGCTCAATTCATGACCTTCCCCTCTCGTACCTAAGTTCCCGAACCGATGCAACTTTGGTGATAATGGACACGTAGCCTTTGGCATGAGTCATGGGTTTCCTAAATTTCCCAAAAATAAAATATTTAGGTGGCGACTCTGTATCTGGCAAAGCCGTCCAATTTTAACATTTTTTATTCAAAAATCAATTTTTCAAACAATTTGTCAGATTTGAACTCTTTGGTGTTTATTAATTTCACATTACACTTGTGAGATTAGATTCAGAACCACGGGAGTCCGAACTGTAGGACTTTTTTTTGAGTTTCTGAAAGGGGGTGTAAAAAAGCTAAGCTCCAGTACCAATTAGTATACTAACTAGTGTACCAACATATATTATGACATTATTATTGACCCTACTCATTATACAAAGTACAAATACCAGAACCTCTTAAATTATGCCACATCATCAATTAATACATTAGTTGGTACACTAATTAATGCATATAACATTACTCTTAAGTTTTAGTGATAAGAAAATCTGGTATGAAATTTATCTATTCATCTACAATGATATGATTCATGTGGGAGCCGTATAATTAAAGACACGAAGTCTGATACGCACAGGGAGCCGGGTGTTAAACGGCTCCATTCTGCTCTGCTAAGATGCCGAGTATGACTCTCGGGCCGAGTATACTGGAAAGAGCATGTCAGGATAAAATAAAAGAATGAATAAACAATTTAAAAGTAGACTCTGGCCCCGAGGCTGGCGAATGGCTATAAATACAAGAGCTTCAGATTTATAAAGGTATGTAAGAATGACTTCTAGAGACTTAGCAAGCAAGCTTTCTTGAGAGGAACTAACTTGTCCGCTTGAGTGCTAATTCCGCACCCCGATCGAGTTTGTATTTTTGCAGTGACTAGCAGAGGCTCATTGGCGTCTTCCGATCTGAAGAGTATTTCCAAACCACATTCACCACAATTGGCGCCGTGGGAATACTCAAATATATCCATGGAAGGCGTGACCGACGATCCTCCGATAGCCACCGACGCGATCGACAGGAGACGACCTCACCCCAAATAATATGCTGAAAAGAAACCATTGCGGCATCGACGCACCTTGCGCTCGACTCGCCAACGATTCTAGCACAGAGGCGATGCAAGCAACCATGGAACAGCCGCATGCATCAAACAGAGTCCGACAAAGATCATCGCTGAGAACGAACGCCGCGACTGCCTCGAGAAAGCAAAGTCTCACCAGTAAGACTCAAGGTTCTCGAGCGATCCCCAAGGGCGGGTCCTCGCGACCAACAACAACAGAACAAGCCGCCAGACCTCAAAGGATTACGTTGAGGAAGTGACAGAGGACGATGTCGTCCAAGAGGCGCCCGCTGACACCCCATATGATATACAACGCCGATAGCCCCGATCAGACATACAGTTCAACCACTTCCAAACCTTCGAAAGTACCACCACCAAAGAAAGCGACCCGCCCGAGAAGCGTAAGCATCACCTTCGACGACTCGACGGCGCGCGCCACACTCCTCACGTGGATCCTTCCGTTGTCACGCTTACGCGCATATAGGTTTACCGAGAACGCGCCCTTATCGATCGTGAAGTACTTCAGAGATCATGTACCATCGAACCTTCATCAAGCTCGGGTTCAACGACTCGGATCTAACTCCGCCCCTATCCACTATTCGCTTCAACGCCACCCGAGTATCCATTGGGAAAAATCACCTACCCGTCTGCTACCGCTCGAGAACGGTGGTCGCGAGTTTTTGGTCGTCAGGCTACCATCGCCATACAATCTCATCATGGGACGATCGTGGTTACATACCTTGCAGGCCGACCCCAGCACCTACCACCAACTGCTACGCTTCCCAACACAGCATGGCGTTGAGCAGATCCGTGGCTCAATGGCCGTCACCCAAGCATGTTACCTTCTCGCCGCCAGGACGCCAAAGGAACTGCAAGTAAAATCCGTCGAGGTGCCCAGTCGAGAAATCCTGGAAGACGTTGGACGTCAACCAAACGAAAAGGCCATGGAAGGTTTAGACCGAGTAGACATCGATGGAAGCCCTAAAAGTTTTTATGATCGGCGCTCTCTCGAGCCAGTCGACAAGCAAAGAATCGATCACTTTCTTACTCGCAACCTCGATGTCTTCGGCGTGGACCCCATATGAAATGCCGAATAGACCCACGGTCTCGAAAGATCACCTCAATGTCGACCCTCGCAAGCCGATCATTCAGAAGGTCGGCGATCCTCCGCAGAACACACCGCCGTTGTCGAGGAAGTTGACAAATTGCTTGACGCCGGGCAATCGGAGAGGTCACCTATCCCACGTGGCTCTCCAACACAAGGTGGTAAAAAGAAGAATGGCACTTGGCGCGTGTGTGTCGATTTCACGGATCTAAACAAAGCTTGCCCCAAAGACTGCTTTCCCTTGCCTAGAATTGATCAACTCGTCGATGCGACGGCACGCCACCGCCGCATGAGTTTCCTCGACGCCTATAGAGGCTACCATCAGATCGCCATGAATCCAGATGATCAGGACAAAACTGCATTCCTCACTCCAAGAGGAACCTACTGCTACAGGGTCATGCCTTTTGGATTAAAGAATGCAGGGGCGACTTACCAACGGCTGGTCACTACGATGTTCAAAGAACAACTCGGGCACACTATGGAAGTATACATCGACGACATGGTGGTCAAATCTAAAGAAGAGCAAAACCATATAGCCGATCTGGAAAAGACATTCGACACCCTACGCAAGTACGTAATGAAGTCAATGCTTCCAAATGCGATTCGGATCGGCTCGCAAATTCCTAGGCTACATCGTCAACCATCGAGGAATCGAGGCCAACCCGAGGCAAGTTACGACAATTTTAGAACTCGCCTCTGCTCACCAAAGAAGTCCAAAAGTCGATGGGAATGGTCACGACTCATCAGATTATCACCGATCTACACGATCGCCGCAGACAATTCTTTCAAACATTACGCCAGTAGAGCTTTAATGGTCCGTGGAATGCGAGGCGCCTTTAACTGACTCAAGACCTACCTCCCGACAAGATTCTTCTAACAACACCCGCCACCGGTGATCCCTCATTTTATATCCGCGCTCGACAGGCCGTCAACAGATTGTTAAAGAGGAGGAGGGCAAGAAGAACCAAGATACTACGTGAGCAAGGCGATGGTGGACGCCAAACACGCTTCTACCGGAAAAACTCGCCCTAGCTCCAGTCATGGCAAAGAAGAAAACCGATGCACTACTTCCAAGCACACAAAGATCAAGGTGCGACAGACTTCCTTCGATCAAGATTCTAATGCGAAGCATATGGTTTCAAATGGGCTCGAACTCGGACAATATGACATTCGGCCACCCAAAACGCAATCAAGGTGTGCTTGCCGACTTTTGTGGCCGACCACAGAGGGCTCGCCGACCTAAGCCCGGGATCTCGGCCAAAAGCCGGTTACGCTAAAGCGATTGAGAGTCTACGCTAGACATCTCGCGCTTATATCGCGATGGATCGCCTAACCAACGGGAAGCGGCGGGCGTCGTAATTATGTCCCCAGACGGCGCATCATTGAACAAAGCCACAAACTCGCTTCAAGCATCAAATAACGACGCCGAATATGAAGCCCTTTTTAGCCGACTACGAACGCACATGTTCTCGTGCACGGCGACTGTTGGTGTTTTGTGACTCAAAGTTGGTAATCAACCAGCTGAAGGGGGAGTATGCAGCGAGAGATGAGCGCATGGCGGCCTATATGAAAACGGCTAGCTCGTTGCTGGCGAAGTTCGACCATCACGAACTAAACCAAATAACGCGCGACCAAAATACACACGCGGATGCCCTGGCTTGCTTGGCCTCCGCCATCAACTCCGAGCTCAAACGCATTCATCGAAGTGGGCTTCGTCCCGGAACCCAGTATCGGCCCTCCGGAGGAGACCCACATCAATATCATAGAATCCGCTCCAAGTTGGAAGGACCCCATTGCTGCGTTCCTTTCTTCTGAACAACTCCCAGAGGATAAAAAAGAAGCACACAAGCTGCGAAACAAGGCTCTGCGATACTACCTTGACCCACAAGGGGGACTTTATAAAAAATCCCTCTCTGGCCCATACCTGGAATGCGTGCACCCGGACAGAGTAGAGGAGCTGCTCACTGAGATACATGAAGGCAGCTGTGGTGCACATTCAGGGGGGCGCTCCCTTGCCCATCGGGCGATAACGCAGGGATATTACTGGCCGACTATGAGGGCCGACGCACAAAATTATGTGAAGAAATGTGAACAATGCCAAAAGTTTTCCCCACTAACCCATCAACCGGCAGAAGCTTTGAATTCAATCAAGAGTCTCGCCGCTTGCTCGGGGGGACTTGATATCGAGGACCATCGCCAGGCCCCAGGAACATGCGATTTCTAATCGTAGCAACAGACTATTTCACGAAGTGGGTCGAAGCAGAGGCTCTAACCCATATACCAGATTCCGACACTTAGCGTTTTGTGTGGAGAAACATCATTACAAGATTCGGCATTCCAAGAGCATTGAACTCAGCTAATGGCACTCGGCCGACGTATGGCGGTACCGAGAGTCAGGCGACAAATACTGAATTGTACCTTACTTTTTCACGCCTACCCCCAAAGTAACGGTCGGAAGCTTCAACAAATCCATCTTGGACGGTATCAAAAGAGGTCGAAAACGCCATAAGGGCGTGGGTCAAGAGTTGCCGCATTATGGGCCCATCGAATGACGCCGAGACGATCCACCGGAGAAACACCGTTTGCCTTGTGCTTCGGAACCCAGGCAATGTTACCCCCAGAGATCGGCCTACCAACCCTCAGATCGCAAGCCTTCGACACGGGACGGAACGACATGATGCTTGCTTTGGACCTGGTTCTGATTGAAGAACGAAGAGATCGTGCCTTGGCATCCATGGCTCGCTATCAACAAAGCACCGCTAAGTCATACAATCGGAAAGTCCAAGCGCCGCTACAATCCAGAGAGCCGGTCCTCAAGAAGGTGCACCGCCGATCGGAGGTCAATCGATGGAAAGCTTGGTCCAACCGACGGCCCTATCAAATAGATTCCGTTGCGAACAGGGCATATCGGTTGTCGACATGTCGAAGAAGCCCGCCACGCAGTGGAATTCGACACATCTACGAAAATTTTATCAATGACCCGACTGCAGGCTTGATATTTGTACACAATATCCTCAGAATCTAACATCTCGCATTTTCGCATGATTAAGCTCAACACTTCAAAATCTAACAAGTCTCGGATTCGAGCCCCTTTGGTGAATGACATCTTAGGGCGAACAAGTCTCCTGATTCGAGCCCCTTTGGTGAATGACATCTTAGGGTAACAAGTCTCCGGATTCGAGCGCCTTCGTGGATGTCACGATTGGCCAAAACAAGTCTCCGGATTCGGAGCCCCTTTGGTGAATGACATCTTAGGGCCGAACAAGTCTCCGGATTCGGAGCGCCCTTCGTGGATGTCACGATTGGCCAGAACAAGTCTCCGGATTCGGAGCCCCTTTGGTGAATGACATCTTAGGGCCGAACAAGTCTCCGGATTCGGAGCGCCCTTCGTGGATGTCACGACACGTAACAAGTCTCCTGATTCGAGCCCCTTTGGTGAATGACATCTTAGGGTCAACAAGTCTCCGGATTCGAGCCCTTTGGTGAATGACATCTTAGGGCGAACAAGTCTCCGGATTCGAGCGCCTTCGTGGATGTCACGATTGGCCGTAACAAGTCTCCTGATTCGAGCCCCTTTGGTGAATGACATCTTAGGGCCGAACAAGTCTCCGGATTCGGAGCCCCTTTGGTGAATGACATCTTAGGGCCGAACAAGTCTCCGGATTCGGAGCCCCTTTGGTGAATGACATCTTAGGGCCGAACAAGTCTCCGGATTCGGAGCGCCCTTCGTGGATGTCACGATTGGCCAGAATAAGTCTCCGGATTCGGAGCCCCTTTGGTGAATGACATCTTAGGGCCGAGCAAGTCTCCGGATTCGGAGCGCCCTTCGTGGATGTCACGATTGGCCAAAACAAGTCTCCGGATTCGGAGCGCCCTTCGTGGATGTCACGATTGGCCAGAATAAGTCTCCGGATTCGGAGCCCCTTTGGTGAATGACATCTTAGGGCCGAACAAGTCTCCGGATTCGGAGCCCCTTTGGTGAATGACATCTTAGGGCCGAATAAGTCTCCAAATTCGGAGCACCCTTCGTGGATGTCACGACTGGTTCAGAGCGTCCTTTGGGGCATGACACCTTAGGGCCGAACAAGTCTCCGGATTCGGAGCGCCCTTCGTGGATGTCACGATTGGCCAGAAATGGTCTCCGGCTTCGGAGCCCCCTTTGGTGCATGACACCTTAAAGCCGAATAAGTCTCCAAATTCGGAGCACCCTTCGTGAATGTCAACTGGTTCAGAGCGTCCTTTGGGGCGTGACACCTTGGGGCCGAATAAGTCTCCGAACGATTATACCACGTAGTGCACATTATTTTAATGAGCGCCTAAATATTACAATAAAGTGTATCGAACGCCGAGCCTCGCCAACGCAGGGCAGATTTATTAATCTATTCGGCTACATAATAAACGATGCCTCGGCCAGATCTCTGGTTTAACATATTCGGCTTAAACGCTCGAGCCCTGGCCAACGCAAGGGCAGATTTATTAATCTATTCGGCTACATAAGAAACGATGCCTCGGCCAGATCTCTGGTTTAACATATTCGGCTTAAACGCTCGAGCCCTGGCCAACGCAAGGGCAGATGATTAATCTATTCGCTAAGCACTCAACGATGCCTCGCCAAATTTCTACGGTTTAAAATATTCGCTTAAGCGCCGAGCCTCGCCAACGCAAGGAGATCTAGCCCGTAGAACTATTTGGCCAACCATTTGGCCTTTCACGCCGAGCCGAGCCATCCTGTGGAACCGCATATTTGGTTAATTGTTTTAACATTGTATAATTACAAAAACAAAACATCACCATAAAATCATGAGACATCAAGACATTGCGCATAAATTGCTAACATTTTATAAATACAAAAGTATCAACGCCCATTGTCAGATCATAAACACAAAATAACAAAATAAACGAAGAAATATCATCCGAATCCTCCAATGGATCGATGTCTACTTGCTCATACGGTATTGGAACATTCAGTGGCAATGCCACCGCAAAGAAGGGCCTTGTGCCAACCATGTTTGAATCCCGATTCTCAAACCGAGACTGGTCCACATACTCGCAAGCCCAAATTTCTTCCGGCCAAACCTTTTGACTCCAAGACTCTTTTCGCCACTTTCACCTCGCTAACTCGGCCTCCAGCCAAGAACGGCTTTTCGATAAGCAAAGTGCTTCCAAGTCGTCGGCCTTCTTCTCGCTCCGCTCAACTTATCCGCATCACGAAGCTTTCCACCGCAAGATTCGCCCGAGAAGCTTCCCGTTAAACTCTTAAAACTCGTCCTCGCCCTTTTTTCGGCCCGCTGTTGCTCGCAAGCCGATCTCCTTGATGGCGCCGAGATGGCGGCGCCCACATCGCTATCCTACCAACGGCTGCAAAAGAACAATTCAAAACAAGCGCAACGCGAATAGCGTTCGAATGAAAGAAAAATCGAATACACACCAAAAGGGGCCATCGCGGCTAACATTGTCGATCCGAATCCGGCTCACCGAAAGCCTCCGTGACGACGGTAATGACAAAGACGCGTTACACCGAACGCGACCTCCGGGTCATTAAGCGCCGAGGCATCCGATAGAACCGGCATATTTCTCACCTTCGGTCGAATCACAAAGGGCACGACCTCACCTGAACCCACCGTTCGAGGACGTTTGCCGCACTGATCTTCCAACCCGACCTCAGGCTCTCTAGAGCGTTTCTCCGACGTTCCCTCAACATCCTGAACGGCTTCCCCAACCAGCCCCGATTCGGCATCCTTATTCGTTGCCGCCTCGCAATTTGCAAGGATTTCGATTCAACAACCGGAGGAATGCCGAGATTCAACAAAGGCGGTTCGGTCGAGAGGCCCTCCGCTCTTCTCCTTGCGGCTAACCTCTCCGCATTCGCCTTCTTAGCAAGCTTTGTCAGGCTTAACCCAGCCATGCCAGCGGGGCCTGAGACGGAAGGGTCGTCTGTACGTTGAAGAGCGTCGTCAACAAGATCGTTCCCCCGAGCCAAAACAGTGGGACGATCGTCGAACTCAATACCTCGATTCGCCTCCGAGCGATCTAACGCGGTTGCTGGTACTTCCGCATTCAATCGGACCCTTCAAATCCTATCTGCCTAAAATTTTTGAAGTTGGACAAAATACGGGCGACGAGAAAATCTTCCTTCCGAATCGGTATATTGTCCGCAATTAAAAGGTCGTGGTACGAGGCTCGTGAGCAGAAGCGTAACGGCCGCTTCTTCCTCGCTTATAAAGACCGCGACGTAAATAATTAAGAGCAACTCGATGTCGGAAAGAACGGCGTCGTTAGTTGAAGTTAGGACTTTTTTCAACTCGTTCCCTGCATAAGATAAGCCGTGAGATTCAAGAAAATAGGGTATGGCAGATACAAATGTACAATATGAGCGAAAGGGCATTCGGCGACCTGGTTCGCCCCTACGTCTAGGAATAGGATCGACGCGATCCTCCCCCTCGCCGAATTCCCAGTTACCACGGACAACGACCATGACATCATCAACTCGTTTTCCAGAGCTGGAAAGCATAGTGATCAACTGATGATCTGTGTCCTTAGCTCTGAGAAAGTAACGTCGTCTTAGCCAGAGGATCCGCCGAGCATAACAAAGGCCGAACGGCAGAATGCCAAGATTAATACCAAGGCGACGGTTCAGCCACGACCCCATTATGATTCTAAAGAAATTTACATTGAAGGATCAAATCCCAATGGCGAAGAACAAATTAAGCGGGTGAAGAGGAAAGCGAACTCCGCCGCGATCGACAAAAAGGGGTATGACAATCGAGTTTTCTTCCTCTCCATGTCGAGAGTGCGGTCACCACTAACGATAGGTGCACATCGTCAGAATGGAGAAATGGCGTCTAAAATCAACGACTAATTCGACCGGAGAAAGAAGGTCTCTTAAATACTTCGCCATAATCTATTGATTATAAGAATACGTGACGGAGTAAACAAATTACGAAAAGCTTCAGAGTCGAGAAGAGGAAAACTTACAAAAAATGAAGAATATCGCAGATGGAAGGATTGCAAGGATGAATCGAAGAGCAGTCTAGCGGCCCGCGTCATAGAACTTGAATCCGAAGGGATACCAGGCTTCAAGTCATAATGAATAGGCGTGCACGGAGGGACGGGAACCTGAAGCGACGATTCAAGGGGGAGTAATTAAACAATCGCGAAATAAGTCTAAAGCCCCAAGAACTTCGGTTTGTAGTATTTGAAAATCAGAGCCAAGCACCTCGTCCAAATGCCGTTGACAAGATACTTGGGGGCAATTGGAGCCAGATAATTAAAGACACGGTTCGATACGCGACAGGAGCCGGTGTTAAACGGCTCCATTCTGCTCTGCTAAGATGCCGAGTATGACTCTCGGGCCGAGTATACTGGAAAGAGCATGGCAGGATAAAATAAAAGAATGAATAAACAATTTAAAAGTAGACTCGCCCCGAGGTCAAGCGTAATGGCTATAAATACAAGAGCTTCAGATAAAGGTATGTAAGAATGACTTCTAGAGACTTAGCAAGCAAGCTTTCTTGAGAGGAACTAACTTGTCCGTCGAGTGCTAATTCCTGCACCTAATCGAGTTTGTATTTTTGCAGGTGACTAGCAGAGGCTCATTGGCGTCTTCCGGGATCTGAAGAGTATTTCCAAACCACATTCACCACAATTCACATTTGTATTTATTATAGATCTTACTATTTAATTTTTACGGTTAAGAAAATTTGCTATGAAATTTATCTATTATTAATAGTGATACAAGCCACATTTGTATTTATTATAGATCTCAATATTTAATATTTAGTGGTAAGAAAATCTAGTATGAAATTTATCTATTTATCAATAATGCTACACTTTTCTATAACCATATTATAATTAGTACTTCCTCTATCCCAAAATAATAATTTTTGGAGGGGAATTTAATTTTTTTGGTAGTACAATTATTAAGCTTTAAAAAAATTGATTTTTCAAAATTATCCTTTGATGATATATTTTTTTGGAAATTTCAATTGTTACAATTATACTTTTTATATTGTTAATGAAGTTATAAGAAGGACGAAATGAGAAATTTATATTATTTTTGTCTTTAATTTTTGAAAAAGAATTAATATTTTAGAATAATGAAAAATGAAATATGAGACTATATTTTGGAACGAAAAAAATATTATATTTGTCAACATAATACTACTCTAATGGTGGGTCTCACCACTAACATGTATTTCCAGTACAATGCCGGTTACTAGATAGACACATCAAATAGTAGAAATGATAAAATAAAATAAAATAAAAAGTCTGGTTTGGCAACTTTCAGCTTTAGTTAAAAAAATTAAAGTTACTATAAATTATCACATCATTCTATCTATTTTTTTTGTACATCTTTTCGTAAAAAGTTAAAAAATTATTAAAATAACATGTTCCCAAACGAGGCCTTAGTACTATTGTTATTGTTGAAAAATGTTTAAAATGATTACCAAAATATTTTTAAAAAAATGTTTTGAGATATGTAAAATACTTATTATGATAATAAATATTTTGGCATTTGTATTCTTTGTTGACAACCTTTGAACTGTCATTTTCAAGAACCTAAAATGAGAAAAATAAATGTTTTTTTATTTTTTTATTTATACAATTTATTTTGCTGAAAATTAAAAGGTTTTGGGGTGAGGGAGGGGGAATAGTGCAGGAAAGAAGTTAGATAGGAAGATGGGATCATGTGAGGTGGTACAAAATCTTTCAGATAGGCCTTATTCAAGTCGTGAAAACCTATATAGATATTGATCTGGTTGTTCTTCTTTACAGGCACAATATTCGCTAACCAAGTTGGGTACTCTATAGGCTCAATGAACTTGATTGTCTATAACTTTTCTACCTCTTCCTTAATCTTTGCCTCAAGATCAGGATGGTATTTTTGGGCATGCTGGTTTATTGGCTTAGAGTTAGGAAAAGTGTCAAGGTGATGGGTGACAAGATGGGTCAAGGCCAGGCATCTCATCATATGTCCAAGCAAAAAGTCACTGTACGACTTCAGTAGTGTTATCAATTCTATCTTAACTGTTGGAGCCATTATACCACTGATAAACACGATTTTGCTCTATCCTAGTAAGTCATTGAGGTTTACCTCAGCAAGTACTTCCTACTGCGGCTTGAGCCTATCTTGTATGCACTCTAGGGCTCTTTTAGGCATCTTGACTAACCCTTCTTAAGACTCATCGCCATCATATTTATTCATCTCAAGGCCATCTTCCCAAGGTATGAAGTTTGGCCTCCAAGGCTGTCATAGGTAGCAAACTGTCTTGCTACCCTCGCACACATTAACAATCTTTGATGAGAGACGCGTGGATTTGTTGCTCCCCTTTTGCCCACTACTTGCTGGAGTAGCCTCTATATCTCGAATGTCTTCCCACTTTGGCAATTTTATCCCTACAACTTTGCCAGTCCTTAGGGTTTCATCTGTTGATAGTTCAGTAAAGAACACAGCATCAGAATAGTGTGCCTCTTCTACTCCAAATGATTTTTTAGACGCATTTATGGTCACTGTTCTTTTTCCCAGTTTTGCCTTTACACATTGGTGATAACTCAACAAGATAGACTTATATCGGTGCATCCAAGCTCTACCAAGTATCATGTGGTAATTTGTATCTGCTTCAATCACATAAAAGTTAGTTGCGGAGCGAATCTCGCCAACTGCTAAGTCCACTACAACATCTTAGGAACTTTTTTCTCACCACCAAAGCCCGTCACAATAATAGGTTGGCAAACTGTCCTGGACTCTAGAATACCAAGTTTTACAAAGGTGTCGGTAGTGATGATATTTATGGATGCCCTGCCATCAAGGAAAGCACACTTGAACTCTACGTCATTGATGTAAGCAATGACGAAAAGAGGACGGTTATAGGGAAATGGATATGCTCTGTCTGCTTCTGAAAAAGTAATAAACTCATAGTCTTCCTAGATTTGCCGAGGCACATACTCCTTAGCCTCAGTAACTTTAACATGATGCACTTCAAAGATGTTGATGAAGGCCTTTGTTGCCTCCAACCTAGTGGCCTGGCTTAGCCCCAGCTAGTCAAAGAAGGTACGAAACTAAATAGAGTTTTGCAAGGCATGGTCATGGGTATCCTCCGCGACTTTTCCCTCTACAGGTACTGTATCAAGAAGTTGGTCCGCTGCAATTTCTTCTTACTCATCATAATAGGATGCCATATGCACTTGACCGTGCATAAGCCTAAGATACCCAATCATATGTACATTCTTTCCTTTCTCCTTATGGTTAGGTGTGACAACCCTCACCTCTGATTAATTCAAAACTGTGACTGAGAATGATAAGTAACTGATTTGACTAAAATTCTGAAATTGATTGCAAGAGTATATTGCTTTACTTGCATTTCTATCTGTTTGTCATTTGATTGATCTGTTCATGTTTTAAGTTTCAAACTGTAAACTAAAGGCCTTATCGGCCGAATCTGAAATTGATTGGTATTTTATGCTAATTAGAATTTATGTGATTTTATGGTAGATTTAATTGAAATGTGATTTGGTATGATTAAATTAGATTAAATAAAGCTAAATTACATTAGTTCAAGCTTATTACAACATTGCCATTAAGTGGGCACTTTATGCCATTAATTGATTTTCCCTATATCACTTTGTTGCACCATCTCACCCATTTCCTCTAGAGACCAATTCGAGAGAGAAAGAGGGAGAGTAGGAGAAAATTTAGTTCATCAAGAATTTGGCTTGGAGACTTAGAAGATTTGGAGGATAATTGCAAATTGAGCTTCCATACCTTGATATTCAAGACCTAAGGTAGGAAATCATCTTCTTGATTGTGAATTCTAGTTGTATCTTGCATGGTTCATGAGTCATCAGTGAGCTAAGTCAAGAATTGGTTTAAAGAGTTGATTTGAGTAGCTAATTCATGCATGCATGTACATGTTCTTGGAATTTGAGGTTGTTTTCATAAAATCCTCACATGTATGTCCGTTTTCTAGTTGTAGTTCATGAATTCGTCATGTTTTTGAAAGGATTGACTCATTTGATCATGTGTTAGAAGCTTTGAATTCAATTAAATACATGCATGTTAAATGTACATCTTGTTCTTGAAGTTTATTTGAAATTTGTGTTTAATTGACTTACCTTTGGGCTTTGATTTTCCAAATTGATCTTCAAAACACGTTATATTATGGGTTTTCAAGTGTTTTCCAGAAAATGGGCCCAAAAGGTTGAGTTTTGATGTGTTGAATGCTTGGTTTGAGCTTGGGAGGCAAATCTGGAAATTCCAGATTTTGGCTTCTACGCTCGAGCGAAGGATTCCACGCTCGAGTGACCACCTTTTGTTCAGAGCTCCGCTCGAGTGAAGGAATGCTTGCTTGAGTGTAGATTGTAAGCTCTCAGGTTTTCTGCGTGTGCAGATGCACACTCGAGCGAGGAAACCTACACTCGAGCGAGGACTGTGTCTCACGCTCGAGTGAGCATCGAGCGAGCGTCGAGCAGAGATTTTCAACATCCACTTTTTGCATTTTTATAGACTGCTTGAGCGAGGAAGTCCACGCTTGAGCGATGCCACTGTTTTGGCAAGCTCACTTGAGTAAAGAAAGCCATGCTAGAGCGAGACCCCTGTTTTCTGAAAAATTCTGAAAAGTGTTTTAAAGTGCATTTTTGCATCCTCATTCCATCCTAGGCATTCCTAGGCCAAGTTTAAGGCATCTTAATGAGGATATTGATGTAGAACCACACCGAGTCAAGATAGGGACTAAGTTGTTGATTCCTAAGTGTGTAACTTAGTATGTGTTCATTCTGTAACTGTGTAGGGTTGACATCCGAGGACGCTCATTAGCTGCTTATAGCCCAGTGCTCTTTAAGTAACAATGTTATAAAGATATGTTCAATTATGATTATTTTCTGAATGATCAACTGTTCTGCTTACTGAAACATTATTGCTTAATGAATGAATGTTTGTCCTATTTGCAAACTGTATTCGTGACATCCATAGCAATTTATTGTTACTGTACTGTTATTGCTACTGTCTCAGAGATCTCTGTCAGTTTCCATGTTTGGAACCACTACTGTTTACTGTTATGATGGCCATCAATTGACTGTTCGGTCTGTTAAGACCTCTTGCATCATCTTGTTTTGCTATTGGATTTACCACAAATAACTGCTATGGTTTCTAAGTGATTGATATGACTGTTTAAATACTGAAAAGACATTCATTCTTAACCCCTTTATGCATATGTTATTCACTGGGCTTTAGCTCACTGTTTATATTTATATGTAGGTGTCCAGGTACCGGACCGGAACTAGGAGCATCTTGTTAAGCTCTTGTTTTGTCAAGCCAACCATTGTGCCTCACCTCGAAGTTCCAAGTGCATTCAAGCCACGACTATTTTGGGGTGTTCAGATTCATCCTTTTGTTTCTGTCTTGTAATAAATGTTTAGGACTTGACTATACAGTTTTAGTTATGGATTTGGTCCCTGACAGGGATGTTTGTGTAAATGTTGCATGTACATATGTTTCGGTTATCAATGTGGCATGTTTATAAAGAGTCCTTTTGCATTCGAATGTCACATTCGTTGGACATCTTTGATTTATCGCTTTTGGCTTCCGCCACCTTTATTCTGTAGACATTCTTTCTTTGTTAGCAGGCCTTGAGAATCACAGACATGGCGATTACATGGTGCTAAACCCATAGGGGTGGTTTTGGGTTGTGATAGAGTGGTATCAGAGCGATACCAAAGCACGAGTTATACCGCACACAAGTGTCCAAATGAGCCATAGGAAGTCCTAGAAAAGTGAATAGGGCATTGCATGAGCATGAAAGTGTGTGTGGCCATGACATAAATATATGTGCTAATGTGTTTTAAGTAAGCAATTCCAATGTTTATTATTACTGTATTGCATATGGTGAAATGGATAATGCAAGAACTGTCGACGAAATGGAATCATTTGATGCCAGAATGGCAAGGTTAGAAAGAACCGTCGAACTGTTGATCGAAGCCTTAAGGCAACAACAGAACCAACAGCCCCCACCTCCTCCAGTACAACCCTGACAGAATGTTAACGATGACATAATTGCTTTGACACAGAAGTTCAGTAAAATGAAACCACTATCATTCCAAGGAGGCCTTGAACCATTAAAGGCCGAAGCATGGGTTCTAGAGACTGAGAAATTATTTGAGGTATTTCCGTGTTCTGAAGCACACAAAGTGTTATTGGCCACCTTTACTTTACAAGAAGAAGCTAGGCGGTGGTGGATGCTTGTCCGTGATGCAAATAATGTCATGACTTGGGCTCAATTTAAAGAATCCTTCTCCGAAAAGTACTTCCCTCAGTGTGTCAGGGACTGAAAGGTAACCGAATTTGAACAATTGAAGCAAGGTACCATGTCCGTAGCCAAATATGAATCAAAGTTCACTGAACTTGCCCGATATGCACCACACATGGTGGACACCGATTATAAAAAAGCCAAGAAGTTTGAAAGCGGGCTCAATGTAGAGATACTTGATAGAATCAATGTTTTGAAGTTACTTAAATATGTGGATGTTTTTGACCAAGCAATAATAGCTGAGTCGAATATCGAAGCATTGAAACAGATTGAAACACCCGCGACTGAGTGGTGCGGTAAGAGACGGGGCTTCAAGTTTAAGAAAGGTCGAAATAACTCATCAAATAAGAAGCAAAACACAAGGTCAACCAACAGCTCTAGTCAGGGGAGTGGTTCCATACCACCCTGCTCCGAATGTGGGAAAAGGCATAAAGGGGTTTGCTATAAAATTTATGGTGCCTGTTACAGGTGTGGCAAGGTAGGTCACATGGTTAAAGATTGCCCTTCCACATCTCAAGGCAATAGTAAAGTTGTAGCTAACGCCGCAGCATCAACTGCCCCACCAAAACCCAACCCCAAAGCGACTGGAAAGGAGCCTTTAAGGCAAGGTCATGTATTTGCACTCGTACCGAGAGATGTGCAGAATACCGAGATCAAGTGTCAGTATACTCTCAATCTATACTCAAAATGCTTTTGTTCTGATTGATTCGGGATCTACACATTCATATGTCTCGCATGCTTTTTTGCGAAAACTAAATAGACCACTGGAACCCATGAATTATTTGTTAGTTGTATCTTCACCTATTGGGGCATCCATGACTTGTGCTTATATATACCCTGCATGTGAAATTATTGTTGAGGATGTGCATTTGTATATTGATTTACTGCCTTTGAATATCGATCATTTCGATGTGATATTGGGAATGGACTAGTTAACAAAATATCATGCTACCATAGATTGTGTAACAAAAAAAGTTATTTTTCGTCCACCTGGATTGCCTGAATTTGTATTTAACGGAGTTGGTGTAGTGCCTCCCCCATATCTAATTTTGTCTATGAAAGCTTTTAAACTGATTAAGAAGGGATGTAAAGGGTATCTATGTTGTATATTGACTATACCTACTGATGCTAAAGCTAATGTGGACAGTATTCCTATAGTCCGAGAATTCCCAGATGTTTTTCCAGATGATTTGCCAGGGGATTTGATTAACAGGGACATTGAGTTCACCATTGATGTGATTCTGGGTACACAGCCAGTTTCCAAAGCTCCGTACATAATGGCACCTATCGAACTGAAAGAATTGAAAGTTCAGTTGCAAGAACTGTTGGATAAGAAGTTCATCAGGCCTAGTACTTCGCCATGGGGCGCTCCAATTTTGTTTGTGAAAAAGAAAGATGGCTCATTGAGACTCTACGTTGACTACCGTGAATTGAACAAGGTAACAGTAAAAAACAAGTACCCACTACCTCGTATTGATGATTTATTTGACCAGTTACAGGGTGCTCAGGTCTTTTCAAAAATTGACCTTAGATCCGGATACCACCAGTTGAAAGTCAAACTAGAGGACATGGAAAAGACTATCTTTCGAACGAGTTGATCCGCAAAAAATTGAAGCAGTAGTGAATTGGCCTAGACCTACTAATGTTACTGAAGTCTGAAGTTTCTTAGGCTTAGTTGGGCACTACAGAAGGTTTGTAAAAGATTTCTCCAAGATTGCCTTACCATTGACTCAGTTGACTCAAAAGGGAAAACCATTTGACTGGACCGATCAAAGAGAATCAACTTTTCAGGAACTAAAGACTCGACTTGTGACTGCACCGATTCTTACCCTACCCTCAGGTACGGATGGATTTACTATTTTCAGTGATGCTTCTTATAAGGGTTTGGGATGTGTGTTAATGCAGAATGGTAAAATTATTGCGTATGCCTCCCGACAACTGAGACCGCACGAAAAGAATTACCCGACTCATGACTTGGAACTTGCTGCAGTAGTGTTTCCATTGAAAATTTTGCGCCACTACCTTTATGGGGCAACATGTAAGGTGTACACAGATCACAAGAGCTTGAAATATTTCTTTGCACAGAAAGAGTTGAACATGAGGCAGCGGAGGTGGTTAGAACTGATAAAAGACTATGATTTGCAAATTTTGTATCATCCGAGGAAAGCTAACACCATTGTTGATGCACTGAGTCAAAAATCAGTTGGAAATTTAGCATGTTTACTCACCGGGCAGAAAGAATTGCTATGTGACCTTGAAAGATTTGAAGTTAAGATTGTTTTGCGTGAACAAGGTGGAACCTTAGCCGCTATTTCTGCTCAACCGATACTGATTGAGGAGATTAAAGAGAAACAGCAACAGGATGACTTTTTGAAAAAGGTCATTGATGAACGGGAGTCCAAACCGAGGCCAGACTTTAAATTTGAGAACAATGTGTTGAAACTGCAGGGAAAGTAGTGTGTACCGAATGATTCTGAACTAAAAAGACGAATCTTGCAAGAGGGCCACAATTCGAAACTGTCTATCCATCCAGGAAATACGAAAATGTACCAAGACATGAAACTGAATTTCGTGGCTGTGAATGAAGAAAGAGATTGTTGACTCTATATCAAAATGTCTTTATTGCTAACAAGTTAAAGTCAACATCAATGACTCGCAGGCTTACTTCAGCCCTTACCAATACCGGAGTGGAAATGGGAACATATCACTATGGATTTCATTGTTGGTTTACCTCGCTCCAGTAAAGGTATGAACTCAATTTGGTTATTGTTGATAGATTAACTAAATCTGCTCACTTCTTACCTATCAAAACAATTTACAATGCGGACAAATTGGCTATAATTTATATTGATGAGATTGTTAGATTGCATGGAGTGCCTATGTCCATTGTTTCTTATATTGACTCAAAGTTTACATCGAGATTTTGGCAAAGCCTCTGACAAAGATTGGGTACTAAATCGAGATCGAGTAGTGCATACCATCCTCGCAGATGGCGACCAAAAGAACCATCCAGACTTTGGAAGATTTACTGCGAATGTGTGTCCTTGATTTCCAAGGAAATTAGGAAAGCCATTTACCTTTAGCCGAATTTGCCTACAACAACAGCTTTCACTCGAGCATTGGTATGGCGCCTTTCGAGGCTTTGTATGGCAGAAGATGCCGATCTCTTATTTGCTGGGCAGAAGTTAGAGATGGGCCTTTGCTTGGGCCCGAGATTGTGCATGAAACCACAGAAAAAGTGAAACTGATTCAACAGAGATTGAAAACCGCACAAAGCCGACAGAAAAGTTATGCAGATATCTGAAGGCGAGACAGGGAATATGAAGTGGGTGATCACGTTTTTGTTAAAGTGACACCAATAAAGGGTCAGACTCGTTTTGGAGTTAAGGGTAAGCTAACGTCGAGATATGTCGGGCCGTATGAAATCATTAAGAAGATTAATCCGGTGGCGTATCTAGTAGCGCTTCCTCCTGAAATGGAGCATATGCATAATGTCTTCCACATTTCAATGTTGAGGGATTATCTTCGAGATATCTTCCATGTGATTGAGCCTACCCGTGTAGTGCTAAGTGATAATTACACTTATGAAGAACGGCCTATTCAGATTGTAAACCGACGAATCAAGAAGTTGAGGAATAAAGAAATTCCGTTAGTGAAAGTGGACTGGCAAAACCATGGTGGCGTTTATGCCACTTGGGAAAGGGAAGACGATATGATGAAGAGATATCCTGAATTGTTCCCACTGAATCCGGTATTCTTCCAAAATGAAGGTAATTCGAGTTTAGAGGACCAAACTCTTTTAAAGAGGGAAGACTGTGAGAACCCTCACCTCTGATTAATGCTAAACTATGACTGAGAATGATGAGTAACTGATTTGACTGAAATTCTGAAATTGATTGCAAGAGTATATTGCGTTACTTGCATTTCTATCTATTTGTCATTTGATTGATCTATTCATGTTTTAAGTTTCGAACTGTAAATTGAAGGCCTTATCGGCGGCCGAATCTGAAATTGATTGGTATTTTATGCTAATTAGAATTTATGTGATTTTATGGTAGATTTAATTGAAATGTGATTTGGTATGATTAAATTAGATTAAATAAAGCTAAATTTCATTAGTTCAAGTTTATTACAACATTGCCATTAAGTGGGCACTTTATGCCATTAATTGATTTTCCCTATAGCACTTTGTTGCACCATCTCACCCATTTCCTCTAGAGACCAATTCGAGAGAGAAAGAGGGAGAGTAGGAGAAAATTTAGTTCATCAAGAATTTGCCTTGGAGACTTAGAAGATTTGGAGGATAATCACAAATTGAGCTTCCATACCTTGATATTCAAGACCTAAGGTAGGAAATCATCTTCTTGATTGTGAATTCTAGTTATATCTTGCATGGTTCATGAGTCATCAGTGATCTAAGTCAGAATTGGTTTAAAGAGTTGATTTGAGTAGCTAATTCATGCATGCATGTACATGTTCTTGGAATTTGAGGTTGTTTTCATAAAATCCTCACATGCATGTCCATTTTCTAGTTGTAGTTCATGAATTCAACATGTTTTTGGAAGGATTGACTCATTTGATCATGTGTTAGAAGCTTTGAATTCAATTGAATACATGCATGTTAAATATACATCTTGTTCTTGAAGTTTATTTGAAATTTGTGTTTAATTGACTTACCTTTGGGCTTTGATTTTCCAAATTGATCTTCAAAACATGTTATGTTATGGGTTTTCAAGTGTTTTCCAGAAAATGGGTCCAAAAGGTTGAGTTTTGATGTGTTGAATGCTTGGTTTGAGCTTGGGAGGCAAATCTGGAAATTCCAGATTTTGGCTTCCACGCTCGAGTGACCACCTTTTGTTCAGAGCTCCGCTCGAGCGAAGGAATGCTGGCTCGAGCGTAGATTGCAAGCTCTCAGGTTTTCTATGTGTGCAGACGCACGCTCGAGCGAGGGAACCTACGCTCGAGCGAGGACTGTGTCTCACGCTCGAGCGAGCATCGAGCAAGCGTTGAGCGGAGATTTTCAACATCCAGCTGTAGACACCCCATTTTTGACCGACCATAAGAATCAGACGTCACTAATTAAGCGCTTGTTGATTTTGCATATTGTGCTAGTTCTGAAGTTGCGGAGTCTCGGCCGCGAGCCTTGCCTCCGGACTTCCGGACTCTTTTTTGCTTTGCCTCGGTTTGCGAACTAGGCCCGGTTTTCTTTGTTTTCCCTTCCCGAAGGGTGGGAGAGGTCTCGTAGATCATCTCTCAGTGGCCGTAGGCTACGGTTCGTGGTCGTAGGCCATTTTTCCTGTCTGGAGGCCAGTTTCCGGTTTTCGGAGCCGTCGGCCACGCGCCTCGGTTTGGGACCGCCTAACTACCTCCGATTGCTCCGATTTTTGGCATACACCTTGTTTCCTCCCTTTTGAGGGACACTGTGGCCCGAGAGACCAACTTCGTGGTCGAACGCCACCTCCGATGTATGATCAATTTTGGGGCCCTGCATCGCTTTGGCCCCGAACCTTCGTTTTGCATCCGTCTTGGTTCATTTTTGGCAAGGACCTTATTTTCATTGTTAGAAAGGTTGTAGGAAGGTAGGAGGCCAGCAATTTTTTTGAAAAACCAACTTTTCTCTTCATTGCTCTTCGTCGCCCGTTTTCTTCACTAGAAAGCTACTTTTTCCCAACCCGGGCCACTTTGTCTGAATTTCCACCACATCATTGTGTTGTACACACCTGGGAGGCCACCAATATGGGTAGGCCGGCCGGCAATCATCCTTGACCCTTTTGAACCCCTCTAAAAAGCTGGTTTTTCTCTCTCCGGGTTTACTTTTCTGGGTTTTGACCATACAGCTATGTTGCACTCATCTGGGAGGCCACCTTCTTGGGGTGGCCGGCCAACAATTCTTGTTGACCCCTTTGACCCCTGGTCGGCCGGCCATGGGAGGTGGCCGGCCGGCCACCTGAACCTTTTGCACTTGGCCAGCCATTTTTGTCCCTCCTGGTGCATTCCAACTGTGCCAGTTGTTTTGCACCAGACCCCCTGCCCGAGGATCTGTCCTTTTAGGGAGAGATTTGAATTGTTTATTCCCCCCTTTTCTTTCACTCCTCTCCCTTTATATAACTAACCCCCCACCTCCATTTACAAGGGTTAGAAAAACCAGCTAGAGCATTATACATACATCTCCATATATCTCTCTTTTGTGCTAAAAGTCAACATTTCTTGCATATTTACCCTACACCTCATAGCCTACCACCTCCAGCACCTTGGAGGCCATTTGAAGAGGTTGAAAGCTCAAAATTTTGGATCAAAAGCTCCTGATTTGCTGCTCTTCAAGGGTAAGTACCTATTTCCCTTAAACTTGCATTTTTTTTTTTTTTTTTTTTTTTTTTTTTTTTTTTTTGCTTCATCTATAAGTTATACTTGCAAGCATTTTTGGGATTTGACCTGAACTGAAAATAGTCTTATTTTGAGCCCATCTTCATGTTTAATCAAGAACTTTTCTCTGTTTGAGATCTTCTACTCACCCTTTGTGCTTTATCTCTCTTTTAGGGCTTATTTTGCATGATATATTAGCCTTGTTTGTGAGCATTTTTGGACTTCGAGATAAACTGTAAAGTGCCTTATTTTGAGCCCATCTTCAACTCTGTTTAAGGGCTCTTTGCTTTTTGAGGCCATCTACTTCCTCTTTGCCCTTTATCTCTCTTTTAGGGCTATTTTTGCATCATGTTTTAGCCTTACTTGTAGACATTTTCGAGGCTTGATATAAACTAGAAAAAGTCTTGTTTTGGCCTTCTATTTGAGTTTGGTTAAGGTCCCATTGCTGTTTGGGGTCATCTTCCCCTATACATGCTTCATCTCTCCATGATTAGGGCTATGCATTAGAGCACTTGCATTGGCCATGTTTTGGCCTCTTAGCCACCGAAATCCAAAGTGGATTTTTAGTGGCTTAGGTGTATTCTTGAGAGGCCAAAATCAGAGGGGGGTGACCCCCTCTCTCCTTGTCTTGTTTAGTGGTCTTTTGGGCCTTCCAAAGGGGCCCCTTTTTGCATGCTTCAAACTCATGTTTCAGGCCTCATTCTGTCAGTTTTGGGGTCTTCCTTGGCTCTGTCCAAGGCCCTTTTGGCCAAATTTTATGTCTACAATGCAAGTGTAGAGCAATCCCATCCAAGGCGTTTCAAATGGGCCTTTCTTTGCATGTTTCCTAGACCCATTTCAGGGCCAATTTGATGAGTTTTAGGGCTGTCAGAGTTCATTTCCAGTGGTAGTTTTGCTATGCTTCATGTCTATCTTACATGTGCTTAATAACTCCTTGCATGAACTTCTAAAGGAGCTCATCATTTTTGCACATGTTGGCTGCATTTCAGTGATTATTTGGGTATATTTTGGCATGTTTTGTTCACTGATTTTTGCTGGTTTGATAAGTTCTCATACACTTCATGCACATGCCATGTAAACCATGTTTGCTAGTCAAAGTTGCATGCTATTTTAGTCCATCATGCTAGCATCTTTTGGTCATGCTTTGAACTAGAAATGTTCATGTTTTGGGACTGCCTTAGCCCTGTCTTTGTGCTTCATAGTCAAATAATGCATGCTTTGTATAGCTATAATGCATAGTATTGAGTTTCGGGCTGCCTCATGCATCGGTGCCATATATCCATGATTCGGGACCATTTTGCATCATGTTTCAGTGTTGCAACTTGCATGTCTCAGATGCCATATTTCATGCCTTGCCATGCCTTGTTAAAGTTGCATACTATGCCTTAGGTTCGATCCTCGGTTTGCGCGTACGTGTGCACGTATTTCGATAGTCTCATTTTCATCTTATGGCCGCTGATGTGAGTGTGGCTGAGGTCCACTCATATTGGTGTAACTCCATCATGCATTGTGTACGCCATTTCAATTCATAGCATTGTGTATGCTAGGTTGTATGTTAGAACATTGTGTATGCCTTGCTACATCGTGCATTGTGTATGCCATTTCATAGCATTGCGTATGCTAGGTTGCATGCTAGGATTGCATTCATGCATGTCATACCTATTGCATTGTGTTTGGGATAGGAGTTAGCCCGAGCACGGGAAACGAGGGATGTTTTGTACTCCGAGTGACGGAACGTGTCTCAATTCCCAGTCGCTGACACTCCGGATTATCAATGATGGAGTCTAGGTCTTGTTGTGTTTTCATGTGCATTCATTTCATATTGAGTCATGCAATTCGACTCCTCGGCCAACATGCATCGATATGCGTGATTGGTGGCATGAGGATCGAGGACTATACTCCTTGAAGAGTAGTCATGCACACATATGTGGAAATACTTTGCCATGCCCCTTTCTTGCTCTCTGTTGCAGCAAATCAGAAACCGGCAGTCTTTTGGAGCTTCGTACAATATTCCGGGCTTAATTGTAAACATAGACTAATTGGGGCATCGCAATGGATTTCCACACAAGGCAACTCAAGCATGCATCATTCATCATTTGGGACAGAGCTGAGGCGGTCCATAGATTTGCGTGCTAATTTACTGCTTTCGTAGTTCATTTGTTAATTAATTAGGGTTTTGTACTTATTCGGACTGTAATTATTCATTTGGGACTGTATTATTTATTCGGACCCTCCGAGTGAGGGCACAATTATAATAAGTATGCGTGCATGTGATATATGTCTTCCAACCCCATGTCTTTCTCCCTTTTATTTACCAGCTTACGATGGTTAGATTAGGGCATGTTTTAATTAGCATACAGTATGATAGCATGTTTGCATTCATTCATCTGTTTTGCATGCACCAGGGCTCGGCGCATCATAACTCACTGCATTGTATTTCGATTCCGAGTTGAATACTTGTTAGTTGTAGCATTCCATATGCCATGTTTAGAATAGCCAGGCCTATCTTAGTTGCATTTTGCATGTGTTGCATTAGGCATTTCTATATAGTTAGGATCATGCATGGATTTCTAACATAGCTTCTGTTTTGGCTTAGAGTACTCGGTAAGTTTTTATGCTTTAGCATCCTTGCATACGTGTGAGTGACTGCCATGATAGCATGCTTACCATGAGGCTATATGCTTATGTGATATATTTGCCTGAATGCCTGTGGGTGAAGGTTGGGTTATTTGGATTAGAACAATTCATCCACTGTGAATTTTGAGCCCACTAGATAGTGGCAAAACCATATTTTCTAAGCCCACCCAGGGGTGGCAAAATCTACATTTTAAGCCTACTTGCGAGTAGCAAACCATCTTCCAAAAACAAACATGAAATGTTTTGTTCCAATTCAGGCGATCCAGTCTATACTTGTATACTATGTGCATCACATAGTAAATCTAGGCTAATAACCGGAATAAGAACGCATAATGTTTTCAAAACTAGATATCATGGTTAGTAGAGGCCGATCTTTGATTGGGTGAGCAGGGGTGCTCACGAAGTGACCTTCCCCAATCATACCCAAGTTTCCGAGCCGAGGCAACTTTGGTGATGACGGACACGTGGCCTTTGCGCAGTCGTGGTTTCCTAAATTTCCCAAAAATAAAATATTTAGGTGGCGACTCTATATCTGGCAAAGCAGTCCATGTTTGGCACTTCTTTCAAAAATCTGTTTTCTCAAAACGACTTGTCGGATTTGGACTCTTTGGTTCAAATTGAGAACCGTGACAATTTGAGTCCGAACTGTAGTGAGCCCAAAATGAACAGAATGGGACTCATCCTCCCGGGGCGTTCGGGGACGTCTACAGTTTCTGGCAACTCTGCTGGGGACTTAGAGAGCTTGACTCGAAGTCATGATATCTTGTTTTTCTTACACTTATGTGTTTTGTTTGCATTGCATGCACATTGGTGCGCTTAGGACACTGTGTTTGCCATTTGCTATTCCTGAGCGGTTTGCCAGAGGCTGCATGCCATAAGACTGACCAGTTACGGGCTCTGCCAGTATGGGAGAAAAAACCCCGGTTTTACCAGGGCACCCTTTTGACCATTCAACCTAGTGCATATTCGGAATCCATAGTGACCATTCCAAGCTAGGACAGGTTGCTTACCCGATATAGGTTTTTTGAAATCGCTGCGTGCGTAGTGAAACCCTAGTTCCTGACAAAATAAGACAGGGAAACCCTACCCCAACATAGGGGTGTTTTGGCTCTCGCTTGTTTGTTATGTGCTTTAGAGTGCGTCTCTACAGGAATGCATGTATCAGTTTACAACTCGGGGTATCAGGCCTACGGGCATCAGAATGTGAAGAATCAATTTTACCCGAGGGTATCAGATTTGAGGTAGAATTTTGGGGGCAGAATTCAATAGAGGGCATAGTCATCTTGCTATGCTCGTATCTGTTTTGGTGAAATCAGGCTGAGGTGCTGTCTGTTTTCTCTTTTGCTAGATAGTCTTGGAACCATAGCTTCAGAAGGCTCCGATATCCCCCGAGGTTCATCGGACTTGTGCTGATAGACTTTGTCAGGTCAGAGATTCAGTTCAAGGGCAATCAGTGTTCCTTCGCTAGAGGCAGGGTAAAAAGGCCAACAGCCTGCATCACCGCTCAAGAATTACAGATCAAGGCCCTTATCCACCCCACCAAGGAACAAATAAGCTGAGGTCTCAGTTTCTACTGCAGGGATAGATATACCAGTCAATCAGATGGATCAGCAGAACATGTCAGAGATGGAGGCAATGATGCGTCAAATGCAGGAAAGTATGAAACTCATGCAGCAAGATGTTGTCCGCCAAGCGAAATTTGCCAAACAAAGTCATGCGGTCATGACCCAAAGAAAGGAGCTAATTACTCTGCCATGAGCAAGTCAGAGTATCAGCCTCACATCAAGCTTCTCCCCCACCAAGAGATCCAATACCTGGGGAGACACCAAATGTTCAGAATATCCAGGAGGACACAGACATCCCGACAGGGCCGGCTCCGCCCCCGATTCTACCTCAACTATCCAAGGCACCCACTCATATCAATCAACCGGACTCTCCCTTTGAGTTCGAGGTGGACCCTACAGGGTTGAAGTTAAGCAAGCTTGAGAAGTTGCTCAAGAAATCTCAGGGTGTGAAGTCCATCTCGGACATTGAGGACGGGTATACCGATGCGGCTGTTATGTTGCCAGATCAGTTCAAGATGCCACAAATCGACCATTTTGATGGGTTCGGGGATCCCATGGTGCATCTCCGTTTGTTTTCGAACATACTAAGGCCGACGGGCCTCACCAGACTATAGAAGCTTTCATTGTTCGGCCAGACCCGTCGGGTGTGGCAGCCATCTAGTACGCAAAATTAGAAGATGATGTCAAGAGGAATTGGGATGAGATGGCCGAGGCCTTCGTTGCACAATACTCGTATAACACGCAAATCGAGATTACGACCCATGATCTTGAGACGACGAGGCAGAAGCCTAAGGAGAGCTTCTCAGAATTAGTAACTCGTTGGAGGGCCAAGGCCTCAATAATGACCATTAGGCCAACGGACAAGGATCAAATATGGATGGTTGTGCACAACCTCCAACCCAAACTAATGCAGAAAATGATCGTGCTCCCCTTCCCTACCTTTTCAGATTTGCATGAGATGGAAGTACAGATCGAGGATGCCATAAAGCATGGCCTTATTGACCAGGAGAAGGAGCAGCCTAGGTGGGCATTTTCCCGCAGTTCGAATGCGACCACCAGTGGTGATGCGGCCGCAAGATCTTCTGAAGTGGGCATGGTCACCACCACTACATCAAAAACAGCTACCCCATTCACCGGTGCGTCCGGAAGTAGCTCACAGATGGCCAAATATCCACCCCGAGTCAAGAGGGTTTTCACCCCATTTCATATGCCTTTGTCAAAGGCTCTTGAGGTTTTACTCCGGAAAAAAGCATTTGAAACCGTTGGAACAACGGCCCCTACTCGATCCTATCCCTGCAAAGCATGACTAGACTAAATACTGTGCCTACCATCAACAAACCGGTCATGACACCGACAGTTGCTTTCGTCTGCGCCATGATGTACAAAATGCTTTGACAACGGGGTCATTGCCGCACCAGGTCCTGCAAAGTCTATCGGCACTTCATCAGTGAACTTGTGGGGGGATAATGTGACCATGTGATCGAGGAATGAACCAGCTACGGCTGGCACTCGATTAAACTCCAGACGTGGAAATGGCGCGCACTGTTCTGAGCAATATGCAAACACTAGTTTTTGTGCTTTCTGACTTGGGTATTGAGTCAGTCTTGTTGTTTTGTATAGAGTCAATCTTTTCTTACCGAGTCAGTCCTTTTTTGTTGGAGTCGGGTGATTTCGGGGGTGTTACCTCAGACATCACTTGCTTGTTTTGTGTTTTCGTTTTCTTTTGAGTCTGTTTCTGCCTTGGAGCCAGTAATGCCAATAGATTTGAATGAACAGCAGTGATTTTCACATTCTTGTGTTCGTTTCTGCCTTATGCCGCTTGTGCGATGTTCTAAATGAAATGGCAAGTTTTTGCCTACTTTTTCGTGCCTCGAACTCATTGCATTGACCTAAGTTTTTCAAAACCTTGAACACTCAAGTTGAAAACGAAGAGGAAGGAATTCCTCGGGTTTTGCAAAAATTTGATCAATTGAGAGAAAGAGAGGCATGCTAAGCCCTTAATGAATGAAATCATGCTTGTTAGTGTGAGTAGTGGGAAGGATCTTGGCTTGATCCAGATTGGTTCTACATCGTCTTCAAGATGAGGATCGGTCGCTTTCTTAAAAGATTTCAAAAAATGTTTTGCGCGGTCCTGCAAAGACTTGTGTAGAATCGCTCTTGAGATTGTGTAGTTTAGGATCGCTCTCAGCCTCGAGACTCGACCCCTCTGCTTTCAAAACCTTGAACTCGAATTCAGAACGTTCAACGGTCAACTACAATGTGAGGCCTGTGTGGCCAGATTCAAAGCAACCCTCGAACAAGAGGCAAGAAAGTCAGATCAAGAAGACTAGATGTCATCAAAAGAAGTTTGCAAAGCTAGATCAGAAGCACCCCTGGAACTAGGGGCAAAGAATTTCAAATGTGCTCGAAGAGCCGAAGATGGATCATTTCACAAATCAAAGAAGGTCGGCAAGAATGCCAAATCCCAGAGGGAGGAAGAAAAAAGTATTGTTGAAGAAAAACTGAGTTCCGATCCACAACACTAGGGGCAAATTCAGCCCCCCATTGGATGGACTCCTGCATCGTCAGCGAACAGCAGCCATTCTCCTGGATTCAGATGACTTCGGGATCTCAAAACCATTTGATATGGACAAAGCTACACTTTTTACCCTTGAGAGGCTCGCTGGGCCGAAAACCCGAAAGGGTGACCCAGGCAAAAGTTAGAGCGAGAAAAAAGAGAAAAGAAAAGAACAAAAGAGAAAAATGCAAAAAAAAAATGAAGAAAATGCAAAAAATGAAAAAAAAAAAGAACAAAAAGAAGAAAAAGATGGAAAAAAGAAGAAAAGAAATGAAAAAGAATTGAAGAACATAGCTCACAAGGTTGAAAACCCACAAAGGGCGGCCTTGGCAAAAGTTAGAGCGCAAAAGGAGAGGTTAATACCCGAGTGTACCTTAAACCCGAACTACGTAAGGCTTGATTCCCATTTTTGGGATACGTAGGCAACTTCACTCTGAAGTCCAGCCGTAAAACACTTCAAATTGATTGTGCCCATGTAATGGTTTTGATCATCTTCGCCTTCTCTCAGATCTCGAGAATTTGGTTGTGTCCGTCACTCTGAGGACTGACTACAATGCTCTGCGGTGCCATTCAAACAAGGGGCAACTTTCCATTGCCATTCAATGCGCCGCGGTGCCGTTCAAACAAGAGGCAACTTTCCATTGCCATGCAACTCTCTTCGAGCAAGGGGGCAACTTTCCTTCAGATCTGAAGTTACGCATCTCAAGAGTAGGTACTGTGCTCGTTAAGCAGTGACCATTTGCAAAAATAGTTTTTGAGAATTTTTAATGAGGTTGACTAATTCTCTCGAAAATTATTCCATTCTTCTAAAACTGGACCATTTCGTGGACCCAAAAAAGGAAAATTTTCAAGGCCCATAGCCCCGACTTGCATGATTTTAAATCTAAAATTGAACAAGCATGTTAATCTAACTCTCATTTTGGTCAAAATTGTTTTAACAGAAAGCCAAAAACAAAAATGGTCAAAATGATGAACTAGGGGCACAGTTGAGTCAGGTGTTCTGTCTTTTCCCCATTGTCAACATACTTGCCAAGAAGGGCACTCTACCTGCCAGAAAAGGCACAACTGAAGGCGACAACAAAAGGGCTGAAAAGCTCTCACATCCTCTGAGCAACGAGGTTTCAAGCCAAGTGCGAAGCACAAACTGGAATGGATCAAGATGTTCCACTTCCTCATCTGGACATATCTGATCGCATCCAAACTCCCCGACAGAGTATCATCAACCGATGTCAGCTGCAAATTCGCTACACACCTAGTTATAGTACAACCCCTCTGTGGGAGGAACTCACTAGCTGTGCGCAGAAGAAGAAGAATCTAGCGGAATGTTAGGGGCAAGAGCCCGCAACTTTCTGCTTATCCATTAACCACCCAGGGGAGGGATAAAAAATTGAGAGAATAAAGAATAGAGAGATGTGCGCTAAGAGAAAAAGTGAGGAAAAGGGCTTTTTCAGCAAAAAATAGAGCCTGAGGGCCAAGTGATGTGAGAATCACAAATAAGAAAGGGTGGGAAACAATACCCGAAGAAATTGGCTCCTCGTGCACCAAGAGGTCTCTTGCTTTTGTAACACAGCTGAGTGTTGTGTTTGTGAGTTTGTGTTTGTCTCGATTCTTATTTTGAGTCGTTTGAGTGTCAACTGATGTGTTTAAGTCATTTTGCCTTGTTTTTCCTTTGTTGAGTTTTGTTTAGGTTGTTCTACCTTTGTTTTCCATTGTTGAGTCATTTTGGCTGTGGTCAGTTGTAGGCTCAATACTCGGTTGAGAACCCTTTTCTCATTTCAATTTCAAAAATTGTTTTGTGCCCAGAGTGCCGTGTCGTTCTCCACATTTGTGCAAAACAAGATTGGTTCTTTCATAAAACCGCAGAGTTCAATCCAGGTCATGTGTGAACAGTAGAACAAGGACCTATCTGAAGCCATATAAGTTCCGGACTGCAAAGCAAAAGAGAAGAGGGAAGATTTGGAGCATCTGAGTTTGTTTTAACTTCTGTAAATTTCAAGATTGTATTCCGGATGTACTTTTTCAGGTCTTGTCAATGCTCCAAAGTATGAGTGTGCCTCTACCTCAAGCTCAAGATCAAGTCTGCTTCAAGCCAGAATGGCAATCAAAAATGTTCTCCCTGAGTACCACTCCCTGCTAGAGGCATCTTGGCCGTGTTCGCAATGAGTTCCTAGGAGACCAACTGCGACAATGGAAACTAGAGTTCGAATGCCTGTTGCCTAGAACGCAAAGGTTCGGGATTTCCGAGACTAAAGTCTGGTTTAAATACCCAGGGGTGTATCCCCGGTTTGAAATCTGTATAGAAGTCCCGTAGGTTGAGATAGCGTGTATGCACCTCAATTCTGGATACTGAACCAACCTAGTCTGTCACCCCGTTGGAGAATAGGGAAAGTTGTGAATATGATCAGGAAGAAAGGCAGCATCCAAAGTGCTCTACGTGAAGAACCCTTATCAGTATTTCAGAACCTTTGTTCTATGAGTTGAAGGTTAGTGTTTAAAGAGCACAGGGGAAGATCCCCATCGGAGAAGAGCGGTTCACCGCCACTCACCTCATGAGGTGCTTTCTAAAGCGCTGCTTTGTCCATTTATTGCTTTCCTTAAGCATCATGCATTGTATTGCATTGTACCTATCAAGTTTCTTTCTCATTCATGCACGATATTGTATGTACGGTTCATTCAAAGAAGTCCGTTTAAAATCATTCACTTAGTGTATCAATCGCACTTCATTTATTTAGTGTATCAATCACACTCTCTTCGCTTAGTGTATCAATCACACTTCATTTATTTAGTGTATCAATCACACCTCATTCACCCTTAGTGTATCTATCACACTTTCTTCATTCGCTTAGTGTGTCAATCACACTCTCTTCATTTACTTAGTGTATCAATCACACTTCTTTCATTTTGAGTATCTATCACACACATTCTTATTTTTTGTATCTATCACACACATTCTCATTTTCTGTATCTATCACACACATTTCTCATTCTGTGTAACTATCACGCACATATTCACTTTTGTGTATCAATCACACTTCACCTTTAGTGTATCCATCACACTTGATCACTAAGTGCATCTATCACACTTCGTGTTCACATTCAGTATATCTATCATACTTGTTCACTAAGTGCATCTATTACACTTCGTGTTCACATTCAGCATATCTATCATACTTGTTCACTAAGTGCATCTATCACACTTCGTGTTCACATTTAGCATATCTATCATACTTGTTCACTAAGTGCATCTATCACACTTCGTGTTCACATTCAGTATATCTTTCATACTTGTTCACTAAGTGCATCTATCACACTTCGTGTTCACCTTTAGTATATCTATCATACTTGTTCACTAAGTGCATCTATCACACTTTGTGTTCACATTCAGTATATCTGTCATACTTGTTCACTAAGTGCATCTATCACACTTCGTGTTCACTTTTAGTATATCTATCATACTTGTTCACTAAGTGCATCTATCACACTTCGTGTTCACCTTTAGTAAATCTATCATACTTGTTCACTAAGTGCATCTATCACACTTCGTGTTCACATTTAGTATATCCATCATACTTGTTCACTAAGTGCATCTATCACACTTCGTGCTCACCTTTAGTATATCTATCATACTTGTTCACTAAGTACATCTATCACACTTCGTGTTCACATTTAGTATATCCATCATACTTGTTCACTAAGTGCATCTATCACACTTCGTGTTCACCTTTAGTATATCTATCATACTTATTCACTAAGTGCATCTATCACACTTCGTGTTCACATTGAATACATCAATCATACTTGTTCACTAAGTGCATCTATCACACTTCGTGTTCACCTTTAGTATATCTATCATACTCTGTTCACTAAGTGCATCTATCACACTTCGTGTTCACATCATACTTTGTTCACTAAGTGCATCTATCACACTTTGTGTTTACCTTTAGTGTATCCATCACACTTGTTCACTTAGTGCGTCGATCACACTTTGCGTTTACCTATTATGTATCTATCACATTTGCTCACTTAGTGCGTCTATCACACTTTGTGCTTGCCTTTTTGTGTATCCATCACACTTTGCTCATTTAGTGTATCAATAACACTTTGTTCATATAGTGTATCTATCACACACTTGCTTTGCATCTATCACACTATGTCTACTTTGTGTATTAATCACACACGTTCGCTTTGTGTATTTATCACACATGCACACTATATTCGTAGTGAGAGTTGCAGTAATTTTATTACATCATTTCTGCATGAAATGTAGTTAGATTTGTATTCACCTGCTTAAAATTGTTGTATGATATGCTTCATTACAGCTTTCTTTGCATGATCATAAGCTATGTTCGGCTTCTTGCATTGTCAGTTGCATTTTGTCCTCGTCATGGGCACATCTCTTTGATTATATTCCCTGTTTGTCTAAGTCTTCGGCCTCGTCAAAAATAGGTTGTCTCTAGGCTTTGATATTTACTAACATCACTCATGACTTTCGAGTTCTGTCAAAGAGGGGCAACTATGGACACCTCATTTTTGACCGACCATAAGACTCAGACGTCTCTGATTGAGCGCTTGGTGATTTTGCATATTGTGCTAGTTCTGAAGTTGCGGAGTCTCGGCCGCGTGCTTTGCCTCCGGACTTCCGGACTCTTTTGTGCTTTGCCTCGGTTCGAACCAGCCCTGCTTTTGTTTTCTTCCCAAAGGAGGGAGAGGTCTCGTAGATCATCTCTCGGGTCAGAGGCTATGTTTCGTGGTCGAGGCCATTTTTCCCGTATGGAGGCCAGTTTCCGATTTTCGGAACCGTTGGCCGTGTGCCTCGGTTCGGGACCGCCTAACTACCTCCGATTGCTCCGGTTTTTGGCATACACCTTGTTTCCTCACTGTGGCCCGAGAGACCAACTTCGTGGTCGAACGCCACCTCCGGTGCTTAACAATCAGCCAGGCCAGCTGCTTTTGGCCCCGAACCTTCGTTTTGCATCCGTCGTGGTTCATTTTTGGCAAGGACCTTATTTTCATTGTTAGAAAGGTTGTAGGAAGGTGAGAGGCCAGCAATTTTTTTGAAAAACCAACTTTGCTCTTCATTGCTCTTCGTCGCCCGTTTTCTTCACTAGAAAGCTGCTTTTTCCCACCCCCGGGCCACTTTTTCTGACTTTCCACCACATCATTGTGTTGTACACACCTGGGAGGCCACCAATATGGGTAGGCCAACCAGCAATTGTCCTTGACCCTTTTGAACCCCTCTAAAAAGCTGGTTTTTCTCTCTCCTGGTTCACATTTTCTAGGTTTTGACCATACAGTTGTGTTGCACTTATCTGGAAGGCCACCTTTTTGGGGTGGCCGGCCAGCAATTCTTGTTGACCCCTTTGACCCCTGGTCGGCCGGCCATTGGAGGTGGCCATCCGGCCACCTAAACCTTTTGCACCTGGCTGGCCATTTTGTCCCTCTTGGTGCATTCTAGCTGTACCAGCTGTTTTGCACCAGACCCTCTGCCCGAGGATCTGTCCTTTTGGGGGGAGATTTGAATTGTTTTTTTCCCCCTTTTCTTTCACTCCTCTCCCTCTATATAACTAACCCCCCACCTCCATTTACAAGGGTTAGAAAAACTAGCTGGAGCATTATACATACATCTCCATATATCTCTCTTTTTTGTGCTAAAAGTCAACATTTCTTGCATATTTACCCTACACCTCATAGCCTCCATCACTCATTCTAGCACCTTGGAGGCTATTTGAAGAGGTTGAAAGCTCAGAATTTTGGACCAAAAGCTCCTGATTTGCTGCTCTTCAACGGTAAGTACCTATTTCCCTAAAACTTGTATTTTTTTTGCTTCATCTATAAGCTATACTTGCTAGCATTTTTGGGCTTTGACCTAAACTGAAAATAATTTTATTTTGAGCTCATCTTCATGTTTGATCAAGGACTTTTCTCTGTTTGAGATCTTCTACTCACCCTTTGTGCTTTATCTCTTTTTTAGGGCTTATTTTGCATGATATATTTGCCTTGTTTGTGAGAATTTTTGGACTTTGAGCCAAACTGTAAAGTGACTTATTTTGAGCCCCTCTTCAACTTTGTTGAAGGACTCTTTGCTGTTTGATGCCATCTACTGCCTATTGCCCTCTATCTCTCTTTTAGGGCTATTTTTGCATCATGTTTTAGCCTTACTTGTAGACATTTTCGAGGCTTGATATAAACCGGAAAAAGTATTTTTTTGGCCTCCTCTTTGAGTTTGGTTAAGGTCCCATTGCTGTTTGGGATCATCTTCCCCTATGCATGCTTCATCTCTCCATGATTAGGGCTATGCATTAGAGCACTTGGATTGGCCATGTTTTGGCCTCTTAGCCACTGAAATCTAGTAGATTTTCAGTGGCTTAGGTGTATTCTTGAAGGCTAAAATCAGAGGGGGGTGACCCCCTCTCTCCTTCTCTTGTTTGGTGGTCTTTTGTGCCTTCCAAAGGGACCCCTTTTTGCATGCTTCAAAGTCATGTTTCAGGCCTTATTCTGTGAGTTTTGGGGCCTTCCTTGGCTCTGTCCAAGTCCCTTTTGGCCAGATTTTATGTCTACAGTGCATGTGCAGAGCAATCCCATCCAGGGCCTTTCAAAGGGGCCTTTCTTTGCATGTTTCCTAGACCCATTTTAGGGCTAATTCAGTGAGTTTTAGGGCTGTCAGAGTTCATTTCCAGAGGTGGTTTTGCTATGCTTCATGTCTATCTTGCATGTGCTTAATAACTCCTTGCATGGTCCTCTAAAGGAGCTCATCATTTTTGCACATGTTGGCTACATTTCAGTGATTATTTGGGTATATTTTGGCATGTTTTGTTCACTGATTTTTTCTGGCTTGATGAGTTCTCATACGCTTTATGCACATGCCATGTAAACCATGTTTGCTAGTCAAAGTTGCATGCTATTTTAGTCCATCATGCTAGCATCTTTTGGTCATGCTTTGAACTAGAAATATTCATGTTTTGGGATTGCCTTGGCTCTGTCTTTGTGCTTCATAGTCAAATAATGCATGATTTGTATAGCTATAAGTCAATATATGTGCCTAGTTTTGAGTTTCGGGGCTCGTCTCATGCATCGGGTGCCATGTATTCATGATTCGGGACCATTTTGCATCATGTTTTAGTGCTGGAACTTGCATGTTTGTATGCCATATTTCATGCCTTGCCATGCCTTGTTAGAGTTGCATACTATGCCTTAGGTTCAGTCCTCGGTTTGCGCGTATGTGTGTACGCATTTCGATAGTCTCATTTTCATCTTATGGCCGCTGATGTGAGCGTAGCTGAGGTCCACTCATATTGGTGTAAGTCCATCATGCATTGTGTATGCCATTTCAATTCATAGCATTGTGTATGCTAGGTTTTATGTTAGAACATTGTGTATGCCATTTTATAGCATTGCGTATGCTAGGTTGTATGCTAGGATTGCATTCATGCATGTCATGCCTATTGCATTGTGTTTGGGATAGGAATTAGCCCGAGCACGGGAAACGAGGGACGTTTCGTACTTCGAGTGACGGAACGTATGTCAATTCCCGGACGCTGACACTCCGGATTATCCATGATGGAGTCTAGGTCTTGTTGTGTTTTCATGTGCATTCATTTCATATTGAGTCGTGCAATTCGACTCCTCGACCATCATGCATAGATATGCGTGATTGGTGGCACGAGGATCGAGGACTATACTCCTTGAAGAGTAGTCATGCACACATATGTGAAAATACTTTGCCATGCCCCTTTCTTGCTCTCTATTGCAGCAAATCAGAAACCGGCAGTCTTTTGGAGCTTCGTGCAATATTCCGGGCTTAATTGTAAACAGAAACTAATTGGGGCATCGCAATGGATTTCCACGCAAGGCAACTCAAGCATGCATCATTCATCATTTGGAACAGAGCTGAGGCGGTCCATAGATTTGCGTGCTAATTTACTACTTTCCTAGTTCATTTATTAATTAATTAGGGTTTTGTACTTATTCGAACTGTAATTATTCATTTGGGACTGTATTATTTATTCGGACCCTCCGAGTGAGGGCACAATTGTAATAAGTGTGCCTGCGTGTGATGTATGTCTTCCAACCCCACGTCTTTCTCCCTTTTATTTACCAGCTTATGATGGTTAGATTAGGGCATGTTTTAATTAGCTTATAGTATGATAGCATGTTTGCATTCATTCATCTGTTTTGCATACACCAGGGCTCGGCGCATCATAACTCATTGCATTGTATTTCGATTCCGAGTTGAATACTTGTTAGTTATAGCATTCCATATGCCATGTTTAGAATAGCCAGGCCTATCTTAGTTGCATTTTGCATGTGTTGCATTAGGCATTTCTATATAGTTAGTATCATGCATGGATTTCTAACATAGCTTCTGTTTTGACTTGGAGTACTCGGTAATTTTTTATGCTTTAGCATCCTTGCATGCGTGTGAGTGACTGCCATGATAGCATGCTTACCATGAGGCTATATGCTTATGTGATATATCTACCTGAATGTTTGTGGGTGAAGGTTGGGTTATTTGGATTGGAACAATTCATCCACTGTGAATTTTAAGCCCACTAGATAGTGGCAAAATCATGTTTTCTAAGCCTACCCGAGGGTGGCAAAATCTGCATTTTAAGCCTACTTGCGAGTAGCAAACCATCTTTCAAAAACAAACATGAAATGTTTTGTTCCAATTCAGGCGATCCAGTCTATACTTGTATGTTGTGCGCATCACATCGTAAATCTAGGCTAATAACCAGAATAAGAACGCATAATGTTTTCAAAACTAGATATCATGGTTAGTAGAGGCCGATCTTTGATCGGGCGAGTGGGGGTGCTCACCAAGTGACCTTCCCCAATCGTACCCAAGTTCCCGAGCCGAGGCAACTTTGGTGATGACGGACATATGGCCTTAGGCACGAGTTAGGGTTTCCTAAATTTTTCAAAAATAAAATATTTAGGTGGCGACTCTGTATCTGGAAAAGCAGTCCATGTTTGGCACTTTTTTCAAAAATTTGTTTTCTTAAAACGACTTGCCGGATTTGGACTCTTTGGTTCAGATTGAGAACCGTGACAATTTGAGTCCGAACTGTAGTGAGCCCAAAATGAACAGAACGGGACTCATCCTCCCGGGGTGTTCGGGGATGTCTACACCAGCACTTTTTGTATTTTTACAAACCGCCCGAGCGAGGAAGCCCATGCTCGAGCGACCCCACTATTTTGGCAAGCTCGCTACAGCGAAGAAAGCTACGCTCGAGCGAGACCCCCTGTTTCAAAAAATTCTAAAAAGTGTTTTAAAGTGTATTTTTGCATCCTCATTCCATCCTAGGCATTCCTAGGCCCAGTTTAAGGCATCTTAATGAGGATATTGATGTAGAACCACACCGAGTCAAGATAGGGACTAAGTTGTTGATTCCCAAGTGTGTAACTTAGTGTGTGTTCGCTTACAGAATCGTAGTAGGGTTGACATCCGAGGACGCTCATTAGTCGCTTATAGCCCAAAGGTGCTCGTGAGTAACAATGTTGTAAAGATATGTTCAATTATGATTATTTTTCAATGATTAAGCTGCTTCTTTGAAACGTTATTGTTTAATGAATGAATGTTTGTCCTATTTGTAAACTGTATTCGTGGCATCCATAGCAATTTACTATTACTGTACTGTTACTGCTACTGTCACAGAGATCTCTGTCGGTTCCCATGTTTGGAACCACTACTGTTTACTGTTATGATGGCCATCAATTGACTGTTCGGTCTGTTAAGACCTACTGTACTATTTTGCTATTGGATGTACCACAAATAACTGCCATGGTTTATAAGTGATTGATATGACTGTTTAAATACTAAAAGGACATTCAATCTTGACCCCTTTACGTATATGTTATTCACTGGGTTTTAGCTCACTATTTATATTTATATGTAGGTGTCCAAGTGCCGGACTGGAGCTAGGAGCGTCGTGTTAAGCTCTTGTTTTGTCAAGCCAACCATTGTGCCTCACCTCGAGGTTCCAAGTGCATTCAAGCCACAACTGTTTTGGGGTGATCAGATTCACCCTTTTGTTTCTGTCTTGTAATAAATGTTTAGGACTTGACTGTACAGTTTTAGTTAGGGATTTGGTCCCTGACAGGGATGTTTGTGTAAATGTTGCATGTACATATGTTTCGGTTATCAATGTGGCATGTTTATAAAGAGTCCTTTTGCATTCAGAATGTCACAGCTCGTTGGGCATCTTTGATTTACTGTTTTGGCTTCTGCTAGCCCCTTTATTATGTATTACTGTCTTTACTGTTAAGCAGGCCATCGGTAATTATAGATTACTGGCCGGTTACGGTGCTAAACCCATAGGGGCGGGTTTAGGTAATGACATTAGGATAAAGGTCATTCCTTACATCACGGTTACCCTCATCTTTGAATTTCAACTCATTTGTAGCAACTTTCTTCTTGAAGATACTTTTCAAAGTCCAACAATGTGGGGTGTTTGGTGGCTCCATAATAGATGCAATAATCTTAGCTTTCTTTGTCCTTCTTGGTTGGGGGTACATCAACCGACGGTAAAGTAAGTTTACCGTCGACTACCCATTCTCTAATCAACGCGTTGACATTCTCAAGGCTGCAAGGGTATGGATTTCTATCCTTGTAACTCTTCCTCTTCTGAGAGGATGACACCTCTGCTTGCGAGTGGCTCCCTCATATGGCAGTTACCATAACAACTGTGCTACTGTGATGGTAGCAGTGCCTTTTGTGAGATCATTGTAAAGGGCCTGTGGTACTAAGGTTT
Organism: Camellia lanceoleosa; assembly: GCA_025200525.1. Taxonomy (NCBI): domain Eukaryota; kingdom Viridiplantae; phylum Streptophyta; class Magnoliopsida; order Ericales; family Theaceae; genus Camellia; species Camellia lanceoleosa. The sequence continues at coordinate 49,238,257 of CM045767.1, forward strand.
CTAGCTGCTTCAATCAAGCCTAAAAAGGTAGGCAGATTATGGTTTACCAAGAACATTTTCTAGTTGGGTGTGGCACCCTCCACACATATGCTGACTAAGTGGACCTCAGTTACTGGTTCATAACAGTCAATGGCCATATCCTAGAACCGTTTGACATAGTTCAGCATATCTTCACCTTCATTTTGGACATCTCGCCCAAGTGAGAGGGTTGTGACTTTTTCTTGGACTTGAAAGAACTTTGTGTGAAACCTGTTCACCATCTCTTCCTAACTCTTGATCGAGCTGGGGCCCAAGTTCACGTACCAGTTGTAAGCCCTTTCGGTGAGTGATTTGGAAAACTCTCGAAGGCACAGAGAGTGGTCACTACTATGGACACCAAGGGTCTCAATGAAGCTTATCACGTGTTCTCTAGTATTACCTTGTTTGCCATCAAACTTCACAAACTTGGATATTGTATACCTAGTTGGATATGGCATGGCCAGTATCTCTTGAGGATATAGGGGCTTCACATCCAGACTTGGGAGAGACATCAGTTACTTCTTGCTACATTCTTGCTCAAGCATAGCCTGGACATCGACTATAATAATGAAGTGAGTAGGTTGGTAAAGGCCAGTTTGCTCCTGGGTAGGTAAATGAGCAACCGTACTGTTCATTTGAGGTACCGCCAGAGGCAACGGGATAAGAACACGATTCTCAGGAAATGTGTTAAACATTGGGTTTGGGACTGCTACAGGCGGAGGCACTTGTATTGAAGCTATAGCCTAGAAGCGATAGCCATAATGGCCTCAGTCAAAGTGATTGGACTACCTCAACTAACACTGTGGTCGTGATCTTTAGCGTGTCCTGCTCTACCATTGGAAGAACCTTATTGTCATGGGTGCTGTTGAACTTCATCATCTGCCATCTTTTTCAATGAATTATGAAAGCCACTGCGAGTATGGACCATTAACAAAGTAGTCTCCCCAGTGGAGTCTCTAGAAACGTAGGGAGGTTCGATGTGAGGAGTGATTAAGAGAATAACTAGAGAGGCAAAACTACGTCAATGGTCCAATAATTGTGAGACAATTGGAGGACGAACAGCTTGGTGAGGATGAAGCAAGTGACTTAAGAAGAAAGGAATGGCAGTGCACAAATGGACAGCATCTCCTCCTAAATTTCCAAAAATCCTCCCTTGGACCTTGGGCAATGGGTCCTATTTATAGGCTTTCCTTGGCACCAAGAGGATACCGAGTGACCAAATAAAGTGAGGACATGTGTCCCTAAGAATCACAAAGAATATTCTACCTGGAGCCACTAGGCTGCAGGTGCCACGCATCCCTCTGCATGTACTATGTACTATCTGCTTGGCACAGACACCTCAGTGAGGGCACTTGCAGAGGGAATGTTTGTCGCTACAACTTGCCTACTCGGCCTAAACCTCAGCAAGTGCACTTGTGGCAATAATGTTTGTTGTTGCACTTGCTTTTTCAATTCAGTTTAGCCAAGACATGCATTCTCAAGACTTCATAGCCTATTATCAGTCATGTTTTTGTATTCACCTAAGCGAAGCATTTACCCTTAGCTACCTAACCACAAAATCCCTAGCTTCCTAGGGTGAAGGCCACAGCCAAGGCTGCTATCAGCCATGTTGTGCCTTAGTACCAAGTCCAAGGAGGCTTCTTTGGTCCTGCTTGTGCGACCAAGGAAAGTCTATGACCTAGGTGGATGGAAAGGTAGTCCCTTGTACTAAGGTTGCACTACTCTCATCTTTGCGGGGTCACTACGGTATACTGTCATCTATGGGCCTGTTATCAGCTCTAACCAGTAAGCTTTGGGGCCTGCTATCAGGTTAGTAATGCTTTGGGGTCTGCAATTAGTGCCAAACATTAGCTTCTATTTGTAGAGGGAAGCTCTTTCCAAAGGTTACTATCACCTTGGTGGGGTTTTCCCTTCGCAAGTTAGTTGCGATGGTTGTAGTTGATGAGGCGATTATACTTGCTGTGGTAGCCATTTCTCGTGGTGAGCTTAAATGGCGGTACCAACCGTACTAGAGATGGAGACGCTAACGAAGTACCTCCGCAACTTAGCCGCTACAATTGCTGCCTCTGCAACTCAGTTGTTTCGGTTTTCTGTTTCTCTCAACAACTTCAGATGGCGACGACACTAGCAATACTTAGAATGGCGGTGCTGAGACAAAGTGCCTCACCAACTTGACCGCTGCAAGTAATTCCTCTGCAACTTGACTTAAACATTTTCTCCTTATGGAGTCTGTTCGGACCCTTGGTGGCTGTTTCAGCCCACTGTTGACCTGCTTCTCTTGGGTTTTAGCCGATACTCCTTTGGTCATTCCTAGTCGCCTAATAAGGACGACCTCCGTACTTAGGTCCATACTTAATTTGAACTCTAATTTCTGACCCTCTACAATAGTTAACCTATACTACCTTTTTCATTTTTCATATATTATCATGTGATCATTATTTAAAATTAATTCTTAGTCCCTTGTGTAAAAAAAATTTTTCCCGCATCAAATTCTTTGACTTGTTTTTATTTAAAACAAAACTAGTTGACTTCTCTTTAAAGCAGAAAGACATGGTTACAATATATAGAATGTGACAAAGAGTAATAGAGTATTCGAATCCAAGACACTGAGCGAAGTATGAGTCCTAACAGCCAATTGGTGTTGGTTGTGCACATAATTTCGTCGTCCATAAGTCACCATAGTGTGATTTGATTCTAAATTTGTACAAGCTATAAAAGGATGGTTGTTGGTTAGTGCTTGTGGGAGGGAGATGGTCAAAAAGAAAAATAATATTATACCAAAACTAATTTTTTAATCAAATTTTGTTTTTACACTAGACACAATGGTATAAGTTATATTTGTATTTATTATATATCTCAATATTTAATATTTAATAGGCAGAAAAGCTGATATGAATTTATCTATTTATCAATAATGATACGAGTCACATTTGTATTTATTATAAATCTTAGTATTTAATATTTAGTGGTAAGAAAATCTAGTATGAAATTTATCTATTTAACAATAATGATACGAGTCACATTTGTATTTATTATAAATCTGTCTATTTAATATTTAGTGGTAAGAAAATCTAGTATGAAATTTATCTATTAATCAATATTGATACGAGTCACATTTGTATTTATTATAAATCTGTCTATTTAATTTTTAGTGGTAAGAAAAAGTGGTATGAAATTTATCTATTAATCAATATTGATATGAGTCACATTTGAATTTATTATAGATGTCACTATTTAATTTTTAGGGGTAAGAAAATTTGGTATAAAATTTATCTATTTATCAATAATGATACGAGTCACATTTGTATTTATTATAGATCTCACTATTTAATTTTTAGTGGTAAGAAAACCTAATATGAAATTTATTTGTTTATCAATAATGATACAAGGCACATTTGTATTTGTTATAGATCTTACTATTTAATTTTCAGGGGTAAGAAAATCAGGTATGAAATTTATCTATTTATCAATAATGATACCAATCACATTTGTATTTATTATAGATCTCACTATTTAATTTTTAGTTGTAAGAAAATCTAGTATGAAATTTATCCATTTATCAATAATGATACTAGTCACATTTATATTTATTATAGATCTCACTATTTAATTTTTAGTGATAAGAAAATCTGGTATGAAGTTTATCTATTTATCAATAATGATACGAGTCACATTTGTATTTAGTATAGATCTTACTATTTAATTTTTAGGGGTAAGAAAATTTGTTATGAAATTTATCTATTATCAATAATGATATGCGTCGCATTTGTATTTATTATAGATCTCAATGTTTAATATTTACTAGCAAGAAAATCTAGTATGAAATTTATCTATTTATCAAATAATACTACACTTTTCTATAACCATATTATGTTAAGTGCTTGCACATTTGAGTTTAGTGCTTGCACATGATTGTACTTCGCTTTGTCAACTTAGTTGGGATTGTTAAGGTTAGCTATGATGCTCTATGCTATTCCCTGCTTTATTGATGTATTTTTGCATTTTTTTTTTTTACTTTTTTTATCAATAAAGCTTTTTTTTTTGCTGCTTTTTTACTATTCCCTTTTTTTTTTTTTGCCGATCAAAAAAAAAGAAAAGCTTTTTTTGCTGATAAAAATAAAAAAAATAAAAACCATGTTATGTTAAGTACTCCCTTCGTTCCAAAATAATAGTCTATTTTGGATAATTAATTTTTTTTAATAGTATAATTATTGCATTTAAAAAAAAAATTATTTTTCAAAATTATCCTTTGGTAATTCATTTTTTGAGAAATATCAATTGTACAATTGTACTTTTTATATTATTAATAAATTTAAAAAAAGGACAAAATATGAAATTTATATTATTTTGTTTTTAATTTTTAAAAAAAGGCTAATATTTTAATAAAATAAAAAATAAAATATGAAATATAAAGTTAATATTTTGATACAGAAGGAATATTTTATTTGCCAACATAATACTACTCTAATGATGGGTCCACCTCTAACATGCATTTCCAGTACAATGCCGGTTAGTAGATATGCAGCACATCAAATATATAGTGAAAATGATAGAAAAGGTTGAAAGCATATTGTTGAAAAATCTTTAAAATGTTTATAAAAATACAAAATGTATTTTGAGATATGGGAAATACTTGTTAAGATAATAAATATCTAGACATTTTGTTATTTTTAATGACAGCCTTTGAACTGTAATTTTCAAGAACCTAAAATGATAAAAATAATTTTATTTTATTTTATTTTAATTTATCTTTTGTATTTATACCATTACTTTTGCTGAAAATTAAAAGGTATTAGCAGGGGCTAATAGTGAAGGAAAGAAGTTAGATAGGAAAATGGGATCATGTGAGGTGCTACAGAAACTGTCCATCCATTTTACTATCTATCAGCATTTCACACAAACCCCACGAGCACATCTAACCTCACTTCTTAAACCCCCCCTTGCCTTCTATTTCTACTCAACCTCATTTCATCTACTCTCTCTCTCTCTCTCATTTGTTTATTTGGGGAAGGTTGTTAAGAAAGGAAGGATGCACATGCACCCGTGAGTCAAAGCTCTTTGGCACGTGCCAGAGGTAGCATACACACAGGGGCAAAGAAAAGTACAAAACTCACACGCTTCAAACATTGAAGATTTTTTCATCTTATCGTCTATAAAAATGGGCTTCGAAGTTAGACAATGGCAAAGTGTACAGACCTCACTGATTCACCTGAGTCTCTCAGGTACGTTATCTTTGTTTTCTTTGTTTTTCAAGAGTTGGGCTATTTTGATGCTTTTTTAGATTCATAGAAGAATTAGTTTGATTTTTTTATTTTTTATTTTAATTTTTTGATTGTTTTGCAGATGAGTTATGAGGTGATAGAAATATTGAAGAGTATGATATACATGTAGATGTAGTCTGATCGACAACGGGTGAGTGGTTTCCTTGCTAGGCTTGTCAAGTGAACAGTCTTTCGCTATGAGCCTTTGTTTCGTTGTCTGTTCGACCTTGAATTTATGGTTGATATGAAAAGAAAAACCTAGTTAGAATCGATTTAAATTGTATGATATAACTTTAAATAACCTTTGATTAGATCAAAACCGATCAACTATAGTATTGGTTCGGAGATTTACACGATACATGCTTGGCGTTCTGCTGAACTTCTCCGCCAACATGAACTTCCGTGCCATCTCTCTTTCACTCAGAATTCAATCTCGATCATGCTTATTTTTTCGTTTTAGAAGACTTCTAGTGTGATGATAAGTAACAGCCTGTTTAGATTCATACAAGGAGGAAAGAAAACACAATATTTTCTGTCCCAACTTAATCATTTATTCTCCTTTCCGATTCCCAAAAAGACTATAGTCATCTAGCTTAGGTTAGAATTCAGATACGTAGTTCAAGGTTTTAATAGCTCATTTTGATTCATATAAGAAGGAAAGAAAACAAAATCTTCTTTCTCCCAACTTAATGATTTATTTTCTGTTTCGATTCCCAAAAGGACTGTAGTCATATAAATTAGGTCAGAATTCAGATATACTGTTCAAGGTTTTTTTTTGTTTTTTGTTTTTTGTTTTTTGTTTTTTTTCAGTTTGCGTCATCTAGATTCTTTTTATAATTATTTCGATCATCCTTAGCTTGTAGGTTTGATCTATTAATAAATAGATGTCTTTGTCTTTACCAGATTAATCAGTTATTCATTGGATATCACATAACAAGATGAGTATATGGAAATTAATTTGCATTGCATGTAAGGAATAACAAGTATGACTTACTTCTATGGCCTGAAATCTCTAGGTTTTTATATAACCATCAAGTGAGATTATCAAAGCCAAACAAGAAATGAAGGATGAACATGAACAACAATTAGGGGTTTCGGATATAAGTCCCTCATTAAATTAAGGAATTAGTTCTTCTAACATAGGATGGTGATCTTTTGAATTCATCATTCTCTGAATGCATTATTTTTATAAAGGAGCCTTGAACAAAATGATACGTTGTAATAGACAGAACAGAAAGATGGTTAACAGCACAGATAATGAGCCAGTTTGGTGCAGTTTGTTATAAATTGAAAACTGATAATTGGAAAATTATTCCTGCCCCTGGTTTTCAATAATCAGTTGAGAAAATTATTTTTACCCCATAAACTGTAAGTAGAAGTTGTATCTAACACTTTGCCAAAACTATTGTTAGATAGGCTGTATAGTTAGAAAGTTGGTTGATGCATAAGATGGTCTCTGCCTGTGTGTTCTATGAAGGATGACTGAGAAGAGGAATGTGAGGTAAAAGATCCAAGTGGGGACTCCTTGGTAGCATTTGAACGCTGAGATATATAGAAGGTACATTTATTGTAGGACAACTAAGGCTGTAAAGTACAGTTATTTAGTACAACTAGGGCTGTTTGGCCGATATGGTTGCAAACTTGGGCCATAACTTTATGACAAGTGCTACTTACTGCGAATTTTCAAGAACACGACGATATTTTCTGCAGTGATTGGTTGTTGTTGGATGGTGCGTTTACTCAGCGACAGTCGCTAAGTGTACAACATTAATATATATAAGAGTTTTAGAAATTAAATTTTTTAATTTTTAAAAGTAAAAATTTTATTGTAAAAGATATTTAGGGATCGATTTCGATCATCGTAAGGATAGTTCCTAAAAGGCAGTCCCGAAAAGTTAAAAACAAATAGAACAAAATTTTAAAAATGTCACTAATAAATACATTTTTAGGAATATAATAATTTGGTCCCCAAAAAATTTATTTTTTAAGATAAAAATTTGGTTCCAAAAATATAATAATTCATCACTAATATCTAATCTAAAAATATAATGATAACACTTTTCGTAACAAAAATATTTCATCCCTAAAAATAATTTTATCCCTAAATTTTAGTTTCTAAAACTTTAATTCTTATGTAGTGTAACGTACAATTGTGTTGGGCTTAAAGTCACAATAAGGCCTTGTTTGGCATGCAATAATTTTATCTTAAAAGTTAAAAAGTTATTAAAAAAATTAGAAAGCCTGTAACTTATATAAAAAATTTAAAGATTTCATTTTCTCTCTACTTTTTGCACATCTTTTCATAAAAAATCAAAATGTTCTTCCAAATATACTAATTTTTTTATCTCATATTTTAGTCAAAAAATTAAAAAATTATTAAAATAATATGTTCCAAAACGAGCCTAAAAGATATTTTTTTTCTGAGTATAGATTAACTAGGTAGTTTTACCAATGCCTTGGATTAAACTAATAACCTAAAACTTTTTGATGCTTGTGGGTACATAACGTATCAAAAAGTCTACCTTTCATGCCGGTAATTATCATATTAGTTGTTTATATACAATCTAATTTCCATGGTTGGGTGTACTTTACAAAGATTTGTCCGCAATCCCACATGGGAACATGTATTGGAGGGGAACATAGAGGGACCATGAAAAGTTAGGTTCAACCAAGCAGGTGGAAAGACAAAGCCATAGGCACAATTTAAAGTGAAAGACATACCTGGTTCAGCATAAACTTGTCTACATCTTCAAGCGAGAGACAACAATTTATTGGAACTAGAATGATGCTATACAAACTTAGCAAACTTGGGTCTTCAAAAACTATGTTCCATATGTATTCAAATACAATAATGTTAGAAATCATGAATTTAGACGCGGAAAAATACCAAGAAAATAAGTGAGTGTGTTGTTCAAATTCCAACTCTTCTATGACAAATATAGTAAATCTAAATCACACATTAATTTTTATTTTTTTAAATTTTTTTTCTATGTTTAGATTCTTGATCTCTAACATTACTTATTTCAAATATGTTGTATGTTAGAGGTGTTCTTTTCGGATAATGGTAATGATCATGTGGACGAGTTGGTCCCAGGCATAGTTCTAAAAACGGCCCTACGATCTCGAATATCCATATACATCTTGTCTATATATACACATCTATAGAAAAAAATTTAAAATAAAAATAAAATGAAGAGGTCAGTGATGAACTAGAATGTATATAAATATATATCTTAGTCTATATATATAAACACATATTTTTAAAGGTCGAACTGAGAACGAATCTGAGGAAGAATAAGCAAGGACTGGTTATTTGACAATTCTTTGCATGGAAATCAATACCTTGTGATTACCACTTTTGGCAGATTCAAAAGGAAATCTCTTTGCCTCGGAAAAAGGAAATGGAATTCAATTCTCTCTTTCACAGTTGCCTGAAGCTCAAGAAACAAACTACTGACAATTCTTTTGTACTTGCAAGTCTTATATATGTGAAATTTTTGCCTCTCTCTGTCTCTCTCACACACATATGTACACTAATCATATTATACATACATAATGTGTGGTTTCAAGTGTTTCAGCTAGTGAGTGTTGGCTTCTCATCAGTACTATGCTTGGTTTTCCTTTTTTTCTTTTTTTTCATTCTCATCTTTATTGATGTTTCCCATATGTATTGTATGTTTCGTCATTAATATAGATTTTATACTCTTTCTATCACATAGATTACACTATCAGGACTGACTCATTCTTTTATGAGAAAAAGTGCATTTAAATTAAAATAATTATATTCTTTTTTAGAAAAATGCTATTTATACATAAAGTTTACACACACACAATAAAAATAAAAATAAAAATACAAGAACGATGGCAATGCTATTTTTGCAAATAAATCCCATCTTTGTTGGTGTTTTGTTTTAAAGTATAAATGGTTTATATTGAATTATATCATTATATATAAAAATTTGATATAATTTTTCATTTGTACATCTTTATTCTATTTTTTTATGAAGGTATAAGAGAATGTGTATGGTGCAAGTGAAATTGTGGCATTAGACACAAATTTCACTTGCTCCATTGTGCACCTCTGTGAAAGTTAATTATCTTGAGTTGTTCATACATGAATACAATTAATTTGGGTGGGTAAATTACACTTTTTCCCCAATATGTTTAGTTACTTTTTACTTTAACTCTTAAACTTTATTTTTTTTTTTTTTAACTTTGACCCTACGTTTTAAGTTTTTTCAATTACTCCTAAAACTAATTTCATAAAAATCGAACAAAAAATGACATATTCACATTCACGTGGCATACAAATATTTTATTATATATAACTCACATATGTAACATAAACTTAAACTGCAATATAATAATATATTTTTTCATGTTATGTGTCAGTTATTATGACATTTTATATTTAATTTTGAATAGAAGTTAGTTTTAGGAGTTAATCGAAAAACTTGAAATATAAGGTCAAACAAAAAAAAAAAAAAAAGGTCAAAGAAATAAACTTTTTAAAAAAGAAAAAAAAAAAAAAAGGGCCAAAGTGTAATTTACCCATTTTGTTTTTGTTAACTGTATATTATTATTATACTAGTAGTATCATAACTGTATCTCTCTATTTGTCTTTGTATCTCTCTCAATCTCTATCTCCTTATTTGTATCTCTCTCAATCTCTATCTTCTTACTTATCTAGGTTTTCTTTCTCTTTCTGCCTATATATAGAGGCTTCTCTTATTGTATTATTCATTCGGTTCAATCTGAGTTTATTCTTTCTCTTCTCATTACTTTCATAACATGGTATCGAGCCTAAGGTTCTCCTAGCTTTTTTTTTTTTCTTTGGTAGCTTGTTTACGTCCGTCCTCTCGTGAGTTTCGTGATTTACGCATCTCTAGTCCATTTTTGTTTCAACATTTGGACTATCCCTTCCTCTTCGTCTCTTCACGAGGAATTTACAGCCACTAGATTCATCTCCATCGGAGTCATCACGCGCCCTCACGCGCCTCCCCAAGAAAAGCGCGTCGGCAGACGCCGCCCGTCGCCACTCTCCGCAAGACGCCTCGGCCGCTTTCCACGGCTTGTCCACCGGCCTCCCCCTCAGCCGACCTCGGCTTCCGCCTCAGCCGCATCTCCTTGGCTTCCTCGGCTTCCGCCTCAGCCGCATCTCCTTGGCTTCCGGTCGGCTTCCTCTGCCGTTTTTCCTATTTTCTCTGCCCTACTTGTCCCTGAGGTTTTTCAGCCTTCTGAATCTGTTGGTGCCCTCCGTTTTGGCATTTATGGATCGTACAGAGCACATCCAATCTGTCTCTATTGTCCTTGATGGGTCCAATTATGTTAGTTGGGCTCAAGCTCTCTCTAGCTTCATTAAAGGGAAACGCCTTTGGCGGATTATTACTGGTACTCTTTCCAAACCCACCAAAAAGGAGGATGAGACTGACTCTGCATTCGATGACCGTCTTGGCGATCGAAAGTAAGAATTATCAAATCATCACATGGTTCCGCTACATCGGTTCCTTCCATCAACCTTCAATTTGGACGCTTTCAGGACGATGACTTCCTTGACTCTCCTGCAAAAGCAATTTGGGATTTTTTGTAGGAACGTTATCACCCCACTGGGCATGCTCATCAATATCAACTATTGCAGACTCTTCATCACATCCGTCAAGCACCCGGTCAGTCTCTCAATGACCTTCTATCCCAGATCTCGTCCGTTTGGGAGCAGCTCGCCCTTTCTGAACCTCCATGGGCTCATTACGATGATGCAGACTCTTTATCACTTATCGAATCATCGGCGCCTATTACAATTTCTTATGGCTCTTCATAACACTTTTGAGCCGTCGTGCTTCTTTGCTTCATCGTCGCCTTTGCCCACTTTAGAGCAAGCCATTCGAGCTCCTATCCGAGGAGACTCGTTTTGAGAGTCTCAGATCTCATGCCACAGATTCCGTTCTTGCTACTCCATCTTCTCGAGTTCCTCATCTTCACGACCTCTCATCTGCAGCTATTGTGCATAGCGAGGCACCCGACCACTCATTCTCTTGTTCCTTTGCCGTGTTCGCGAATGCTTGACTTGTCATAAGATCGCTCCTGCCATCTCCAAAGCCATTGTCCTCGAGCTCCCTCCACTACTTCATCTAAGAAAGGGACTTCTCGTTCTGGGTCTCAGTCCAAATTTAACCACGGTTCTCGCTCTGCTGCTGTTACCTCTGTGAGTTCTTCTGCTCCTTCTTTTTCTATGGATGATGTTGAGTCCCTTAACCACTGTGTTCTCAACAAATCGGGTACTCCCTCCTGCTCTTTCAGTAACCTCAGGTAACTCTTCATGGTATTTTGATTCTGCATGCTGTAATCACATGACTTCTGATTCCACCCTATTTTCTTCTTTGTCCTCGAGCTCTTCTGCTCCCACTATCCACACTGCTGATGGTTCTCATATGCCTGTTAGTCATATTGGCCAAATCTCTACTTCCACTGTGTCCCTTTCTGATGCTTATCATATTCCTTCTCTTAAAATGAACCTTATCTCTGTTGGTCAATTATGTGACCTTGGTCTAACTATTACTTTTTTACGCTCTTGGTTGTTTGGTGCGGGACCCTCGACGAGACAGATCCTTGGGATAGGCCGTAAGCATGGACGTCTGCTCGAGCTTCTCCACCTTCGCAATCATAAAAATCATCTCCTGTTCTTCTTTGCATCTACTATGTCTCCTTTTCATCTTTGGCATTGTCGCTTAGGACATGTCTCTTTTAGTCGTTTAAAAGTTTAGTTTCTAGTGGTCGGTTAGGTGGGTATGCGTGTTGGCGATGTCGATTGCTTATCTTGTCAAATTGCTAAACAACCCTTTACCTTTTAATAAAAGCACTTCTATTTCCACCTTTGCTCCTTTTGATCTTGTGCATTCGGATATTTGGGGACCTTCTCCCACACCTACCATGGGGGTCTAGATATTTTGTGATTTTTGTTGATGATTTTCTCGCTATACTTGGCTTATTCTTCTCAAAAATCGCTCTGAACTTAAACAGATTTACTATAATTTCTCTGCTATGGTCCACACTCAGTTTTCCTGTACTATTAAGCTTTTTCGTTCTGATAATGCTAAGGAGTACTTGGATTCTGATTTTCTTTCTTTTCTTCAGGCTCATGGTACTCTTTCTCATCGATCTTGTGCAGGCACTTCCCAACAAAATGGACGAGCCGAACGAAAGCACCGTCATATTCTAGACACTACTCGGGCTCTTCTCCTTTCTTCTTCTTGTCCTGAAAAATTTTGGGGGGAAGCTGCCCTTACTGCTATCCATACCATCAATCGAGTTCCTACCCCTGTCATAGCTAACACAACTCCTTCTGGCGTTTGTATGGCTCTCCTCCGATTATACCACTCTTAAAGTTTTTGGTTACCTTGTTTTGTTCTCCTTCAGCCTCATGAACACACTAAACTAGAACCTCGTTCTCGTCTTTGTTGTTTTCTGGGGTATGGTATTGAACATAAAGGGTATCGTTGTTGGGATCCTATCTCCAAGCGTCTTCGTATTTCTCGTCATGTGGTCTTCTGGGAACACAAAATGTTCTCCACTCTTTCCAAGTTTCACCTACCATACCACAAATTCACCCACTCACCGGTCTTCACTGATATTTCTATCGATTTGTTTTCTAATGAATTTTATGCAGATTCTGATCCCATGCTTTCACAGCCGCCTATGCCTATCATCCATCCTGAGGATCCTGTGTCAACTGATGGCCTCCGCCTTCTCCGGCCCGTGGAGGTTCCCTCCCCTATTTCCATTGAGGTTCCTCCTCCACTGAAGGCCATTCTACCCGGGTAAGGCAACCTTCGCTCTTTTCCGTGATTATATTGTTGGTTCCATCGCTTTTTGCTCTCATGAGCCTACTTCTTATCAAGAAGCTTCTTTCGACCCTCGTTGGCAACAAGCTATGACCGATGAGTCAGCTTTTGAACAAACTCATACTTGGGACGTAGTTGATCTTCCTCCGCAAGCGTCATCGTTAGTTGCAAATGGGTTTACAAGATCAAAACTCATTCTCGATGGTTCCATTGAGCTGCTAAAGCTCGCCTTTGTCGCCCGAGGATTTAGTCAAGAATATGGGATTGACTATGAGGAAACATTTGCTCGCTGTTGCCTTTACTTGATTCGCGGCTTATTCTTTGCCGCTGCCGCCATCGCATCTTTCTCAAATGGATGTCAAGAATGCATTTCTCAATGGTGATCTCACCGAGGAAGTATTTATGCAACCTCCTCCCGGTTCTTCTGTTCCTCAAACAAGGTTTGCAAACTCCGCCGTTTTATATGGTTTGAAACAAGCTCCACGTGCTGGTTTGCCAAGTTCAAATTTCTACCATTCGTGACTTTGGTTTTTCTTCCAAAGGCCCATGATTCTCGCCTTGTTTATCCGTAAGACGAAGCAGGGAACTATTCTCCTTCTCCTTTATGTGGATGATATGATCATCACTTGGAGATGACACAAGGTATTTCTAGTCTCAAACAGCTTTCTTCATCGCCAGATTTGAGATGAAAGATTTGGGTGCACTTAGCTACTTCCTTGGCTTGAAATTTCTCAAGATTCCTCTCGTTATTTTCTCACTCGGGCCAAGTATACTTCGATCTTCGAGTCGTGCTAACCTTTCCGATTGCAAGATGTCACTACTCCGATTGATCCTCGGACTTCGTCTTACACCTCTTGACGGCCCCTTATTGTCGATGCAACTTTATATCGTCAATTAGTTGGTAGTCTTGTCTATCTCACGATTACTCGTCGAGACATTGCTTATCTTTGTTCACATTGTCAACAATTTATGATCGCTCCTCGCTTCTCCACACTATGTCGCCTGGTTCGCATTTTGCGCTATCTCAAAGGAACTTTGTTTCATGGTCTTCACTATTCCCTCACTCTTCTCTCTGTTGTATGCTTTTTCGATGCCGACAAGGTGGATCCTCGATCGTCGTTCCACTACCGGTTCTCGCTTCTTCTTGGGTACTTCTCTCATTTCTGGCGTAAGAAGCAAACCCTTGTTGCTCGTTCTAATCTCGAGGTCGAGTATCGTGCTCTTGCAGATACTACTCAGGAGCTTGTGTGGCTTCGTTGGCTTCTTTCTGACATGGGTGTCTCTCATTCCGCTGCCACTAATCTTTATTGTGACAATCAAAGTGCTATTCAGATTGCTCATAACGATGTATTCCATGATCGCACCAAGCATATTGAGATCGATTGCCACTTCATACGACAGCATGTTACTAGTGGCCATGTTCGTCTTCTCTTTGTTACCTCTCCGATCGATCACGACCTCTTCACCAAAGCTCATCCTCCAGCCGCTTTACGATCTCCTCTCCAAGCTCAAATTGATATCCGATTTACCACCTTGAGCTTGAGGGGGTGTTAATCAGATATTATTATTATACTAGTAGTATCATAACTGTATCTCTCTATTTGTCTTTGTATCTCTCTCAATCTCTATCTCCTTATTTGTATCTCTCTCAATCTCTATCTTCTTACTTATCTAGGTTTTCTTTCTCTTTCTGCCTATATATAGAGGCTTCTCTTATTGTATTATTCATTCAGTTCAATACAGAGTTTATTCTTTCTCTTCTCTCATTACTTTCATAACAGTTTTTATTACCTACCAAAATGGCACCTTTATGAATAGGTAACATATAAAAGTTTCTCTTTAAAAATAAAAAAGAAATGTTTTGCTATATATACTATGATTACCAAACTTCTAAATCCAAAATATATTCTCTGATTTGGAGCATTCTATATTGTTTTGGTCATGGAAACTACATGGCTTTGTTGCTCACAATTACATATCGTTTTTTAGAAGAATTTATGACATCTGATTTTAACAAAAAACTTGGATAGCCTAAATCTGTTTGGAACTCCATAATTTTTGGATTTTTAGTTTTCACTGGATCTTACATTTCTTCCAGTAAAAAACAATATTATTATTATTATTATTATTATTATTATTATTATTATTATCCTACTGTATTTCTTCGATTTTCACTAGTAAATTTTTTTTTTCCGATCAAGAAAAAAAAAAAAAAAAAGGGCCTTTAGGGGAAGACTTACTTTATTTTTGTCATTAAGGTTCATTGAAATTTTACTTCAAATTTCTACAATACAGTTACTACGTTGTATATTTATTTATTTTTGAATTTTCTACAACTGAAAAAAAGAAAAAGAAAAAAAGGGTTATTATTAAGCTTAATATGTGAAGCACAATATTAATTTTCCTTATAATTACATTATGAAAATTCATGGAAGAACTAACCAAGATGGGGGACTATATACATCTTCTTAGACAGGATCAAACAAGTAGATAACTAGATCGCCACCATAATTTTTCTATGGGTTTAGTCTCAAAGGGGAGGTGTAAACACCCTACTTTGACTGACCCTAAGACTTAGGGCGTTTGCAAGCCTCCCGATGATAAAATGGTAATTATTTCATCCCTAGAAATATTTGAAGTTGCTTAAAGTTGTTATATTACCTCATTTTGGGCAAAAATTAGATTTTGTAAAAATGACCATTTTATTCCTAAATCCGTGTTTAGCCGAAAACTAACTCTTTGGCCTCGAGAGAAAGAGAGAGGGAAGCCCAGATGTGCTCTAATAGATGATATTTTTCAAAATTAGTGACCAGTTTTATAATTTAAAAAAAAAATGATTTTGAGGTATTTTGGGTTTACTTGGGTCACAAGCAAGCCAAAGGCAAAAAAAACCCCACTTGTGCATGCATGGCTGGCACAATACCCGAGGACAGCATGTGCGCACTGCACATCCATCCCTGTTCCAGACAAATTTGGCACCTGAATATTGATGCAATTTTGTAGGGAGGTAGTAAGGGGAAGCAATAAGGCAACCCTAGCACGACCTAAGGTGCTTCTCAAGGCTCCTCTTTACCTATAAAACCAGCCTCCACCTACCCACCCCCTAAAAAGGTCCAAGTTTTGAAGAATATTTTGGTGAGTTTTGATTGATAAACCATCACCTCTTCTCTCCCTAAGCCCTAATTTCGAAAATAACAAAGTCCCACAGCAACTTTAACAACTAAAAATAATCTAAGGCTTGAAGAACTTGAACTCAGTCAAAAACCTAAGCTTGAGGAAGGCTTGCAAGTAAGAAACTTGATTTTTCTTCGTGTGTTCTTTGCATTTTTTCAGTTTACTCAAATCAATGAATAAGTGTTCTTACTTTTCATATTTCAATACCCTTTTCATCTTATTTTTCAAGAGGTAATCATGTAGGGTTGTTAGCGTGGCATGATCATCATGTAGGGTGTTAGTTTTGCTCGTTTTTCGCTTTGTTTTCACATGTTGTATTTATTTTATTTAAACAACATGCGTAAGTTAGTTTAATTATGCAATATTCATGCATATAGTCTAACTTGATCATCATGTAGTTTTTGCATATTTTCCTCCTTTTATTTGTTAAGTGTTGTATTTACATGAAATCATGATTAGTAGTCTCAAATCAGGTTTAGGTTCACTATTTGTATGATTAATTATATATTATATTCATATTTATTTTATGTAATGCATGTAAGATGCTAGCAATGGAATCCTGGTAAGTTCCCTACATCTTCTTAGCATATGCTTGTTTATTGCATAGTTTTCAATAATCCAAGTTTATGTGTTTTTCTATGCAAAATTGAATGTTTTGAAGGTTTTTATGAATATTGTTTATTTTACTTCATGTTTATGGTCATGTCACATTAAAAATCCTTTTCTTAAAGAAAAATCATCGTTTTGATGGAAACAAGGCTTTATTCATTGAATCTAAAATAAATGATATTTGTGTGTGTCAATTTCCGACCACACTGCCAATCAAACACTCAGCTGGAGAGCACTGATAGAATAGATTAAACTCGAACGACCTGTCACAAAAAGAAGAGATTCCGGCGGTTGTTCATCCACCCGGGGGCACTTCGACGATCAAGTCAGTTATCTCTCAAAGATAGCAAAAGTGGTTAACTTACTATTCAGAGTATAAAAAGCATACCTTAGACCCATGAGGGTGCCTTCCTTTTATAGTAAACACAAACCTAGTCCCAATAGAAGCTTTAATGGACTTAGGATTATCGCTAATCTTGGACTCCCAAGAGAATTGGGATAAACTCTCAAGAGTCTTATTTCTATCCAAATTGAAGTCCTCTCTCATTCTAGGACTCTTGTCCCTTATCCGCTTATCCTGCATTCCCAGATCTTCGCAGATAACCTCGGCCTAGCCAAGATGATCTCGGTGTCATGACCAGGACACATGGCACCTCAACTGGCACTTCAGTGACACCTCGGCCACGTGTTGTCATTCAAAAATTATGTCCCCACAACTGCCCCGTAAGTTCTATTATCTCAGCATCCTGAGGTGATGGAACCTATCATTTATTCCTTTAATCATGACCTCGGTTTAAGTTCAACTTGTAAATTTTTCCAATTTCAACAAGTGTTAAACATAACCTTGGTTTAACTTCAACTTGTAAATTTTTAAAATTTCAACAAGTGTTAAACATGTCATTGGTTTAACTTCAACTTGTAAATTTTTAAAATTTCAATAAGTGTCAAACATGCCATCGGTTTAACTTCAACTTGTAAATTTTTCTCAAATTTCAACAAGTGTTAAACATGATCTCGGTTTAACTTCAACTTGTAAATTTTTAAAATTTCACAAAGTGTTAAACATGTCATCGGTTTAACTTCAACTTGTAAATTTTTAAAATTTCAACAAGTGTTAAACATGACATCGCCTTGACTGGAGAGGTCACCTCGGCTTCTTGCCGCTTCCTCTAGAGGTCATCCCTTAGACCCTCATTGGTCCGTCTAGGAGTTCGGCTATCTCCAAATTTCAGCCTTTTTGGTGCACTACTTCCAATGTCATTGTGGGTCCTTTTGGACTTCTCTCCATTTGTCGTATCGAAACAGAACTCATTCCC
The DNA here is from genome assembly GCA_025200525.1 of Camellia lanceoleosa. NCBI lineage: Eukaryota > Viridiplantae > Streptophyta > Magnoliopsida > Ericales > Theaceae > Camellia > Camellia lanceoleosa. The sequence continues at coordinate 49,256,473 of CM045767.1, forward strand.
CTGAATATCCCGATGTTCTTTGGTGCAGTCTTCTTGGGTTCAACGTGCCTTCTGGGATTCTTTTCTCGTTGATTCTCCACGCCCGACCTCCCGTGAAGGCCAGTGACAATGTCCTTTAGTCCTGTCGTGCTGAGGGACTGCAGGAATAGTTTTCTGCCCCCCTTTTTGGGCATCTTTCTTGGCCACTGGAATCGGCATATCTTGTAACGGGAACGGTGGCTGCATGATATCGCTCTGCATCATGAAATTGACGACTGTTTGTAGGTTCGCCAATTTGTCCGCCATTCATTTCATCTCGCCGTCTCTCCGTAGGCATCTATCTTTCTATGCTTGGAGGTCATCTTCGTTATAGTACCCGCCTCGGTCCGATTTCTTTGGCACGTTGCCCATTTGACCGACGTCCTTTTCTCTGTGAGTCATATTACTAGTCTTTTTGTTGCAGTTGTCTTCTTCGACGTCAAGGTCTACATGTTTCTCACTCTCAGTAGGGGTGTCGTCCCCAACCTTCTCTTTATGTCCGTCATTGGCCATCTATTCTCCTTTCTTTCTCACAGACGGCGCTAAATTGTGGGTGTTGATTTCCGACCACAAAACCAAAAAGAGGAACTCAGCTGCAAAGTACTGGTAGAATAGATTAAGTCCGAACAACCTGTCACAGAAGTATAAGAATCCCACGGTGGTTCGTCCACCCGGGGGCACTCCGACGATTAAGTCAGTAAAATATCTCTCAAAGATAACTAATAGTGCTTAACTCATTACACAGAGCATAAAAAAACATACCTTAGACTCATAGGGGTGCCTCCTTTTTATAGCCAACACAATCCTAGTCCCAATAGAAGCCTAGCTCTAATAGACTTAGGATTATTGCTAATCTTAGACTCTCAGTAGGATTAGGATAAACTCTCTAAGAGTCTTATCTTTATCCAATCTGAAGTCTTCTCCCATTCTAGGACTCTTGTCTCTTATCCACTTATCCCGAATTCTGGTATTCTCGCAGATATTCTCGGCTTAGCTGAGATCATCTCAGCATCATGACCATGACACATGGCACCCCGACTGGCACTTCGGTGACACTTCGGCCACATGTTGTCACTAAAAACTTATGTCCCCACAATATTTATTTTTGGGTTAAATTCCTTTTTTCTCCTTGTGGTTGGGGACTGGAGCACTTTACTCCATTATAGTTCAAATATAACCAGAAAGCCCCTATATGATTTTGGACAAAAATGCTACTATTAGTTTTTCCATCCAAACTAACGAAATGTATATTACACATACCATTTTTGAGAGTATGTTTGATTTTTTGAAAAATTAAAGTGAAATTATCAAGAAGATAATTTTATCCCAATTTTCTCTAAAATTAAAGTTAGATTAATATGTGAGTTAAATTAAACTATAATTAAGAATTGATTTAACATATAAAATAAATAATATTTAGCTTTGAACTAAAATATAATTAAATTAAAATTAGATTAACATGTTAAGAATTTAAGATTAATTGTGATCTAAAATATTAAATTAAAATTAGATTAAAAAGTTAGAAATTATAATAAATAATTAAATATTTAGGATTAATTGTGATCTAAAATATAATAAAATTTAAATTAGAATAAAAAGTTAAGAATTACAATAACTAATTAATAATTTACAAGTAATTGTGATCTAATTAAATTAATATTAGAAATTATAAATTATGTGCATATGAGAGAGAGAGAGAGAGAGAGAGAGAGTAACAAATATATATATAGGGTTCGAGGGTATTATAGTCATTTTACATATATAATTAACGGTGTTAACAATTGCACTGCAATCCAAAATCACATGGGAATTTCTGGCTATATTTAAACCATAGGGGGCAAAGTGCTTTGGCATCAAACCACAAAGGGATAAAATGAATTTAACCCTTTTATTTTTATTTTTATTTTTCAAATCACTTAGTTTTAGGATTAGTAAAGGATTTAGAGTTAATAATGAATTTTTATGAAATAATTAATCATTAAAATCATGAAATAGAATATTAATAGATCATTCTTCGAATTAAAATGGGTCGAATCATTCAATGACCTTCCCTTTTTGTATCTTAGTTCCCGAATCTTGAATTATCTAGTTGTGACGGATCAGGTCATTTACTTAGTTTTCATTATTAAATGTTTCTTAATTTCTCATAAAATCAAGTGGCGACTCAAATCAATGTGGTAAAGCGAGCTGGTACAATATAATGTGCAAACCGATCTTATACCCAAAAAGACACGGCGTCTCCAGGAGATCATGGGTTCAACACTTCCTCAAAAAAATTTGAATTAAGGAGGCAAGCACTTAACCCTTTGCAAAGGTAAAGAGGCTAATTCTAATAGGTGTTAATCTAACAAATAACAATTGATTTTCATTGATAAATAAATAAATAAATAAATTGAACCAAGTAAATGAAGAAGCTAGTGCTTGTGGCAAGATATGTAATATTTGGTCATATCTTACTCTTAATTTTTAATTTAATTAGTGGTTGGGCATGTGTTGCATGTGACACGTGATTTTTCATCAATTGTTAGTATTGTAATTATGCGTGTCTCTTAAATTGGTATGTGATATGTATACAAAGTATAAAGATTTGTATGGATAAATTGATCTGTATCCAAAAATACAACTAATTAGTAAGAAATAAATACATACTTGGCTGAATAATTTAAATGATAAATGATAAATGAAAAATTTTATAAACATAAACGTTAATTTATAGTTAGATTGTTGAGATTACAATTTTATGTTAAACATTAAACAATAAATAGATCCTTTAAATATATAGTATTACACAAATCTTTTTCTATCAACTTTCCACTTCAATTTTTCATAATTTGTACCAAGAATAGCTTGAAGGTATGAAATTAATTGCACAATTACATAATTTTGTTTAATAGTTAATCTCAAAATATAAATTCATTGAATCCACTATTTCATATTATTTGCATACTATCAGTGTAAGAATGCATTAATATCAATATGTACTATATTTTTATACATTAAGAGTTGTTGAGTTTCATTTCCTATGTCACGAATATCTTACATGATCAAAAATATGACATTAGTCATTAGTGTGTTTTCATTTATGTAGAAAATGTGAAATAGTTTTTTGAAGAAAATGGAATGATATTATAGTTTAATATTTTGATCAATATAAGAATTTCATAATTATTTTCACAATATTTATGATAAGGAAAAGATCACATCTGATGCATCATCTCAGTCATTAAGCAAAACAGGAGCATTATGAGCTATACACTATAGTAGTATGTTAGTGTATCAAATGTAACTGATGTAACTAAGTCTGTTTGATGAGCAGTCAGTTAGTTAGAGAGTTAGTTAGGATGCTTATCTATTGAATCATATTACAGCTACCTTATCTCCTACTATTTTCACATCCGTGATTCATCTTCAAACCAGTACTCAAGCTTGGCAGTTTCTTGACAGGAAGTTCACATCTTTATCACGATCGCATATACAACTGAATTTAATTTCGAAGAAGACAGAGTCTATGGAAGTCTATTTGAGCCAGATAAAGAATATTGTTGATTAATTAAGTTTGGCTTCTTCTCCTGTTGATGATGAAGATGTCGTTCTTATAACCTTGAATGGACTTCCTAGTTAATATGATGCTTTTAAAATAGCCATTTGTACTCGTTCGGAAACCATTTCAATGGAAGAACTTTCTTCCTTATTGTGTTCCAAAGCTATTCACATTGAAGGCAAGATCAAGCAAGCCTCTAATTTACCAGTTGCTTATGCTACATTGAAAGAATCTAGTTCCTCCAAAGGATTTCATGCATATCATTCTGCTAGAGACTTCTCTCGCCAAGATTCCAGAGGATATTCTAGAGGTCATAGGCCTACTTCTGGTTGATAGGCTCAATTTTGTGGTAGATTTCAATCTTCTCAAGGTCGAGGAAGGTCTGGTTCTGCTATAATTTGTTAGATTTGTGGTAAACAAAATCGTTCGGCTCTTAAATGTTGGCATCAGTTGGATACTTAGTTTTAACCATCACATTCTTCTCTATAGTCATCTTCTTCTCCCTCTTCTTCTGCTCTTCATACATCTCAGGCTTTTGTTGCTTCCACAACTTATGAGGCTGCTCCCCCATCTTGGTTCCTTGACTCTGCAGCATTATATCATATTACTCATGATTTGCATCACCTAAATTCTTATCGGCCATACTCTGGTCCTAACCAGGTCAATATTGGTAATGGTTCTTCTCTTCCCATTCTTCATACTGGTCAAGGTATCCTTCCTATTCCTCATCATTCCTTTCGTTTGAATAAAGTGTTACATGTGCCTTCTATATCTTCTAATCTAGTTTATGTTCAACAATTAGCTAAAGACAATGATTGCTCCATTATTTTTGATAAATCTTCTTTTTCCATTCAGAACAATCATTCCAAGGCAATTCTACATAGAGGCTATCATGCTAATGGCTTATATCATTTTCCTGTGCATTCATCTTCTACTTCACCACTTGCTTCTCATCATGCTTTACATAGTTCTAATGTTTCCTCTGATACTTTTGTTGATACATGGCATAAAAGATTAGGACATCTATCTGTTTTTAAGTTTCAATTACTGAAGAAATGTTTATCTTTGTCCTCGAATAAAACTTCTCTTTCTTGTGTTGATTGTGCTAGTCTAAATCTCATCGATTACCATTTAAAATGTATAATTCTACTGTTGCTCAACCACTTGCTCTAATGCTCACAGATGTTTGGTGCCCTCTTTAATATTCTTACTCTAATTATAGATATTATGTTGTATTTATTGATGATTTCAGTCACTTTACATGGCTTTATCCTTTGGTTTATAAAAGTGAAGTATATGCCAAATTTACTGAATTTAAAATGTTTGTTGAGAAACAATTTGGTTACTCTCTCAAAGTGTTGAGATCTGATAGAGGTGGAGAATTTCATAATCAGTCCATGGCCAAGTTTATGACTACTCATGGCATTCTCAGATCGCCTTCTTGTCCTCATACACCATCTCAAAATGGTGTAGCCGAGCGCAAGCGTCTTCACATCACTGAGACTGCTATTGAACTTCTAAACCACCGCTTCCTCGCCTCACATACTGGTTTGATGTTATGGCTGCTGCTACCTTTTTTAATTAATCGATTGCCTAGTGTTGCCATTTCTATTTGTTCTCCTTTTGAGAAACTTTTTCATACTCCTCCTAATTATTCTTTCTTAAAAGTTTTTGGCTACCTTTGCTTTCCATGGCTTAAAGCCTATTCTTCTCACAAATTGGCCCCTAAATCAATTCCTCATATTTTTCTTGGTTATCATCCCACTATTAAGGGATATAGGTGTTTAAATCCACTTACAGGTCATATTCTTGTTTCTAGGCATGTCCGATTTGAGGAGTCCATTTTTTCTTTTGCCTCTTCTTCTAAGTTTGCTGCTACTACCTCTTCTTTATCTACTTTGCAGACTTTCTTTTGATGAGCCCCGCCAAAGATAAGTCTTCTTCTCAAGATGCTCACCTACCTCTGCACTGTTTGTCTACTGCCTAGACCAGCTCGTTTCTACCCCAAATTTCAAGTTGTTCTAACCCAACTCAATCTTGTTCTATCTTAGTTCCAGATCAGTGTTTTCCTCCTATTCCAGATCAATCTGCTCCATCTCAGTCTTTTTCTCCTTCCATTCTTATTAACTCTATTTCTATTGATCTTCATCTTCATTCTCCTTCCAATACTCACTCTATGCAAACTAGGTCTAAAACCAAATCTCATGCTTTCACTATTCAATCTTTTGCATTTCTTCCTTCAAATGGTTCTACAAAACCACCTTCTACACGGTCTGCTCTTGACTCTCCTATTTGGTTTCAGGCTATGATGGATGAATACTCAGCTCTTCAGGAGCAAGGCACTTGGTCCTTGGTGTCTCTTTCCTTTTCTAAGTAAACAACTAGGCGTAAGTGGGTATTCAAGGTTAAGCGCAATTCAGATAGCACAATTGCTAGACACAAAGCCTAGCTTGTACCCAAGGGCTTTTTTCAACAGCATGGGATGGATTTTCATGACACCTTTTCTCATATGGCTAAACAACCTACTATATGAATTTTGCTCTATTTAGCTCTATACCATCATTGGCCAATCAAATAGTTGGATATATCTAATGATTTTTTACATGGTAAGCATGAAGAGGAAGTGTATATGGGACAGCCTCCTGGGTTTGTTGATCCCTCCAATCCCTTTATTGTTTGCAAACTTCATAAGGCCTTACATGGACTCAAACAAGCTCCAAGAGCCTGCTATTCTAGATTTTCCTCCTTCATTCTCTCTCAAGGGTTTATTAATAGCAAATGTGACACCTCTTTGTTTATACACAAGTCTTCTTCTTTTCTTACCTATATTTTGATATATGTGGATGATATTCTTCTAACTGGTACCAATGCTTCTTATATTCAAACTTTATTGTCTCATATGCATCATGAGTTTTCCATGAAGGAACTGGAAAATCTCCCCTATTTCCTTGGCATTTCGGTTTAACCTTATTCTCATGGCTTATTTCTTAATCAATAAAAGCATGCTTCTGATTTACTTATGAAAGCTGGCATGGTTGGATATATGCCTTGTGCTACTCCAATTTCTTCCAAGGTCTCCATGGCAGCATTTGATGCATTGCCTTGTCCTCAACCCTTTCTATAGAAGCATTGTGGGTGCCTTACAATATCTCACTATCACTCGTCCAAAGCTATCCTTTGCTATTAATCAGGCTTGTCAATTTATGCATTCTCCTACCATTGGTCACTTTGCTACTATTAAACAAATTTTACGATATGTTAAAGGTACTCTTGCTCATGGTCTTCTTTTTCAAACATGTTCCTTCCAGCTTCATGCTTATACTGACTCCAATTACGCTGGAGATCCTTATAACAGAAAATCCACCTTTGACTATTGTATCTTTTGGGGTGCCAATCTTGTATCCTGGTCCTCTAAGAAGCAACTTACTGTATCTCGATCTTCCACCGAACCCAAATACAGGTCTCTTGCTCATACCATTGTTGAACTCACCTGGATTCAAACACTACAACAAAAAAGGTCTTTGGTAACAAAAACGATGACTTAAAAAAAAAAATTTGTCTACAAATATACATGTTTTAGAGATAAAAATAGGATTTCGCCTCCAATTATTTTTAAAGAGGAAAATCAAATTTTGTCACTAAATGCTTAAAATCAATAAAACAATAGGCGACGAATTTTTTTTCATCTCTATATATTTTTTTTCATCACAAAATAAATTCGCCCTTGGAAAATTTGGCAGAGATTTGGGCCATTTTGGTGATGAAAATTTTTGTCACCATTGTAAAAATTTTCCGTGAGGAAATAATTTCATCTCCTATAGTTTTATTATGCAAAATGCTGTCGTTTCATGCTACAAGTGAGAAGCCCTCTTTGTTTGCTCAAATCAGTTCCTATCTTCCAAAGCCCCCTTTAGGTTAGACATGAATACTTGTTTAAATCCGTTTAAATGGATTTTTCTACAACCATTGCCAACACTCTACCACCACCACCACCACCAGCAGTTCTGCGACCACAGATCCATTATCATCGCCGCTATTACCACCACAACTCCACCCATTTTCTCTACTTCCATCGCTACAACCGTCACAACTCTACAACCACTGTCGCCACTACTCGACTACCACCATCACCTATCTTCCACTACCACTGTGACCACTCTACCACTACCGCCACTCACTCTTTTCCATCACCACCACCACTGTAACTACCACCATCGCCACTTCACTATTACCACCATTACCTTTCATCCACCATCTTTACACCACCACCGTTGCCACTACACTACCACCACTACCAATATCACCTCTATACCGCCACCACCACCACTACCACAGCTGCTGCCACCATTTCTCTACCATCACCACTGCCTTACTTCACCACTACCATCACCACTACCGCCACCACCAACTTCCACCATCGCCTCCACTACCACCACTACTTTACCTCCACCACCTCTTCTCCTTACCACTCATCGACACTCCACTTCCACCGAACCCAGTTAAACCCATTTGTTAAGTAGGCGGGTTTGGATCAATTCTGTTTGTTTCAATTTTTGAAAACTATTTTTCTAATTTTTAATTCATATTTTTTGAATTTTTAGTGAACTATTTTAATATTTTAATCATTATTTATTTTTTTACTTTTTAGATACACATAGTCCAGGTAAACTTTAAAAGTATAATATTTATGAAAAAAATTATTAAAAAATTCACCATACACAAAAAAATTCTAAAAAGATACGAAAACTCAATATATTTTTATATTATTTTTATATTTATTGATTTTTTTAATATTTGATCACAAATATTTTATTTTTTAAATGTATTTTAAAAAATGTATTTTTAATTAAAATATTGAAAATTTTCAGTAAAACAAAAAATACTAATTAAAAACTTAAACAAATTTTTAATACAAAACTTATTTTGACTCGTCCAAACTAGTGGGTTTGCCATGTCTTCATAAATATTGTGGAGAAGTGGTTTGGAAATACTCTTCTGATCCTGGGGGACGCTAGTGATCCTCTTCTAGTCACCAAAAAAAAAATAAACACTCCGGTTGGGTGTGCTTAATTATCATCTGACGGCAAGTTATTCTTTTCCCTTAAGTTTACTTATATTCTCAATTAAGTACAATAGTTCTCACATACCTCTTTCTAGCTGATGTTCTTCTATTTATATCTTTTCTTTCTTGGGCCTCGGAATTAGGCCCATTTCCAATTCTATATTCAGCATATTTTGTAGTAGTCCGCTTTCTACTTGCTTAATCGGCTATTTGGTCGAGTAGAGTTGCGCTCGAGCGCAGGAGCATACACCGAGTACCACGTATTTTCACTCTCCCAGGTTTGACCATCCGGAATCTCTACGACTCCCAATGCTCAGCCTCCACAATTGCCCTCCGAGCACTCCACTAACGACAGTTGGTTGGAGTGTTTGGCTTCGAACTCGAAAAGTCGAGTCAAATTCGGGTCGAATCAGATTCCAACGCAAATGTCTAAACACACGCTTTTCGGTTATCATTTCAACTTCCCGCCTCTTCGTACACTTCTATTTATTGTGATTTAAAATTTTGACGTCTTTTCAAATACATACACACTTTTAGACGCTCGTCGTTGGACTGTCTTCCGAATTACCTTTGCAACTTCCTTTTCTTCTCTATCCTCTTCGCCTCTTGTAAGTTCTCTCATTCTCTTCTTTGAATCTCTTTTCTTGCTTTGTTTTTGGCTTAGCATATTCAGATTACCGGGGAAATGGCGAAACATTTGAAAGATCTCCTCTCACCGAATCAATTCGCTTCCGACGCCATTTCTCCATTCTCGATGACGTCTGGCTCATTACTTGTGACGGCGCCAAGGATATGGAGAGCGTTGATGAAACTACGATCGCTTCCCTCTTCTATCAATTGCAGAGGGTGGAGTCCGTTTCCCCCTTCACCCACTCCTTAGGGCTGTGCTCTGCGATTGGGGCTTAATCCCTTCCCAACCCAACGTCAACTTCTTTAGAATCGTGATGGGGATTATTACACTAAACTGCCGCCTTAGGCTTAACCTTGGCATTCCTGCTATTCAGCATTGCTACGCCTTGGCCAAGTCTTCTAGTCGGCATGGGAGTTATTTCGTTAGGGCCAAAGACACCGACCATCAACTAGTGACTATGCTTTCCAACTCTGGGAAGTGAGTCGATGATGTTATGGTCGTCGTCCAAGGAAACTAGAAATTCGGCGAAGACGAGGATCACCTTGGTTGTATTCTTAGACGGAGGGGCGAACCAAGTAGCCGTGTAGATTCTTTTATTTATTTATTTTCTGTTATATTTATAAAGCTTCATTTTCGGGACCTCATGGTTTTGCTTATGTAGGAAACGATTTTGAAGAAAGTCCTGACCTCAGCCGACAACGCTGTTCTTTCAGAAATCAAGGTTGCGCTCAAATATTTCGGTCAGCCGAGTCTTTAGAAATAGGGGAGGGCGGCCCATGTTCTGCTCCGCTACGAGCCGACTTATGCGACCTTTTCGGCGGCGAAAAACATCTTAATTCCGAAGGGTGAGGAGTTTCTTACCGCCCTTATCCTGACTGATTTCAGAAATTTGAGGCAGGTCGGTTTAGAAGGATCAGATTCAGAGCGACCGGAAGCAGCTGAGGCCACCGAGTCAGACCAATCCGTAGCCGAAGTCGACGAGGCTTTAAAATTAGCATTTGAAGAAGCCGGCCTCAATTTAGTTGATCCTCCGTCCACTTCGGGTCAATGGGACCTTCCACTTGATGATATCTTTCAGGGTCTGGAGGACCTTCCCAGTGCGTACCCAAAAGATATGGCTAGATTGAGCCTCACTAAACTTGCCAAGAAGGCAAACGCGAAAAGGATGGCCACGGCGAAGGGTGGAGTCCATTCGGGCTGCCGAATCTCAGCCCTTCCTGCCTACTGGCGAATCTCAACCCTCCTTGTCCGTTATTGAGGAGAAAACGGCAAAAAACCAAAGTGCCGAGGGAGAACCAGTTGTGCAGGCAGGTGTAGAGGCTGAGCAAAGGGTGGAGAAGTGCCCTGTCGAGGTCGAGGCTGGCTCAGAAGAAGATTGTGCCGACAAACAACCTCGTTTAGAGGAATCAGATGTGATTGTACTTTTTGTTATTCAAATTAAGATAAAAATACCGATCTCCTCCGATGCTTTGTGAATCAAAGACCCAAGGATCGACTCAAGATGGTCGCGCTTCTTTCTCGCTAACAAGGCGGCTTTTCGCAAAGCCGATCGGTTGTAATTGCGCTGGTCATTAATCGCTTTTTGGTATATATCTTAACTTTGTCGTTTCACTTTACGCAAATATTGTTTTGGTCTAAACTTCTGCTTTTGCGGTGCCGTCAAGGATAGCCGAGATGGGCCGTCGCCATCATGATGCCGTCGAGCAGATTGGCCGTTTTACAAGCGGAGGTTGAGGGCCAAAGGAGTAGGGCCGCGTTCGAGGTTTTAAGGGTGAAAATGGAGGGCACCCACGCCGAGGCCGAAATGAAGAGAGCCCGCAACGCTGAAGAATTGAGATCGGTTGCCGAGAAGAAGGCGGATGAGAGTGACGACGTGCTTAAATTGGCCCAGGAGGCGATCTCTAAATTAGAGGCTGAGTTGGAAGAAATAAAGAAGGCAAAGGAAGCAGCCGACCTGGAGGCTTCCAGGGCATTCGACGCCGGGAAAAAATCTACTTTCGATGAATACATAGACGAAGTCCCCAAATTTAAAAATCGGGATTCAAACACGGCTAGCTCAAAGCCCTTGCTACCGCTGATGTGACATTGGCTACACCAATTCCATACGAGCAAATGGATATTGAGCCGCTGAAGTCTGACTCCGAGGACTAATTTGGGCGGCTCTTGTTTTTTTTTTATAGGAATTTTCAACTTTTTACAGCTTTTTGTTTAGTAGTTTTCATATGTAAAATGGCTACAATTTGTGCCCAATTTACTTAATGAAAATTCCTTTTGCACTTTGCTATTGTTTGTGCTAAATTGTGTTACTGGATCATTCATTCATGTACACTTGCCGACAAGACAATTAGGCAATTTTAACTCCAAAAAGCTGAAAATTAGCACATGGAGTGGCTGTGGCACATATCGATTGGCATAAGGCTAGATGCTTTGCCGGTTAGATTAATAAATCTTCCCTTGCCCCAGCCAGTGCATGAGCTCCAAGGCATTCATCCATTATTGCCGTTTAGATGATTAGGCCATCTTAACTCCAAAAATCAAAAATTAGTACATGGAGTGGCTGCGGCACATATCAATTGGCATGAGGCTAGATGCCAGTTAGATTAATAAATCTGCCCTTGCCCCAACCAGTGCATGAGCTCCAAGGCATTCATCCATTATTGCAGCTAAGAAATTTAGACCATTATAACTCCAAATATAGAAGATTAGAACATGGAGTGGTTGTGGTGCATATCGATCGGCATGGGGCTAGATGCTTTGTCGGTTAGATTAATAAATCCGCCCTTGCCACGCCCAAAGGCATGAGCTCCAAGGCATTCATCCATTATTGCCATTTAGATGATTAGGCCATTTTAACTCCAAAAACTGAAAATTAGTACATGGAGTGGCTGTGGCACATATTAATCGGCATGAGGCTAGATGCCGGTTAGATCCACCCTTGCCCCAGCCAATGCATGAGCTCCGAGGCATTTATCTATAATTATCGTTTAGATCGGCATCCGTCTCTTGGAGTTTAGCATTAATGAAGTTGCCTCGGGGTCGCTGCAAGCATTAGAAATAAATGGGATGGACTCTTCGCACCAGTAACTCCCCTTACTATGTTCAGAATCAATTTAAAACCATTTGTGGCGTAGGTAAGTGCGAATGTCAAATAGAGTTTTCTTCAACAGCAAAGAAGAAGCGCGAACTTTGGCTGAGCTTGATACTGCAATGAATCGCGGTAGCGAACCCACCCGTGTGGGAGGTAGGGCATCCAAAGAACGAGAGAAGTATCAGCCTCTAAGTTGTAGAAGCAAATCACCCCGCAAGGAGAAACAGCAATGGGGAAGTTCTCCGCGACCGTGACCGAGAAATGTGACCGACGTGGCGCTGCGACCGTTGAGTTTCACAGTTTTTGTGGAGAATAAACCGATGACGGAGGCGGACTCCATAATCAAGGACCTAGGTGTGGCCGTCAAGTTTGCTCGACAGATTTTTCCACCGGAGGTCCAGAAGTTGACGATGGGTCGACAGGATTTCGACGTATTTCAAGAGGGCATCCACGGGGCGGTTAAAGGGCTGTATACCACCTATGAAGTTGGCATGCGCTTGCGTACCGCTCGACGTGAGATAGAGAAGAAGGAGGAAAGAATCCGCAATTTGTGGGCTCGCGCGAAAAGGCCGAGCGTGAGCTCAGGGAGCTCAGGAAGGCTCAAACCACTGAGCCGCATGTGATGGGTCAATCCAACCCGATCGTGGATGAAAGGGTGACTCAACGGCTATTGAGTCACGCCATCGCCAATCGAGATACGGCAAGCATATTCGCTGTAGAGAATGCGAGGAACGTGGGATACAAACAAGGCTTCCATGTGGGCCGGAAGGTTGGGATTGACAAAACCAAAGAGAATCTTGCGGAGGAGGTCTGCTGATGCGAGAATCGGGGGTTTAGGCACGATTGGCTCGAGGCACTTCAGGCCGCGGAGACTCTCCGAGCAAAGGGTGTTGATTCGGTGTCGCCGCTGTACCAACATGATCATTTACCCTTTTTTGCTTTTGAAATCTAAGAGGGACGATGAAGGAGATGCCGCATAAAAACTATGTAAACATAGTTTGCATTAAAAATTATGTAATCATTGACTGATTGAATAAAAATGTTTTATTTTTCATGTTTGTGTTTCTTTATAATATGTTTCTTTAAAAAGTTGAAATGAACGTATTTCAGATGATTAAATAGACATTGATCGTTCTGAGTTAATCGCAATCAAGCATTTCATCTCGAATGTTTTTATGCTTTAACGTATAAACGGGTTTTGCCAGCTCGATATGAGAGCTTTCTACATTAAGTATTGATCGGCATAATTTGGAGGCTTTATCGGCCTAAGGACGTCACGCGCCGATGGGGCTCCGGATCCGTAAGCTTTATCGACCCAAAGACACCATGCACCGATGGGGCTCCGAATCCAGAGACTAGCCAATCGTGACCCACGAAGGGCGCTCCGAATCCGAAGGCTTTATCGGCCCAAAGACGTTATGTACCGATGGAGCTCCGAATTTGGAGACTAGAAAATCATGATCCACGAAGGGCGCTCCGAATTTGGAGGCTTTAACGGCCCAATGACATCATGCGCTGATGGGGCTCCGAATCCGAAGGCTTTATTTAGCCAATTGTGATATCCACGAAGGGCGCTCTGAATCCGGAGGCTTTAACGGCCCAAAGACGTCATGCGCCAATGGGGCTCCAAATCCGGACACTATTTGGCCAATCGTGATATCCACGAAGGGCGCTCCGAATCCAGAGGCTTTAACGGCCCAAAGACGTCATGCGCCGATGGGGCTCCGAATTTGGAGACTGGCCAATCATGATATCCACGAAGGGCGCTCCGAATCCAGAGGCTTTATCTGCCCAAAGACGTCATGCGCCGATGGGGCTCCGAATCCGGAAACTTTATTTGGCCAATCGTGATATCCATGAAGGGCGCTCCGAATCTGGAGGCTTTATTTGGCTAATCGTGATATCCACAAAGGGCGCTCTGAATTCGGAGGCTTTAACGGCCCAAAGACGTCATGCGCCGATGGGGCTCCGAATCCGGAGACTATATTTGGCCAATCGTGATATCCACAAAGGGCGCTCCGAATTCGGAGGCTTTAACGACCCAAAGACGTCATGCACCGATGGGGCTCCGAATCTGGAGACTTTGGCCAATCGTGATATCCATGAAGGGCGCTCCGAATCCGAAGACTTTATTTGGCCAATCGTGATATCCACAAAGGGCACTCCGAATCCGGAGGCTTTTTCGGAACCCCGTTGAACTAAAATTTGTAAATAGGGATCTTTGCATTACAAAAAATGAGATGTATATGGCGAACCATTAAGAACAAGCATCATGTCCCACAAGTCGGGTCAATGATAAAATTTGCATAAATGCGTGGAATTCCAAGGTCGTGGCAGACTCCTTCCTGACATGTCTTTCAGCCGATATGCCCCTACTCCCACGATCGAATCAATCTGATACGGGCCGTCCCAGTTAGGACCCAATTTTCCATCAGCTGGTTTCTTCGCAACTGGCAGTACCTTCTTCAGGACCAACTCCCTTGGTGTGTAGCGACGCAGTTGAACACGTTGATTGTACGACTTAGCCAGCTGCTGTTGATACCGCGCCATGGACGCGAGGGCATGGTCTCTTCGTTCTTCAATCAGAATCAAATCCAAGGCCAGAATCATGTCGTTTTGGCCCATATAAAAAACTGTCGATTTCAAGGTTGGGAGGCCGATCTCCAGGGGTATAATTGCCTGGGTTCCAAAGCATAGAGCAAACGGCGTTTCCCCAGTAGACCGCCTCGGCATAGTTAGATGAGCCCTCAACACACTCGGCAATTATTCGACCCATTTGCCTTTAGCTTTCTCCAGCTTCTTTTTGATGCCATCCAAGATGGATTTCTTAGAGGCTTCAGCCTGACCATTACTTTGTGGATAAGCCGGCGTGGAAAAGTAAGGTCGTATACCATACTTGCTGCATAGCTCTCGGTAAACGCCACAATCGAACTGGGTCTTGTTGTCTGAGATAAGTGCTCTTGGAATGCCGAACCGTGTTATGATGTTTCTCCAAACAAAACGCTTCACATCGGCATCTCGAATGTGGGTTAGTGCCACCGCTTCTACCCATTTTGTAAAATAATATGTCGTGACAATCAAAAATCGCTTGTTACCCGAGGCACGAGGCAATGGTCCAACGATGTCAAGCCCCCATTGGGCGAACGACCAAGGACTGATTATGGAGCTTAGTTCTTCTGTAGGCAGGTGGGTTAAAGGAGAGAACTTTTGGCACTATTCGCACTTTTTCACATAGCATTCGGCATCAGCTCTCATTGTCGACCAATAATACCCTTGTGTTATTGCTCGATGGGCCAAAGAACGTCCGCCCGAATGGATACCACAACTGCCCTCATGTATTTCAGTCAGAAGCTCTTCGACTTTGTCCGGGTGTACACATTCCAGGTATGGGCCAGAAAGGGATTTCTTATAAAGCTTTCCTTGCGGATCCAAGTAGTATCACAGAGCTTTGTTTCGCAGCTTGTGCGCTTCTTTTTTGTCCGCTGAGAGCTGTTCGGAAGACAGGAATGCCGCAATGGGATCCATCCAACTCGGTCCAGCTTCTATAACACTGACCTGGACTTCCTCCGAAGGGCCAATGCTCAGCTCCGGGATGAAACCTACTTCAATGGTCCATTTAATCTCTGAGTTAATGGCGGAGGCCACGCAGGCAAGGGCATCTGCGTGTGTGTTCTGATCACGTGTTATCTAGTTCAATTCATGATGGTTAAATTTTGCCAGCAAGGAGTTGGTCGTTTTCATGTAGGCCGCCATGCGGTCATTTCTTGCCGCGTACTCCCCTTTTAGCTGATTGATCACCTGTTTTGAATCTCAAAATACAAGCAAACGCGGAGCACCCAAAAGATGTGCATTCCGCAAACCGGCTAGAAGGGTTTCGTATTCAGCTTCATTATTTGACGCTTCGAAGCCAAGCTTAACGGGCTGCTCAATTATTGCGCCGTCGGGAGCCATGATCACAACTCCGGCTCCACTGCCCCGCTGATTGGATGATCCATCACAGTACAACTGCCAAATGTCCCCAACATAAATTCTCCAGTTCGGCTCTGGTCGAATCTCATCGGACTTAAAATCGGCAAGACCCCTAGTGAATTCGGCAACGAAGTCGGCAAGTACCTGTCCCTTGATTGAGGTTCTAGGTATGAACTGAATGTCGTACTAGCTGACTTCAAGTGCCACTTTGAAACACATCCTGACACTTCTGCACTTCGTAGTACTGATTGGAGGGGATAATCTATTAGCACCCCAATGTTGTGTCCCTGGAAGTAATGCATCAGTTTCCTTGCCGCCATGACTAAAGCTAGGATGAGTTTTTCCAGCGGAAGGTAGCGTGTTTCGGCGTCAACCAATGCCTTGCTCACGTAATACACTGGACGCTGCTCCCCAAGCTCTTCCTTTATCAGTACGGCGCTGACGGCCCTGTCGAAAATTGCCAGATACAAAATGAGCAGGTCACCAACAGCAGGTGTTGTCAAGAGTGATACTGAGTGGAGGTAGGTCTTGAGTCCGTTGAAAGAGGCTTCACATTTGGCGGACCATTCAAAAGCCTTGCCCTGTCGTAGTGTATGAAAGAATTGCCAGCAGCGATCTGTGGACCGACTGATGAACCTGTTGAGTGCGGTGGCCGTCCCCATCAACTTTTGAACCTCTTTTACTGAACAAGGGGAGCCAAGTTCCAAGATTGTTGTGATTTTCCTCGGGTTGGCCTCGATTCCTCGGTGGTTGACAATGTAACCCAAGAACTTGCCAAAGCCAATCCCAAACGCACATTTGGAAGTGTTCAACTTCATTCTATATTTGCGTAGAATGCTGAATGTCTTTTCTAGATCAGCTATATGATTCTGTTCTTCCTTGGACTTGACCACCATATCGTCAATGTACACTTCCATAGTGTGGCCGAGTTGCTCCTTGAACATGGCGGTGACCAGTCTTTGGTAGGTTGCCCCTGCATTCTTCAACCCAAAAGGCATAACTTTGTAGTAGTAGGTTCCTCTTAGGGTGAGGAATGCAGTTTTGTCCTGGTCTTCTGGATGCATAGCGATTTGATGGTAGCCTCAGAAGCATCGAGAAGCTCATACGTTGATGGCGTCAGCATCCACAAGTTGGTCGATTGTGGATAGGAGAAAACAATCCTTGGGGCAGGCTTTGTTTAGGTCCATGAAATCGACACACACTCACCAAGTCCCATTTTTCTTCTTCACCACCATTGTATTAGAGAGCCATGCAGGGTAGGTCACTTCCCTAATTGCCCCGGCATCAAGTAGCCTATCAACCTCCTCAACAACGGCGCAAGAAGGCTCTGGGTCGATCACGGCTTTTCTGAATGATCGGCTTGCACTTAGGATCGACATTCAAATGGTGCTATGAAATTGACGGATCTATACCCGGCATCTCATACGTAGTCCATGCAAAGACATCGAGGTTGCTGAGCAGGAAAGAGATTAGCTGCCGTCTGTCGGCCTGATTTAGGGAGGCACCGATCATGAAGAACTTGTCTGGGCTTCCATCGATTTCAACTCGGTCTAAGCCTTCCGTGGCCTTTTCATTTGGGAGCCGCCCAACATTTTCCAGGTTCTCTTGATCCAGCACCTCAATGGAATTCACCTGTAGTTCCTTTGGCGTCTTTTCAGCAAGGAGACAACATGCTTGTGCTGATTTCTGGAAGCCGTAGATTTGCTCAATACCGCATTCTGTCAGAAAGCGTAGCAGCTGATGATAGGTGCTTGGCACGACCAGCATAATATGCAACCAGGATTGCCCCATGATGAGATTATACGACGACGGCAGCTTGACAACCAAGAATTCCATGTCCATTGTTTGGGAACCTGCTCGAACGGGTAGTCTGATTTTCCCCAATGGGTACTCTGGATTGGCATTGAAGCCGAATAGTGGATAAAGGGCTAGAGAGAGATCCGATTCGAACAAGCCGAGTTTGGTAAATGTCATATAGTACATAATCTCCGATGTGCTCCCTAGATCAATGAGTACGCGATCAACTGTGAATCGGTTTATGCGTAACTCAATTATCAAGGGATCAATGTGGGGTAGTGTTACTCCGGCCAAATCCAAATCATCGAAAGTAATAACCTCGGCTTCATGGGGCCGTTTAGCCGGAGTGAGTTGGTCTTGAGGGTTAGACTTTGATTGAATCGCATGCACCGCCGATGACATTGGCAGGCTGTATATCATGTGGATCACGCCGAGCGGGGGTGAATCATGTCTCAAGGCTATTGTTTTGGTTGGGTTTCCTTTTCGGACGTACTGTTGTAGCCAGGCATCTTGTACCAATTCCTCTAGGAGGTTGTAGACATCCCCGAACGCATCCCGGGGGAAGAGAGTGCGAGTCCCCCCCGTTCTGGTTCGATATTGGGTCACTACAGTTCGAAGGACTCAAATGTCATGGTTCTCAATCTTGAACCAAAGAGTCCAAATCCGGCAAATCGTTTTGAAAACAGATTTTTTGAAAGAAGTGCCAAACATGGACTACTTCGCCAGATACAGAGTCGCCACCTAAATATTTTAAAATGGGAAATTTAGGAAACCCTGACTCGGTGCCAAAGGCCACGTGTCCGTCATCACCAAAGTTGGCTCGGCTCGGGAACTTGGGTACGATTGGGGAAGGTCACTGCGAGCATTCTCACTTCGCCACAAAGACCGGCCTCTACTAACCATGATATCTGTTTTTGAAAACATTGTGAGTTCTTATTCCGGTTATTAGCCTAGGTTACTATGTGATGCGTACAGCATACAAGTATAGACTGAATCGCCTGAATTGGAACAAAACATTTCATGTTTGTTTGTTTGAAAATAGTTTGATGGTGCTACCTGCAGGTAGGCTAAGACGTGGATTTGCCACCCTCGGGTGGGCTTAGAAAAACGGGATTTTGCCACTATCTAGTGGGCTTAAAACAAATATTTGATGAATTGTCCCAATCCAAATAACTCAACCTCCACCCACAGGCATTCAAGGCAGTTATATCACATAAGCACATAGCCTCATGTTAAGTATGCTATTCATGGCAACACTCACACGCATGCAAGGATGCTAAAGCATAAGACTCACCGAGTACTCCAAGCCAAAACAAAAGCTCATTAGAAATCATGCATGATCCTAAGTATACAGAAATGTCTAATGCAACACATGCAAACTATAGCAGGCTCGGCTATTCTAAACATGGCATATGGAATGCTACAACTAACACGTATTCAATTTGGAATTGAAATACAAATGCAGTTTGTATGATGTACCGAGCCCGGTGCATGCAAAACAGATGAATGATGCAAACATGCTGTCATACTGTATGCTAATTGAAATATGCCCTATATCTAACCATCATAAGCAGGTAAATAAAAGGGAAGAAAGACGTGGGGTTGGAAGACATACATCACACTCACCCACACTTATTACAATTATGCCCTCGCGCAGAGGGTCCGAATAAATAATACAGTCCGAAATAAAAGAATAATACAAATTTCTAATTAATTAACAAATTAATTACAAAAAAGTAAAACTGGCATGCAAGCCAGGGACTGCCTTGCTACTGATGGGTGATGTATGCTGGGCTGCTTTGGTGCGGAAATCCACTGGGATGCCCCAATTAGCCTCTGTTTGCAATATTTCTCGAAATGCGTGCCAGACTCCGAAGACTTGCTGATTCTTGATTTTGCTGCAACAGAGAGCAGGAAAAGGGCATAGCAATGTATTTCACAAATATATGCATGCCTCGATCCTCGTGCCACCAATCACGCATATCGATGCATGATGGCCGAGGAATCGGATTGCACAACTCAATATAGGATGAATGCACATGAATGCTACAACAAAACCTAACTCCATCATGGGTAATCCGGAGTGTCGGTGACTTGGGAATTGAGACCTGCTCACTCGAGTACGAAACGCGGTTCGCTTCGCCTGCCATCGCTTATCCCAACACAATGCAATATGCATGATGTGCATGAATGCAACTAAAATACAATCCTAGCATGCACAATGCTATGAAAATGAGATGCCTCGGCGCGTATGCGGCACGCAAAACCAAGGCGATGATACTAAAGCATGAAATAACATGAAATATGATATACGATGAGACTAAAGTGAGATGCTCAAATGCGTGCCCACGGGCACGCGAACCGAGGCGGTGACATATAGACATGAAATGGCATACGAATGCAAATTGACTTACACTAACATGAGAGAGCCTCACCAAGACTCACATAAGAGGCCATCGGATAAAACGGCGTTCGAAATGCGTGCCCACGGGCACGCAAACCGAGGCAATGGCAAAAAAGTATGAAATGGCACTCCAAATACAGATTGGACTTATACTAATGTGAGAGAGCCTCAGCCACACTCACATAAGAAGCCGAGAGATGAAAATGAAGTGCCTCGAAATGCGTGCACACGGGCACGCAAATCGAGGCAATGGCCCTAAGGCATGAAATGACATGCAAATGAGACGTGGCATATGGCATATGGAAAATGCAAATTTCAGCAGCCAAAATGATGCAAAAACAGCCCCCGAATTATAGCAAAATTACACCCGATGCCCGAAATGCAATGTTATGCACCCGAAATGGCCTACAGCTATGCCAATCATGCACAATATGGACATGAAGTGTAAAGACAGATGCTAAGCAGCCCCTAAACTAGAATTTTTCCAGTACAAAGAATGTCCGAACAATAATCACAAGTATGGAAAAAACAGCATGCAAAAATGGGGAAAAATAGGGGAACAATGAAACAAGTGATATGTACAATGCTCAAACTGAAAAATAAAGTTCTAAAACATTAAAGAGGGACCAAAAATATGCACATTTACAGTAGATGACATCCTCCAATTCAGTATGTAGATATGCTCAAAATAGCATGCAAAATATGAGCCAACAAAGGCTATAACATGACGTATCAAAAGGATGCACCAAACAGCCTAAGACCCTTAACAAAAAATGAAGAATGAGTTATTTTAAGACTCTTTCCAAGCCTGATGAAGGCTCAAAAACAGAAGCATGATGAGCTAGCAAGGCATGCAAAAATAAGGGGGTATAAGAGGGTCTAACATGAAGTACCAAAAGTATTTACCAAATAGCATAAGACCCTTAACAAAACATGACAAGAAGGCAAAAATAAGGATCTTTTCAGGCCTGATGAAGGCTGAAATCAGAAGCCAAATAAGCTTAAAAAAGGCATGCAAAATGGGGCCAAAGAGAGGTACAAAGAGAGGCCATGCATGGAGGCCTCAAACAAGATTGATCCCTTCTAAAATGTTGTAGAGGGACCTAAAATAAACTCAATCTCAGTTAATGGAATGCTCAAAATCAGACTTCAAATAGGCTAAAGAAACCATGCAATTTTACGGTAAATTGGAAGAATTACAAAACAAGTGCATGATAGAACCACCAAACATGGTTGAGCCCTTCTTCAATGTTGAAGAGGGGCTCAAAATAAGCCCACTCACAGTTTATATCAGGCTCGAAAATGGATCAATCATAATCCAAACAAAGCATGCAAAATATTGGCACAAAGAGTGATATTGAAAGAGGTGCATTATGGAGGTGCCAAACAAGGTTGAGCCCTTCTAAGATGTTGTAGAGGGGCTCAAAATAAGCCTAAAATCAGTAGGGTTTGGAGCCCAAAACAGAGAGCAAGTAGGGTAAAGAATTGATGCAAAAATGTGCTCAAAAGGGGAAAATAGTGACTTACCCTTGAAGATCAAGCTTTTGTTGCTTCTTGGCTTCAATTTGTTGCTTCTTAGCCTCTGCAAAATCCTCCTTTGCTGCTGGAATGGAGGTGGTGATGGTGAAGCTTAGGGTTGATGAACAAGTGGGCTAGAAACTTGAAGGTTTTTGGAGCTTTTGGAGAGGGAAATGGAGGCAATGGGAGATATGCTCTTGAGAAGAAAGTTGCTAACCCTAACAAAGAAGGAGGTCAGCCCCTTAAATGGGCAAGAAAGGGGTGTAAAAGGGAGGGAAATGCATCCAAGCTTTCCCTCCCAAAATATCCCTCGGAGGCAAAAGATATTTGGAAAACAAATGACAAATGAAGTGGTCAAAAGGTGAAGCAGGCCGCAGTGCTTTTCTTGAAGATGGCCGGCCGGCCACCCCACCGGGTCGGAGCCACTCTCCATGGCCGGCCATGGCCAAAAATGAAGTGAATAATTAATGGCCGCCACCATATTTTGGTGTCCTCCTGTGTGTGTAGAACAAGACCCCATAGTTGGAATTTGGCAACTCAAACAGAGGCACAACATTCAACTTGAAAGAGAGGCTCAAAATGAAAATAACAATTCGCCGACCACCACCTTTTAGGGTCCTCCCATGTCCCTCATCACAAATATGTAGTCTCTCAAGAAAATATCCTAGGGTGTTCAACATTAGCCCTAAGTGAGCAAAACGGACGCCGAGGAGCGAAAGTGGTTTTCGAGACAATTGCTGTCCTCCCACCCTCCAAAGGATCTTCCCGTGCTAAAACAGAGGTACCCAAAATTGAACAAAAACTAATGCAAAATGAATGCTCTGGGCCCAAATCACGCAGCCGGTCCCAAAATGGGTCATGGGCATCGGGAGTGGTGTTCGACCACGGCGTGGTATCTCGAGACCCCGTTTCCTCAGATGGAGTAAATGAGATGCATGCCAAAAACCGGAGAAATCGGAGATGGTTACGGTCCCGAGCCGAGGCACACGGCCCGACGGTTCAAAATCGAACCGGCTCGAATGGCAAAATGGCCTACGGCCACGAAATGTAGCCCACGGCCACCGAGAGATAGCCTACAGGACCACTCCCTTCCCTCAGGAAAGAAAACAGAGAAAACCGAGTCTGGTTCGCAAACCGAGGCAAGGCACAGAAGAGAGTTCGGAAGTCCGGAGGCAGAGCGCACGGTCGCGACTCTGAGACTTCTGAATGAGCACAGTATGCAACATCACCAAGCGCTCAATCGGTGACGTCTGAGTCTTAAGGTCGGTCAAAAATGGGGTGTCTACAGAGGTCCTTCAGTGCATAACAACTATCAGTATCACAATGGTCGGTGGGGTCTGATTTACAATCATACAAAGTGAATGACGGTGCTTTGAATTTCTTGGGTAGCACTGCCTTTGCAATCCGTCGTACAAAAAGATCGTGTTGATCTCCATCCGAGCTGTTTCTTCTTTGCTTATGCCTTATACGGGGACTCTCTTCAGAAGAACTGGAAGTTTCAGATCGTCCCTTCTTCTTGGGCTCTGAGGATAATAAGTCGGAGTTGCTATCAATATCTTGTTGTCGGGCTCAAGATCATTGACCACCTGCCCTCACAGGTCGTTCCGGGCCTTGGTGTGTAGCTTGTTTGGACCTCGCTACCTCTAAGGCCAAATCCTGATGGAGACGTTCATTCTTTGCAATCATGTTCTCCAACCTTTGTTTGTTTTGCTTTGCTTGTTTCATGATCGCTTGCATTGCTTCATGCTCTGCAGTCGGGGGTGAGGCAAAGTTCAGAGCGCATCTTACGGGGATAGTCTCTGGTCCAAGCATGTTTGATGGAGTGAGGTCGTTTTCAAGGTGGTTTCATCAAGGACTATTGGAGGGTGTGTTCCCGCCATGGATGTGTTTGAGTATTCCCACAGACGACACCAATTGTGGAGAAGTGGTTTGGAAATACTCTTCTAATCTTGGGAGACGCTAGTGATCCTCTTCTAGTCACCTGAAAAGAAATAAACACTCCAGTCGGGGGTGCCGGAATTAGCACTCCGACGGGCAAGTCAGTCTTTTTCCTTAAGTTTACTTATATTCTCAATTAAGTATAATAGTTCTCACATACCTCTTTCTGGCTGATGTTCTTCTATTTATATCTTTTCTTTCTTGGGCCTCGAGATTTGGTCCATTTCCAATTCTATATTCGGCATATTTTGTAGTAGTCCACTCTCTACTCGGCCCCTTGCTTAATCGGCTATTTGGTCGAGTAGAGTTGCATTCGAGCGTGTGAGCATATGCTGAGTACCACGTATTTTAACTCTCCCAAGTTCAACCATCCGGAATCTCTACGACTCCCAATACCCAGCCCCCACAAATATATATATATATATATGAAGAAAAAAGACCAACAAATTATTCCCAATATTCCCCTATTTTTGTTCTTCTTCTTCTTCTTCTTCTTCTTCTTCTTCTTCTCTCTCTCTCTCTCTCTCTCTCTCTCTCTATTGCAAGCAGCATTGCTTCTCATCAGTCGAGCTAATCTCTCTCTTTCTCTCTCTCAGTGGCGTAGGGCAACAGAGGCGACGGCGTGCAGTGGCATCTCAATCGCTCATCTCTCTCTCTCAAATGTGTAGAACAGTAAAGGCAATGCTAGCAAAGAAAGCAATGAACTTGTAAGTGTTCCTATCTTGTACAATAATTGAAGAAAATAGCAAACAAAACCCAAACCTAGATCACCTTAATTCAAGGCTTTATTCTCCATTTCAGGTTTGTGTAACCCTTGCTATTCATTCCATCTTGTGTTCTAGATTTCGTAAAGTGTTTTATATTTTGTTTGGGGTTTTCACTGTGTGTTTCCATTAGGGCTCTATTTATAAGATGATGCATTCAAATGAACGTTTTATTTGTCTGGATGATGGAATTTGGGGCTTTTTGCTAAGTTCAAATTATGTAGTTATTGATTGTTCTAACATTTCTTTTTCCTCGCTTTCTCTCTTTGATAATTTGTTTTTATTTTGAATTAACAATTCTCCCATGTAATATACCTTATGATGGTTTGACCTTAAATGAAATTCTTTCCCTAATGGGTAGGAGGATGAATAACAAAATTCCTTTCAATTTGTCTCAGCCTAATTGTCCATTGTTTTGCTCTTGTTGTTGCTTATATTCCATTGCCTTGACACGGACACCTGCTTGAGTGTGTGTGTGTGTGTGTGTGTGTGTGTGTGTGTGTGTGTGTGTGTGTGTGTGTGTGAGTGTATGAAGACCTAGTTGGGTTCTAAAAAACCCTTTTCACTGATTGGGAACAGAATTGAAAGAATATGTTATAAGGTCTTTGTTAGTTATATTTTAGTTCTTGTTCTAAATGAATCTTTAGTATCTGGTTTTTATTTTTTATTTTTTTATAAAATATTTCTTAATTGTTTGCAGCTCCGATTTGTTCCCAAGAAAACTATTTTTGTACTATGTTTGTGTGCAAAGCTTGATTGGCTCTAAGCTTTGCATTTAGATTAATTTAAATCTTTGCTTCCCTCCCACCATTGAAATCTACCTGATTGTGTGCTCCCATGTGTTTTATTTTTATTTTTTTGAAACCAAACTAAAAATACCCAGAGACTTGCTCAGCAAGTAAGTTTTTTTATACAATACTGCATCTAATTTTCCATGGCTTCTTATTGATGCATTCTTTCATTTAATAGGTTTCAAAACGTATTTATTCATGCCCATTTAGCTGCTACATGTATTTTTTATTGAGCTGTTGTTGTTCAATATGTTGTATTACACAATGGAAAGAAGTCATGTGAAATGTGGTTGTGTTCTTGAGCTAGGGCTTTATTCCTTCTCTAAACCTTGTTTTGGCACATTTAAGTAAATTTTATGTGCTGAAATTTTCTGTTTTATACATGTTTCTTGGTTTTATGCATGATTGGTTGTGTTCTTGCTTCAGCACGTGTTAGTTAATCATATGAACCACACCTAGGCTCTCACAATATTGTATACAATGGTTAGAAAGGATTCATGCAATGAAACCCAATTAGCTGGGAGAGTTGATAGGCATGCTCGGTTTGCTGCTCATCTAATGCATAATGATTGTAAATCCTTCATTCTTGGATTTTTCTTCTTCTTTTGTAATCAACAAAAAAAAATGCAAATTATCCACACCCAACTTCATGTAGTTTGCTGTCCATAAAGCAAATCATGGAAAGCGAATGCCTTGGTCGAAGAAAGTGTCATTGCTCTGATAAGATCTCAGGAACATGCATAATTATGCAGGTAAGTGTTGCATAAACCTTTATGCTACCCTCATGATGACTTTAAAGTAGCTACAACTAAATTCCATGACTAGCATTATTTTTTTTGTTTGGACCATATTAAACTTGTAAGAACCTATTCATTTAGTGTTGTGGAAGTGTATATCATTTCAATAAGTTGTTCTATTGGAATCATTTTAGGAAACCTCTTTTTTTGTTTTCTTTTTTTTTTTTTTTTGGTTTCTTCTTGGGTTCACTAATGTTGGTTTAATGAATAAGTGGTTTGAAGTACTTCTGATCATTGATCTCTGTTCTAGTTTAAATTGAACTCATAGGGAAACCTTTTTAGTCATCTCTAAGGGAGTTATCCCAATGTCTACCTTCTACCAGAACCAACATTATTCAAGTGAAAAAAGTTAAGGAAAACTAATTTCGCACAAATGAAAATGATTGAAAATAATGAACTTTAATACACAGTTTTGTAGTTATTGAGCAGTGGAATAGCATATAAAAAATGTATTAATCAAGCATTCCACAAAGTGTAAAGAATCACTTTCTATTGTAATTCATTTAAGTTGTTTTGTTAAGAAGACATTGCTTGGTGGAATGATGAAATTTCAGTTGGCAAGCATGGGAATGCATATTCAAACATTTGAGTAGTCACTTTATACCCTATTATTCATGTCCTCAATGAACAACGCCAATGATTGTTTTGGTACATTTATTATTGGTGGGCAAATTGGAGATAGATAATCAAGCTCTCCTAGGTACAATGACAGAATATGAATGACTATTGCTCATATTGCATCTTAAATTATTATCCACAATACTCTCTTCTTTTCTTTTTTCTTTTCTTTTTAAAAAGAAAAAAGAAAAAAAAAGTGTTGGATACAAATTAACCACCTTGACAAACCAGGTAAAAACAAAATAATGTAACGTATTATTCCTTATCCATTTTAATAATTAAGTTTTTCCTTCTCCCTTGTTGTATTAAAAACAATTATGTGTTCTTTCTTTCTTAAAGTCTGCTACCTGTGTCGCCATCTAAGGTTATATTTTTTGAATGGATAGTAATGCATGGAAAAATCTTTACAATTGATAATTTGAAGCGGATATGATATGCTCCATCAAAAAAGCCTTATGAAGTTTTGATGTCCTAGTTGTGTTCATCTTTTACTTGAAGAGGATGTGACATGCTAATAATGAGCCTTAATAGCTTTTACTTGAAGAGGAAAAATCTTTATATTCACATTGTGCAAACTCAATGAAACACAAAACACTCCATACCTGAAGATTAACTATCTTTTTCCAACATGAATGGGGATCATGGATGATGGTCATAGAGTGCAGTACCTAGAAATAGAATCATCCTTAGTAGGGGTATTTGAGCTTGGTAGTTTGATTATAATCTTGATGTAGTAAAGAGAGTCAACATATCCAAACATGACACGTATTACAACTACCAGCAGGTGTGGGATACCCAATAATATGACACATATTACTTTCTAGTTTTTATACGTTTTATTATAGATACTATCTCACCTAGGGGGAAAACATAGCATAAATATGATATATGAATAGTAAATAAAGTGTTCTAATTTCTTGGTTCATATCTAGAAAGCTATCTATATGGGCATTGTTTGATGCTAAGGATAATATAGATCTTTAAAATATTGCCGCACTTTTAAATGATGGTTTTTGTTCAAATTTTCAAAGTCATTGTCTATGAAATAGGCTCAAGTCACCATTTGGCCCATTTTTTGGACAACCATTTTTGTTAAAGTCATGCAATCATACAAACTCAATAGCAGCCATCTTAATTCAGTACCATTTGATGTCCTTGTTTCCCATAACAAAGACAAAATGAAAGAAGAGAAAAAAAGAGGACACAAAAATGCCAAATTTAAAGTGAAAATTTATCTTAGAAGAAAGAAACCAAGGCACAAATGTGTCTAAAAGGTTTTCTTGAGCCTAATTTGAGGTTACCTCAAATGGGACTAACTTTCCCACTTGGTTCATAGCTCGAAAAACCTAGGATACTGGAATTGCGTTGGCTTCTGGATTATTCCATGCTCTCATTAGTTATTTAATTATCTGCATCACAAGATGTCATTGATGAATTGTATAAAAATTAATTTTAAAATATGCACTTACAGAACCTTATGGAACTAACACGGGACTTCCAGTTTGAAAACTAAGTAGAAAAATGCACTTTTTCAACACTTAGGTTTGAAAATAGGCCATTGGGTACCAAAATCGTGAAACAGCCACGAGAAGGCCCAGGGAACACCTTGAACACCTCGGGAGGGACCAATGTAAGTTGTGAAAACTTACAGAACTAGCATGGGACTCCCGGCTTGAAAATTAAGAAAAATGCAGTTTTCCAACACTTAAGCTTGAAAATAGGCCATGGGGGGCCCAAAATCGTGAAATAGCCACAAGAAGGCCTAGGGAACATCCTGAACACCTCAGGAGGGACTACTATAAGTTGTGAAAATTTACAAAACTAGCATGGGACTCCCAGTTTGAAAACTAAGTAGAAAAATACACTTTTTTAACACTTAGGCTTGAAAATAGGTCATCGGGGGGCTAAAATCATAAAGCAGCCACGAGAAGGCCTGGGAAACACCTCAAATACCTCGGGGGGGGGACAATATAAGTTATGGAAACTTACAGAACTAACACGAGACTCCTGGTTTGCAAACTAAGTAGAAAAATGTATTTTTTTCAACACTTAGAATTGAAAATATGCCATCGGGCTCCAAAATCATGAAACAGCCAAAAGGAGGCCCGGGGAACACCCCGAACACCTCGGGAGGGACCAATATAAGTTGTGAAAAGTTACGAAACTAGCACGGGACTCCCTATTTGAAAACTAAGTAGAAAAATGTACTTTTCCAATACTTAGGCTTGAGAATAGGCCATTAGGGGCCAAAATTGTGAAACAACCATGAGAAGCAACACCCCAAACACTGAATGAGGGACCAATGTAAGCTGTGAAAACTTACAGAACTAGCACAGGACTCCCGGTTTGAAAACTAAGTCAAAAAATACACTTTTTCCAACACTTAGGCTTGAAAATAGGCCATTGGTGGCCAAAACCGTGAAACAACCACGAAAAGGCCCGAGAAACACCTCGAACACCTCGAGAGGGACCAATGTAAGCTGTGGAAACTTATGAAACTAGCATGGGACTTCTGGTATGAAAAGTAAGTCGAAAAATATAATTTTCAAAAAATGTTAAATTGTATATTTTATTGATAAGATAGTAATTGTCTCTTTTTTTTATTATTGTAGGTTAGAAATTAGAGATAGACATGTTTGATAATCTCGAGAGTAAGAGCTTGCTCATTTTGTATTTTTTCTAATATTATTTACATGTATTTTGGTTGCGTTGTAAAGTTTATATTTTTGTATATATTAGGAGACATGTTTGGTAATCTGCACTTGATATTATATTTTTGTGGATATTAGGAGACGTGTTTTGTAAGTCGCAGTTGATATTGTATTTTTGTGGATACTATGAGACATATTTCGATTGTGGTGTTTATGAAAATGAACAAGTTTTTGTATTGATCTGTAATCGATATTCTATTTAACATGTTATTAAAATGTGCAGGAAACTTTTAGTGAAAAAAAAAAATGAAAATTTAAAATATTACTCCCATTTTAAAAAAATGTTAATTATTATTCGTGATGAAATAAAAAACTGTCGCTATTAGTTTTCAAACAACTTTTCATAACGAATAATTTTGTCACTAATGATATAGTTCCAACAAATAATTTCATCACATTTGCTGAATATTTCGGCACTAACTTGAAATATTTGGCAACAAAATTATTTGTCATTGAAGAATTTTGTTTTGTGTTCATTTTAGCGATGAATTTTTTTGTCACCTTAATCTATATCATTGGTAAGGATAAATTTCGTCACTAAAACCTCTATCTTAATATTTTGTGACAAAATATTTCATCGCCAAAACAATTAAAAATAAAATATTATTTAATTATAGTGACGAAATGAATGTTATAGAGGACGAAAAATTCAACATTTAGAAATGAAAACTTTTGTCGCCAAAAATGAAGAATAAGCGACAAAATGATTTTTTGTCACTAGGTACTTTCTGTGACGACAAATAGACAACGAATGTGGTGACAAAAAATTTTCGTCACAGATCACTTTGGTGATGAAAATTTGATGTTTGGAGACAAAATCAATCTGTCACCAAAGGCCTTTTTTGTTATAGTGAAATGCTTCTTGCTCAATTTTCTATTCCTTAGCTCTCTCTTCCTGTTATCTAGTGTGATAACCAGTCAGCCCTCTCTTTAGCATCTAATCCTATCTTTCAATGCCTATCTAAACATATTGAAGTTGACTACCATTTTGTTAAAGAGAAAGTCACTACTCACAAATTGATTCTTAGACATGTTCCTACTGCGGATCAGTTAGCATACATCTTTACCAAACCTATAGCCACTGCTAGATTTTTTTATTTTTTTTTTCTCACATCCAAACTTCAGGCTACTTCCTCACCCTTGCATTTTAGGGAGGGGATGATAAGGAAGAGATCAGACCTAATGCATCATCTCAGTCATTAAGCAAAGCAGGAGCATCATGAGCTATACACTGTAGTAGTATGTTAGTGTATCAAATGTAACTGATGTAACTAAGTTTGTTTGATGAGCTATCAATTAGTTAGAGAGTTAGTTAGGATTCTGTTATACTTGTATAAAGATTGGTTGATGTATGGTGTAATTCTCTAATCAAGATAATAATATTGATTCAATAATTCTTCAATTTATAGATTCATGCTTGTAAGTGTCTGCAGTGTCACTTTCATGAAATTGTCAAGTTACATAATTTATTATGTTATCTATAAGTAATTAGCATATGAAAAAAATTGATCGAAACTTTTTATTTGATGTACTTACTTTCTGTATCATTGAGTTGCTACAATAATGTTTGAGAATCATTTAATTTTTTTTCCTTTATAATTTGACTAAAATGTGTGCATGAGGTACATTGTCACGCCCCCAGATTTATACGGTCTGGTTCACATAAATGAACCACCCAACGATGAACAATACATAACAACTCTCATGCAAATGAATATAATATAGTCACACAATACATGTGTCTATCCAATTTTGTATATATTTTCCTAGATACAATATCTAAGTCGAATGGATGTTCTGTAACTAAAAACATACACAGATGTTATAAATTAAAATTAAATCCCTGAGGCATACATCATACACAAGGGTGTAACTGTTACAAGAATGGCACATGGGCGGAAAATAACATAAATGGCCTATGGCTTACAAATAACTGAACCGCCCTACACAGTTCCGAACACAACTTTACATCACAGTGCACATCCACATATGTACACCTAAAAAACATTTCAATCACATAGGGTGAGCATAAAGCCTGATAGAGAATATTTCAAAAACTAAACATGATCCGCCAACATAAATGATTATGATACAATACATGTATATAATATTCCCACATGCATTTCCAAACCATTTGATTTCTCAACAAAATCCTTTTTTCCCAATTACCAAAACCTTACATTTAATCAAAACGTTTTCCAACTTCAAATCATCAATTTGATATAAAATTCATTTCCAAAAACCAATCCCCGTACCTCAATACCAACCAGCAAATACATTGCTAAATCAAATGCGAATACATTGCTAGACAACAGCAAAAACATTGTTAAAACCATTTTCCAAACATCTTGTTCCAAACCAAAATAATAGTAAATAAAATGGGTAAATCTTCAAACACAAATACAACCTTTCATGAAAATTTTGTCTGCGGAAAACCGTATACCGGCACTCATGTAAGCATAGGCTATACAAGCGCTACTATTGCCATTTTACGGATATTTTGTCAGCGGGATCAGCACCCATGTATACACATGATTTTTAGGACTTTCACCATAGACACTCAGGTCAACTTATTTCAATGAGACAATACTTACATCCCAAATTCACCATTTTATTTACCCCTTTTCAATAGTACAATACATTTAACTTAAAATATTATTTTTCCAAAACAATACAAATGTTACAAAACATACAATTTCAATTTCCCAAATTCATTACATGCTCCATGATATGATATGAATGATTTCAATTTGCCTAATCCACATACAATTTCTAACACACGGCAATACTATCCTCCACCGATAGCCAAAAGAGTTTATCTCTAATGTAAAAATTAAAAAATATTAATATAGATATATTTTCCAAAAGTGTAACAACACCCATTTTCAAAATCCCACAACCATTTCCTTCCCATCTCTGTCCAACCAAACCATTTACCAAAATCAATCCAACTCCAACTCCCAAAATAATATCATTTAGGGTTTTTCTACAAATTGGGATTTTTCTCTTTTAGAAAATCAAATGCAAGTTTGTTTACCAAAAATATATTTAATTGCAAAATCATAACCAAACAAACCCCAATTTGTACAAACCTTCAACCCACAATAAAATTTCAAAACCTAATGAGCAATATCTGCAAAAGGGAGACTGGCTCGTAATAAGCCCTTAAAGGGAACATAAAAATAATAACAAAGAGGAATAAGAAAAGGCATTATAAGGCTTCAATTTAGGTTTTGTTGGTGAGATAGGACACGTACCCATGCAATTCTTTGCCAAAAAAAAAAAAAAAAAACACAAACAAACAAACAAACAAACAAAACATTAAGAACATGATAAAATGTATTGGAAAACTGTTGTACAGTGTTGACCGTCAGATCAAAAAATATCTTTTGAACCTATCCTATTAGATAGCGAATTTCAGTGCCACAAAAAATTCTTCAAACCCAAGGTTGAGAAATTTATTTGGCTAATAAAAAAGTAGAAAATAAGTTGACGTTATAACATACCTTAAGAAGAAAGCAAACTTTGCAAGTTCTCACTGCTAATTTGTGTTAGGTAGCATAGATTTTGACAAGTACTGAACATTAACTACATGTATTTTAGAGTAAGAATATTTTTGATAATTTACAATTTTACACTTGTACCCTAATATTAAATAGTATTGCATTTCTTTGTATTGTGTCATAGTGAAACCACAACTGCAGATGCAAACTTATTTTGGGTTAATGTATACACAATTAGTTAAGGCCTGAGATTATGGCCTAGTGGATGCACCACTAATGGGCTATCAGAAAGACCATCTATCAAAGGTCAAGGTATGCAACACATAAATTCTACAGTTTCTCTTACATTTTCTCTCTTTACTCTACTAACTTAGGCATCAGCCTTTGGCTGCCCCCACACTAGTGTCTACCAAAGGCTGACATCCTCTTCTTGCAGGTGTTCCTTGGATTGCATACGGGCAAATTATTCTCACAGAAAATACGATGTGGTGCTTTAATTTGACTATCATTGGTTGAATCAGTGAGACTCATTGCTTTTTTATCTCTCTTCAGGAAACAATTAGACACTTGTCTTTAGATAAATAGTGTGAAGCAATGTTCCTAAACCATCAAATAACTTCTCTACATAGGGATCATACAAATCCAAACATCATCATTAGTAAACCACGTAAATTTTGTGTTCTTATCCTTCTATATTTCCACTAATTCCTTGTAGCTCGAGAGATTGAGCCACAATTTGGCTCAAAATCTATTTGGACATCCATTTCACCAAACCAAAGACACCTTAGCAATCCTTATCATTGATAACTTCCATAAAATTATAAATTGACTCAAAAACAAAATAATAATAAAATAATATATATAAATAAAAATTACAAAAAGTATACATAGTAAATAAAAATTATATTTTCAAATGAGCTTAAAATTAGTAATTATATACTTTTAATTACAACACTTAGAGTTGAAATAAAAAATAGTTTAGATTATATTTTTAAATTAGAGAATGAGTTAAATAGATTAAATTCTCTTTTGGCTATTGCCTTAGGACAATCTATAATAAATTATAGCCAAAGAATTGCTAGTATAAAAAATAAAATATCTTTAGAAAAGACAAGTGTAAATTATCAACGGAAATTATTACAGGAGTTAATATTAAATTAGATCCAGCTTAATAAATTAGATCTAGCAAAAATTTGTAAATTGGTATTAGAGCCCGATTTCTCGGCCTTACCAATAACTCTTGCATAAGTATTAAATATAGTGAAGAAGTAGAATCTAATAATTTAAATAACAATACTTCTTTACAAATAATAATAGAACAAAATAATACCTTAATTAGGCTATTAAAAGAAATTAACAAAAAACTTAGAATTAATCAATTAGAAATAATAAATGAAATTAGACATTTTGTACAAGATCTCAAAACAAGCCTTTTTGAAGAAAAACAAAAAGAATTAGACTTATATCCCCATCCATATAAAGGAAATAATCTGGAAGAGCCCTTTGAAGTAATCTCACCTGCAAAACAAAAAGATAATGGAGTTAAATAACTATAACTTAAAACAATTAGAAGAAATGATTGGGGAAAAAAATGATAATGAAATAAAATACAAAATAATATCACAAATAGCTAAACTATTAGCTATGGTAGATGAAGTGTAATGCCCCCGAAAATAACACAATAAATCCAACTCATAAGCGGAAGAATAATAGAGATAGGATGCATTCATCCATCAGAGTTCAAAGTTCATTCACAAAGGCTAACACATGCAATATACATTCACCAATGTTCATCTTGAATCTATAGCATGTGTTACAATATTGAGAGGATAGAAACTAAACATATAGTCAGATGCCCTATAGGTTTACATCTTTCCAAGTCATTGCTTGGTTATACAAAAGTGAGCCTAGCTCAATGCAATTAAAGCCCTTGGCTATACAAAAAAATAAAACAAAATAAAGAAGCTCTTGCTTCCCAAAAGTCTCTCCAAGCTATGGCCTTGGCGGAGGCATGTCGCTTGCACTTGAAAATGGTTTTTCCAAATAGGGTGAGCCAAAGCCCAGTAGGAATAATCTAACACAGTATATGAGTTTTAGCAGAGATATAAGTACAATGTGCATACACAATGCATGTGACAAAACATTCACGTTTCGATAAGATCATAAGGTACCAAAAATCGTATTTCAATTCATTTTCCTTCAATCCATTTCAAATTAATTTATCCTTTTCAATTCCTGAGCCAATTCAATTGTCTATCAACAACCCAACTGAGACTACAACTCCGTGGTTTTCCAAGTCAATACAATCACAAAAACACTTATATCTGCCATTTTACGGAAATTTCGTCCGCGGGATCGGCACCCATGTATACACAAGATTTCGGGACTTTTACCCTGGACTCTCCGACTAACTTAATTTCAATGGAGTCTGTCCCTTATCTTCTCCTAAACAAAGGAGTACATCCTCTTTCTTCTCTCAAACATCACACATATACAATGTATTTAAACATAGTCACATTCAATGACAACCAACAAAAGATTAGTTTCAATTTACCTAATCCTCATGCAATTTGTACAACAATCATAACTATCCTCCACCGATAGCCGAACACAAATATTTCTAAACAGATATATAATCTTTTCAATAGATAAATTAAACAAGTTTCCTTAATTGAGAGACAACACGTGTCTAGCCCTACCCTTTATATCAATAATCCTTCAATTTCATATTACCAATGTCAATTTTTGTTAATTATACAAAATAACAATTTAACCCATTTAGGGTAAAACTCCCCATTTTTCCAAATATCAACCCAAGTACCAAAATCAACAATTTTGACACAATACAACCTCATTTTCAAACTCCGTGACCACTTATTTACCATTCACCAAAAAGCCCTCTTTTTATTTCACACCCAAACACCCTAATATAGACACCCTATTTTTGACTGTCCTCAAGACTTGAACGTCATCGCTTGTGCACTCGATGATTATCATTGTATGTGCTCGTTTTAGTGCCCGAAGTCCTCGACGGAATGCCCTCCCTTTGAGCCTTTAAACCCTGTCCATTCTTTGCTTTGCTTTGGACCAAAACCTTAGTGCTTTAAACCTCAAGACCCTTGGACCTACATGCCTCCTCTAGTGGGCTACCGGCCACCATTGTGCCTTGCCGATAGTGTGGCCTGCTGGCCATTAGTGTCTTTTTTCATATATTTTGTTAATAACTGTTCCAACTGCTGGCACAATGGGCTTCATCTCCATACATGTGTATGGATGGATATATCTCAGCCAAATGCATGTTTTTCAATATATAGGGGGGTCTCCTCTCTCATTTTTAAAGGTTGGAAATTTTGGAGCAAAAATCTCTCTCCCTCTCTCTACATTTTTCTCTCTCTCTCTTGCAAATTCATGCACATTAGTCTACATACACCATACTTTTGCTTACACCTCCTTAACTAAAGTTGATCATCTTTGAGCTGAGGTTCCTTGAGGACTTCTTGAAGCTCTAGAAGGCAGTTTTGGCTTGAATTGTTGCCTAAAGTTGATCTTTGCTTCAAGAGGTATAATACTTGCCTTTTTTTACCTTACTTTGCATACTTGTTTTTTTTATCTTTTTCCCACTGTTTTTGGGCTGTTTTGGGCTATAAAAAACTCTATTTTTGTGGGCTAAAATTGGTGGTTTTAGGCCATTTAAGGTTAAGGGGTGGTTCACCCCTTTTTATTCCTTGTTTGTAAGGCCTTTAAACCTTTGTTTCCCACTTTCAAACTATCTTTTTTGGGCTTTTGAACACTAAATTTCAAAGTATTTTTAGTGATAAAAATCATCTTTTGAAGTCCAAAATTGGAGGGGTTAGCCAGCATGTTTTAGGCTCTGATTTAGACTTTTTTAACTCTGTTTTTGGCTGGTTGTTGCATTTGAGTCTTTTTTTGCATGCTTCTAGTGTAAGTGTCCTCACAAGCTTGATATTTTAGGCCTTTAGACACCACTTGTTTGAGTTGATTGCATGTTTTAGTGTTTTCTTCACTTAATTTCAGCAAGTATAATCTTTGCAACCTCCCTCATTTCTTGACTTTTTTTGTTTGCTTTGAGGGTTGTTTCAACGTTAGGATAGTTTAAGCTTGAGATTGAGGTCCATGCCTAACAGCTTAATCCTCTTTTGAGGGTTCATTATCAACAGCATGACACTTCTCTCATGCCTTAAACTACCCCTTGTTTGACACTTCTTTTTTAGAGGACTTACTCACCAATAGACTTAATTGGTTAAAGAATGGTTGGTAATCTAAAATGAGTAAATAAAAATGGAAACTAAAATTGTGAAAGATAAGCATTTGGTTGTGTTTTGGTGTGTTCAAATCGGACGTTAATTTGAACACAAAGAAAATTGGGACATTTCATACTCAAAGTGATGGAATGCGCCAATTTTCTAAGGTCACCATTGCCCTTGATCATGCATGATAGGGTGAAGGTTTTTGGTCTTGTTTGTGCATTTATTGAACTTGTACATCTTGGTTCTTTGGCCATCATGCAATGAAGTTCCTTGATTGATGGTTTAAAGAGCTAAGTGTATCACTCCATTGAGATGTCTTGATGATAAAGGGGATACACGGTACAAACAAGTTGTGAGAATATCCTCGCTTTACTGTTTGTCCTCTGTTGCAGTAAGGAGGAACAAGCCACCAGTGGCCGATAACCCCTCATTTCTGGCCTGCCAGCCACCAGTGAATTTTGAGTAGAATGTTTGTAAAGCAGGGCAGAGTTGACCTGGAAGTGGAAAATCAATGTTAGTGTTGTGCAACAGAGGCTTTTAGAGGCAGACAGTGGACGTTCTTTAGGTGGAAATCGAGCATGCGTGTATCTCTCCATTCCTCGGGCTATTTGTTTAGTTTGATTAGTGTTTAATTATAGTTTTGTTATAAGTAATTAGCTGTAGCTAATTAGTTAAGTGTTGTAATTATTTAATCAATTAGATTGGTTAATCAGTTAACTAGTTTAATTAGTTTTTCTTTGTAATTAATTAGCGTAGAGTAGTTAATTAATTAGTTTGCATTGTACTTATTTAATTAGCTTAGAATAGTTAATCAATTTATTTTCATTCAGTTTTGTAATAATTAGTTAAGTAGTTTAGCTTAGCTAGTTTATTCATTTGGACTCTCCATCGTAAGAGCACAAATGTAATAATGTGTATGGCTTACAATGCCACGTCTTTCTCCTTTTTATTTATCCGCTTACAATGGTTAGATTGGGGACATCACATTTCAATTAGCATATCACATGTTTGCATCCATTCATCTTGTATTGCATGCACCGAGGCTCAGTTCATCATTCTAACTGCATTGTTTGTTTAGATACATTCTTTGAATACGTGTCTAGACTGCATGTCTTGAATTGAATGATATGTCATACTAGTAGCCAAGCCTAGCAATTGAATTCTTTGTATGTGTTGCATTAGACATTTGGTATAGTTAGGAACATGCATTTTTCTAACTGGTTTCTTTTTTGGCTTGGAGTACTAGGTGAGTTTTTGGTGCTTTAGCATACTTGCATGAGTGTGAGTGATTGCCATGACTAGCATGCTTGCCATGAGGCTAAATGCTTACTTGATAAACTGTTTGAATACCTTTGGATGAAGGCTTGTTTCTTGAATTGAAATGATTCAATGAATGTACGTTTAAGCCCACTTTGTCAAGTAGCAAATTCACAAATTTTAAGCCCACTTTGTTAAGTGGCAAATTCAAACCCTTTTCAAAAAACAAACATGAAATTGAATTGTTCCAATTTGAGAAAACTAGTCTATACCTTATGTGCGCATCACATAGTAAATGCTAGCCTAATAAACCGGAACAAGAGCATATAATGTTGATAAAAATCATATCATGATTAGTAGAGGCCAATCTTTGATCGGACGAACGAAGTTGCTCAATTCATGACATTTCCCTCTCGTACCTAAGTTCCCGAGCCAAGGCAACTTCGGTGATGACGGACACATGGCCTTTGGCACGAGTCATGGGTTTCCTCAATTTTCTTAAAATATTTAGGTGACAACTCTGTATCTAGCAAAGCAGTCCAATTTTGGCTTTTTCTTTTTATTCAAAATCAATTTTCCAAAAGATTTGCCAGATTTGGACTCTTTGGTGTTTATCAATTTCACATTGCAATTGTGAGATTAGATTAAGAACAGCAGGAGTCTAAACTGTAGGGCTTTATTTCGACCTCTAAAAAGGGGGAAAGGGGGGGCACGAAAAAGTCGAGCTACAGTTTCTGGCGATTCTTCTAGGGATTTAGAGAACTTGACTCAAACTCATGATATGATATTTTATTTACACTTATGTTTTTCTTTGCATTGGTGCGTTTAAATCACTGTGTTTGTCATCTGCTATTCCTAGACAGTTTGCCGAAGACTTGCTTAAAAGCTTACCAAAAGGCTGACCGGTCACGGGCTCTACCATGATGGGAACACAACCCTTGGATTTGGATTACCACTATACTGTTTGATCTGCCTTTCACTTTTCGGTGTTAGGTGCAAGAGGTATATTAGGTGGTCTTGCTGAGGCACACTTTTTGACCATTTGGCCTAGTTGCATATCGAAAGCCATAGAGACTGTTCCAAACTAGGATAAGATGCTCACCCGAGTACGGGGTTACGTAAAATGGCTTTGGTTGAATAGTGAACCCTAGCTCTCGATTTAAACTAGGACAGGATAACCCTACCCCCCTCATAGGGGTGTTTTGGCTCTCTCTTAACTCGTATGTGCTTTTAGAGTTAAACTCTATAGGAATGTGCGTATCAGTTGCAAGTTTGGGTATCAAATTTGGAGGCAGAAATCAGTGTTGAGCGCAGTTCTACAGCTTTGATTACATCTGTGTATGGTTAATATCTGAGTTGAGGTGTTGTGCGGTTTCTGGTTTTTGCTTTCCTTTTTGCTTTATTTCTTTTTGCAAGGTAGTTTATCACAATTGTTTTAGACAGTTCAATTACCCCCCCCCCAAGCACTCTAGACCCGTATAAGGAGACTTTACAGATCCGGGGGTCTTGTTAGGGAATAACTCGTGTTGGCTTTGCTCCCACCGGTTACTAGACGGAGAAGAGTCAAGCACATTTCACCAGTTCAGTAATCACCTGCATCCAGTTAGGCTCAATCTTCTACATTTAGGCCAGCAAGAGATCACTCGCCTATTCAAATGACTCAATACCCTGCAGCTAGCAGGCACCAAATTCAAAAAGCTGGTTCTCAAAATTTGGAAACTAGTTCCCTTAACCGTGATGTGGTCAATTTGGGGGCTAGAAATGACTGCCTATTCAATGGTAAGCACGTAGATTGGGACGAATTAAAAGAATTGGTCAAAGTAAGGATAGCAATTTGAAGCAAATACAATCTGAAAGGGGTGCAATATTCTGTACAGGATAAAGCATGTATGAATAACAGGTGTGTGGGCATCACTTGATACTTAGTAGCTGCAGGGAAGGGGCTAAAGATGTAGCTTGAAGATTGCTTTGGATGTTGTAGTAGGCACTAATCAACCAACCAACAACAACATCCAAGGGTCTATATTTTTTATTTCATATTAGAGTTTGATGTTGATATTAAAATTTGTAATTATGACTTACTTGAAACATGAAAATGACATTAAAAAAGAGGAAAATATTGATTTTTCTATTCCATAAAAAATATATATAAGTGAAATACTTACCCTGATTAAAAGGTTGCATTTCATGACTCGCAAAAGAGGATCTCGGATGTGTTTGTGGAAAAGCCTAGTCCGGAATGCTACTAGATCCATTTGTCGCCTAATTTATATAATAAAATTCACATGTGTATGATAAATTTAGAAAAGGATAACATATGATAAATTAATACATCATTTAGATACAAGTATTTGTTTTTTAATGTTATGAACATTCTTAGAATTAGCAATCCAATAATATAAACATAATTATATATATATATAGATGTATATTTATGTATAGATGTAATTAATCAAAAACTAACATATTAATCAAATTAAATGAGCATTTGTTTTTTAAATCAGCAAAAGAAAAGGATCTTTATTGATGAATCATAAGCTTACAATTACGGCAACAATACATCAATGAAAGGTGAGGGAAAACTCAATCAAGTCCAGCCAAGTATAGTAGTAAAATAAAAGCAAGCCCTGTTTCTCCTCTATGCCAACAATAAATTCAGTCACAAAAAGTTCCATTCCAGCACTAAAACATAACAGCAACAGTGTGTTTGTGCATGCACATAGATAGATGGTAAGATTTAGTCCCCAATGTGTTTGTGCTCTGAAGTACTTTTTTTTGGCTTCAACATGTTTAGAAAATAATCTAAGATTGGTTCTAAAGAAATTTTTGTACTTCTTATATGTAGAAATGAAACATACCCTAAAAGGCTAAAATATATTTCTTTGGATGGCCTATATATATATTTCTTAGCATGTATCAGGTTGGCAACTAATATATATATATATTTTCTATATTCCCTTCTTCTTCTTCTTCCTTTTTCTTTTTTTTTTTTTTTTTTTTTGAGATCTTAAATATTAGGGATGTACATTGATTCAATGGTTAAGACTTGGCCTAATAACCTTGAGGTTATGGGTTCAAATCTTGTGGGCACCACTTTGTGCATTATGCCAATGGTTAGGTGTGTACTCAAATTTTTTTCCTCCCAAACACATATTAACGTGTACTAATTGGGCGTTGTTTTTGAGATCTTAAATATTGGTGGTGTCCTATAAGAGCATCTCCAGAAGCCTCTCTATTCCTCCATTTTTGTTATTATAGCTAGCTTGGAAGGGTAAAAGATGGCTCCAGCAGACTTGCTCAAGCATCGCTAAGATGATTGTGAGCTAAGCGAGGTACTGTTCATGCACCTTTTAATTTTTTTTATTTGTTTTTGGCTCCTGAATTTTGTTTTTGGTGGTAAAATTTTTCCCTTATTTGGGTGCTAAAAGTTGTATCAGTACCTCCCCAACAAATCCATAAAGAAAGCATTCCAAATCTCACAAACTCTCTCATCCTCTCTATCTTTTTCTCAAACTTTTTGCTCAAGGGAGGTAATAAATTTTGTCATTTTTGTTTATTTGTCTATGTATTTCTATTGCACACCATATGTTTGTTGTAATTTCTGTTAGAATAGAGATTGTAATTATTTGGGCTCCATGAATGGAGAACCTAGCTGAATTTATGGTATTGTAGTATAGGTGGCTGTAACATCGATTAATTTTTCGTTAATTTTGTGAAAATGTCAAACTACTATTTCATTGACCCAAAATTAATGCCATTCTGTTATCTATCAGAAAATTAATATTACTTGGCTTGATTTGAACTTTGACTAAAATTTTTATTTGACTAAAATGTGCTATGATTAATGGATTTTGGTTGTTGGATTAGATTAGAAAATTTTATTAAGGTAAATTATAATTGTAATTCTTATATTGTGTTGCTTGTATTATTTTGATTTATACGTTTTAATTGATTCGATTTTGACCTTTGATTTTAAATTTTGCATCATTTTAATCCAATTGATCGTATCATTTCTGTTTGTTTGTTTCATATGCTTTCATATAGATTGTCATTTCTGTTTGTTTCATATGCTTTCTGTTGACATAAATTCCATAGACAGAACACTTAAACATAAATTCTCTTATGTTGGTGCAAACAAGACAAATGTGTGGAAATTATTATGGGTGGATATTTTCCCCAAAACCTTAACACTTTAAGTAATGGCATAGATTTCTTCTAAACTGTAGCTTATGCCATTACTTAAATTTGAAAAAATTGTCAGCTTATTTTCATCACAGAATTTCCTTATAGAGGGTATGATCACTTTGATTACTTCTTTTTAGATTTAACTCTAGAACTTAAGTATGATATAGAGTATCAAATTGTCCAATTGGTCATAGAAAGAAAAAGGGAATGCAGGTTGACGATAGTTTTAGGATGCCAAGGCAGGGTTGATGTATATATATAAAATTATACTAATACAACCCTTATATTCCAATTGGTGTTGATTTATTTGTGTGCCCAAGAAAGGTTAACCACATTGCCCAACACCTTGACCTTCCTTCTGCCTTGGGAATCTGCCTCCGCTCTTAATTATCAATATTCAGGTTTTATTTCCACATCTCTTGTTCATTTATATATTTTCTATTTACACTAGTTACTCTGCACATGAATGACATCTTGTTCTGGTGGAATATAGATATTAAACTTCATTAGTTTAAATTCAAAGTTTGACTACTGAGCAGTTTTTCATCATTTATCTATTGGCTTATTGTATTTTGCCACAGTTGCCTACTTATCCTGCTCCAATGTTCCTTGGTGATAGTGATGGTGTGGGCTTGAGTCTTGTCCTCTATTTCAAACTTTCTGAAAGTTTTGAGACAGGCATCTCTCCCCAATTTCTGGATGGCATCAAGGTAATTTACTTTGAATATCTCTTCCTAGACTAGTACCCTAATATTTGCATTTTCCCTTTGCTAGAGTGGAATCTTATTATAAATTTTGATAAGATGAAACACTTGGCGATTTACTTGTCATTAGAAAAAAAAAAATAATAATAAGATGATACACTTGGTCTTACTCCTGTCCTCTTGACCTGTGGTACCTTATCTATTGTTTCTTTCTGTTGGAAATCAAATTGCAAGTTAATGGGTAGGATACCTCCAATATTGTTGGATCAAGTGAGCATATATTAAATTGGAAAAAATTGTATTCATTGAAATAAAGTGCATAATGCTTTGGCTCAGTTTATAAATGAATTTTGCAACTGTTGCCCAATTTCTTGATTCCTGTAATGCACCTGCAACAATTTTGGTTTAGTATAATCTTGGTATAATTTTGGTATTAGTATAATTTTGGTTTCCTAAATTGGAATGGAATGAAGCCATGAAAGAATCAGATTCATGTTGCTGGTGTATATTTGGTAAAATTGAAGGGTATTTTTAAACTATCACATAACAGTAATAACACTTCAGTAGTTATTTCTCATAAGTAACATTTATGGTGCTTGATGAAACATAACTTTTAACATGAATTAATCTCAACATTCATAAATAAAAATATA
The DNA here is from genome assembly GCA_025200525.1 of Camellia lanceoleosa. Lineage (NCBI taxonomy): Eukaryota > Viridiplantae > Streptophyta > Magnoliopsida > Ericales > Theaceae > Camellia > Camellia lanceoleosa. Next base: position 49,300,690 of record CM045767.1, read on the forward strand.
ATGGATCTAATAGAAAATATGAAGACCTTTACAAATAATAAAAAAAAAAATAAAGTGCATCTAATAGAAATAGGAGTGTGAGTATGGCCACCCTTCCAGAGTTAAATATAATGGATGATGTGGCATTTGCAGTTGTATTCTAGAAGACCAAATCTCATTAATATAATGGAGTATGAATATGACCAAGTCTCTTTCAGATAATCTGCAATATTATTATTTTTCTAATGCTTTGATGTTAATCAAGGATGAGCAACGTACATTATGATAGATCATTAAAATTTGAACAATATATTGCATTCTTAAAATATATTGCATTCTTCTCTTTGACAAAGAGCATCTCATTAAACTAACTAAATTTGTAGTCAAATTTTAGTTAGAAAGGTACTTTTCTATTTTTAAATAGTCATTTTTTAAATACATTCTGAACAATCTCTCTATTCACTTTGAATATTTCCTTAGATATGAAGTAATCTTTTATTAATGTTTCACTAGCCAATAACAAATGCTACTATAGTTGGCTTGATAGTTTTATGGGGTTGAATTTTTTACGATTGACTATTTATTTTTAAAAAATAAAAATAATTAACTTGACAGAGGTACTTACTCTTAATCAAGGTTTTTCTAATGGTTATGATTGTAATTCCTTCTAGAAGATAAGATGGCTTCAGATTTGTCAAGTTAGCCCACCACAAAAGGTGGCAGCCCACATCACTCCTTTTCTTCTTTAATTAATCATCATTATATTTTGTACAACAATAATCAATATGGGCAACTATATGAATAGAAAGGTTCACTTCTATCCCAAATAACCAATTCTTCTCATCCTCTTGTGTAGGAAGATGGATGAGAAGAAAGAATTTGTTGATTTATCTTCTATGATGCTCTTTGAGGCCACAGGTGATTCAGAGGCCATTTCGAGCTAAATATAGTCTGCGTGGATGCAGAGTCGATGGGTGCAATGAAGATGATGCACTCTCATGCAGCTGTGATGACTTGACGGACTGTGAGCTTGGCAAGTTTGATGGCCTAGAGCATACCCATGTTGAAGTTTATCGTGTTGCTGATCATGGTGATGAAGAGGAGGAAGATATTGATCAAGATTGGACTGATGGTGGTGATGATGAAGTGGTGATGAGCAGCACTGCAAAAGCAAGGGAACACAAGAAATTGAGGGTTTGTGTTGATTCAGCCATGGAATTGATGAATGAAGTGGTGATGAGCATCCTATTTCCAGCTGCTTTATTCTTAATTTTTTCAATTGTGAATGTATGACTTTGTAAGTTATATGTTCTTGAAGATGTTTTTGATCTGATTTTGCTGCTGTTTTGTTGCTATTTTTGTGGTGTTTTTGCTACTATTTTGCTGGTATTTTTGCTGCTATTTTGTGCTGTATTTTCTCTACATTGCTAGTTATTTATATATATATATATACATATAAGGCATATAATTAAAGTGAAAACCAAATAATTAAAAGGCATATAGAATTAAAATGATAACCATATAATTAAAAGGCATATAGAATTATAAAATTACACATAAATTAAAAGCATATACTGATTACATTCAAAACTAATAGCATACTATATAAAATGAAACTTCAAATTCAAAACTTTTACAACTCGCTGTGTAATTGCCACAAGTGTTCAACAAGGTCCAATTGGAGATGAGAATGTGTTTGCCTGTCTCTAATGTTATGATGACATTGAATGAATTCCATAAGTTCAGTAGTTCTCTCCTGTAACACTGTTACATGGGGACTGTCATCGATTTGATCATAATTGAAGTATTTTACTCCATTGTCATCCTTCTCATCCTCAATGATCATATTATGTTGAATTATGCACGCCTTCATAATATATTTAAGCATTTTAGTATTCCAAAAACGTGCCGGTCGACGCACAATTGCAAATTGTGCTTGAAGCACTCCAAATGCACGTTCTACATCTTTTCTTGTCGCCTCTTGAGCTGCAGCAAAATGTTTTTTCTTATTTCCTTGAGGAGAAGGAATTGTTTTCACAAATGTTGACCATTGTGGATATATACCATCGGCGAGATAGTATCCCATTGCATATTCATTACCATTGATGGTGTAATTGATCACACCTTAAGCAAGTTAAGCAAGTTCGGTAAATACAAAAGACCTTTCTAGCACGTTGATATTATTATGAGACCCAGGTAATCCAAAAAATGCATGCCAAATCCAAAGATTATATGATGCAACTGCTTCCAAAATAATTGTTGGTTCATGAACGTGACCAGTATACATACCTTTCAACGCAGTCGAACAATTTTTCCATTTCCAATGCATACAATCAATGCTGCCCAGCATTCCAGGAAATCCACGACTTTCACCAACCGCTAGTAGTTTAGTGATGTCATTGCTGTTTGGTGACCTCAAATAGTCATTAGAAAAAATATCAACAACTGCTTTGACAAAATATTTTAAGTTTTCTATTGCAGTGCTTTCTCCAATTCTCACATATTCATCCATAAAATCAGTGGCTACTCCATAAGCAAGCATCCTAAGTGCAACAGTTATCTTCTGAAGAGAAGACAAACCAAGCTTTCCAGCACAATTTCTTTTTTGGAGAAAGTATGGATCGTGCGCTTCTATTGCAGCTTGAATTTGAAGAAAAAGTAAATGCTTCATCTGAAACCTCCTTCAAAATAGCTCAGGAGGATATACAGGCGATTCAGCAAAATAGTCGAGAAAAAGCCCTTCATGACCGTAAATATGATCACGATGAATGACTTTACGACCTCGAATAGAACCAGGACGTGAGCTTGATCCCATCTCACTATCTAGTAGTTCTTCATCCATAGTAACAGCTTTGAGCATCTCCAAATCATCATCAGATTCAAAGAAGTCAGAGTCATTTACAAGCATATCATAATGAGAATTGGAAGCCATAGAGAGAGATATGGAAGCTTGGATAAAGTAGAAAATTGAGTTGAGGGTACGTGTAGACACCCCATTTTTGACCGACCTTAAGACTCAGACATCGCCGATTGAGCGCTCGGTGATGATGCATATTGTGCTTGTTCTAAGGTTACGGAGTCTTGGCAGAGAGCCTTGTCTCCGGACTTCGGGACCCTTTTGTGCTTCGCCTCGGTTTGCGAGCTAGGTCCTGTTTTCTCTATTTTCTCTTCCCGAAGGGAGGGAGAGGTCTCGTAGACCATCTCTCATTGGCCCTAGGCTACGTTTCATGGTCGTAGGCCATTTTTCCCGTTTGGAGACCAGTTTCCGATTTTCGAAGCCGTCGGCCGTGTGCCTCGGTTCGGGACCGCTTAACTACCTCCGTTTGCTGATTTTGGCACACACCTTGTTTCCTCTCCTTAGAGGGACATCAGGGTCGAGAGACCACCTGTGGTCGTGACACCACCTCCGGTGCTTAATAGTCGATTTGGGGCCCATGCTGCTTGGCCCCGAACCCTCGTTTTGCATCGGTGTGGGTTCATTTTTGGCATGGACCCCAGTTTCATTGTTAGGAAGGTGGTAGAATGGCGGGAGACCACCTTTTCTTCTTGAAGACCACCTTTCTCATCGCTGCCCAGTTTTCTTGTCAAGTAGGTGGTCTCCCTCACTTTTGGGCCACAATTTCGGGTCTCCCATACCACTATTGTGTTGCATTCACCTGGGAGACCACCAATGTGGGTAGGCCGACCACCTTTTCTTCCTGACCCTTTTGACCCCTTGGTCTCCCTCACTTTTGGGCCATAATTTCGGGTCTCCCATACCACCACTAAGTTGCATTCACCTAGGAGACCACCAATATGGGTAGGCCGACCACCTTTTTTGCTTGAACCTTTTGACCCCTAGTCGGCCGACCAAAGGGAGTGGCCGGCCGACCACCTTAACTGGTCGGCCAGCCTTCTGCTTTTTTGTCTCTTTGAGCTGAAGCCAGCTGTGCCAGCTGGAAGCCTCAGAATACATCATCAATACACGTATATGGAGGATGTTTAAGATTGGTTTTAAGCTTCTTGAAGAAGCTTTGGCCTCTCTTCTCTATAAAGGGAGGCCTCCTCTTCCATTGCAAGGGTTCAACATTTTTGTTAAAGCATACATACACTTCCCTCCATATCTCTCTCCTTCAAGCTTCAAACTCCATTATTCTTGGCCATTTACACTACACCTCCAAGCACAACACCTCCACTACCAACCTAAGTACCTTGGAGATATTTTTTAGAGGTTGAAGAGTTGCTACATTTTTCCAGAAGTTGCTGGAGGTCTGCTCTTCAAGGATAAGTCACCATTTCCCTCTTTGTAGCCTTGTTTTGCTTCATAGTTTAGCCTTATTTGCAAGCATATTTAGGCTTTGTCATAAACTGAAAAAAGTCTTATTTTGATCTTCTAAACATGTTTGTTTAAGACCATTTTTCTGTTGGGGGTCATCTACCCCCTTGCATGCTTCATTTCCTCATGTTTTGAGCTATGCATTAGAGCTTTTGTGTTGGCCTTGGTTTGGCCTTTTAGCCACTGAAATCTAGCAGATTTTCAACGGCTAACATGTGTCTTTGAGCCTCAAAATCAGAGAGGGGTGACCCTCTCACCCCTTGTTCTCTTTACTAGCTTTGTTGGCCGTACAAAGGAGCCCCTATTTGCTTGTTTTGAAGCCATGTTTCATACCATTATTTGTGAGTTTTATGACCTGCATAAGCTCTGTCTAGAGCCCTTTTGGCCATTTTCAATGTCTATTATGCATGTGTAGAGCAATCCTATTCAAGGCCTTTCAAAGGGGCTTTTACTTGCATGCTTCCTAGCTTCATTTCAGGCCATTTTTGATGATTTTTAGGGCCCTCATAACCTCTGTCCAGAGGTGGTTTTTCCATTTTGTATGTCTATCTTGCATGTGTAGAACAACCCCTTGCATGGCCCTCCAAAGGTGCCTATCATTCTTGCATGCATTGACTGAGTTTCAGTGGGTTTTTAGGCATATTTTGGCATGGCATACTTCTATTTTTGGCTGGTTTGGTGAGCTCTCATATGCTTCATATAGTTGCAGTACAACTCATGGTTCACTAGCTTTCTTGGCATGCTTTGTTGACCCTTGATTCTAGCACATTTTGACTATGCCTTGAACTGATTTTGTGCATATTTTGGATTGCCCTAGCGCTATTTTTGAGTCTCATGGTCGAATGATGCTTGTTTTGCATGCTTGTAGTTCAATACACTTGCCTAGCTTTGAGATTTGAGGTCCATTGCATGCATCTACTGAGGTGTTTCCATGCTTTGGGGTCATTTTGCATCATATTTCAGAGCTTATGTGAATGCCATGTCCTCATGTTTTCTCCTCTTTAAGTGTGCTTGAGAGTTGTGCATGAATGCCTTGTTTTCGGACCATTGAATGAGCTCCATTTCTTTGCATTTCGAGCCATCATTTTAGGCCATTTCCCCACTATTTCAGACCTACCTAGGGTCTGTTTGGGGTTGGTTTTGCCACTGGTGCATTGCTTTGTGTACCTTTAGTGTGACGCACTTCACTAGTTTTGTATTCCCATCTAGCTTGCATTGTGTGACATACTTGCATGTTTCGGGACCATATTTTATGCCATTTCAGAGCTGTATCATGTGCCATCCTATGCCATATTTCATTCCTTGCCATGCTTTGGTAGAGTGGCATTTGATGCCTTAGGTTCGGTCCATTGCATTCGTGCATGCTTGCATGTATTTCGGTTGTCTCATTTTCATCATATGACCACTTATGTGAGTGTGGCTGAGGTCCACTCATATTGGTGTAAGTCCATCCTGCATTTGTATATGCCATTTAGTTCATGTGTGCATGATAGTCTTCTTTAGTGCATTGTGTATGTCATGTTATGTCACGTGCATTGTGTATGCCATTTTAATCCATAGCATTGCGTATGCTAGGTTGCATGTTAGTGCATTGTGTATGTCATATTGTGTCACGTGCATTGTGTATGCCATTTTAGTCCATAGGATTGCGTATGCTAGGTTGCATGTTAGTCGCATTATGTATGCCATCTCATTACATTGTGTTTGGGATAAGAGTTAGCCCAAACACGGGAAACGAGGGACGTTTCGTACCCAAAGTGACGAAATATGTCTCAATTCCCGGTCGCCGACGCTTTGGATTACCCATGATGGAGTCCAGGCCTTGTTGTGTTGTCATGTGCATTCATTTCACATCGAGTCATGTAATTCGACTCCTCGGCCATCATGCATCGAGATGCGTGATTGATGGCACGAGGATCGAGGTGTGCATACATATGTGAAAATACTTTGCCATGCCCCTTTCTTGCTCTCTGTAGCAAAACCGTAAATCGAGCTTTCTAGAGCTTCTGTACATTCGGGATTAATTGCAAGCGAGATGAGGGCATCGCAAGGAATTTCGCAGGACTTTCGAGCATGCATGCATCTTTCATCATTGCAGCGGAAAGTGGCATCCATCCTATTTACCTTGCATGCTGTATTATTTATTGTTTATTCGGACCCTCCGAGCCTAGAGTAGTTAATTGTTTATTCAAACTGTATTATTTATTCGGACCCTCCGAGCGAGGGCAATTGTGTAATAAGTGTGCGTGTGTGTGATGTATGTCTTCCAACCCCACGTCTTTCTCCCTTTTATTTACTAGCTTATGATGGTTAGTTTAGGGCATGTTTCAATTAGCATACTTATGCTCGCATGTTTTGCATCCATTCATCTGTCTTGCATGCACCGGGCTCGGCGCATCATACTAACTGCATCGTATTTCAATTCCAAGTTGAATACGTGTTAGCTGTAGCATCTCATATGCCATTCTTAGAATAGCCGAGCCTATTATAGTTGCATTTTTGCATGTGTTGCATTAGGCATTTCTGTATAGTTAGGATCATGCATTGATTTCTAACGCAGCTTCTGTTTTGGCTTGGAGTACTCGGTAAGTAGTTATGCTTTAGCATCCTTGCATGCGTGTGAGTGATTGCCATGATAGCATGTTTACCATGAGGCTATGTGCGTATGTGATATACCTGCCTGAATGCCTATGGGTGAAGGTTGGATTATCTGAATTGGAATAATGCATTGGCTGTGAGTTTTAAGCCCACTTGAGAGTAGCAAATCATCTTGTTTTCTAAGCCCACCTGAGGGTGGCAAATCCACATTTTAGCCTACTTGCGAGTAACAAACCGCTTTCAAAAACAAACATGAAATATTTTGTTCCGACTCAGACGATCCAGTCTATACTTGTATGCTGTATGCATCACATAGTAAATCTAGGCTAATAACTAGAATAAGAGAACATAATGTTTTCAAAACTCGATATCATGGTTAGTAGAGGCCGATCTTTGATCGGGCGAGCGGGGGTGCTCACGAAGTGACCTTTCCCAATCATACCCAAGTTTCCGAGCCGAGGTAACTTTAGTGATGACGGACACGTGGCCTTAGGCATGAGTCAAGGTTTCTTAAATTCCCCCAAACTAAATATTTAGGTGGCGACTCTGTATCTGGCAAAGCAATCCATGTTTGGCACTTCTTTCAAAAAATCTGTTTTCAAAAACAATTTGCCAGATTTGGACTCTTTGATGATTCATTGGTCTTGCATTGCACTCTGCGAGATTAGATACGAGACCGTGACATTGAGTCCTGAACTGTAGTGAGCCCAATGAATAAAACGAGATTTCCCTCCTGGGACGTTTGGCGATGTCTACAGTTTCTAGCGACTCTGCCAGGGAGTTAGAGAACTTGACTCGAACTCATGATGTCTAGTTTTGACTACACTTGTGTGTTTCTTTGCATTGCATTTGCATTGGTGCGCCTAGGACACCGTGTTTGCCGTATGCTATTCCTGAACGGTTTGCCGAAGGCTCGTTTTGCGAAGCGTGCCATAAGGCTGACCGGTTGCGGGCTCTACTACGACGGGAACACAAACCCTGGTTTTTACCAAGGCACCCTTTTTGACCATTCGACCTAGTGCATATTTGGAATCCATAGTGACCATTCCAAGCTAGGACAGGTTGCTTACTCGATTGTAGGTTATTTGAAACTGCTGCGTGCGTAGTGAAACCCTAGCTCTTGACAAAATAGGACAGGGAAACCTTACCCCAACATAGGGGTGTTTTGGCTCTCACTTATTTGCTATGTGCTTTTAGAGTGCGTCTCTACAGGAATGCATGTATCAGTTTACAAGTTTGGGTATCAGGCCTGTGGGCACTAGTTCAGTCTTTTCAGAAACAGTTATCTGCGGGTATCAGATTCAGTTTTGGTGGCAGTGATTTGGGAACGATGATTAGTGTTTGAGGACAGTCTATTCAGCTTATCAACTGTGTGTTGTGATGCCCAACTGTGTGTTGTGTGTTTATTTACGCTATTATGCTATCCGTTTTTCTAGTTGTTTATTTCCTTATTATTGCTTTATTTATGTTTTTGCTAGGTAGTTTAGCACAATTGCTTCAGACCAAGCAGATATTTCCCAAGCACTCTGGACTAGAGGTTGCCGACTCAATCAATCTGAGGATCTGGTTGACGAACAACCAGTGTTCCATTCTCTACCCCCGATTGTCAGACGGAGGTCAAGAAGACGCAGTGTATCCAAGCAGAGGTTGCCAGAGCAGCGGTTTACCCCATCAGTGGACAGTCGGGCTGAGGTCTCAATTGTTGCCATAGAGATAGACCTACCGGTAGTTCAGATAGATCAGGGTAGTATGGCAGGAACGACAGGAGTTGAGGAAATGATGCGTCAGATGCAGGAGACCATGAGAGCCATGTAGCAGGACGCTGTTCGTCGAGATGAGTTTGCCAAACAACAGGCCGAGATCATAGCCCAGCAAGCAGAGTTAATTGCCAGGCTGCAACAACAAACCGGAGCATCTGCTTCACACCAAGCTCCTCTCCCACCAGGAGTTCCAGCGCCCGAGGAGGCACCAAATGTCTGGGGAGATACGGATATTCCAACAGGGCTGGCTCCACCCCCGATTCTACCTTAACTATCTAAGGCACCTATGCCTGTCAATCAACCGGACTCCCCCTTTGAGTTCGAGGTAGACCATACAGCGTTAAAGTTGAGCAAGCTTGAGAAGTTGTTCAAGAAATCCCAAGGGGTAAAGTCCATCCTAGACATTGAGGACGGATATACTGACGTGGCTGTGACGCTACCAGATAGGTTCAAAATGCCACAAATCGGCCGCTTTGACGGATCTGGGGATCCCATGGTGCATCTCCGGTTATTCTCAGATATACTATAGCCGATGGGCCTCACCAGACCGCAGAAGCTTTCATTATTCGGCCGGACCCTGTCAAGTGTGGCCGTTATCTGGTACGCAAAATTAGAAGACGATGTTAAGCGGAATTGGGATGAAATGGCCTAGACTTTCATTGCACAGTACTCCTATAACACTCAAATCGAGATTACAACCCGTGATCTTGAGACGACAAGGCAGGAGCCTAAGGAGAGCTTTTCGAATTTGTAGCCTGGTGGAGGGCCAAGGCCTCAATGATGACCCTAAGCCCCACTGATAAAGATCAAATTCGAATGATTGTGCGCAATCTCCAACCCAAACTGATGCAGAAAATGATCGTGCTCCCCTTCCCTACCTTTTTAGATTTGCACGAGATGGGGGTACAAATTGAGGATGCTATGAAATAAGGTCTAATTGACCAAGACAAAGAGCAACCCCGAAGAACCTTCAACCGCAACAACAATACAGCACCAAGAATGTCATAAATGCTAGAGCTTGAGTAAGCATGGTCACCACCATTCCCCTCCAAGACCCATGGCGGCTACCCTTTCTCCAAAGACATCCTAAGCAACACACAAACCACCAAATACTAACCTCAAGGCCAAAGAACCTTCACGCCTTTATATATGCCCCTATCCAAGGCTCTAGGGTGTTAATCAGAAAGGGCACTTAAAGCCCCAGAGCCGAGGCCATTGCCAAATCCACTCCCTCTCATGACCCAAAGAAAATCTGCGCATATCACCAACAACATGGTCATGACAGCGACCAATGTTTTAGATTGCGTCAGAGATTCAAGATCTCGTTGCAAGTAGGTGATTGTGCCTCGGAAAAACCCAATGTCACAACAAACCCTTTCCCCGCACAACCAAGCTCCACCCCCAAACGTATCAACTTTATCCAGGTGGGGTGGTCTTATGATCCTAGCATCTATATCACTCCTTCCCACCTACCCAAGCGGAGGTGCTCCTTCTGGCCCGACTTGTGCATGTTGGACATCTCGAGCCCAACCCGAACCAATTGTGATGTTGTCGAAGATGAACAGGGTGATTTCAGAGAGAATGGGATTGTTGAGTCGAGAATCTGGGAGTTTTCTTTGAGGTATCTGATCCAGTGACTACATTCTATCAGTAGGCTAGGTTGGGCTAAATATGGAATTGTCAGCAGGGGCAGAGCTTTGTGTGATACAGGGGGATGAATTTGGTCAGAGGATAGACGACTTGGCAGTTGTGGAAGGGGACTTTGCTAACCTCTAATTTTTTAATGAACAAGATCCAGAGGGCATGGTAGTCAATCGTCGATTTTGAGAGTCAACAGAGGTCACCGGTGGCTTGATGACCTACGAGATGTTGTCGTTAAACTCGGTTGAACAGGGCGGCGGCAAGAACATCGGGCCAGACCAGAAGGGCAGGAAATCAGAATGCATTGCCGAAGATCGCCGGTGCTAAGAATTTCGCTCAGGACTTGGGCATTGTGAATGCGGGAAGTGTTGAACAGCCAGCTGTACTGACGCAGTTGGAACAAGAAAGGTTTGAGGATTCTGAGAGAATCAGGAAAGCTAAAGCCATTGAGGGGACTGAAAGTGCTGTGTGCACGAGGATAGAGAATGCTGCGAGCATGTGGACGGAAAGTACTGCGAGTACAATTGTACCGGAGCCGGACAGGTGTCTGTTGGCTGCCAACGGAATGTGGTGGGAAGACGATGATCTATGTCTTGCCCACACGGATGAGGATTGGGGGAGCAACCAGCCAGACGATACCTGGTACATCGGCAAAGTCAATCATATGACTAGAAGCAGGCGGTATTTCAAGCCCCCACATCTAGATCAGCCAGAGGCGTCTGGGAAAGATAAGGAGGCAGAGAAACAGAAAGAGAAGCAACTCGAAGAAGAGGCTGTACTGAAACAGTGGAAAAAGATATAGGCAGACTTCTCCATCTGGGGACTGCTTATGGCATCGCAAGTGCATTGATAAGCTGTCTTATCGGCCATGGACAAGGCCAAGCTCTCAATAGACACCACGCCCGAACAGCTAGTGGGCTTAGTTTTTCCGGGGGGGGGTTACCCTGATGTTAACTTTCTCCGACAAAGAATTGCCACCTGAGGGTACGAACCATAACAAGCCACTCTACATCTCCGTGGAGTGTAGAAACAAATGGATACCTGTGGTACTTGTCGACACAGGGTCTGCCATCAATGTATGCCCGGCAAGAACTGCATATGCAATCGGTTTAAAGACTGCGGACTTTGTGCCGACAGCCCAGGTGATTCGAGCATCTGATAACACAAGCAGAGAAGTAATGGGGACAGTGAAAATTCAGACCAAGGTTGGGTCGGGACAGCATGAGGTAGACTTTCACGTCTTAGAAATTCCTGCGACCTTCAATCTACTTTTGGGGCGGCCGTGGTTGCACCAAGTAAAGGCAGTTTCGTCCACCTTGCATCAGATGGTGAAATACCCCCATGGGAAGGGAGTAGCCATCGTTTTTGGAAATTCGTCGATCTATCCACTACCAGAAGTATCTACGCCAGTTTTGGAAATTGAGCACGGTATGGAGGATGTGTTCATGTCGAGTTTTACCCTAGCTGAGGCCCGGGTCGTGCAGAACATCTTAGCTGTTAATGAGGAGGTGTATGTTAGCGCACAATTAGTATACCTCATGAACAAGCTTCAACACATCCCCGAGATGGGATTGGGAAAGAGCGGCCGGAAGGGCGTTGCAACGTTAGCCGAAGTGCCACACAACCCACACACCTTTGGCTTGGGTTATCTGCCCACCAAAGAGGATTGGATAAGGAAAGGTAAGGAGATGGCTGGGAGAGCCAGAGTGAAGCAGGCGGGGAAGCCTTTTGAGCTAATTCACCGACCCATCCAGGGTACCCTAAACAGATGCTTCGTCCGAGAGGGGGAGGACTTTCTATTTTGTGGCTTCCCAGAGCCATGGCTGAACGCGGAGAGGAAGCGCGTGCCAGGTTTTGAGATCTTCTTTGACTTGCAACTATCCGGGGATGACGTTGCCGAAGAGCAGACGGACCCATTAGCTGAGGCCGAAAGAGTAAGAAAGTGGAGTTTGAGGACGCCGAAGTGAAATGCGGTAGCGCCGGGCGTGTCTACTTTTAGATCCTCCGATCGAATGTATGCTTGGGGATAACTTCTCGGTATGCGTGATCAGAAATGAAACGGCTGTGGGCCTACCAGCAAACATTTTGGATGCATCTATCGCACCCTCTCTCATTTGGTAGTATGAAGAGGGATTCTTGTCAAGCAAAGACCGGTCGTAGTGGCCGAATCGATTCCACCGAGTCTGTTGAGTCGGAACCAAGTTCCAGCTCAACCGAGTCTGAGTTTGGTATTTCAGGGGGTGATAACCCGGATACCACAGTCCTGTCCAGGTCGTTTTTTTCTTTCTCTTTTGAGTATGTTGTAACCGAAGAATCGGACGATTTGGATGTGCTTAATGAGAATGATGTGGCTATGGTTTCTGAGTACTTTTCTGCACCCTTGATTTATTGCATTAACTCAGACTTTCAAAATTTTGATGAAAACGACGAGGAAGAAATTCCTCCAGTTTTGCAACGCTTAATTGAACAAGAGCAGGAAAGATTTGTTAAACCCTTAATGGATGAAATCACTACCGTGAATATTGGTACTGAGAAGGACCCGCGGCTGGTCCAGATCGGGTCCACGTTGTCTTCGAAGAACACGAGCGCTTAGTCGCTTTATTAAAAGATTTCAAAGATGTTTTCGCGTGGTCCTACGAAGACATGCCTGGAATTGACCCTGAGATTGTACAACACCGGATCTCTCTTGACCCCGAGGCCCGACCCATTAAACAAAAACTCAGAAGGATCTGCCCGGACTGGGCCCTCAAGATTAAAGAAGAGGTCACCAAGCAAATTGACGCAGGGTTTCTGCTAGTATCCGAATACCCGACTTGGTTGGCCAACATTGTTCTAATGCCGAAGAAGGATGGCAGGATCTGGGTATGCGTGGATTTCAGGGATTTGAACAGAGCCAGTCCGAAGGACGACTTTCCCTTGCCATATATTGATGAGTTAGTGGACTTCACAGCGGGGTATGCTTTGCTTTCGTTCATGGATGGCTTTTCGAGCTACAATCAGATAGTGATGGCACCTGAAGACCGGGAGAAGACTGCTTTCACCACCCCGTGGGGGACCTACTACTACAGAGTGATGCCGTTTGGGTTGAAGAATGCTGGGGCTACATATCAACGGGCCGCGACCACAATATTGCACGATATGATCCACAAAGAGGTTGAGGTGTATGTGGACAACATGATTTTCAAGTCCAAAGAAAGAGAGGGCCTTGCAAAAATTCTTCCAAAGGATCGAGAGATTTCGGTTCTTGGCTAAATCCTCGAAGTGTCGTTGATTGTTACAAATAGGAAAATGTTGGGGTTTCTGATTACACAAAGAGGTATCGAAGTCGACCCTTCCAAAATCAAGGCCATCTTAGAAATGCCACCACCAAGGACTAAAAAGGAAGTGAGAGGCTTTCTGGGTAAAGTGCAGTTCATAAGACGGTTTATCTCAAAATTAACCCTGACTTGTGAACCACTTTTTGGCCTCCTAAAGAAAGGAAAGAAATTCCAATGGGACGGCCGATGCCAAGCTGCTTTTGAACATATCAAGGAATACTTACAGAACCAGCCCGTGTTGTCACCACCAGAGTCGGGGAGACCGTTGATTTTGTATCTTTCAGTAACTGAGACTACAATGGGCTGCATGCTCGCGCAAGAATAAGAGGACAAAATGGAGAGAGCCATCTACTACTTGAGCAAGAAGATGCTAGAGTATGAGATTCACTACACACCGTTGGAAAAGGCTTGCTTAGCCTTGGTATAGGCTACCAGGAAGCTGCAACACTACCTGTTAGCTCACTCTGTAATGTTGGTTTCAAGATTAGATCCCATCAAATATCTATTCGAGAAACCGGTGCTTACGGGTAGGCTAGCTCGTTTGTTGCTGTTGTTTTCCAAATTTGATATGAAATATGTGACGCGTAAGTCAGTCAAGGAAAGAGCAGTAGCAGAGTTCTTAGCCGATCATCCAGTGGAAGGAGGTGAAGCAGTTGAGTACTTATTCCCAGATGAGGCCATTCTTCATATCGACGATGAATTTTGGACGATGTACTTTGACGGAGCGTCAAACCAGTACGAGTATGGGATAGGAGTGTTGTTGATAGCACCCGACAACTCCCGTATCCCTCTAGCATTCAAACTCCGGTTCAAAGTCTTGAACAACGAAGCAGAATATGAGGCATGCATTGCCGGTCTAGAAGCAGCCCTGAAATTAGGGGCAAAACGGTTGGACGTCATCGGGGACTCGAACCTTGTTGTATCTCAAGCGAAAGGAGATTGGAAAGTCAAAGAAGAAAAAATGATTATGTATCACCAGACCTTGGACTTGTCAATTCCTCGGTTTGAGAAGTTAAACTTTGCCTATCTGTTAAGAGAGAACAACAGGTTCGCAGATTCACAAGCAACTCTATCTTCCATGATAGACATCCCGTTTGGAGTCCGGATGCGTCCAGTCATTATCGACCAGAAATTTATGCCGACTTACGAGTCGATTGCTGCTATAGATGAGGTTCAAGATGAGAACCCCTGGTATTATGATATTTGGAATTTCTTGGAGAAGAAAGCATATTCACCAGGGGTAAATGCCAAGGATAAAAGGGCAATCAAAAGAATAGCCGTTCAGTTCATCATCTACGGAGGTAAATTGTACAAGAGAGGTCATCTGGGAATGCATAAGCTGTGCGTTGAAGCTGAAGAATTAAAACGCCTGATGGAGGCCATCCATGGAGGGGAATGCGGTGTGCATATGAACGGGGTAATGCTAGCGCGGAAGATCCTCAGGCAGGGTTACTACTAGTCCACCATGGAGGAGGATTGTATCAGCTTTGTTCGGCGATGCCACAAATGTCAGATCCATGCAAACCACATGAACATCTCGCCGTCGAAGCTATACAATATGATATCGCCATGGCCATTTTTAGTTTGGGGAATCAATGTGATCGGGGCTGTCACTCTGAAGGGGTCTAATGGGCATGAGTTCATTCTGGTCGCGATAGATTATTTCACAAAGTGGGTTGAGGCCCAATCCTATGCGGTGTTGAAGGCTACACACGTTGCAAAGTTTATCAGAAACAACATCATCTGTCGCTACGGGGTCCCGAACGAGATCATTTCAGATAACGGTTCCCACTTCAAGAAGGAAGTGATTGATTTGTTAGAAAAATACAATGTGGCTTTTCATAAGTCATCCACCTATCAGCTGCAGACCAATGGAGCAGTCGAGGCCGCCAACAAGAATATCAAACACATACTACAGAAGATGGTGGAAACCTACCGGGATTGGCCAGATAAGCTGTCGTTTGCTCTGTGGGGCTACCGGACCTCAATTAGAACTTTTACTGGGGCAACACCGTATTCATTAGTTTATGGGATGGAGGCCGTTCTACCTATCGAGATTGAGGTTTTGTCTTTGCGAGTACTGGCTAAGTGTCAGACAGCTGAAGCAGATTGGCAACAAAGCAGATTTGAAGAACTCATGCTCTTTGTGGCCAGAGACTAAAAAGCACTACCATGTTCAAGGTTATCAGTGCAGAATTGCCAGGGCTTTCAACAAGAAAGTTAAGTCCAGGAATCTGAAGGAAGGAGATTTGGTGCTCAAAGACAACCGAGCTCCCATCCACGACCCGAAGGGCAAGTTCAGACCCAATTGGATTGGCCCTTACATCATTAAGTCTATCTGGTCAGGTGGAGCTGTGGTTCTAATGGACCTAGATGGCCTAGAGTTCTCCCAACCGATCAACATGGACAAGTTGAAGAAATATTACCCTTGAGAGGCTCGCTAGGCCGAAAACCCGAAAGGGCGACCTAGGCAAAAGTTAGAGCACAAAAAATTTTTGAAATGATAAAAACTGAGCTTGCAAGGTTGAAAACTCGCAAAGGGCGGCCTTGGCAAAAGTTAGAGCGTAAAAAGAGAGTGAAAATACTTGAGTGAACCCGAGCCTGAACTACGTAAGTCTTGATTCCCATCTTTGGGATCGTGGCAACTTCATCCTAAGTTCACCATAAACTTTTCACTGATCAACTTTGTCCATTTGATCATCTCGGCCATCTTTGTCTATTGACATTCAAGAGTTTGGTTATGATCTCGGTCTGCGGTGCTTTTTAGACTAGGGCAACTTTTCCGTTCTTTGTGCAATCTTCTTGATACTATTCGGACTAGGGCAACTTTCTAGTTGCTAGGATCCGAGGTAGTGCATCTCGGTGTGATTTCAGCGTGTCGATTCGATCCATATCGAAAATGGTTTTGAAAAGTTTTAATAAAAGTTAACTTTGTTCAAAATTAATCTTTTTACAACTTAGCCCATTTTTGGACCAAAGCGGAAACTTTTCAGTACCCACAACCTTCAATGTCATTGATTTCAATACAGAGTTCTCTTGCTCTTGCATACAAATTGAAGTTACTTTTGGTTACATTCATAAAGAAAACTTGAAAGTACTAATAAAGCAATAAATCCGGGATATAGATAAGTCAAGTGTTCCTACGCCCCCTCCCAGAGCTGGTCGAAGCCTCTGACGCCAAAGTGGGCCCTTCATGTGCCTCTTTATTGAGCCAATCCAAGCACTCATCAAACAAAGTGCAACTGAAAGTGGGAGCGGGGGCCAGGAGCTCTCTAGTCCTCCATGCTGTGGCATACCGAGCAAGCTGTACACCTCGGGCTAGAAATGCAGTAGGGTACTCTATCCCCTCTAGCGGGCAAGTCTGATCATGTCCGAACTGGCGCCGGAACTGGAACAAAAAATAGAAGACACAGTCTATCATGCCAATCAATTGAATCCCAGGTTGACGGGTCATGTTGTAACTCATTGCCGGCAGATTGAGCCAAGGGCAGCGTCAAGCGATGCGGTTTGCAGACAAACTGCACATCCAGTTGTACCACCACCCCTTATCCAGGGCATCGACCAGGCGTTGTCGAAAAAAGTAGCCGCGAGCTGAGTATGCTAGGCAAGACTCCATAATCTGTAACTTGTCCATCAACCACACCTGGGGAGGGATGAAAAATGAGAGAATAAAGAATATAGAGATGTATGATGAGAGAAAAGTAAGAAAAGGGTTTTGTGAAAAAAAAAAAAAAAAACCGAGCCTGAGGGAAGAGTGATGTGAGCAATACATATGTGAGATTGGGTGAGAAACATTACCTGCAATAGTAGTGGGCTCCCCGCAAGCCTAGTCGTCTCCCGACGATGAAAAGCGTCTAAGCCCATCAATGTCTCAGCCAATGTCATGGCAATATAGCTCTTGCCCTCCTTCAAGCCTTGGGCGACCTCGATCAACCGGACACTAAATCCTCCGGAACCTAAGGCAAGCAAGAAATGAGATAGCAAGCATAGGCAAAGCGCGTGTTGCCGATAGTCCTGCCAATGATGGTCGCCGCGGTCACCAGCATCAGAAAACCGGCAAACCAAGCTTGGGATGTCCAGCTCCCCGTCGCGAATCAATGATCGAACGTCATGCAAAGTGAGGCCGCACATTTGTCCTAGGGCTTGGACGTGGCCAAATCGGAGTTGAGGCAAGATTTCTTCATTATGCTTGGACTCCATCGAAGCTTGGAAATCCTCGAAAGTAGGACACATCTCTTGCCCGCTAAAGCTAAAGACGTGTGTTACCGGATTCCAAAACCTTGCATGCATGGAGGAAAGGAAGATCTTGTGAAATGCGGCCCAGCGTGAATAGTGCATTCAAGCCGAAGCCCCGAAAGTTCAACTTTTTCGAGCCATCTAGAGAAGCAATCCAAGTTGTGAGATTTTGGATAAGGAATGCCTCCATTTTGATGCAAAACTGAGATGAAATGAATGAACCACAAGGCTGGAACTTTTAAAGAGGATAAGGCACTGTTCGGGGGACACGTGTCGAAAAATTGGTGGTTGCCAAACCAGGTGGTCGGCCGACCACCTTTTCTGGTAGGCCGACCACCCCTTGGTCTCCAATGAAAAAAAAGCTAGTCGGCCAGCTCCTTTAGGTGGTCGGCCATGAAGAGAAGTGTGGCTTTGGTCTTGTCCTAGTCTCTAGAAGAAAGTTCCTAGCATTTCCATGCATCGGGGTTGTTGAAGGTGCGAGTTTTCCTCTGTTTCGGATGCGTTCTGTCACGCCAATCGTCCAAGATACGTCTGTTTACCAAGTTGTTGTTGAGTTTTGTTTATTGAGTTGTTGTTGAGTTTTGTTTATCGAGTTGTTGTTGAGTTTCGCTTATCAAGTCGAGTTGTTAAGTTTCATCGAGTTGTCGAGTTTTGTCCGTTGAAATTGTTGTTCTTTGTTTATCAACATTTCCGGGATTTGCATATCAAGTTGTAAGCTTGCTAAGGTCTCGTTGTTTCTTAGTAAGATAAGTTGTTTTGTTTGTTGTGTTGGTTCACTACCTGACTTGGCAATTTTTCTATGCTCAATTTTCATTCAATCTCATTTTTGTGCAAAATGATGCGATGCGATGCTAAGAACATAAAATACAACACTTTTTGAACAAAAGATGTTTCATTCCATCATGCTTCCTTTGTTACAACATTTTACAACAAGGGTACAAGTTTTACAGAAAATAAAACTGACTAATAATGTACAATGTGCTACAACTACTAGTAAAAAAGGCAAATAAAGCAGGAACATCTGCATCAGTGCTCTCAAGTGCAAGAATAAGAGGCCCTCTTCGTCCTCTTCGGCTGAGAAGTCCCTACACCATCCCCACCAGCACCACCATCTGAATCAGAGCTACTGTCCTCGGAACTCTCCTCGACATCACCTCCACCCTCAGAACCGAACTCAGAGTCCTCCTCTCTGCCTGCAGATGTCTCTGACTAAGGATGCGCAGACTCCTCCTCCTCGTTGGACTCCTCTATGACACGTGCTCTGCGTCTGCCTCGTCTGCGAGATGAGTTCCCTCTCCCAGCTCCTCGAGAGGGCCTAGATGGCCCGACCTATAGCCCAGTATGTAGTGGAGGCATCTGAAAAGGAAGAGGACAATTTGAGTACATCAGCCAGAGTATGTATATTAGATGCAGATGCAAGAAAACTACATAGAGTGGGTGTATGCAGATACAAATACGTGAATGTGGTGTGTGTTAGATGTGCTCTACACATACAGTCAATCAATGTAGTGAAATGTTCAAGTTCAGCATGTCGTCAGAAGTATGATAAATGCAAGAAAACCGAAGAGTACCGGGAAACCGACGATGGACAACTGCGTCTCTCTCCGCAAGACCATACCCTCGAGTGAGGCCACCAACCCAAGCAACCCCTCAGTATACTCCGTGGTAGGCTGCAGATGCAAGTTTAAGTCATCAGTAAATGAATGAATGTCCAAGTATCTGAGTGATAAATCAAAGCTGTAAAGCATACCGGTGGCGAGTCAGGGTCTCTGACGTATGGGTGACCAGGTATAGGAGGCACTATCGGAATCGGGTAGGAAGTCCCATATCGCCATCCTGTCAACTCAGTCGGAATATCTAGCCATCCGGCGTGATGATAAGTCGGGGGAATCGGGGGGACCAGTCCAGCCCCACCTCTCGATGTGCCAGCCCTGCTAGTAGAAGGGGCACTTGCAGCCCGAGCTCAACTCGATGATGGCATGCCGGTAGACCTCCTCATGGGAGTACAGACACCTGTCAATGGAGGCATCAAGTATGTATGACGGTAAGTCGCGTACTCCCCCTCCTCCAAATGTAGAAATACGTCGGTACCCAACATGGCACTGTCGACATCCTGGGGAGTGAGCCTCTCAGTGGATCGCATGTCATCCAGAGGTGCTGCGGGGACACTCTGCTCGGGGAAGCCCATAGTCTGGCGCATGAAGCGATCCCCTAGAACCAGGCCCTACCAGTTGCCCCCTCAAACAGGATCCTATACCGAGAAGCAGCCCATCCTCCAGCAAACTGAAATCGGGTGTCTCTACCCAAGGGCGCCCAGGGCTGCCACGTGATCTGCGAATAACCAATGCATAAGCCGATTAGAAATCGTAAATGTGCAAGATGAATCAAAGATGAAAACATGAAGGCGGGAGTTAGAATTACCTCGATTGGCACTATGTCAAAAAGCTGCCCGGTAGGCGAGTCTCCTGAGCTCACGGCCGGTACTAGCCCTAAAAAACGAGCGAGTAAGGAATCATGAGAGGCACCTCCACCTCAAGCTCGGGGCTAGCGTGGAAATGCATAAAACCCATAAGCATGGAAAGCAGGCAATAGCCATCGAATATAAAATGTTGAGTCTGAGAATGTGAATCTGAATGTCAGAGAATCTGAATCTTGAGGCGAGAATATAAAGTGCCGTGTGTGCAATGTCTGAAAATGGCGAAATGTAAACCAAGAGGGCAGAGAGTACCTCCCAGGCTCTCCAATAGCCGCCAACTATGTTCCCCCGTCCGCGAGAGGTCACACTCATGTAGCAGTAGAGGGTAGCCAAGCCGGCGCCACCCCAGTCATACTGGCTGACCTGTGATAGGTCTACAAGAGCACTCAGGAAATAAAGTCCAACGGTGTTCCCTCTATCGGAGAACAGAGTGGTCCCGAGGAGGAACATCAAAAACCCTCGAGTGTACTGCGCTATCTCCTTGGGAGTCTCAGGCACCCTCTCTCTGAAATGTGAGGAAAACCAAGTGTACTGGACTCTGCCCGAAGATCTGTCAACCGTGGGCGAGCCCCCAACAGATAGATCTAAGTAGCCTCTCACTCGCCCATGTCCTCGTCGTAGGGGATCGGCCAGCCTCCCATGTCAAGGCCTATCAGTACGGCAAAATCGAACGGGGTCATAGTCATGTCCCCAGTAGCTGAGAAATGGAAGGAGTTGGTGGTGTCCCACCATCTCTCTACAAGGGCGTCCATCAAGGTCCTGCTCGCGGGATAATGTGATATCCCTATACAGAAGAGTCCGAACCCTGCCTGGTCAACCAGACCGCGAACGGCCTCGGGGAGCTTCGTGTACCACTCCCTGGCAATGATCGATCCGTATCCTCGTGTAATACGGGAAGATACCTGCATTCAGAATGAACACATGTATTCAAATTCCAAATAAAGTATATGAGCTGTGTCCAAATTAAATTAGATACACTGTGTGAGCTGCGTGTTCAACATAAAGTATATAGGTTGTGTGTCCATCTCAAAGTTCGAGCTGTGTGTTCACCTCAAAATTTGGGCTGCGTGTTCAAAAATACAAAGGTTTGGGCTGCATGTTCAACTCTCAACCCGATTAATGAAATTTGTGTGTTCATCTCAAAGTGTGATTTGTGTGTTCATCATCAAAGTGTGAAATTTGTGTGTTCAAATTTCAAAAATAGTGAATTTGTGTGTTCATCATCAAAGTGTGAGTTGTGTGTCCAACATCAAAGTTTGAAATTTGTGTGTTGATTTCAAAAAGCAGTTGGTGTGTGTTCAACATCAAGTGTTTGAGCTGTGTGTTCAGACTTCAAAAATAGTGAGTTGTGTTCAGACTTCAAAAACAGTAGGATGTGTGTTCATCTCAAAGTTCGGGCTGCTTGTTCAACTTTCAAAAAAACAGTGGGCTGCATGTTCATAATCAACAAGTTTGGGCTGTGTGTTCAGATTTCAAAAATAGTGTGTGTGCTGCGTGTTCACAATCACAAGTTTGGGCTGTGTGTTTCGATTTCAGAAATACTGTGTGCCGCGTGTTCACAATCAAAATATGAAATTGCGTGTTCGAAATTCAAAGTTTGGGTTGCGTGTTCAACTCTCAACAAGTGTGTGTTCGCGTGTTCACAATCAAATATGAACTGCGGGTTCGAAATTCAAGTGATTGAAATTGTGTGTTCAAGATGCAAAGCGAAATCTTGTGTTATAGACTAAGTATTGAGAACAAGGCATGTTCTAGAATGAACAGAAGTATGGTGTGCAAGTGTGTTCAGAATGAGCAGATAAGCATGCATAGCGAAAGCGTGAAATGCATGGAAAATGCAAAATGCATTGCAAAAAATGTAAAAGTGAAGTACATACCGCTCGTGCCTGATGAGAGAGGTGGGACTCTGGCTCCCGCAGTAATAGATCTACAGGTGCTCGCTCGTCGAAGTCGGTGAAGTGGTAGAAAACAGCCTGAGGAAGGATGTGCACCGGAGGGTCATACCTCTCGGGAATAAATGGCCAAATCCTTGGAGCTAAAGACATAATGTCTAGCTCACCTCCGGCACCTGGAGGACCTCCGCCCTGAGGAAAATGACCTGCCATCTCAAGAAATCTGCAAAAATGAGCCAAAATTGAAAAAAGTCAACAAAAGTCAACTCTTGGGAAATGAAAAAGTCAACAAAAGTCAACTCCCGAGAAAATGTTCCAAATATTGAGAAAAACTTACCTCAAGTGGTGAAAATGGGAAAAGAAGCTCCGAAATCAATTTTTAATCGGTCCAAAGTGAAGAAAATCGAAAGATTTCACAAAACAACTTTGCATGGGACGTTAGAAAACGCGTATAGAGCACAGATCTGAGGAAGAAAATGGCCTAGGAAGAAAGGGGAGATGATTTTGGATCTGAAGGTGTGAGCAAAAAGTGTTTTGGTCAAGTGCATTTAAAGATCCGAGGGTGAAAAGACTAAACTGCCCCTATTTTTGGCTAGGTGGTCGGCCGACCACCTTTTCTGGTAAGCCGACCACCCACCTTCACCAAACCTGGTCGGTGGCCTCCTTACCTAGTTGGTAACCCTCCTAGGTGGTCTCCAATGCCTCTTTGAGCTCCCTGCAAATTTTGGTGGTGATCGGAGTCCCCGGCACCCGAAAAAGTACAAAGAAAGTGCACTTTCCGGCGCGAAACCCCTCCGCGGGAACTTCAACTCCAACTTTCGATGCGTGTTTCATCGTTACTCGCCGAGAGCGAGGTGTATCCTTTTTGAATACGTTGTGACCCCTCCGGGAGGTAAATCGGAGGTCGCGATTGAGTTGTCCTCGTCAAAGCTTGCGTTTCTTTACTCAGTGTTTTATTTTAAACATGCTCGTAAAGTTGCACTTATCTTGCATTATTGTGCATGCTATTCGCATTGTTATGAATATCGCTTGCATTGTTGTGTATGTTTCATTGGTATTGTCATGCCTCCATGCTTAACTTGCGTTGTCACGCGCACTTCTCTCGCATTGCGATGCACTTTCTCATCGGCACCATGTTTGTCTACGTTCGATATAGCATTGAACATATGTTGATAACTATGTTATGCTTGTTAAGTTTCTCTCTTTTGCAGGCACGATATTGTATGTACGGTTCATTCGAAGTTGGTGCGACCAGACGAGCCGCACAAGTATTGTATCTTCTCCGTGTGAGACGTGGCGAGAATTGAATAATTCTGCACATTCTTACTACATGAAATGTAGTTGCTGCTTTGCATTCTTGCTTAAAACTGTTGCATCTATTGTGAATACTTGCTTTATTACAGCTTGCTGCTTTGCATGATCATGATTTACGTCCGTCTTTGTGCATACCCCTTTGCATTTTGCCCCTGCCTACGGGCACATCTCTTTGTTTATCTTGCCTGTTTGTCTAAGTCTTCGGCCTCGTCAAAAATGGGTCGTCTCTAGGCTTTGACATTCACTC
Organism: Camellia lanceoleosa; assembly: GCA_025200525.1. Lineage (NCBI taxonomy): Eukaryota > Viridiplantae > Streptophyta > Magnoliopsida > Ericales > Theaceae > Camellia > Camellia lanceoleosa. The sequence goes on from CM045767.1 coordinate 49,324,465, forward strand.
TCGTCAATTACGACTTTCGAGTTCTATCAAAGAGGGGCAACTGTAGACACCCCATTTTTGACCGACCTTAAGACTCAGACGTCGCTGATTAAGCGCTCGGTGATGATGTATATTCTGCTCGTTCTGAGGTTGCGGAGTCTCGGCTGAGAGCCTTGCCTCCGGACTTCGGAACTCTTTTGTGCTTTGTCTCGGTTTGCGAACCAGGTCCTGTTTTCTCTATTTTCTCTTCCCGAAGGGAGGGAGAGGTCCCGTAGACCATCTCTTAGTGGCCGTAGGCTACGTTTTGTGGTCGTAGGCCATTTTTCCCGTTTGGAGACCAGTTTTTGGTTTTCGGAGCCGTCGGCCGTGTGCCTCGATTCGGGACCGCTTAACTACCTCCGTTTGCTCCGATTTTTGGCACACACCTTGTTTCCTCTCCTTAGAGGGACACTGTGGCCCGGGAGACCACCTTCGTGGTCGTACACCACCTCCGGTGCTTAATAGTCAGTTTTCGGGGCCCCATTTCTTGGCGTTTGGCCCCGAACCCTCGTTTTGCATCGGTGTGGGTTCATTTTTGGCATGGACCCTAGTTTCATTGTTAGGAAGGTAGTATTACGGTGGGAGACCACCTTTTCTTCTTGGAGACCACCTTTCTCCTCGCCACCCAGTTTTCTTGTCAAGTAGGTGGTCTCCCTCACTTTTGGGCCACAATTTCGGGTCTCCCATACCACCATTGTGTTACATTTACCTGGGAGACCACCAATGTGGGTAGGCTGACCACCTTTTCTTCCTGACCCTTTTGACCCCTTGGTCTCCCTCACTTTTGGGCCATAATTTCGGGTCTCCCATACCACCACTGAGTTGCATTCACCTGGGAGACCACCAATATGGGTAGGCCAACCACCTTTTTTGCTTGAACCTTTTGACCCCTGGTCGGCCGACCAAGGGGAGTGGCCGGCCGACCACCTTAATTGGTCGGCCAGCCTTCTACTTTTTTGTCTCTTTTAGCTGAAGCCAACTGTGCCAACTGGAAGCCTCAGAATGCATCCTCAATACACGTGTATGAAGGATGTTCAAGCTTGGTTTTAAGCTTCTTGAAGAAGCTTTGGCCTCTCTTCTCTATAAAGGGAGGCCTTCTCTTCCATTGCAAGGGTTCAACATTTTTGTTAAAGCATACATACATTTCCCTCCATATCTCTCTCCTTCAAGCTTCAAACTCCATTATTCTTGGCCATTTACACTACACCTCCGAGCACAACACCTCCACTACCATCCCAAGTACCTTGGAGCTTTTTTTTAGAGGTTGAAGAGTTGCTACATTGGTCCAGAAGTTGTTGGAGGTCTGCTCTTCAAGGGTAAGTCACCATTTCCCTCTTTGTAGCCTTGTTTTGCTTCATGGTTTAGCCTTATTTGCAAGCATATTTAGGCTTTGTCATAAACTGAAAAAAAAGTCTTATTTTGATCTTCTAAACATGTTTGTTTAAGACCATTTTTCTGTTGGGGGTCATCTACCCCCTTGCATCCTTCATTTCCTCATGTTTTGAGCTGTGCATTAGAGCTTTTGTGTTGGCCTTTTAGCCACTGAAATCTAGCATATTTTCAGTGGCTAACATGTGTCTTTGAGCCTCAAAATCAGAGAGGGGTGACCCTCTCACCCCTTGTTCTCTTTACTAGCTTTGTTGGCCTTACAAAGGAGCCCCTATTTACTTGTTTTGAAGCCATGTTTCAAACCATTATTTGTGAGTTTTATGACCTACATAAGCTAGACCTTTTGGCCATTTTGAATGTCTATTATGCACGTGTAGAGCAATCCTATTCAAGGCCTTTCAAAGGGCTTTTACTTGCATGCTTCCTAGCTTCATTTCAGGCCATTTTGATGAGTTTTAGGGCCCTCATAACCTCTTTCGAGGTGGTTTTGCCATTTTGTATGTCTATCTTGCATGTGTAGAACAACCCCTTGCATGGCCCTCCAAAGGTGCCTATCATTCTTGCATGCATTGGCCGAGTTTGATGGATTTTTGGGCATATTTTGGCATGGCATACTTTTTTGGCTCTCATATGCTTCATATAGTTGTAGTACAACTCATGGTTCACTAGCTTTCTTGGCATGCTTTGTTGACCCTTGATTCTAGCACATTTTGACTATGCCTTGAACGATTTTGTGCATATTTTCGACTTCCCTAGCTCTGTTTTTGGGTCTCATGGTCGAATGATGCTTGTTTTGCATGCTTGTAGTTCAATACACTTGCCTAGCTTTGAGATTTGAGGTCCATTACATGCATATACTGAGGTGTTTCCATGCTTTGGGGTCATTTTGCATCATATTTCAGAGCTTATGTGAATGCCATGTCCTCATGTTTTCTCCTCTTTAAGTGTGCTTGAGAGTTGTGCATGAATGCCTTGTTTTTGGACCATTGAATGAGCTCCATTTCTTTGCATTCCGAGCCATCATTTTGGACCATTTCCCTACTGTTTCAGACCTGTCTAGGGTCTGCTTGGGGTTAGTTTTGCCTTTGGTGCATTACTTTGTGTACCTTTAGTGTGGCCTTCACTAGTTTCGATATTCGCCATCTAGCTTGCATTGTGTGACATACTTGCATGTTTGGACCATATTTTATGCCATTTCAATTTGTATCATGTGCCATCCTATGCCATATTTCATTCCTTGTCATGTTTTTGTAGATTGGCATTTGATGCCTTAAGCTCGGACCATCGCATTCGTACATTCTTGCATGTATTTGATTGTCTCATTTTCATCATATGGCCCGATGTGAGTGTGGCTGAGGTCCACTCATATTGGTGTAAGTCCATCTTGCATTTGTATATGCCATTTAGTTCATGTGCGCATGATAGTCTTCTTTAGTGCATTGTGTATGTCATGTTATGTCACGTGCATTGTGTATGCCATTTTAATCCATAGCATTGCGTATGCTAGGTTGCATATTAGTGCATTGTGTATGTCATGTTGTGTCACGTGCATTGTGTATGCCATTTTAGTCCATAGCATTGCGTATGCTAGGTGGCATGTTAGTCGCATTGTGTATGCCATCTCATTACATTGTGTTTGGGATAGGAGTTAGCCCAAACACGAGAAACGAGGGACGTTTCGTACCCAAAGTGACGAAATATATCTCAATTCCTGGTCGCCGACACTTCAGATTACCCATGATGGAGTCCAGGCCTTGTTGTGTTGTCATGTGCATTCATTTCACATCGAGTCGTGCAATTCGACTCCTCGGCCATCATGCATCGAGATACGTGATTGGTGGCACGAGGATCGAGGTGTGCATACATATGTGAAAATACTTTGCCATGCCCCTTTCTTGCTCTCTGTTAAACAAACCCGAATCAATGACCTTGTAGAGCTTTATCTGACATTAGGGATTAATTGCAAGCGGCGAATCGGGGCATCGCGAGGAATTTCCCGGCAATGACTTCGAGCATGCATGCATCTTTCATCATTCAGAACAGAGCTGAGGCAGTCCATCCTATTTACCTTGCATGCTAATTTATTTGCTTTCCTAGTTAATTTGTTAATTAATTAGGGTTTTGTAATATTTAATTAGCTAGAGTAGTTAATTGTTTATTCGGACTGTATTATTTATTCGGACCCTCCGAGCGAGGGCAATTGTGTAATAAGTGTGCGTGTGTGTGATGTATGTCTTCCAACCCCACGTCTTTCTCCCTTTTATTTACTAGCTTATGATGGTTAGTTTAGGGCATGTTTCAATTAGCATACTTATGCTCGCATGTTTTGCATCCATTCATCTGTCTTGCATGTACCGGGCTCGGCGCATCATACTAACTGCATCGTATTTCAATTCCAAGTTGAATACGTGTTAGCTGTAGCATCTCATATGCCATTCTTAGAATAGCCGAGCCTATTATAGTTGCATTTTTGCATGTGTTGCATTAGGCATTTCTGTATAGTTAGGATCATGCATTGATTTCTAACGTAGCTTCTGTTTTGGCTTGGTGTACTCGGTAAGTAGTTATGCTTTAGCATCCTTGCATGCGTGTGAGTGACTGCCATGATAGCATGCTTACCATGAGGCTATGTGCTTATGTGATATACCTACCTGAAGGCCTGTGGGTGAAGGTTGGATTATCTGAATTGGAATAATGCATTGACTGTGAGTTTTAAGCCCACTTGAGAGTGGCAAATCATCTTGTTTTCTAAGCCCACCTGAGGGTGGCAAATCCACATTTTAGCCTACTTGCGAGTAGCAAACTGCTTTAAAAAACAAACATGAAATGTTTTGCTCCAACTCAGACGATCCAGTCTATACTTGTATGCGTATCACGTAGTAAATCTAGGCTAATAACCGGAATAAGAGCACATAATGCTTTCAAAACTTGATATCATGGTTAGTAGAGGCCGATCTTTGATCGGGTGAGCGGGGGTGCTCACGAAGTGACCTTCCCCAATCGTACCCAAGTTCCCAAGCCGAGGCAACTTTGGTGATGACGGACACGTGGCCTTAGGCATGAGTCAGGGTTTCCTAAATTCCCCCAAAATAAATATTTAGGTAGCGACTCTGTATCTGGCAAAATAGTCCATGTTTGGCACTTCTTTCAAAAAATCCGTTTTCAAACATGATTTGCCATATTTGGACTCTTTGATGATTCATCGGTCTTGCATTGCACTCTGCAAGATTAGATACAGGACCGTGACATTGAGTCCTGAACTGTAATGAGCCCAATGAACAAAACGGAATTTCTCTCCTGGGACGTTCGGGGACGTCTACAGTAAGATCAAATGATAGGGAATGTCTTATTTATAATGGAAAAGTATAAAAATATGACCGGTGCAAAAATATGACCGTTGGAAAAATATGACCATTGTAAAAATATGACCTTTACAAAAATATGACCATTGAAAAAATATGACCATTTGAAAAATACGATAGTAGAAAAATGTAACTTTCACAAAAATATAATTATACTTCGAAGAATGAAAAAAATAATAATTTGAAAGAAGTTAGTTTTTTTTTTTTTTTTTAGATTGGAAAGAAGGTAGTTAAAGTATAAGAATATTTTAATAAAAGATAGCTAAAGTAGATAGCCTTGTTGGAGAGTATATTAAAAAAATGACTAGCTAAAATAGTAAAGTGAAATTTTGAATAGCTATTTTAACTATCCTTGCTGGAGATGCTCTAAGCAGCTTGCATAGGGTGGCACTGCTGTAGGGACTGTATTGAACACACACAAAAAGGGGTATGTATTACAATATTTTGTGGTTTTAACATGGACTTTTGATCTTTATGTAAATTTTTTAAAATAATCTGAGATTGGTTCTAAAGAAATTTCTAATCTTCTTATGTGTGAAAAGGAAACATACCCTAAAAGGCTAAAAAATCTTAAATATTTCTTAGGATGGCATATATATGTTTATTAGCATGTATTAGGTTGGCAACTAATATATAAATTTTTTCTCTATTCCCTTTATTTTCCTCTTGCTGAAAGGGAAGCACATGGACTTTATGCCTGCAATTGAAACTACTGCCACAATGCTCCTTACGTAAAATGCTTTGAGGAGCATAGGCTCGGATACTTGTAATTCAATAAAAATGTTTTGACTCGTAATGTTTGTATGCAGGTCTTTAGATTCAACAAAAAAAAAAATGGCATACACAAATGTTGAATTTCCTTTAGTCACATTATTAAGCCAATAAAACATTACAAACTGTGCATTAAATTCATGGACAACAATTTTCTCAACAAAAACAAACAAAACAAACCAATAAAGAAAATGGTAGGCCCTATTACTCCATTGTGGCATTTTGTCAAATACCTAGCATACATAATGATTCCTTATTGATATTCATAATTAGAAGCATGAGATTTCACTTCACTAATTATATTGATTAAAATATGAATATCATAGATGATCAAATATGTGTGTGTGTGTGTGTGTGTGTATCATAATCAGAATACAGTTAATCAATCTATTTCCTAAATTCCTTTCCCAAATCAAAATCATTGAAGATGTTCATGAATTCCTTCAAAATAGAGAAATTTTTGAGATATTAGAAGCAATATGAATGGAATGGCAAGGACCCAAACTTGTCCGAAGACAGTGAAAGCAGAAAAAGAGAAACTGAGAGACTAGAAGAAAGAGAGAGGGGTAGAGAGAGAAACCGAGAGACCAAAAGAATGAGAGGGGTAGAAAGAAAGAAATACTTTGTGAAAGAAGTGTTGATAAACTAGGGCACAAAATTGAAATCAAGGAGTTGAAGGGTTTTTTTGGGACTGATTTTGATATGTTATTCACGAAAAAAAAATAAAAAATATTTTTAATGGCGGTCAACAACCATCACAATAGCCCATTTATAGCAGCATTTTTCGGGCCGCTGCAATTCAAAAATTCTACTAAAACTTGATTTTTTTGTAGTGAGATATTGAAATTAAGGATTGTGAATATGAGGTAGGAGAAATAAATTTAATAAATTATGAAAATATATTAAAGAATAATAAATATAATATATGCATATATGGAGTGTACAAATACAAATAACACCGTTATTTGACAAAGGACAAGATATATATATATATATATATGCATTTTTGTGTGATATTAGACAACGAAATTTTGGAAGATCCATAATTAGTGGAATAAAAGGTAATCTATGTGGAGGACCATTAGGTTTTAATTGCAGACCAGGATATTATATTATCTTAAAAAATAGATTCAAAAATAAATTTTTAACTCTAAAAGTAAAAACCATAAGAATCGATATGCATGAAACCACCTATCCATTAAGGATATTTTGGAAAATAATATACAAGTTAAATAATACCTTAGATCCTAAAATGCAGCATAAAATTATAGAAGCAAGTAAATTTGAGCCTACCAATGGAATAACAATATATAGAATTACACCGAAAAGAATAAATCCTAATGAGATCAAGTTAGATAATCAATGGATAGCAAGTTTTAATAATCCTAAAAATATTACAAAAAGAAAAAATATAATTAAAATAAAAAATACCAGAAATATTAAAATAGAAACTCCTAGCACAATAGAAAATAATGATGAAATGGATAACGTAAGCATATTGTCAAGAAGACACTCTATAGATAATTCTAGTATACAATCTAGAAGAAGTTCAATTAACAAAAGAATAATAGGATATAGAACTACTAGTGTGCCAGTATATGAAGATGAGGAGAATCTTATGGCATGGACAAAAGATGATGAAGAAGAGGTACAAAAAGAATACGACACATCTGTAAAATGACATAACAAAAAGAATGAAGAAAATAAAGTGTCATTATCATACACTAATGTTAATAGTATATATATACCAATAAAAATACAAATAGAAGGATTTAATACCTACGAACTTAATACTTACGAACTATGTGCTTACTTAGATAGTGGATGCTCAGTATGTTTTGGGAAAAGGAAACTCTTTTCCGAATGTATATGGAAAAAGAAAAGGGTAATGCTATAGTGTGCAACTTACACCTTACACCTTTTTGTGTTCACTTACACCTTACACTTACACCTTTTTTACCTTGCACTTACACCTTTTGTGTAAGTGGCACATGGTGTGCAACTTATACATTTCATTTATACCTTCCACTTACACTTACACCTTACACTTACACCTTTTGTGTGAGTGACATATGTGCAACCCACTTACACCTTTTGTGGGTTGCACACCTAAACTCCAAAAGAAAAATCCACCATTAATAGTTCAAATAACTAACAATAGTACGATGATACATACTGATGCTATAGGAAATTTAGTTATCCAAATTAATTTAGTTGCCTTTATCGTTCTTAAATTTTGGGCAACCAATCAACCATCACATGATGTGATTATAGGCAATAATTTTCAAAGATTATACTGCCCTTGTACACAAACATCACACTTTGTTATATTTACAAATAACAATAAGCCAGTTGAAGTCTTAAAACTAAAAGCGACTATTACACATCAAAATATTGACTTCGTACTTAGCAAGCGTGGTGAGGAGGTAATCTCTCCAAACTGCACTAACTATTAAAGAAATTAGTATTCAAGAAGAAATTCAAAAAGAAAAGACGCAAAAATTTATATAGTAAAGATCCATTAAAATTTTGGCATAAAGGTAAAAGTATAGCTACAATAAACTTAATTGATCCTAATAAAATAATTATAGTAAAACTAATGGTATATACTTATAATGATATAGAGGAATTCAGAAAAGAGATAGAAGATCTAAAACGAAAAGGATTAAGTAGAGACAGTGAAAGTCCACATAGTAGTCCAACATTTATAGTCAGAAATCATGCTAAGGTTAAAAAAGAAAAGGCTAGAATGGAAATAAATTACAAAAAATTAAATGATAATACTAAAAGATATGGTTATTTTATTCCGAATAAGCAAGTCCTTCTCAACAGAATAGAGTGCGCCTCCTGGTTCTCCAAAATGGACTGTAAAAGTGGATACTGGTAAATAAAAATGGATAAAGACAGCCTTCCACTAACAGCCTTTAGTGCACCACAAGGACATTGTGAATGACTTGTAATGCCATTCGGGGTTAAAAGATGCATCTCAAATATTTCAAAGAAGAATGGATAATATCTTTAAAGAATTGAATAATATTTGTCTTGTATATATAGATGATATTTTAATTTTTTTTCTTTTCCAGATCCATAGAACAACATAGAATAGATATTAAAATTATAACAGAAAAAAGTGAAAAACATGGAATAATATTAGGTGGAAAGAAATGTGTGTATATACAAAATCAAATAGAATTTTTAGGACTTAAAATCAAAGGCGGAACAATAAAAATGCAAAGTCATATTCTCGAAAAAAAAAATTAATAAATCTCTTGATAAAATCACTGATAAGAAACAATTAGAAAGATTTTAGGATGTTTAGGTAGCGTTTGGTATCGTTTACGTTTTTTGTTTATGTTTACGAAAATTTTATAAACTGATTTTTGTTTATTTTTAGAAAAAATATAAATTACAAACGCGTTTTGTTTGAACAAAATGTTTAAAAATTTTTAAAAACATAAACAAAAAATATGTTTGTTCAAGCCTAAAATATTTATATTTATTTTTATTATTTATGACAATGGGATCAAACACATTATAATTGAAAAAAAAAATTAATTTAAAAAATAATTGAAAAAAATTATTTGGAAAAAAATTAATTGAAAAAAAAAGTATTTGAAAAAAATGAAAAAAAAAATTAATTAAAAAATTTAATTGGGAAAAAAAATATTTGAAAAAAAAATTATTTGAAAAAAAAATTAATTAAAAAAATTAATTAAAAAAAATTGAAAAAATAATAATTTGAAAAAAAATAATTGAAAAAAAAATATTTTAAAAAAATAATTATTTGAAAAAAAATGAAAAAAATTAATTAAAAAAATAATTGAAAAAAAATTTATTTGGGAAAAAAATATTTGAAAAAAAAATTAATTGAAAAAAAAAATTGAAAACTGAAAACGTAAACTCATTTTTTGAGTTTACGTTTTTTCCTCAAATTATAAACTGAGACAACCATTTATAAACCAAAAAAATTATCAAATAAGTTTTTATGACAGTTTTTAAAATTTTTATAAATATAAGCTGAAAACGTAATGGTTACCAAACAGACCCTTAACATATGCCTTAAATTTTATAAAAGACTTAGCCAAAATAAGAAAACATTTACAAAAACAACTAAAAAATGATGAGAGTTGGACTTGGAACTCAGTCGACTCCACCTTAGCAAAATTCTTAAAATAAAAATGTACAGATTTACCTACCATAACTCTTCTTAATGAAAATTGTGAGCTAGTACTAGAAACTGATGCGAGCGTAGTATAAAAATATATATATATATTCAATTATGTAGTTATTGTAGTGGAAGTTTTAATCAGGCTGAATGCAATTATTCTACCATGGAAATAGAATTATTAGCCACAGTAAAAGGAATAGAAATTTTTTTAATACTTTTGGCACCAAAACTGTTTTTAATAAGAACTGATTGCAAAGACCTACTAGGCTTCATAAATAAGAATTTATCTAACATGTAAGCGCAATGGAGACTTTTATGATGGCAACTTTGGTAAAAACAATTTACTTTTGATATAGAACATATTAGTGGCAATAAAAATAGTTTAACAGATACTATAATTCGAGAACTAGCGGATGGCATCCACATCCACGAGACTTACTTTGCCGGAGAAGGAAAAACTCTGGCATAAACTCAAGAAGTCTTTGGACTTGTTGACACAAGACAGTGCTGAAATTATCAGAAAAATGAAGACTGCAGGAAAGAGTCGTGCTATTAACGAGCTTATTAGAACAACCCATTTAGTAGCAAAAACCTTTTAAGATTAGAAGTATTATATTCGTTTCTTCAACTCCCCACTGACCTCTAAGATAAAAATAAAAAATAAATATAAATAAATAAATGAAGTTGTACGTTTCTTAAGTTATTTCTGAAATGGTATGAAGAACATGTCACCTATCTGGGAACTTAGTGGTACTACTTCAATAGAAGAACCGCATTGTACAGTTATAGAATGTTAAAAGTTTCATTCAATCCAAATAAGGTCATCAGCCCAAAAGATCCTTTGGTTCAAATGTGGAAATTGGGAATAATCAATACATTCGACGTTCCACCTCACCCACAGAGTGCTATGTTCACTCAACTCACCAAATTCCAACCATTCATGTTCAGAAGAATTTATAAAGTCTTTGAAGAATATCCAAGCATGGCACCCATCACATTTACAACTGCCTAAATAGAAATAAAGGATGAACGTCTAAATGCAACTCATTATCTGATAAAATTCAAAGACAAGAAAGACGTAATCCCCTACAAATGTGATTAGTTCCAAGATTGGGACGAACCTTTTATATTAGATCCAAGAGAAGCAAGGGTGAAAAGATTTTTCCTAATATCTCACAAAACTATAGAATTAGCAAGGGTTGTATTCAAATTAGTTCATTATGGAAGAACTACGTTTTCCATAACACCATCCTTGGCAGAAAATTAATTGTTCTAGGATTGCCTTATGAATTAGTATATGATTATTTGGAACAAGTTGAATCGAGGACATATTTATCTAAAAGATGATGTAAAATTCTGGAGAAATATCTTATGAACCAAGATCTAGAAGGATGGGATGAGATGTTTGAAGAGTATGACGAGAATAATGATCTTATTAATATCATGGGTGATGAAGGGGTGTGGAATCTAGACAATGCAATAGGTTGACAAAACTATGGTCAGTTTGGCAAACCATGGGCTGAAGACTACACTTCCATGTGTAGGAATGGCAACGGGCCGGGCCGGGGCCAAGGATCACACTCCCCGTCATTGATCCCCAAAGATACATATTTCCCCGTCCCCGTCCCCGTCCCCGTCCCCGCCCCCGATCCCCGGCGGGAAACCCAGCACCGCCCCCGCCCCCGTCCCCGCCCCCTAATGGGGATCGGGTTTCCCCGACCCCGAACAACGCCCGACATTTTTTATTTTTTTATTTTTTTTTGGAAAACTGCTTTGAAGCTGGAGGATAAAAAAAGAAGAAGATCAACATAGATAAAGAGAGAGATCAACACCAACAGATCATCATCATCATGTATCATCATCAACAATAGATAAAAAAAAAAATAAGTAAAAAAATAAAAACCAGAACAAATCAAAAAAAACCAACAGATCCAAAAAAAAAAAAAAAAAAGAAAAAAAAAAAGATCAACATATTATCATCATCATAGATCTCAAGATCTGAGCTTCAATCTATAATATATATGTGTGTGTGTGTGTGTGTGTGTATAACACAGAGAAAGAGAGAGGAATAGATCGATTTGAGAAGAAGATCGTGAAAAAGTCAGCGGAGGAGGGTGGCAGAGGAGAAGATCGGCAACGGCGGAGGATCGGCTCTCTCTCCCTCCCTCCGGCGGCAGAGCACCCTCCCTCACTCTCTCTCTCTCTATTTTTCTCACGCCAACAGCCTCCCTCCCTCTCTCTCAATTTTTCTCCCAACAGCAGCAAAGTGACTGTTTGAGTATGCCAACATAAAGACACACGCATATATTATATATATATACACAGGGGTAAAGTAGTAATTTTATTTTGGGGAGAAGCAGGGCGGGGATCGGGGCCGAGGACGGGGCTCGGAAACGTATCCCCGTCCCCGGCCCGAAAGTCATCGAGGATTCATTTTCGAATACCATCCCCAACCCGTCGAGGGTATTTTTTGGGAAAAAACTGCTGGAATCGGGGTCGGGAAGGGGGGTCCCCGTCGGGCCGGGTTTAAATTGCCATCTCTATCCATGTGATTACCCCACCAAGTGTCTCTTGTTAATAAATAAATCAACATGTAACCATGCCACCTGCTTATTTGTCTCTTGTTTGTCTTCTAGTAACAATAAAATATAATATATAACATATTGTATATTTATAGAATAGGTTGAAATCCGGACTTGGAGGTCCACAAGTAAGGTAGGAAACGAAATAGATTTGTACTGAGCCTAATTCTAACGAAGGAAAGGTTGAAGGTAGCTACCTCTGTAAACTGGAAGCTTGCCAAAAAGTATACTAGGTAGTTTTTTAGTTTCTTATGTGGGTTACATTGGAATATTATGTTTGAGATTATATTGATTGAAGTATTACATTTGAGAAAAGTATAATAAGTAGTTTTTTTTTGTATATTACATTGGAGTGTTACGTTTGAAAAAAAATTCAAAGTGTCACATTGTTACGTTGGGAAAAGTACAGTAAAGAGTTTTTTAGTGTATTACAAAAGTGTTACATTATTGCAGTGTTATGTTCTTATTCGTAATGTGGGATTTGTTCCAAAATGAGGGAAAACCCAAAACCTTTATAGTGCAAATTGTCCAAATGTATAATTTTACATTTGGAGAAACTCACTTTTATTCCTCAAAAATTAAACTCAAATGTGTAGGTGACTACCATTTTGTGTAATTTTCACTTTAATGGGACCTTTGGGTTCTTTTTTTTTTTTTTTTTTTTTTTTTTAAAAACATTTCATTAGATCCACTACAGGAAAATCGAGAATTAGCGGCGCTTTTTAAACGCCGCAAAAGGTTAGAAAAATGCCGCAAAAAGATAAGACGACGTTTGAAAAATTCGTCGTTGATACAGCCGCCGTCATATCTTTGTGGCGTTTTGAAATCGCCACTATAGACTTTAGACGACATTTTTTAAAGCATCACCAATTCTTTACATCCGTTAACTATTTCCATCAGAGGAGTTAACCATGACGTAATTATGACGTCATTTTGCGACATTTTATAAAAATGTCACCTTTACTTTTTTTTCCAAAAAAAAAATCACAATTATGATATTTTAAGTTCTGTCAAAGCAAACCTTTTTCCTCAAAAATAAATAAATAAAAATAAATAACAACCAACCTATAATCCATCACCATTTTCAAAACATATACCATAATGTGAGTCAGTATTCCAATTTTCCATAACCAAAAGCAAAAACCTTAAATCACATTATGTTAATACAAAAAAATAAAAATAAAAATTGCTAATACTCTCATTTTAATAAATAAATAAATAAATAATATGGAGTGTGCTTTGCTATTTAGCTTCAAAGGATGCTCTCTCCTCAAAAACTTTGCCTCCAACTCATCATGTTGGCTCTGCAATGATACAACAAAGCATTACACTTCAATACACCCAATAAATATATAATTGAAAAAAAATATATTTATATCAAAAATCAACCTCAGAGGCCACAACCTCACTCTTGAACCACACACGCCAATAAGCTTTTCTTATATTTATATCAGAAATTAACATAATTTACTTTAAAAGTGATAGTATGTAAACAAGCAGATAAAAAGAACCAATGCTTCATTTTCCCCTCATTATAACATCCAGATTCGTAAAATTCACATTCCGTTAATTGTCTAATCCCCACTTACCCTACAAACATTGCATTTGATCCAAAATCATCAATTGCACAAACAAGAATCAGCCAGATTAATGGGAGCTACAAACTAAACTATCTCAGCTTAACCTCTGAAAATGTATGTCAATGGGCAGAGAAATTGCCTAAAAAACAGAATGGCATAATCTTGTGGCATTTTTTTTTGTTCATTCAACATTATGATAATATGAAATAGCTAGCTCCAACATAGGCATTACTTGTGTTCTATCACATAGTGTATGCCGGTTTATTTGTTAAGACAAGCTTATGAGGAAAAATTTTTCAAGTAAATTTTCAGATGTCAAAGAAATTAATCAACTGTTTTACATTCAAATGACAAAATAATGTATATACCGGGACATAATTGGTAATGGATTTGACACCTCTAGCTCCACCACGAGTGGCATGATGGAATTCATCCTCAATATAAAAGTTCAAGGGTGACAAACCTTCCTACATATACAAAAACCAAGACCATATAAAACCTTTCACCTTTCTAAATCAAATTCATAATCCAATTTTTTACCAAGAAAAAAAGTTGAAGGAAGCAACATAAATGTCACCTTGAAATAGTTTCCATTTTATACCTCCCAGTTTGAAATGGTAATATAAGTGGACCAATGATCCATACAAAAAATTTTAAGATGATATCAGCCATACATACCATCAAAGAAACCTCAACAGTGCACTTATTATACTCAACATCCTCAAAAGTGTCCAACATATCTAATTCAGGAAGTGTGATACCCAATAATACCTGTGGAAAAAGTCTATTATAACACAGAAAATGAAATACAATTTGTGTTTATTGTGAAATGGTGTCAAATGAAACTTGTCAAGCTCACAAGACTAACCATCCTGCTTTTATGTGGCAAATGACTTAATCAAGTGGGCTTATAGAGCATAAATATAATTCAACATAATCAGCTTATCATATAAATATGAGACAAATTGCAACATTTATTTAACCTCGAGTAACTAAAATTGACTAAAGAAATTCAAATTTGTGAGGTACAGACAAAATTTCCTAAGAACCAAGTTTCATCTTGAATATGATTTAAAGGGGAAAAATATCTAAATCACAAACCTATGCCATAAAGCAAGGAAGCATAATCCTCAATATTTGTTCTAGTACTTGAGTACCGGTTGATTCAATGGCTTGCACGGGAATTGGTCGAAATGCAAAAGGAATCTGAATGCTGACCTGGAATGCACATGACAACAAAAGAAATTTTGCAAAAAATAAAAATAACTTCCAAAATGAAATGTCACAGCTAGAAGAGAAGCCAATTAGCAATTACCTCAATAACTGTATCTGAAGTGAGTTCAGCCACCGAGGAGTCACTCTGTTTCCTATCGCATGATACTCTATTCACCATAGAAGCTGCATGCCCACACCAAATCAGTGTCAAAGCACTCCTGGAAAAAAGCATTTCATAATTCAACTCAGAACCAAAAAATTTAAGCTAAAAATAAAGTGCAACATTCCACTAAAATATGATTCTCGATGTCAAACATACTTCCCCTAAACAGAATACATAATTTTGGGTAGTCTGGATTATTTGGAAATGTTATAAGTAAAAAGGTTACATGGCATTAATAAAACAGTACTATTTTATGATTCTCGATGTCAAATAAACTTCCCTTGAACATACTTTTTGCACCTATTCATTTTTCATCACTAGGAAGCAGCTACGCTGGCAAGCATGCCTTTAAATGTTGCACAACATTCTTAAAATTTTGAGGAAATTATGAATCAGTTGGAAGACCAAAAAAAAATTACAAAGTGTTGGAAAAGTTTATAATTTCAATTATTAAAGTTAATAAACTTCATCATTGGTTTGAAATTTATTTTGGAAATATGGGCTAAATGGTTATAAGAATCGTACGATTCATGATTCAATTCATACGATTTGAAACGAGTTTAAACAAAAACGATTTGAATCATGGTGTTGAATCGGAAATTGAGTGAATCTCAAGATTCAATTTACGATTCATTACGATTCAATATGATTCACACGATTATCGGTTTTAAACTTTGGATAAATCTTAATCAATAATTTATGATAAATAATAACAACTACACAAAACGAGAAAACTGGTGTGACAAAACTCAAAATATGACCAGCATTGGTTGCAAGAGTACATGCTATCCTTGCTGCAATAAATTCATCAAATTGTAAACTAGCTTGTAAGAAGTGAGGTCATGCATTGTCTAAATATTTAAAGCATAATTTACTATTTCAGATCAATAAGAGCCTTTTTGCCCCCATTTTTGAAGAGGATATTTCAAACAAAACTATGTAATCAATAGACTTGAACATTAAAAAAAAAAAAAATGATTCTAGCAATTATGGTGTTGTTCCCAACAGATCAGACTGAAGCAGATTAAACCCCACCACAAACAAAAATCTTATCAAAGTATATCAAACATTACTGTCTAATCCAGTCATTGCTTATACAATCTAATTGTACCATTTTGCAGCAAACAAAGAGAATTTGAATGAACTTCTTACCATCAATCTTCTCATTCTGTGTAACCACAATTGGTGTACCTTCATCCTACCATAAACAAAATACAAGGGAAAAAAGCACAAGAACAAAAACAAAACAAAAAAACAAAGTAATCATTAGGAGAAAAGGACACATAACATTGAAGTTTGAACACAAAAAACAAAGCAAAACCTGTGCCATAAAACAAGGAAGCATAATCCTAAACTATAACCAAAATTTGACACTTAAATCCCGATCAACCATCAATGTCTTTGTGTGCCTAATTGAACCTGGGCTTGAGTATACATCAATACAGTAAAGTCGTAAATATTAGTAAATCATTGATACCAGAGATGTTCTTCATATGATAATAATTGGAAGTTATAAAAGCAAAAATATCAAAGTGAATGTGATTCTATTGAAAAGAGAGCAGACCAAAGTTAGCAAGTGAAAAGATTAAAAAAAAAAATTCCACTAAAGAGAGGCCAGATCGAAGATCTAATGGAGCAATAGAGAAAGAGAAGACCTGAGGGATGGTAGCGACGGGAGGGCCAGACCTAAGGTGGAGCTTCAACAGGTAGAGCGCATTCAATGCCATCGCGCTCGAGCTTTCTTGGAACAGCCTATCATTTCATCAACTGGTTTCCTCTTGCACCGACTCGATCGATCTCAGTCCCTGTCTCGATCCCGATGATCTTGATCCTTCTTCACTCCTCGGTCTCGTAACCCCGCCAATTTGTGCAACTTAACCGAACCATCTTCCTCTGCAAAATCATCAGAATCATAATCAAGGAAAACCAAAAAACCATCAAGAAATTTCAATCAAATTGATGCAAGAATCGATGGATTTAGAATTAGATTTGAACAAGTGATCGGAATCAACCCTAGTGAACCTCTCAAGGAGCATAAGAAGACAGAGAAAACCCTAGATCTAGGACAGAGAGAGAACGATAGAGAGAAATGGAGAAAGAAAACAATATGACGGAAAGAGAAATGGGGAGAAAGGAGACGGAGTACCGTTATAAGGTGGAACACGCGTGTCTTAATTTCACTTTAGGTCTTTCACAGCGTTTTTCAAAAAAACGTTGCCTAAAAAACGTGGTAATAGGCAAATTTTGTTGTAGTGATCCCATTTTAAAATTTATTGGTGTTTTATCCTTATTTGATTCCTTCTAAAGCTAGAGTAACATATAAAAAATAAAAAATTGTGAGAATGAAATTCATTGCTAAATATATTTTACCAATTTATTTCATCTTTTTATGTGTATTCACGTAATAAATTGCATTAAATAACAGTAGTATCGACAATTTGTATCTAAAATCTAAAATTCTCAATATGAATAGTTGTTTAAAACCTTAGGCCCATTATATACATTTGAAAACTAAAATGATAGGCACACGAAGCAAACTATGAAATGAATTACTATTAAAACACATGAGTATGATCTTTACAAGTGTGTGGGTCAGACACTTATATGTCTTATTAGAATAGTTGATATCTGTTGCAAAGTTGGTGATCGATAATCTTTCGTCAACCTAACCATTTGAAACACATAGAAGGATAACTTGAGAAAAACAGAAAGAAATAGCAAAAGCTCGAGATGCTTAAGGAAAAGGCTAGGGTGGTTCCAAAATCTAAAACCAAGAATGAGCCTGTGCAACTCTTTCTATGATGCCAAGTGAATAACTTTCATGTGTATTCATTTCTAAAGTTAGAATCATAAATTCATCCTTGTAAATGATGACAACAATGTGTATGTAATGTGGTGGATCGGTATTGTCCCAATTTCTCAAGTTCCCTAATAATCATCATCTGTTTAGATTAATGTGTTTGACTCATTAAAACTTATTTGAGATTGATTAATTGTGTAAACAAGTAAAGCTTTTAATCACATTTTAAAATTCAATTTTAAATCTTCAAATCAAGTTTTGAACATTTACGTTTTCAGTTTATATTTACAAAAATTTTATAAACTGATTTTTGTTTATTTTTTGAAAAACATAAACTACAAACGTGTTGGGTAATTGATAAAATGTTTAAAAAATTTTAAAAATATAAAAAAGAGTGATAAATGGCAAGTGGTGGCAAGTGGCGGCGGAAGACGGTGGTGGAAAATGGTGACGGTGGGTGGTGGGTAGCGGGTGGTGGCGGGTGGGTGGGTGGGTGGGTAGGTGGGTGACAGTGGTAGGTAGGGGGTGGTAACGAGTGGGTGGTGATGGTGGTGGTAGCGGGTGGTGGTAATAGGTGGGTGGCAGATGGTGGGTGGTGGGTGGTGGGGGGGGGTGGGGGGGGGGTAGTGGTGGCGGGTAGATGGCGGGTGGTGGTGGCAGGTGGGTGGGTGACGGTGGTGGGTGGTAGCGAATGGGTGGTGGTGGTGGTAGCGGCGGGTGGTGATGGCAGATGGGTGACAGATGGCGAGTGGTAGTAGGTGGCGGCGGGTGGGTAGTGGTGGCAGGTAGGAAGGGAGGGGGGGTGGGTGGTTGCGGTCGGTGGTGGGTGGTAGCGAATGGGTGGTGGTAGTGGGGGTGGCGGATGGGGGGTGGTGGTGGCAGGTGGGTGGCGGATGACGTGTGGTGATGGGTAGGTGGTGGTGGTGGTGGTGGTGGTGGTGGTGGTGGTAGGTGGATGGGTGACGGTGGATAGGTGGTGATGGTGGGTGGATGGGTGGGTGACAGTGGTGGATGGTAGCGAGTAGGTGGTGGTGGTGGGTGGTGGTAGCAAGTGGGTAATGGATGGGTGCTGGTAGCGGGTAGGTAGCAAGTGGCTGGTGGTGGCGGGTGGTGGATGGTGGTGGCATGTGGGTGGTAAGTGGTGGTGACGAGTGGTAGTGGCGGGCCGTGGATGGTAGTGGCGGGGGGTGGCGAGTGGATGGTAGGTGAGTGGTGGGTGGTGGTGGTGGTTGTGGCGGCGATGGGGTGGGTGGTGGCGGGTGGTGAGTAGTGGTGGCAGGTAGTGGTGGGGGTGGGTGGGGGGTGGTGGTGGCGGAAGATGGTGGTGGGTGGTGGCTAGTGTTAGGTGATTAAAAAAAAAAACTCAAAATAGAAACACATTTTTTGAGTTTATATTTTTTGATCAAATTTATAAACTGAGACCACTGATTTATAAATCAAAAATTTACCAAACAAACTTTTATTTGAGTTTTTAAAATTTTTATAAATATAAACAAAAAATTAAAAACGTAAATGTTTCCAAACGACACCTTACTATTCAACTTAGTTAGATAGGTTATAAAAAAGCAAACTACTTGAGCTTAGTTAATAACAACTTGATTTAAGTTCCATTTAGATTACCTTGAAATCATATTATAAAATCATTAAATTTTAAATCAAATTTAAATAAAACTTTTTATTCAATTCAACTCGATTTAATTTGATTTCAAAACTCCATATATCCTTTAGTATATATTGACTACTGGATTTGGGCTGCAATGTTTTGGCAGCCCAATCTAACTTAATGGCAGATTGAGGGGGTATGCAGTTTCTAATTGCCTTTTTTATTGGATATGGGATTCAGCCCAACTGAAATTAAAAGAAAATAAACATTGGAAGTACCCTTTAGCTGTTGAGTTCTCTTGTGGTCACAAAATAATGACACGAAAAATTTAAAAATAATTATTAATTAATTATCTCAACCTTGATCTAATTTTCAATTTGTCCATGTTCTAATATATTTAGTAACTTTAATTATTATGATTAAATAAATATAACCAAATAAAAAGCAAAAAAACCAATACAAAGTGCAAAAAAATTATTTTAAGGCTTGGTTTGGGAAGTAGATTGGGTTTTTAACTTTTTTGACTATTTTAGTATGGTGCTAAAAGGCTTAGTTTGGGAAAGACTTTTGACTTTTTTGATTTTTTTTGTAAAAAAAAGAATGTAATGATTATGGGTTGGATGTGATGTTTTATCTTATTGAAGTAAAAATCCATTTTATTTTTTGTGACTACTTCAGCCAAAAAAAACCTCCAAATCCACTTTCCAAACAGGCACTAAATAGAGTTTCTATTATAAAAAGCTTTTCCTTGGCAAGACCCTCTCAACAAAAACATCCAAACTATCAAATAATATTCATTATTGTCATTTTTATTCGTGGAGGATTAAATTTTACACAAAATGTTTATTACTTCAAAAAAAAAAAAAAAAGGCAAAAAAATAAGTAAAATAATAATAATAATAATAATAATAATAATAATAATAATAATAATAAGAAGAAGAAACAAAATCAAGCAGTCTTTTTGTTCATGTTTGTGACAAGCTGGCGCATTTGAAATCTCCAGAAGCAGAAATAAGCCAAACCCAACCCAATCAAAACGTACATCCAAACAGAGTCTTGCTTACTTTCCTTCTCCGACTCTATCTCCGCTATACCAAACACGTCTCTCGACCAATTTCCTGAAATACCCTCGTCCACATGCCCATATAACACATATACCCTCTCGTCCCTCCCTATAGCCACCGAAGTCGCAAACCTCTCAGCCTCGAGGGCAGTTTCGTCAAATGAAGGATGTCCTAATCACCTATGCCGTAGCTAAATCTGTATTTTGTGCTTATTCACTAAATCCAAGTTGACAACATAAGCTTTTCTGGCCTTGTTGGTAGTTGAGAACCCATCTTCCTGATAATACAACCCTCCGTCTTATTTACCACTGCCAATCGTCTCCTTGGTATGGATGTTTTGAAACAAACAATGAGTAAGGAAAAATAAAGTACCACAATGATGAGATTTGGTCAGTTGAGCAACAGAGAGAAGATGTCGATTTAATAATGACACAAATAAGACATCTGATATGGATAAAGTCGAGGATAGTTGGATTGTACTGACCCCCATAACTGGATATGATACCCCATTAGCATTGGTAATGGTAGGTTTGGGATATTTGGAAGAAAACTAACTAAACCGATAACAATCACAAGTCATATGATCTGCTGCACCAGAGTCAATTATCCAATCAATATTACCAATAAATGACATACCTAACTGAGCAATAAATGCCAAATTGGTAGTGAGATTTCCCTTTAGGTGAGGAGCCACCTGAGATGCTTTCTTACTCCTAGGATGCCAATCTGGATAGCCATGAAGTTTAAAGCAAGAGTCCACGGTATGCCTTTTACTGTTGCAGTAAGTGCACTACAGATCTTTCTTGGAAGTGGGAGTTTTGTGAGCCACCATGGCAGTCCCTTCTCCTGACTTGTCCCCTATCTTTTCCCAAGCATAGCACCTTGACGATTAGTTTCCACACAAACAGTTGCATAAAGTGTATGTATGTTTGGAAGTGATTGGGTAGCAAGGATACGACCTCGAACCCTATCCAATTGAGGATTAAGTCCAACCAAGAAAATATACATACGCTGAGAATTAACTTTCATGGAAATGGAGCAATCCATAGAGCATCCATCAATAGCATCAAGTTCTTGCCATAATTTCTGTAACTTGCCAAAATAAGTGATAATCGAACCTTCATTTTGGTGGACAGAAAATACCTCGCGGTGTAATTGGTAAGCCTTGGAAGCATCTTGTTCAACCGCATATGTACGTTGGACAGCCTCTCATATTTCCTTTGTTGTGGGTAGTCACAAAAATAGAGATCGAATTTCCTTCGTCATTGCATTAAGAACCCAAGACTTGACCAAGTTGTTTTCATCGTCCGAAGCTTCATATTCCTCGGACTTAGTATCCATTGGTTCAACCTTAACACCTGAGATGTAACCCACAGATCTTAATCTCAGCATTCAAAGACCACTCCATATAATTGGTGCCATCGAGCCTTTCTAGAGCAATGGGACCAGAATAAGAAGATTCCTACATATGGAACATGGTAGGTACAGAGAAGAATTTACCCTTTTTAAGAGAATCCTTACCACTATCAATCAACTCAGTCACAGTGATAACAACACTAGATCTGCAACAGAAAGAGTGTGAACATGAAAGAAAAAAGAAAAAAACAAACAAACAAACGTGAGTACAAATTGATTGTCAATTCCTAATGGAAATCCTAGGAGATTGAACCTGGCTTTGATACCATGATAATGAACGCACATTTAAGTGAGAATAATTCTCTGATAATTTTTCAATTGTTGATGCACAATATGTATATTCACTGTATAATCTATACATGGTATATAAAATATTGACCGAATCTCCTAATTATGGGATAATTGACAACAATATATCCCGATAATGACTACGAGAATCACAACATATTTTGACTTAATTTCCAACAAATACTCTACAAAAAATTTCATCGTAATCAAATTCATACAACAAAATGTGATAAGCTTTCCCCCATACTTTTATCTCTCCATATACTTTTTTTTCCCTTTGTTTTACTTCACGTTCTACCATTTTCACTTTTTATTATTTATTTATTTCTTACCAAACGGAACTTTAACGAAAATATGTGAATTATTTTGATTGAGAATAAATTGAAAGATTGGGATTTAAATTGATAAAATTAAAAATTAAAAATTTATTTTGTTAGAAAAATCAACCTATAAGATTTTTTTTATAATTACTTGAAATTTTTAGAACAAATTGTTTTATATATTATTACTCAATATAGAATATTATTAAAGTACAAGAACAAAAAAATAAGGTTAGAAACGAGTCGAAGAAAAGGGAATAGCTATATCTCTAATCACCCACTACCAAAGTCTGAATAGTAGGTAGTTCTTTAGCCACCTAACGTGTAGAATAAGGTTATAAATGAGTCGAAAAAAAGGGAATAGTTATATCTCTAATCACCCACTACCCAAGTCTGAATAGTAGGTAGTTCTTTAGCCACCCAATGTGTAGAATACTTGAAACCACTACAATAGTAGTACACAAGAGCAGTGTCATTTACTATAAAAAGGAGTAAAATAAAAATAAGGAAGAGAAAGTTGTTTACATTTACAAAGAAAGGTTGAATATTTTGTTGGAAAATAATGATTTCTTGGTGATTTTAGTGCAATATTAAAGTGGGTGTCAATCATAATGGAAATCCTAGGAGATTGAACCTAGTTTTAATACCATCACAATGAACACACGTTTAGGTGAGAATAATTCTTTGATAATTTTTCAATTGTTGATGTACAATATATATATATTCACTGTATAATCTATGCATGGTATATAGAATATTGATCTAATCTCCTAATTATGGAATATCTCCTAATTATGAGATAATTGACAACAATATCTCTCGATAATCTGTACAAGAATCATGGGATATCTTGACTTAATTTCCAACAAATACTCTGCAAAATTTTTCATCGTAATCAAATTCATACAACAAAATGTGATAAGCTTCCCTCCATACTTTTATCTCTCCATTACTTTTTTTCTTTTTGTTTTACATCACGTTTTACCATTTTCACTTTTTATTATTTATTTATTTCTTACAAACGGAACTTTAACGAAAATATGTGAAAAATTTTGATTGAGAATAAATTGAAAGATTGTGATTTAAATTAATAAAATTAAAAATTGAAAATTTATTTTGTCAAAAAATCAAACTATAAGATTTTTTTTATATAATTTACTCCAAATTTTCAGAACAAATTGTTTTATATATCATTACTCAATAGAGAATATTATTAAAGTACAAGAACAGAAAAATAGGGTTAGAAATGAGTCGTAGAAAAGGGCATAGTTATATCTCTAATCACCCACTACCAAAGTCTGAATAGTATGTATATAACGACTCGGATTTCAAAATTCACATTGGATTGATGTATAGTGGTGCCCGTCACCTTAAAAACTTGTATGGTTGTCGGACTCTTGATATTAATGGGTTGGCAAGTGAACTTTAAATATTATAATTGAGGACCCTTGGGTGATGTTTGGAACCTTGATTGAAGCCTTAACAAGGTATATAGATAAGATTAGATAAAAAGCCCCAAATTTGAGTGTGAGTTTTTGACCAGCCGTCACTCTTTTTCCCTTTTCTTCTTCCATACTTAGAATTTGAATGTGAGGTTGGAACCATTGGAAAGCTTGTTTCCGGGGCTTTAATTTGGACACAAAAATGACCTAGAACGGAATCCCGATGAGAGAGTTATACCCGTTTGAAGTTTTCACATCTGTGCTGGAAGCAAGTCCGCACGTGCGGGGATAGCGGCGCACGTGCGGGACTGTGCGGAACAGTAGCTCAAAAACGTGATTTTTGGACCATTTCTTACATTTTCTTTTCCTATCTTCTTCTCCCCTCCTCCATGTCCGAAACCCCAGGCCCCAAAACCTTGATTTCCTCCACTTTTATCAACAAATCCATCATGGATCTTGCATCAAGGATGGAAAACAAGAGAAGATCAACATTTTTTTCAACCGATTGAAATTTCGAAATTTTGGAGGAAACTCATCAAAACTTGCCTTCTTGCTTGAATCTTGAGGTAGGGGTCCTAGTTCTCCTTCAATACTTCTATTAAAAGATAGATTTGTGGTATTTTGGAGTATATAAATGCAAAATCTACATTTTGAGTATATAGTTATATTATGAAAATTTAGGGATTTCGGGTTTGGAGAGTTTTGGGTTTTATTGTTGGGTTTAGATTATGAATTACGAACCTAGGATGTATAATCAAGGGAAAATTAGAAGAAAAAGTAATGGGTTAAGAAGTTTGAGTTTTTCTTGAAATTTCAAGATTTTCTAGAAACCCTAGGTTGATTTATGATGATAATCGATGATTTGGCCCAAATTGAAAGTAGAATAATGAAATTGGTAGGTTGAATTATATGTGTACAAGTTTAATTGGAATTTGGTTGTATTTAAAACTCATGTTTAAAATTTGCGAATGAACTTTGTTATGAGCATTGTAAGTTATGTTATAATGAGAAAGGAAATTTGGAAATTTGGGGAAATAATTTATTAATGTTTTAGATGACATAATAGAATGTTGAAATAGAATTTTAGAATTTCTTTTGAAATCTGTTGAATTATATTTAATATTATTGAGTTGAATCATGTTGATTTTGGTTTTGTGATCTAAAATGTAGAGATTTCCAAAATGGGTTTAATCTCAAATCATTTTATTAAATTCCTAGTGGGTTTGTTTAGTCATTCAACTCTAGAGGATGATTTAATGGGGTTCCTTTTTGGGGATGGAAAATGTTTGGTTTTTGGTGAAAATATTAGAAATTTAGAGATTTTTGGAGAACATGGAAATGTTCATAAAATCCTTTCTTTCTTTGAATAGAAGATGAATGGGTGTAAATTCTATAATGTGTTTTGCAAGATTGGTAATCTTTTATACAAATTGAGTTGGAGAAATAGGTTTCAAAACTTCATGTGTAGTCCTTGGTGCGGCCCATGTTGCAAAAATTCGTTCGCTCCGTTTTGCATGCTTAACCCTTTAGTATCTTTGAAATTTGTGTCTGGTGCCCTTAAGATGCCTGTAAATTCATTCAAAGTAAAATAAAGCAGGAAATGGATTAAGAAAAGAACTCACGTATAAGTTGTGCATGTGTGTAGGTCACAACCCGGGAGGGACAGGCACGCTGTTGCAGCACTGTGAGTAATAGTACAGAAATGTACATTTTATTTACCGTTGATGATTAATGCCACTAACGCTCTGTTCCTTGTAAGTATTTACACGAACATTTATGATGATTGGGAATCAATGTGAACGTTGAAAGATTTGCGTACACCGGTATGACTTTAGAACTTATGTTCATCCTTGAACAATGGTATTCGTATGAACCTAAGATTATTCAGCTAATAAGTCATTGAGTGTGAACACTCTCGAAGAACCAGACAATTGGAAAAGCTATGTACATCCATATGAGTTTGAGATTATTCTGTTGTGATATACATGGACCCGAAGTCTTCTAAAACCTATAGTATGAATACAAAGGTCTAACATTATTATGTGACTCACGTTATGATGTGAATGGTTCTGTCACCATGAATAGTACTGTAATGACACATGTGCTTTCTATAAATAATTATTGTTATTACCCTGTTATACACAAGACAACTGTGTCAATCTATAACTATGCTTTACTTTATGTCAAAGTTATCATTAGCACTCTGTTTTACGCAAGTTAAGTATGTTAATATATGAGGCTGAGGGCCAACTTGTGAATTTATGAACCTATGAGCCGAGGGCCAACTTGTAAATTTATGAACCCATGAGGTCGATGGCCATTTTGTGAAATGTGAACCTATGAGGCCAAGGGCCATCTTGTGAAATATGAATCCATGAGGCCGAGGGCCAACGTATGAAACTATGAATTCAAAAGGCCAAGGGCCAAGTTGTGAAGTTATGAATCTCAGTTATGAATCTACAAAGCCAAAGGCTAATTTGTGAATATGTGAACCCACCAGGCCAAGGGCCAATCCGTGAATTTGTGAACCAACAAGGCCGTTCTGAAAATTTGTGCAAAATCAAATTAACCACATGATTTCTACGTTCACATACACATTGATATGTATTATAATTTAAGTTGAACATGAAATTGTTGAAGTAATACTATTCACTGAGCCTAGCTCACTCTGTATTTTGTCTGCTTCTGTAGGTATTCAACCTGGAGTCAATCCTGACCCTGATGCTCGTCTCTGCTTTATCAACCTAAGTATGTCCAGGCATTTAAATAAAGCCCTTGTGTGTTGTGTGGTTTTGCCCAGCTTTTGGGCTTTGTATATTGAGAGGTCTATAACCTCTTCCTCGCTAATGCTTTTGTTATACGCCCAATCATGGGGTCGGGTCTGTATATGTGTATGTCTATTACTGATGTTCAGGTGTATATTTACTGTATGTTTATCTACCTTATGTAATGTGTGTGATCTTGGCATAGTAGTGGTAGCTCAATGGATATTGGTTTACATTATTTTGTGGTATTAAATGCTTCCGTTCAGGCCCCATATGTTATACATGTTAGACTTTATGTCCGTTTCTGAAGTGGTCATGTCCAAACTTTTAGGGGCGAGTTATGGGCATGCCAAGTGGTATCAGAGCACGAGTTGCTATCTCACACACAAATCCATTGAGCTTTTGGATGTCTAGAAAAGACTTAGGCATCATGCATTAAATACCTAGTGCATTTGAAAGAAAGTGATGGCAACGTTAAATGCAATCTATTAACACTAACGATTATAACCCATGTCCATTGTATATTATTTGTGCATATTGTGATTGATTGTTATGCAGAACATGGTAAGACATGCAGATAGGGTTAAATCAATAGAATTGCGCAGCGGAAGCGTGGTAAAGGTTCGAGCTGATCGGTAAGACAATCTATATGTCAATGATTAAATAATATATATGTTATCGGTTATTATTTGCAGATTGGAAGTTGCTTATTATCTGTTTAGATGAAGTAATTAAACCCTAGGTATGGAATATTCTTAAGACTAAAGAAAATGATATAGTCCTCCTTGTCACAACAATGTTTAGATCTGTGATTTTGTGCAATTACTGCATATGAGTATTTTGATAAGATGTGTTTGTGTGCTAACTGAAATTGCGTTGAGTACGATTGGCTGTAAGAAGAAGTTGTGCATATGATGACCCTTTTTAGAACTGTGTAATTTATTTACGGAAACCCGTGACCTGAAAGCTGTAAGTTGAAAGTTGTACCTTATTATTTGTAATCTGTTTTGTTATGTGTAAATTGTAATCCGTAATTAGGATTTCTTATAAAGAATGGTTGAACAACATGAAGGACCTACC
Organism: Camellia lanceoleosa; assembly: GCA_025200525.1. NCBI lineage: Eukaryota > Viridiplantae > Streptophyta > Magnoliopsida > Ericales > Theaceae > Camellia > Camellia lanceoleosa. The sequence goes on from CM045767.1 coordinate 49,352,491, forward strand.
CACATTGCATGTCTACGCACATGAGACTTGTAAAAGAGAGGCAATTAAGGACCATCGCAGGAATTAAAATCCTGCTTCTGTATATAAATGACTTAAGATTGAGAAATCATGTCTGTGAAATCTTTTTGTGTAGATATGCAAAGGTTAGATATTGCAAATTATTAAATTAATCTATGTTCTGTCTTTGAGGGATATAATGTAAACTATTCTGCATGACACTGTGAACTAAAGAGAAAACGGGACGAATAGACATGGAAATACTCTTTATTGATGGTGAGCTAATGATATGTACTGGACATTTACCTCCTCTAGTATGCTTATACAGATTTGTATAATATGCGCGACGTAATATTGAACTAATTTCGCTAAGAATTCTAACTTTGATATTAGGTGATCAAATTATTTTGTCACTAAATTGTTGACTTCTAGACGTATCTGCATGGGTGTAGTTACTGTATACTTAAGGAAATCTATGACCCTATGAATGGACCTAGTAGGACCTAAGTATGTGAAATAACTGGATACTCTGTTTATGTTAATTGATTGAGCTAGACGACTGGTCTATAATTTCTGTATGACTGTTTGCTAACCCATTGTAATTGTGAGTTATGAATACAAAACCAAGTGGTTGATCTCGTGTCTCACAGTAGGAAAGAAAGAATCATCTGAATAGTGGAATACTGAAATGATTAAAAGAGAGGCCAAATTAATTTGTGCTGTAACAAGAAGAAATGTTATTAAGAGAAGATGTTACACCTTACTGTTATGACTAGTTAATTAAACATGATTTAAATTTGATTTCTGGCTTTATTTTTGAATGGCTCCCTCTGCTCGAAAGATGGGTGTCTTATTTGTTTCTATTATTCAGATCCGAGTTTATAATAGTATGATTAAATGTCTATTATGGCACGTCTGTATGAATTTGTAAAAGTATATGATACTAGTTTTGATATGGTCGTAACTATTTGACTTGGAGCATGGTCCTCATGTGTTACTAAACTTAGAAGTAATGCTATGAGGAATTCACGATGTGTACTGTGATCTCTCTTTCTATTGTATTGACTGTGTTAAGAACTATTGCATATCATTCTAAATTAATATACTGGTATAACTCTGAAGTGCTTTTGGGAACAAGGGATATTACAAGCGAATTATAAAGCTAAGGGCTACGTACATAAACGATTTATTTGTGACTATTGGAATGATATATGCCTCGTTAATTAGGCAAAACCTTGTTGGTAGGCTCCGATATATGATGTCATTATGCATAACTGAATTTGGATCTAACCATGTGACTAATTTAATTATTTTGGAACTGTTCATGACTTTAATGGACAACCCATTGCCAAGTAAATGGCACTCTAAAATTTACCCAACGAACTATTTAACTGGGCAAGTTTGAACATGTACTTTCTAATGAGAATTACATATAAACTGTTAAGGCTGGATCAATTTGGATATGAACATAGTCAAGAACATATTGGGAATGAAATTAACGTATGCTGTGGGAATTTATGAATTATGTGCTTAAGGGAAATGCTATGTATTATGTTTCTGTATTTAAGAATTATATGTTTCTATAGTTGGGAATTGATGCTATAGGGAAATATTGTGATTACAAATCCTGCCTACTGGGGATTTTATGTCTGGAATGTCCTGCCAAGGACTCTTGCAGTTTTATCTTATTCGATACAAGATCCTGTGAAATAAAAATATGAGATGTTTTCTTTTATTTTACATATCTGGGATGGGCATGTTTGAGTTGTCTTCTATTTGGTTTTATTCAATTTCAAGGATGAAATTTCCCCAAGGTGGGTAAGTTATAACACTTTGTATTTTTGGGTTTAGAATTGAAGTGAGGTGTAATTGAAAATTGTCAAGGTTTGGTGGATATGTATGGGTGCTCTCATGCTTTGTTGTAAACTAGGGGTTTTTAAAAATGGGTGAGCATACGGTTGTTGCTATTTTTGTTAGAACGGATACAAATTTTGGGGACAAAATTTCTTAAGGTGGGAAGGTTATAACGACTCAGATTTTAAATTCACATTGGATTGATGTATAGTGGTGCCCGTCACCTTAAAAACTTGTATGGTTGTCGGACTCTTGATATTAATGGGTTGGCAAATGAACTTTAAATATTATAATTGAGGACCCTTGGGTGATGTTTGGAACCTTGATTGAAGCCTTAACAAGGTATATAGATAAGATTAGATAAAAAGCCCCAAATTTGAGTGTGAGTTTTTGACCAGCCGTTACTCTTTTTCCCTTTTCTTCTTCCATACTTAGAATTTGAATGTGAGGTTGTTGGAAAGCTTGTTTCTAGGGCTTCAATTTGGACACAAAAACGACCTAGAACGGAATCCCAATGAGAGAGTTACACTCGTTTGAAGTTTTCACATTTGTGCTGGAAGCAGGTCCGCACGTGCGGGGATAGCGGCGCACGTGCAGGACTGTGTGGGACAGCAGCTCAAAAACGTGATTTTTGGACCATTTCTTACATTTTCTTTTCCTCTCTTCTTCTCCCCTCCTCCATGTCTAAAACCCTAGCCCCCAAAACCTTGATTTCCTCCACTTTTATCAACAAATCCACCATGGATCTTGCATCAAGGATGGAGAACAAGAGAAGATCAACATTTTTTTTCAACCAATTGGAATTTCGAAAATTTGGAGGAATCTCATCAAAGCTTGCCTTCTTGCTTGAATCTTGAGGTAGGGGTCCTAGTTCTCCTTCAATGCTTCCATTAAAAAGATAGATTTGTGGTATTTTGGAGTATATAAATGCAAAATCTACATTTTGAGTATATAGTTATATTATGAAAATTTAGGGATTTCGGGTTTGGAGAGTTTGGGGTTTTATTGTTGGGTTTAGATTATGAATTACGAACCTAGGATGTATAATCAAGGGGAAATTGGAAGAAAAAGTAATGGGTTAAGAAGTTTGAGTTTTTCTTGAAATTTCAAGATTTTCTAGAAACCCTAGGTTGATTTATGATGATAATCGATGATTTGGCCCAAATTGAAAGTAGAATAATGAAATTGGTAGGTTGAATTATATGTGTACAAGTTTAATTGGAATTTGGTTGTATTTAAAAATCATGTTTAAAATTTGCGAATGAACTTTGTTATGAGCATTGTAAGTTATGTTATAATGAGAAAGGAAATTTGGAAATTTGGGGAAATGATTTATTAATGTTTTAGATGACATAATAGAATGTTGAAATGGAATTTTAGAATTTCTTTTGAGATATGTTGAATTATATTTAATAGTATTGAGTTGAATCATGTTGATTTTGGTTTTGTGATCTAAAATGTAGAGATTTCCAAAATGGGTTTAATCTCAAATCATTTTATTAAATTCCTAGTGGGTTTGTTTAGTCATTCAACTCTAGAGGATGATTTAATGGGGTTCCTTTTCGGGGATGGGAAATGTTTGGTTTCTCGTGAAAATATTAGAAATTTTTTCTTTCTTTGAATAGAAGATGAATGGGTGTAAATTCCATAATGTGTTTTGCAAGATTGGTAATCTTTTATATATATTGAGTTGGAGAAATAGGTTTGAAAACTTCATGTGTAGTCCTTGGTGCGGCCCATGTTGCAAAAATTCGTTCGCTCCGTTTTGCATGCTTAACCCTTTAGTATCTTTGGAATCTGTGTCTGGTGCCCTTAAGATGCCTGTAAATTTAGTCGAAGTAAAATAAAGCAGGAAATGGATTAAGAAAAGAACTCACGTATAAGTTGTGCATGTGTGTAGGTCACAACCCGGGAGGGACAGGCACGCTGTTGCAGCACTGTGAGTAATAGTACAGAAATGTATATTTTATTTACCATTGATGATTAATGCCACTAACGCTCTGTTCCCTGTAAGTATTTACACGAACATTTATGATGATTGGGAATCAATGTGAACGTTGAAAGATTTGCGTACACCGGTATGACTTTAGAACTTATGTTCGTCCTCGAACAATGGTAACCTAAGATTATTCAGTTAATAAGTCATTGAGTGTGAACACTCTTGAAGAACCAGACAATTCGAAAAGCTATGTACATCCATATGAGTTTGAGATTATTCTGTTGTGATATACATGGACCCGAAGTCGTCCAAAACCTGTAGTATGAAAACAAAGGTCTAACATTATTATGTGACTCACGTTATGATGTGAATCGTTTTGTCACCATGAATAGTACTGTAATGACACATGTGCTTTTTGTAAATAATTATTGTTATTACCCTGTTATACACAAGACAACCCTGTCAATCTATAACTATGCTTTACTTTATGTCAAAGTTATCATTAGCACTCTGTTTTACGCAAGTTAAGTATGTTAATATATGAGGCTGAGGGCCAACTTGTGAATTTATGAACCTATGAGGCCGAGGGCCAACTTGTAAATTTATGAACCTATGAGGCCGAGGGCCATTTTGTGAAATGTGAACCTTTGAGGCCGAGGGCCATTTTGTGAAATGTGAATCCATGAGGCCAAGGGCCATCTTGTGAAATATGAATCCATGAGGCCGAAGGCCAACATGTGAAACTATGAATTCAAAAGGCCAAGGGCCAAGTTTTGAAGTTATGAATCTCAGTTATGAATCTATAAAGCCAAATGCTAATTTGTGAATATGTGAACCCACTAGGCCAAGGGCCAATCCGTGAATTTGTGAACCAATAAGGCTGTTCTGAAAATTTGTGCAGAATCAGATTAACCACATGATTTCTACGTTCACATACACATTGATATGTATTATAATTTAAGTTGAACAAGAAATTGTTGAAGTACTACTATTCACTGAGCCTAGCTCACTCTGTATTTTGTCTGCTTCTGTAGGTATTCAACCTGGAGTCAATCTTGACCCTGATGCTCGTTTCTGCTTTATCAACCTCAGTATGTCCAGGCATTTAAATAAAGCCCGTGTGTGTTGTGTGGTTTTGCTCAGATTTTGGGCTTTGTATATTGAGAGGTGTATAACCTCTTCCTCACTAATGCTTTTGTTATATGCCCAATCATGGGGTCGGGTCTATATATGTGTATGTCTATTACTGATGTTCAGGTGTATATTTACTGTATGTTCATCTACCTTATGTAATGTGTGTGATCCTGGCATAGTAGTGGTAGCTCAATGGATATTGGTTTACGTTATTTTGTGGTATTAAATGCTTCCGTTCAGGCCCCATATGTTATACATGTCAGACTTTATGTCCGTTTCTGAAGTGGTCATGCCCAAACTTTTAGGGGCGAGTTATGGGCATGACAATGTAGTTCTTTAACCCCCCAACGTGTAAAATACTTGAAAACCACTACAATAGTAATACACAAGAGCAGTGTCATTTACTACAAAAAGAAGTAGAATAAAAACAAGGAGGAGAAAGTTGTTTACAGTTACAAAGAAAGGTTGAATACTTTTTTGGAAAATTGATTTTTTGGTAATTTTAATGTAATATTAAAGTGGGTGTCAATCCTATTGGAAATCCTAAGAGATTGAACCTAGCTTTGATACCATGACAATGAACACACGTTTAAGTAAGAATAATTCTCTGATAATTTTTCAATTGTTGATGTACAATATATATATATATATATATTCACTGTATAATTTATACATGGTATATAGAATATTGATCTAATCTCCTAATTATGGGATAATTGACAACAATATCTCCCGATAATCTCTACGAGAATCACGGCATATCTTGACTTAATTTCGAACAAATACTCTAAAAATTTTCATTGTAATCAAATTCATACAACAAAATGTAATAAGCTTCCCTCCATAGTTTTATCTCTCCATATACTTTTTTCTTCCTTTTGTTTTACTTCACGTTCTATCATTTTCACTTTTTATTATTTATTTATTTCTTACCAAACGGAACTTTAACGAAAATATGTGAATGATTTTGATTGAGAATAAATTGAAAGATTGTGATTTAAATTGATAAATTAAAAATTGAAAATTTATTTTGTCAGAAAAATCAAACTATAAGATTTTTTTATTTATTTATAATTTACTTGAAATTTTCAGTACAAATTGTTTTAAATATTATTACCCAATATATAATATTATTAAAGTACAAGAACAGAAAAATAGGGTTAGAAATGAGTCGAAGAAAAGGGAATAGTTATATCTCTAATCGCCCACTACTAAAGTCTGAATAGTAGGTAGTTCTTTAGCCATCCAACGTGTAGAATACTTGAAAGCACTACAGTAGTAGTACACAAGAGTAGTGTCATTTACTATAAAAAAGAGTAAAATGAAAATAAGAGAAAGTTGTTTATTTTTACAAAGAAATGTTTAATATTTTGTTGGAAAATAATGATTTTTTGGTGATTTTAATGCAATATTAAAGTAGGTGTTAATTCTCTTTTGAGGTGGAAGTGGGTTTAGATTCTTTGTAATAAGATCGTTACACCACAAAAAGAATTACAAAAAAACCATTAAGATTTGCATGAGACATTAACTCATTAACTTGGCCTCATGAAAAAGGTGTTAGAGAAGGTGTGTAACCTTCTATCCTACATTGATTATAGAAGAAAGTATTGATGGGTATTTAAATCTCATTTTTTTGCCTAAAGGTGTGAGCCTTTTGCAATATCCAAAATTTTCAAAGGAAATGAGTTTTGGATGCTTCAAGGATGGGTTGGGCCAAAACTATGGTCCAAGTTGGTTATGAAAAAATGCCACAAAGATCGGGTCATGCCCGTGGATCTTGAGGCTTGAGGGAATGGGCTGGGCCAAGTTGGTGGTCCACCAATCTAATTTTTTTAGCCCAAGACAAGTTGGTGGTTGTAGATATACACATGTGTTTATATGAAATACATAACTCCTCTATATTATGATGGATTAAATCCATCAGTTTGCAGATATATTTCTTGGCAGTTTTGCAGAAATTAAATCCTGCAATTGTTGCGGGAGAGTTCTTCCTCTCTTCGTCCATGTGTATAAAAGATGGCCCCTCTCCTTCAGTTTTCCTACCTAGAAAAATTCTTTGTGTTCCAAAGTTTCTCCAGTTTCATATTGTTTCTAGTGTGAGAGAGTGATACCTTAGTTTTGTTCGGTACCCTACTGTATTTGGTCCAACCATCGTATCCTGAGAGACAGACGTCGAACAACCTCTAGCGCCCAACCGGTGAGGTGGCGAATCTGTTTTAAGGAAACTGTCCAGTGCATGTTTCGGTTTGCTTTCTTTTGCTATTTTATTTGATTATGTATTTATGTTCAATCTACTTGTAATTTTTAGCATGTTTCTTGTTGTGAAATTTAAATTGTTAAATATGAATCTATTTATTTTAGTTAATCACACAATTATTATAACACTCTTACAACACATTTTATGTTTTCCATCAAATTGAACAAATAGCTTCTTGTATAATTTCAATTACTTTTATTCTCCAATTACCGAACCACTTGTAGAATTTTTGAAAGCCCACATCCTAGTTACTCTTGGAATATTATTGTACAATTCTTTAGTTAAAGATATTTGCATGCTACTGTTTTGTTCATTGGAAAATAAAAGGCCACTATTTGTTATATATAGAGTGCATGATTAAGACTTTTAGCATAATAAGCCCACTGTTTGTTTATAGAAGTCATGATTATGTTTTGACTTTTGTTCATTAGGTTTAATTGTTAAAAACAAAATAGCAACCTGTTGTTTCAATGATACATCCAATGGGATTTAAATTAGGGGAAAAAAAAAAAAACATATCAGTACTTGATGCTCATGAGATGTACTGCATGGTAAGAACTTTATGCTACTGATGATTAGAAACTCATATGTAGATTAAGTTAGGCACCAATGTGTTCTAATTTTTAGTTTTAATTTGTGTACATTTTGCACGCTATTTGGTTCAAGTATAATTTTAATTTCATGGGCATGATTCTTAGTTTCCGACCATGTTGTGCATGTTTTTTATTTTATAATTTTATAATGTATTGTGCATGCTCATGAGTGTCCCAAATTGTAGTTAAAAATACCATGCTAATTATTTTCTAGTTTTCTAGTATGATCAACATGTTCAATATCTACTACATTCTAGTTTAATCCACATGTTTATTATTTCTTAAATTTTTAAGTTAATTTGCACGTTCTTTAATTTTCTAGATTTAAGTCAAATTACATGTTTATTATTTTCTAAAGTTCTAGAATCGTTTGCATGAGTTTATTTCTAAATTTTTAGTTTAATAGAATTATTTACATGTTAATTACTATATAATTATTTACATGTTAATTACTCTAGAATTATTTGCATGTTAATTGCTAGAATTATGTACATGTTTATTGTATAGTAATTGCATATAACTCTTGCCAATTAATTTTAATTTAATTTTGAGAGTTATAACGTTTTGTAACTTGTGTAGGATTTTAAGTCATTAGTTAATTTTGCTATTAAATTAATTTAGTACTTTTACAATTTCTTTCAATTGTTTGTTTTGTATTTTGTTGTGTTTTTCTGCTAACTTTGTTTATTGGAATACATATGCAAAAAGGATTGGGAAAACAAATACAAAGCCAAATGAATAGTATTTGGGATGTCAAAACAAAAATTTTGGACTACTAGCCTTTGTGTTGAACAAGAATACCTAAGCGTAGAAAGACTTTTGGACTAAATAGAATCCTTATGGATCGGCTATTTTATTTAGATAATTGAAGCAATTTTTTGCTTGAGCTTTCGTTGTGGTTTTTTTACCAATATGTAGAAGCACGTTTGATTTGCTTGTAATTGTTGTAGCAATGTTTTAATTGCTTATAATTTGGTCACCAATTTGTATTTGCTTGTAAGTTGTAGAACTTGGTTTGTTTTAACCTAGCTTATCCCCCAAAAAAATTAATTCTAAACATTGTTTCCCATGGACTAGGAGTCAACATGCTCTTGGAAGTTTTGTCTAAGGTTAACTAGGTTTTAAGTGGAATTGATATAACCCCTTCAGTCTTCCTGGAAACATTCCACACCATGTTCGATTCTACGGAAGTGGTGAGACCAGTTTTGAATTAAATTTCCAACTTTGAGATTTTCTAGTGTTAAGTTTAATTTCTAGAAACGTAGAATAGTGAAATTTTGTTATATTTTTCAGAAATGGCAATTGTTACTGATGCTACTACTGCTACTGCTAATGTTGGTGGGGATCAAAACCGCGGGACAACTGGCTTGCCAACCTCTGCTACTGTAATCTTTGTGGTCTATCCAATTATTGTGACGTTTGTGGTCAATCCTATTGCTACTTCTGCTGTTTCGGGAGGTCCTTTCAACCATCATGAACGCCTGAAGAAGTTCACGAGAGTGAATTTCAAGAGGTGGCAGCAGAAGATGTCGTTCTACCTAACTACTCTAAACCTTGCGAGGTTTTTGAGTAAGGATCCACCAGCCGTGAAAGAGAATGAGCAAGACAAGCAGAAGCTTATGGCTCTAGATACTTGCAAACAGTCAGACTTCCTTTGCCGGAACTATGTTTTGAACAGCTTGGCAGACCCACTATTCAACGTGTTTTATGCCAAGAAGTCAGTAAAGGAGCTATGGGATGCTTTGGACAAGAAGTACAAGATTGAGGATGCTGGGCAAAGAAATTTGTTGGTGGCCAGTTTCTGGACTTCAAAATGGTGGACTCAAAAACCGTCATTAGTCAAGTCCAAGATTTTCATGTAATTCTGCACAAGATTCATGCAGAGGAAATGTTTATGAGTGAATCATTCCAAGCAGCTGCTTTGATTGAAAAACTGTCTCTAACGGTTTAAAAGGCTTCAAGAACTACTTGAAGCACAAACGAAAGAAGATGACAGTTAAAGAGCTCGTTGTCAGGCTCTGTATTGAGAAAGACAACATGAAGAAATAGGGGAGTACCTCCACTGTGAAAACAAACATGGTTGAGCATGGCTAGTCTTCGAGGGTGCAGAAGAAGCCACCGACAGGCAAAAGCTTGAAGTTGGGGGCTAGAGGTGGAGTCTCTAAGAGACCAGTCTACAAGCCACCAGAACCTACGTTTAGGTTCAAATGAAAGTGTTTCAACTGTGGAAGCAATGGGCATTTGGCTGTTGATTGCCGCAAAAAGAAGAAACCTTACCAAAAAAAAAAACCCTTCGCAAAATAAAAGTCGAGCTCACGTGGCTGAGATAAAGGATTTATCACAAGATATGGATGATATGCATCTGTCAGCTGTCATCTCTAAAGTGACCATGGTGGAATCTAACTTAAAGGAATGGTGGGTGGACGCTGGGGGCCACTCACCACATCTGTGCTGAGAAGAAGATGTTTACAACTTTCAAATCGGTTTCAAACGGTAAGAAGTTGTTCATGGAAAATTCGGCGACCTTAATAGTTAAGGGTAAATGCAAGGTGGTCCTGAAGATGACTTCAGGAAAAGAGCTAACTCTAAACGATGTCCTATATGTGCCGAACATTCGTAAGAACCTTCTCTCAGGGTCGCTCTTAAGTAAGTATGCCTTCCTCATGGCGTTTGAGTCTGATAGGGTCATATTGACCAAAGGCGGGGTCTATGTGGGGAAGGGGTACATATTGGGTGGTATGTTTAAGCTCAATGTAATGACTATTATCTCTAAAATTAATGAGAAAGTTTCTTCTTCTGCATATATGCTTCAGTTCCCTTATTTATGGAATAATAGGCTAGGTCATGCAAAATTTTGACTCTTTGCATAGATTAATTAAGTTAGATCACATATCATCTTTTAAGATTAATCCAAATCACAAGTGTGAAACTTGTGTAGAAGCAAAATTGAAAATGATTTCTTTTCATTCTATTTAAAGAAGTATTGAGCCTTTAAATTTAGCGCACGGTAATGTGTGACTTGAAAGTCGTACAATCACATGGTGGCAACAAGTACTTCATCACTTTTGTTGATGATTGCACTAAATACTGTTATGTGTATTTGCTTAAAAGCAAAAATGAGGCAATAGATAAATTTATTCTTTTCAAGAATAAAGTTAAGAATCAACTAAGCCATAAGATCAAGGCTTCAAAAAGTGATCGTGGTGGTGAGTATGAATCCTCATTTGCTGAGATTTGTACTCAATTTGGGATTATCCATCAAACTACAGTGCCTTATTTCCCTCAGTCAAATGGTGTTGTTGAGCAAAAAAATAGGACGTTAAAAGAAATGATGAATGCAATGTTAATAAGTTCTGTGTCGCCACAGAACTTGTGGGGATGGGAAGCAATTCTCTCTGCGAATTACATTCTTAATAAAATATATCAGAAGAAAGTGGACAAAACTCCATATGAGTTGTAGAAAGGCCACAAGCCTTTATATAAATACCTACGAATGTGGGGGTGTCTTGCGAAAGTGGCAATGCCTACATCCTAAGTGGGTTTGGATAGGCCTGAAGTCAGTGGATTGTACATTCATTGGCTATGCACATAATAGCAGTGCATATCGATTTCTTGTGTATAGGTCTGCTATTCCAGATATACATAAGAACACTATCATGGAATCAATAATCAATCTTTCTTTGAAGATGTATTTCCTTGTCGTCTCCAAGAAGGGGTTCTGAGTTCCATGAAAGAGGTTAAAGGTGACAATGATCACATAGATGATCACGTAGATGATCACATAAATGATCACATAAATGATCAAGTAGATGATCACATAAATGATCAAGTAGATGATGAAGCTGAGGAAGTAGATAAGCCAAGAAGGAGTAAAAGGGCTAGGACTGCAAAGTTATGAAAACCCGAATATAAAAATTAAGTAAATAATTAAATAATAATATTACAATTTCAAATATTTTGATAGTGAATCCTAAGTGCAAATTATATATTTGGAGGGTCTTTTAATTAATTTTAAACCTGAAATAAATTTATGGTGGAAGTCTTTAATTTAGAGGCAAGATTTATTATAAAAAAATAAAAAATTAAAATTAAGTGTCAAATTAGTAAGCATATTTTGATCTACTAATATTTGTATTTTATTTAAATTAATGGGGAGAGAAAATAAATTAAAACAAAAGATAATATTTTAGGGTCTTTTTGTTTAGATACATAATGTAACCCTAGGTTGCCTAATACAATACAATAGCAGCAGTAGAAACGTGAGAGAGGAAGAGAGAGCAAGAGATAGAAAAGAGAGGGGGAGAGAAAGCACCCTTGTGTCTCAACAACTCTCTAAGGTATTAATCAATCTATTCTTGTTCTATTATAATATGTTGTTTACATAGTTATGGTGCTTGTGGGTGTTGTGAGTTGGTGGAAGAAAAAGGAATGGATTGACTGATTGGGTTAATATTCTAGAAATTTTAATTGAATTCATAATTTTGCTCCTAAGAATATTAATCTGCCAGCAAACTTTAGAAATCATGAAACCATATCAAATGAATGAATTTTGAGCTGAAATTTTTACAGTAGACCAATTACATATTGAATTGCATATCTGAATTTTATCATAATTTTTGGGAGTCAAAATCCATATAAATTGATGCGTTCAAATCTGTTTAGAAAACTGGTTTAAACAACAAATTCGGGAGTGTTGTTCTCTTTGGGTATAAATCCAAAAATTATCAAATCAGCATCCTTAGAACCGGTTACAAGTCTAGTTTCTTACATTTTTTGCCTTACGTTGATTGCTCTTGTATACTAAGAGAACTTGTTTGGGCATAATTAATTGTAAATAATTATTTTGGTAAGCAAATCAAGTAAAACCAATTGGGTTTGAAACATATGATATATTAGTTGATATCTGGAGGGTTTTAGAATTTTTTGAATGGTGTAGAGTGGGTTCTTAATTTTCAGAGTTAGTTAACAATTCGGGAAAACCTTTCAAAAATTCTATTTTATCTCAAAGTCACATTTAATTAAGTTTCGACCGGAACCCATGTCTTGGGTGATTTTAGACCTTCAAGAACATGAATTTAGGTAATATTTAAGAGTAATGGTGAGTTGGGTTGAGCCGTGTTAATTCACTTTAGTTGAGGTTACTTAGTTCCTATTCTTTAGTATTTTTAAATTAGTAGTGACGTGTAATTTTTATACTTGGTTCAGGACACTAGTTGGACTTTTATACTCTATTCGAGAATTACATTATTTCGTTTCCAAGCGAGTAGTTTTGTGCTACATATTTTTATAAATGTTCCCCTACATTGAACTGTTGGAAAATTAAATTATTGTTTCATGACTAAACTGTTTTGATAAATTATTATATTATCAATGAAATCAAATTATTTCTGAAACATGTGTGAACTTGGCATACTGTAAACTATTTGTTTTGGTCTCATGTTTATAATGATGAACTACTATGTTTTGCGAAACTAATGTGTATTGATCATTGGGACAATCTGTGTATTTAGTCTAGGGAAATTATTCCACTGTGTGTGGTGACTCTGGCCACTAGGAAACAGATCCAGGTTGGGCTGTGATGACTCTAGTGCTCAGCGATTGTAAGTAAAAGACCTAGGTTAAGCTAGGTGACCTTCAGTCGGATCGTCTTTGAGAAAAGGCCCAGGTTGCCACCCTGAGAATGACTCTTGGTTCGGTATTGGATCCAACGGGGCTTATAGCCTTGAGAACTATGTGGCATATTACTTGTTATTTTCGTGGCACCTAGAAAATTATTGGTGTTCATGTTGTAATCTGTTTTAAGTGAAAAATGTCATTTATCATGTTCTCGAGAGACATGAGTATTTTAACTGTTGAACTGTGGAACCTACTTTTTGAAACAGATTCTCTTTACCAAACTATATACCAATCTAGTTTCTGTGATATATATCTTATTTTGGAATTGATCCATGTTTTCAAAACTGTATATACTATCCATGTTGCTATTCACTGAGCTATCAGTTAACTTAGTTGTTAATCATTTTCAGGTGTTAGAAGGACTTAGAGTGAACTCATGGCATATCGAGGACTCGATTGCATGGACCTGTAGGACATTCATTTATTTTGTTTTAGACTATTATGTCAAGTTTGTGCATATTTATATTTATTTTTATTGAGATTCATTTAGGATTATTTTGATATGTAGGTTGTTTTTATCCCATAAGTTTAGATGGTATTGATTACGGTTGATTTTGCCATTTATACTTGTGGCGTGACACTGGATTGAGTTTTGGTTATTTATTAATGGACTATTTTATAGTTATTCAATGTGTATGGTTTCATAGTTAGGCTTACATGTGCCTTGGGCTAAGGCCCTGTGGGCCATGGCCGGTCATACCCGGGTTTGGGGTGTGACAATTGTGGTATCAGAGCTGTAGTTTATCGAGTTACATATCTTGCATTTCATCATTTAGACGAGGTCTGAGCCCCTATAGTCCTTAGTAGTGTTTGGTTAAGTTAGGTTTGTTTAAGGTTGTGTTGATCTTTTCTTAATTTCATTCTGAAGGTTAAGAGTTGGCACCTAGATACCTACACGGATTATCTATTCCTTGTGAGCCTTTGATGTTTGTATTACCGTGTCTACTCTATTAGGAGAAACAATAGTATTAGAAGATGTTTGTAGATCTTGTGAGGTAAACTTAGATGGTAGGATTTTTATAGTGGGTTTGATTTCCTTAGAGATGAAGGATTTTGATGTGATTTTTGGGATGGATTTGTTGTTGGTAGCAATCTGGAGATTCTCAAAATTACTGGCCGACCGGCTAGTTCAAGTAGCGGACCGGCCACCTTTACTGGGCGACAATGATTATAAGTGGCTGACAGCCACTTCTTGTCTCTAGCAGAGAGCCTTTGGCCTTCTTGTGTGGTGAGAATGCTGAGAACCTGAGTTTGATTCTACTTCGGATGCATCCTGTTGTTTTGTTTAATAGTTGTATTTGTTTTGTTTATTGAGTTTGTTGTAATTTGTCTATCGAGTTGTTGCAATTTCCTTATCGAGTTGTATTTGCTTCGTTTATCGAGTTGTTGGTTGTCCTTTAGTTGTCTTATTTTTGTTTGTTATGTTTTAGTTGGTTCACTACCTGACTAAGCAATTGTCATGACAATGTACAAGTATTCAATTTTCATTAATCCCATTTTGTGTAAAATGGTGTGGTACGATGCTCAAAATATGAAATACAACACATTTTTAATCAAAAAGTTATTTCATTCCAATCATGGTTTCTTTTTACAAAGCGTACAAGTTTTAAAGAAAATAAAACTGCCTAAGGTTGTACAATGTGCTAACACTACTAGCAAAAAAAAAGAAAGAAACAAAAGTGAAAACATCTGAATCAATGCCACCCATCTCAAGATCGAGAGGCTCTCTTCGTCCTCTTCCTTGGTTGTATGGACTCAAAGCTATCACCGTCGGTGCCGCTGTCTGAATTTGAGCCGAACCCGGAATCAGAGCTGTCTCTACTCCCATCCTCGGAGCCCTCCTCAGTGTCGTTGCCACCCTCAGAACCAAAGCCAGTGTCATCACCTCCACTCTCAGATGACTCAGACTGGGGACTCGCTGGCTCCTCGTCCTTACTGGTCTCGTCATCATTATCGCGAATGACAGGCTCTCGACCTCTCCCTCGGCTGTGTGCCGGAATCTCTCTCCCTGCTACTGGAGAAGGCTCTGATGGTCCCGTCTGTAAGGGTGTGACTTGAAAAGGCAGTTTGAATATATCAGCTACAGTATATGTATCAGATGCAAGTATGGTGTGCAGAGTGAGTACATACAGAAGTCAGATACAGTATGTGAATGCAATGTATCAGATATGATCTATACATGCAGTGTATCAGTGCAATATAAGAAATGTTTAGTTAAGATGTCAATTTCAGTATATCAGCAAAAGTATGATAACTGAAATGCAAGAAAATTGAAAACTTACCTAAATGCCGTGGGAGTTCAGCATCATCTCTCTCCTCAAGATCATGCCCTCAAATGAGGTCATCACCTCGAGTAACCCCTCGACATACTCTATGAAGGGCTGCAAATGCAAGTTGAAACCATAAGTGTATGAATGAATAAGTATCTGAGCGAAAATGAAATGAATAAAAGCTGTAAAGTATACCGGTGGTGAGTCGGGTGTCCTGACATATCTTTGATTGGGCAACGGGGGCTCAAGTGGAATCGGATAAGGCACTCCGAAGTACTGCCAACTTGTCAGCTCAGTCGAAAGATCCGGCCATCCAACACTCTACTTGGTGAGAGGCATCTCTCTAGCTCCACCTATCGGTGCTCGAGCTCTACTCGTCGAAGGAGCATATGTTGCCTGGGCCTTGCTTGTCGAAGGAGCATCTGCTGCTCGGGCCCTGCTCGACGAAGCAATATCACCTATCCTTCCCATGTGAGCATGGACACCTGTCAAAGGAGGCATTAGGTATGTCTGGAGGTAAGTCGCATAGTCCTCCTCCCCGATGAGCCGATCTGCATCTGCGTCTCGTATGACATCAGTAATCTCCTAAGGGAAGAAACTCTCAGTGGCTCGCATAAAAAGCGAGGGCGGTAACGAGGCTGACTGTAGTGGCAGGCTCAGTGTCTGCCGCATGAAGTGCTCGCCAAGGAACCAGGCTCGGCCTACTGGCCCCTCGAGTAAGATCTGATACCGGGAAGCACCCTAAGCATCGGCAAAATGAAATCGGGCAAACCTTGGCATTGATGCCCAAGGCTGCCATGTGACCTGTAGATAGCAAAGTGCATAGATTGATCAATTGCCATTAGATATGTAAAATGAATTGAAGCTGAAAGTAGAAGAACTGTGAGTTTTGAATTACCTCTACTGTCTTCACTGTGTTGAAGTACTGGCGCAGGTATAGGAGGGTCTCTTGGGCTCTCGGCTGACATCGACCATCATATCTATGCGAGTACGGTACCTCAAGCAGCATTTCGACCTCCAGCTCGGGAGCAAGCGCTAGGAAATAGGCATATACCCATAGCTGTGAAAAACAAGACAGTGGTAGTGAAAATACATAATACAGAATATACAGAAAGCAAAGTGTGGCATAGTATATAGGAAGCACAAGTGCAGAGCAGAGATTGGACTATGTGTATACAGTGTGCAACGTACAGAAAGTGCAAAGCAAAAAGCATGGCAGGAAATTGTAAAGTTGAAAAGTAAAGCATACCTCCTAGGCTCTCCAATAGCCGCCTACTTTGTTCCCGCTCCTGCGGGAGGTTGAGCTCATGTAACAGTAAAGGGTAGCGAGGCCGGCACCGCCCTAATCATAGTGACGAACCTGGGATAGGTCCACTTAAGCACTTAGAAGATACAGCCCGACTGTGTTCGCCCTGTCGACGAACAAGGTAGTGCCAAAGAGGAGCATCAAGAAACCTCGGGCGTACTGCTTTGTAGCCTTAATTATGGCGAGCTCAGTCCCTCTGAAGTGGTCTGAGAACCAAGTATATCTGACCGAGCCTAATCGGAAGATGAGCGAGTGTGCTTCTAGTAGATAGGTCCAAGCAGCCTCCCACTTGCCCATGTTGGAGTCGTATGGAATCGGCCAGCCCCCCACCTCAAGGCCTGTCAACATGGCAAAGTCATACGGGGTCATCGTCATGTCCCCAGCGGTAGAGAAATGGAAGGAGTTGGTGGTGTCCCACCATCTTTTTACCAGTGCGCCTAAAAGGGTCCTACTCGCCATGAGACGCGAGAGCCCCATACATAATAGGCCAAATCCCGCCTCATCAATAATCTGCCGGATGCCGTCAGGGAGGTCCTTATACCACTCCCTCGCTGTGGTCGACCCGTATCCGCAGGTGAAACGAGAGTCTACCTGTGTTCAGAATGGACATAAATGCAATGTGTGAATGTGTTTAGAATGAGCAGAAATACAGTGTGTGAATATGTTCAGAATGAGCAGAAATACAGTGTATTAATGTGTTCGAAATGAGCAGATTAAGTACAGTATGAAAGTGCGAGCTAAACAAGAAATGTAAAGTGCATCGCAGAAAATGTAAGAGTGCAATGTATACCTCGGGTGCGTCGTCAGACAAGTGAGACTCCGGCTCCCGTAGTAGAAGATCTGCAGATGCACGCCATGCAAATCCAGTAAAGTGGCGGGCCGTACTAGGTGGTAGTACATGTGCCTTGGGATGGTACGTTGTTGGGTGGAATGGTCGGACTCTAGGCGGCAACGGTATGATGTCAGGCTCCCCCTCCATCCTCGGAGAACCCCTGACGTGTGGAGCGTCATTTGCCATTTGAAAAGAAGGTGGAAGGTAGGCAAAAATGAGCAAAATAGGCGAAAAGTGCTAAAAGTCAACAAAAGTCAACAAAAGTCAACTTTCGGGAAGAGAAAAAGTCAAAGAAAGTCGAAGCCCAGAAAAGGCGCCAAACTCAAGATAAACTTGAGAGAAACAAACCTCAAATAGTGAAAGTGGTGAAAAAAGCTCCGAAAACAAGTTTTGATAGGTTCAAAGTGAAGGAAACCGAAAGGTTTTTGCGAATCAACTTCGCGAGGGGCGTTGGAAAACGCGTGTGGGGCACGGATCTAAGAGGAAAAAGTGTCTAGGAGTAGAGAGGAAGAGGTTTCGGCACTCTGTGTGTAAGGAAAAGTGTTTTGGGGTTGTGTTTTTAAAGTTCTCCATGCAAAAAGACAGAACTGTCCCGAATCTGCCTCAACTGGCCGACCGGCCACTTAGGTGGTCGGCAGATTCTTCAACTAGCCGACATGCTTCCAGGGTGGCAGACAAGTGTCCAAGGTTCTCCCAGGATGTTTTTAGGTTGTTTTGAGTCCTTGGCTCTTGAGAAAGTTCAAGGGAAGTTCACTTTTCAACTCAAAATGTCTCCGCGAGAATTTCAATTCATGTCTTCGATACGAGACTCATCATCAGCCGGCATGAACAAGGTGTATCCTTTTGAAACATATTATACCCCTCCGAGAGGTAAATCGGAGGTTGCAACTAGATTGATCTTGTCAAGGCGCGCATTTCTTTATTCGATATTTTGCATTGAGCATGCTATGGATGTGCATTACATAATGCATTGTCATCATTGTGCACGGAATGTGTGTGTTGTGTTGCATTGCACTACACAAGTTCTTATGTTTGCATAGAGTATGCATGTCACGTTGTATTGCATTGTTCATGCTCTTACATTCGCGTATAAATTGTCCGTACCTGTTGTATTGAACATGCATTCGATGTTACATAAAACATGCTCCATGTTTCGTTGCATAGAACATACTCTATTTCTTGCATGATGTGCATGAAGCATGCCTCTCTAAATATTGTGTTGTAGTCATTTGTCTTGCATAAAATGTGCATTTCTATCGCATTATACTTGTCATTATACCTGTTAAGTTTCTTTCTTACCCAGGCACGATATTGTATGCACGGTTCATTCAAAGCTGGTGCAACCAGATGATATTGTATGTATGGTTCATTCAAAGCTAGTGTAACTTGACGATATTGTATGTACGGTTCATTCAAAGCTGGTGCAACCAGACGGTATTGTATGTACGGTTCATTTAGAAGAACTTCAGGGTAAGATCATTCCTGTCCTTTGAACTCCTTGTTTTGATTAGAAACACTTGGGTACGATCGGTGTTTACACCACTCTTTGCGTTGGTTAGAAACATTCAGGTACGCCCGATGTTTACATCGACACCTCCTCTGGTTAGAAGCGTTCGGGTCATGTACCCGACATTTACACCTTGTGTTGGTTAGAAACATTCGGGTATGCCTGGTGTTTACATCGACACCTCCTCTGGTTAGAAGTGTTCGGGTTGTGTACCTGACGTTTATACATTGCGTTGGTTAGAAACACTCGGGTACGCCTGGTGTTTACACCGACACCCTGTTGGTTAGAAACATTGGGTTGTGCGCCCGATGTTTATACCATCCTCCTGGTTAGAAGCGTTTGGGACGTGTGTCCAACGCTTATACCACCCTGTTAGTTAGAGACATTGGGTCATGTGCCCGATGTTTATACCATCATCCCGATTAGAAGCGTTTGGGACGTTTGTCCGACGCTTAAACCACCCTGTTGGTTAGAGACATTGGGTCATGTGCCCGATGTTTATACCATCCTCCCAGTTAGGAGTGTTTGGACTGTGTTTCGACGCTCATTCTGCCTCTTTGGTTAGAAACATTGGAACGTGCTCTGATGTTTATACCCACCCTTCGGTGTTTCCACGGCTCTCTTTTTCCTCTCGCGTGTGGCGCGTTAGGACGCTTTGGTTAAATGCATCTGGATGGATCCGGTTGCTTATACCGCTTTTTATTTCGGTTGCATAATGGTTGGATATGTTTCAATTGTTATTATGTGCGCTCTTTAGTTCGTAACCTTGGGGTGTGTCCCTGGGTTCACACCATTTCTTTCCTCGCGTGCACCACGCGTTGGGAACTTGTTTGCCACCTCGGGTGTGCCTGATGTTGGTGTTGTTCTTTATCCTTTCCTACGTGAGGCGCAATTAGGATTGCATAATTTTCTTACATCATTTCTACATGAAATGTAGTTCGGTCTGTAATTCCCACGCGTGGCGTGTTTGTTTACTTGCTTATGTACGAGTTTGCTGCAGTATTTCTTTGCATAGCATTTGCATATAGATGTTTCATAACAGCCTCATTTCATGATCATAAGTTATGCTCTGCATCGTGCATGTCATTTGCATTTTGCCCATGCCTACGAGTGCATCTATATTGTTATCTTGCTTGCTTGTTTGAGTCTTTGGCCATGTCAAAAATGGGTCGTCTCTAGGCTTTGACATTCACTCCCATCACTTCATGACTTCCGAGTTCTGTCAAAGAGGGGCAACTGTAGACACCCTATTTTTTACCGACCTCAAGACTCAGATGTCATCGTTTGCGCACTCAATGATTGTGCATGTTTGTGCTCGTTTTGAGTGCCCGAAGCTCTCAGCGAAATGCCTTGTCTTTGAGCCTCTAAACTCTCTGTGGTTTGGCCTTGTTTTGGGCTAGACCTTGGTGCCCCTTTGTTTGGAGGGGGAAAAGGCCTTGTCAGCCACCTGAGGTGGCCAGTCGGCCACCTAGAGTGGCCAATGGCCATTTTTCTCCTTTTTCAGGTATTTTGTGTGCCAGTTGTGCCAGCTGTTGATCACTGAAGTCATCCTCCATACATGAAACCAAGCTTTAGCTTACATTTCTATATAAGGGGAGGTCTCTCCCCCATTTTAAGGGTTACAAAAATTTGTGAGAAAATTTTCCTCTCTCTCTCTCTCTCTCTCTCTCTCTCTCTCTCTCGCTCTCTCTTCCTATTTTGTGCTTGAAAGTGAGTTATCTCTACATATTTGCATACAACCCCTTAACCAAATTAGACTATCTTGTAGCTGAGGTTCTTGGAGGTCTTATTTGAGCTCTCAAAGCTAGTTTTAGCTCAGAAAAGTGGCTGTTTGTTGCTGTGCTTCAAAGGTATAAAACTTATCCCTTTCAAGCTTATTTTTGCACACTAGTTTGGCCACCTTTGCATGCTGTTTTTGGCCTAGTTTTCAACTACACGAACCTCTGTTTTTAAGGTTTAAAAATGGTGGTTTAAGGCATTTTTGGAGTTAGGGGTGGTCCACCCTCCTTTGTGGCTTATTTGCTAAGAGTTGTACCATCTTTTAAAGCTTGTAAAACACTATTTTCTTGGCCTTTTAACCACTGAATTCCAGGGGAATATCAGTGGTAAAAAGTTGGTTTTGAGATCCAAAATAGGAAGAGGTGGCCTCCCCTCCTTGTATCTTGTATGCATGTATAGATGGCCTAAGATGTGAGCATGCTTTTCTACTTTTTTGTAACTTAGTTCAAGGATGTTTTTGGCTTTGTTTTGACATGTTTCAACTCTGTTTTTGTTTGGTTGGAACACTTCTTGCTTACTTTTTTACACTTGTTGTAACGACCCAGAAATCCTTTCCTCCGCTCGAGCGGAGGAGTGGCCGCTCGAGCGGACTTTTGGGGTTTCCAGCAATTTTTCAGATGGCCTGAGATTCTGGGGGGTGTGGGTCTCCGCCGGCGGGAGTTTACGCCGGCGGGCGACTTTGTTGGCTGCTCGGCGCCAAGGTTGGGCGCTCGGGTCAGTAAGTTTGATTCCGAAGCATGCGGACTCATTTTTGATGTTCTTCTTAGTGTATTTGAAATGTCCTTACCTTATTTTGGGATATTAATTGAGATGATAAGATGATGGTAAAGTAAGATTGGACAAAAAACTTTAGTTTGAATAATTCGTTTCGACCAACCGTCACTCGTTTGCCCTTTTCTTTTCCACACTTTGAATTTGAATGTGAGGTTAGAACCATTGGAAAGTTTATTTTTGGGGCTTCAATTTGAGCACAAGAATGACCTAAAAGCAGTCCGAATGAGAGAGTTATGCCTGTTCAAAGTTTGGGATCATCTTGAACAGGTCCGCTCGAGCGGGAATTTCTCCGCTCGAGCGTAGATTACGGGACAGCAGCTTTTAAACCAGATTTTTGGATCATTTTTCCACATATTCTTTTCCCCTCTTCTCTCTTTTCCCCCTAGGACCGAAAACCCTAGGGTTTTGATCCCAAATCCTCACCATTTCTCTTTGTTTTGATCAAGATCTTCCACCAAGAAGTGAAGAAGACAAGAAGATGAACATTTCCAACCGATTTGATTTTGGAATTTCAAAGTGATACTCTTGACCTAGCTTCCTTGCTTTCAATCTTGAGGTAGGAGATCTTATTTGTATTGATTGATGGATTTATGGTATTTTGCGTGTAGATTTATGGTATGTTGCGTATATAACTACAAATCTATAGTTTTGTATATATTATGTCCAATTTGTGATTTGGGGGTTTTGGGTTTATTATGTTAGAGATGCAATTGCTAGATTAAGGTGATAGATTATGAACTTTAGATGGAGAAAATTGGAAGAAGAAGTAATGGTTTGAGGAGTTTGGATTTTTGTCTTGAAACCCTAAGTTGATTAATGGTGATAACTAATGAATTGGCCCAAATTGAAGGTAGAATAAGGAAATTGAGATGTTGAATTGTATATGGATAAATTTAATTGGATTTACGAGATATTTCGAAATTATGTAAAAATATTAGCGAATGAACTTTGTTATAAACATTAGAATTTATGCTATAATGGAAGGGAAAAATTAAGGAAATAATGTATTAAGACTATGGATGACATGAACATTGGGTGTGGAATGTTGAAATGAGATTCAAAGATTTAATTTGATTCATGTTGAATTGCCAAATGATGTGTAAATGGGATAAAGAGAAATAAACTAGTTAAAAAACGGAATAATGATATGTGACCCGATTTTTATGTGTATTATGAATTATGTAGGGTCAATTACAGAGGCGGATCAAGCGTCTAATCACTGTGAGTAATAGTACGCTACATGTACATTTTATTTTCTGATAATGATTATGGTATTAACGCTACATTACGTGTAAGTGATTTCATTAACATTAAGTTAATCGAAATCGAGATGAATGTTGAGGAAGCTACATACAACGGTATGTTTATGGAACTATTCGTACTATTTATATGGTATATTAATCCTCCGCATCTGTAAGAAATTGGTATCATCTTTGTTAATTATGAGACAACTATTTCGATAGATAAAATGCACATTCATTGTCGCGATAAACAAGTGAAATGTGAGTACTACTACGTCGGATGTATGTTTAATTCTTTGCTAATGTTTGTCGTTACTATTAATGTCTGTTTATAACGTTCAGCTTTCTGTCAGTAATGATGTTGTATGTGTATTAATTGGGATTGTTCGCCTGCTTATTATTACATTTTATGGTCTGGCGATATTCAGATGACTTTGGGATGGTTCTGCTCTGTTTATTTATTCTGGTTATACATATTGTCTATTGATCCGTTCCGTTTAAGATTTAGCATGATATGTCTGTTGGTTTCAAAACTTATTATCTTCTACTAGTTCTGTACCCTCACACTTTATGCGTTCTGTTACGCTTTATGCGTTCTGTCACGCTTTATGCGTTCTGTTACGCTTTATGCGTTCTGTTATCTCTGGGCTGATAAGCCGTTCTGTTATGACTGGGCCGAAAGGCTATTCTGTAACTGTTGGGACTGATGGCTATTCTGTTATTTGGAAATATGAACATTTTAAATCCTCTGTACATACTAAACTGCGTTGTTAAGGAAACTGGACTCATGATATTTACAGAGTGTAAATAAACATATACTTCTGCAATTATATACTTTATTGTTTGAGTGGAACATTACATGATTTACGTACTATTATTCACTGAGCTTGACTCACTTTATTTTATGTCTGTTTCTGTAGGCACTCAACCTGGAGGTCAATCTTAACCTGTGGCTTCCGATACCAGTTGCCAAGCCTTGAGTGTCTAAACTGTTAGGTGTTAACCGTTCAACTTTTGGAGTTTTGTTAAGTTTTAAAGTTGTATTTAGTCTGTACCCAAATGTCTATGAGGAAGATGTATATGTGCATAACTATCTTCAGATACACATCACTGTATAATTATCTGCATTATGTTCTGTCTACGGTCCTGGCATAGTAGTGATAGCTCAATGGATGTTATTTTTACGCTATTATATATTATTGAATGCTTCCGTTCAGGCCCCATATGATATGTATAACAGGTTTTGTGTCTGTTTGCGAATGGGTCATGCCCAAACTTTTAGGGGCGGGTTTGGGGCGTGACAAGTGGTATCAGAGCACGAGTTGCTATCTCACACACGGATCCATTGAGCTGTAGGATGTCTAGAAAAGATTTAGGCTTCATGCATGACATCCTTAGTGCATATGAAAAGGCTGATAGCAACGTTAAGAGTAATTTGTGTACGTTAACGATTATGAGCCATGTCTATTATACCTCTCATGCCTATTATACGAAATGATTGATTTTTGAAAAGCCTATTTTGATGACATTATGGTTGTTCCGCTATGATACTCGTTTTGCTTATGATATGACATGATGAGACTTATTGACTTCTGGTGTGGAGCAAAGTGCTGTATGGAACTAAGTGCTACACTTTAGTGGGAGCCACCTCTAGAATCCGTACGAGCCACCTCTTGAATCCATACACACTTCTGTATATTCTGATATATCTGTCTTGAAAAGGCTATCTGAAATTTGAAAGGCCAACATGCCAATCTGTCAAAATGGTATAAGAAATTGTGCCACCCTTAATGCCTATGGCCCTCGCCTGGGTAACAATCGTGGTCTATGGCCCTCGCCGGGTAACAATACCGTGGCTATTGGTATCAATTTTGTGGTCTTGGACCTACATTTGTGGTCTTGGACCTACCCATTGTGGTCATTAGACCTACATTGTGGTCTTGGACCTACATTGTGGTCATTAGACCTACCTGTTGTGGTCTTCGGACCTACCTGTTGTGGTCTTCGGACCTACCTGTTGTGGTCATTAGACCTACCTGTTGTGGTCTTCGGACCTACCTGTTGTGGTCATTAGACCTACCTGTTGTGGTCTTCGGACCTACCTGTTGTGGTCATTAGACCTACCTGTTGTGGTCTTCGGACCTACCTGTTGTGGTCTTCGGACCTACCTGATCAAGTATGTCTTAAGGACACTCACATAGAGAAGTTCCTACTCAACTTCAAGAGAAGTCAATCAAACGATCAAACATACCTTAAGCTTTAAAAGCTCTACCACCTTCACTTCCTCCTTTACTTCCTTGAAGATCTATGCTCTTTTGTTCAATCCTTTTCTTTCCATACGTAAGAAGACTTAAACGTATATATATATAGTCATACATCTAAATATATAGGACAAAATCCAATCGTTTACTCATTCCGAAATTCAAATCTCGTAAACATACGTAAGATTACATAAAAGTTATGCTGGTCTCAGATTCATAATTAAACCTATCAAATAAGGTTCTGCCTGCTTGAGAGTTACCACATCTTCCATTTACGAAAACATATCAAAATTACATCATTATGTAGATTTAACCCACCTTCTCTACTTTTTACCAAAATTTGAACAGTGGGAAAAAGAATCCCCATTGTAGATACCTGATCATGCCGTTAAGAATTCAAATCTGAACAATAATCATAGCTATCAAACAAGGTCAGAAATTGCATTCAAAATCTTACTTAAGTAATCACTCATAGTACAAATCAATTTGGCCTCTTTTTGTTTTCTACTATTCAGACGATTCTTCCTTTTTCTTCTTAGGAAAACGAGATCAATCACGAGTTTCAGATTCACAACTTGTAATTATCGAGGGTCAAGATCATACAGAATTTAGAGACCAGCCATCTGGCTCAATCAGTTAATATAAATAGAGTTTCCAGTTATTCCTCATTCGTAAATTCTACTAGGTTCGTTCATAGAATCATAAATCAGTAATCATAAGAATCACATCCTTCCAGATTCTATAGTGTCAAAAACATATGCAATAGTATAACAAAGAAATAATTTGATTTCATAACATCAAAATTCATAATCCTTAATAAAACGAAATTCGTAGTAGGATAATTCAATGTGGTAGTCAATTAATTTGTAATAAGTAAAAGGGAATATTCTCAAGTCCATTTGTTTCCATCGAAATTCTCAATATCAAACAGAATAGTCCACATCACAACTTCCATATAGGTGATAGAAGAAATTTATTTATTTTTTTTTTTTTAAATCTAACATTGACATAGTTACACATAAACATTTCACAGGAATGTTTACAAATATACGAAGACAGGATTTTAATTCTTGCGGTAGATTCTCTACTTATACTTCCAAGTAGTCAATAGCTGTCTCTCTTTTTTTTTGTACAAATCTCGTGTATCATAGTTCACAAAGTCTATAGACAAATCCCGATTACACATGAACTGCACTCATTTGATATTATCAATTTTCATCATGTTATAACATAGCATAACAGAATGAATAATTAGAAACATATTCATACATACTCTTAGTTATACTTGAATCGAAGCGAAGCGAGTTTATGCTCGATCATAACCCACCGTACAAGACCGTCGGTGGCAAAACATATCTTATAACATATTTAAACCACGGTATTATTACCCCGGGTAGGGCCTTGTACTCTGATGTCATGGTTACTTTTCCATATATGGAACATCATTCCTTGATTCATGACCTATCATATTCTTTGAATATCATGTCATTACCGTACAAACACAACTTATCAAAGTACGTATCACAATAACATTTCAAATCATTGGTCTAAACAGTACCATGACAAGGAAGACAAAATATATCATAACTAAATCTTTCATACTTAGTGTTTAAGCAATTTATGACAACTGAAACAGATTCAGATATATGCTCATAACCATATTCAGATTTTAATTTTGCATAAGATCATATATGAAGGGCTCCACTATTCTATATCTATATATATATTTTGTTTTTGTTCTCAATGTCAAAGAAATAAAGAGTTGGTAATGCCGTTAATTGAAGTGCAAGTGAAAATTTTTGGTGTTGGATCATACAATGTGTATTGTCTTTGGAATTGAGTTTTGAGCATGCACTAGGTGTGGTGCGCTTAGTTGATGACTGAGAAGTTGTTATGAGTTTTGGGATTATAAATGGATGGTGTTGCTCCTTGCCCGTTGAAATTTTGATGCGTGTATATCGATCGGAAATATTTGTGACCCTTTCCTATTCCAAGTATGGATCTAGTTTGGACATTACAAGGTATGTTTCTGTTTATGTATAACCTACTTTCTATTTAGTTTTCTCAAATTTCGAGGCGAAATTTTTGTAAGGAAGGATGTAACGACCAATCCTTTCCTCCGCTCGGCGGAGGAGTGGCTGCCGAGCGGACTTTGGGGTTTCAGCAATTTTTCAGATGGCCCGAGATTCAGGAGTTGTGGTTCTCCGCTCGAGCGGGGGAGTTTACGCTCGAGCGGACGACTTTGTTGGTCTGCGCGCTCGAGCGCAAGGTTGGGCGCTCGAGCGGGTCGCCTGGGTAAGTTTGATTCCGAAGCATGCGGACTCATTTTTGATGTTCTTCTTAGTGTATTTGAAATGTCCTTACCTTATTTTGGGATATTAATTGAGATGATAAGATGATGGTAAAGTAAGATTGGACAAAAAACTTTAGTTTGAATAATTCGTTTACGACCAACCGTCACTCGTTTGCCCTTTTCTTTTTCCACACTTTGAATTTGAATGTGAGGTTAGAACCATTGGAAAGTTTATTTTTGGGGCTTCAATTTGAGCACAAGAATGACCTAAAAGCAGTCCGAATGAGAGAGTTATGCCTGTTCAAAGTTTCGGGATCTGTCTTTGAAACAGTCCGCTCGAGCGAATTTCTCCGCTCGAGCGTAGATTACGGGACAGCAGCTTTTAAACCAGATTTTTGGATCATTTTTCCACATATTCTTTTCCCCTCTTCTCTCTTTTCCCCCTAGGACCGAAAACCCTAGGGTTTTGATCCCAAATCCTCACCATTTCTCTTTGTTTTGATCAAGATCTTCCACCAAGAAGTGAAGAAGACAAGAAGATGAACATTTCCAACCGATTTGATTTTGGAATTTCAAAGTGATACTCTTGACCTAGCTTCCTTGCTTTCAATCTTGAGGTAGGAGATCTTATTTGTATTGATTGATGGATTTATGGTATTTTTAATGTAGATTTATGGTATGTTGCGTATATAACTACAAATCTATAGTTTTGTATATATTATGTCCAATTTGTGATTTGGGGGTTTTGGGTTTATTATGTTAGAGATGCAATTGCTAGATTAAGGTGATAGATTATGAACTTTAGATGGAGAAAATTGGAAGAAGAAGTAATGGTTTGAGGAGTTTGGATTTTTGTCTTGAAACCCTAAGTTGATTAATGGTGATAACTAATGAATTGGCCCAAATTGAAGGTAGAATAAGGAAATTGAGATGTTGAATTGTATATGGATAAATTTAATTGGATTTCTGAGATATTTCGAAATTATGTAAAAATATTAGCGAATGAACTTTGTTATAAACATTAGAATTTATGCTATAATGGAAGGGAAAAATTAAGGAAATAATGTATTAAGACTATGGATGACATGAACATTGGGTGTGGAATGTTGAAATGAGATTCAAAGATTTAATTTGATTCATGTTGAATTGCCAAATGATGTGTAAATGGGATAAAGAAATAAACTAGTTAAAAACGGAATAATGATATGTGACCCGATTTTTATGTGTATTATGAATTGTGTAGGGTCAATTACAGAGGCGGATCAAGCGTCTAATCCTTTGTGAGTAATAGTGCGCTACATGTACATTTTATTTTCGATAATGATTATGGTATTAACGCTACGTTACGTAAGTGATTTCATTAACATTAAGTTAATCAATCGAGATGAATGTTGAGGAAGCTACATACAACGGTATGTTTATGGAACTATTCTGTACTATTTATATGGTATATTAATCCTCCGCATCTGTAAGAAATTGGTATCATCTTTGTTAATTATGAGACAACTATTTCGATAGATAAAATGCACGATACATTGTCGCGATAAACAAGTGAAATGTGAGTACTACTACGTCGGATGTATGTTTAATTCTTTGCTAATGTTTGTCGTTACTATTAATGTCTGCTTATAACGTTGACTTTACATCGATTAATGATGTTGTATGTGTATTAATTGGGATTGTTACGCCTGTTTATTATTACATTTTATGGTGCAGCGATATTCAGATGACTTTGGGATGGTTACGCTCTGTTTATTTATTACGGTTATACATCTTGTCTATTGATCCGTTCCGTTTAAGATTTAGCATGATATGTATTGGTTTCCAAAACTTATTATCTTCTACTAGTTCTGTACCCTCACACTTTATGCGTTCTGTTACGCTTTATGCGTTCTGTCACACTTTATGTGTTCTGTTACGCTTTATGCGTTCTGTTATCTCTAGGCTGATAAGCCGTTCTGTTATGACTGGGCCAAAAGGCTATTCTGGGATGATGGCTATGGCTACATTATTTGGAAATATGAACATTTTAAATCCTCTGTACATACTAAAGCTGCGTTGTTAAGGAAAGCTGGACTCATGATATTTCTGAGTGTAAATAAACATATATACGCAATTATATACTTTATTGTTTGAGTGGAACATTACATGATTTACGTACTATTATTCACCGAGCTTGACTCACTTTATTTTATATGCATTTACGTAGGCACTCAACACGGAGGTCAATCTTAACTGTGGCTTCCGATACCAGTTGCCAAGCCTTGAGTGTCTAAACTGTTAGGTGTTAACCGTTCAACTTTTGGAGTTTTGTTAAGTTTTAAAGTTGTATTTAGTCTGTACCCAAATGTCTATGAGGAAGATGTATATGTGCATAACTATCTTCAGATACACATCACTGTATAATTATCGCATTATGTTACATCTCTCTCACGGTCCTGGCATAGTAGTGATAGCTCAATGGATGTTATTTTTACGCTATTATATATTATTGAATGCTTCCGTTCAGGCCCCATATGATATGTATAACAGGTTTTGTGTCTGTTTGCGAATGGGTCATGCCCAAACTTTTAGGGGCGGGTTTGGGGCGTGACACTTGTAGTACAATCATGTTTACTAGACTATCATATTTGATGATTTAGCCTATTGTTCTAGTTGGTGTTAACTTAACTCCAGCACATTTATGATAATGTTTTGGCATGCTTTAACTTTGTTTTGAGTGGTCTTGGTCCTTTGAGGCTTGCCTTGCATGGCTATAGTGTAATTGGCTTCACTAGCTTTGTGTCTCAAGGCCTCCTACATGTTTTGCATGAGATGATTGCATGATATAACATCCTTTAACATGTGATTTCAGTGCATATACCTCTGTCACACTCTCACATATATCACTCTTTCATTGCTTTTGAGGGTTGTGTATTGTGCCTTGTTTGTGGGCTAACGTGTGTGCATGTTTTCCTAGTCTTTTAAGCTTCTATCTTAGCATGTTTAAGCCACTATTTTGGCATGATTTAGCTCTGTCCAGAGCTGGTTTGGTCCCTTAAGATTGATATTGCATGCCTCTAGTGTAGTGCTCTTCACTAGTTTCAATGATTTTGGCCCTTAACATGTTGTGCATGTGTTGATTGCATGATTTAGTGTCTTGAGCATGCCATTTTAGCACTATAAGTCTGCAACCTCCCTCATTTCTTCATTTTTCTATTTGTTTAAGGTTTGGTTAATCTTATGATTGTGTTTAAGCTTGAGATAGAGCTTTGTGCTCAACGGCTTTAACTCTCTTTTGAGGGTTCCTCCTAGCCAAAGGCATGAGCTCTCTCATGTCTTGAATCATCCTTTGGTTGACCCCTCTCTCATTAGAGGACTTTCACATTGAACTTAATCGGTTAAAGGATTGATCGGTAATTTAAAATGAGTAAATAAAATAAACCAAATAAAACATGAACAAGATAAGCATTTGTGTTGCATTGCGTGTGTTTGGATCGGACGTTAATCCAAACACAAGGAATGTGGGACTTTTCATACTCAAAGTGATAAAACGTATCACATTTCTTGGTCGCCGTCACCCTTGATCATGCATGATAGGGTGGTGGCCATTTGAGTCTTATGTGTGCATTTATTAGCTTGTAAAAGCTTGATCCTTTGGCCATAATGCATTGAGATGCTTGATTGGTGGCTTGAGAGCCAAGCGCCACACTCATTTGAGCTTAAGAAATGATGAGGAGAGTGGCAATACATACATTTCTTGCAAAATGCTTTGTTTTGCCTCTGTTGTTCTCTGCTGCAGCAAAAACAGCATTTTGGAAAAGCAGGTGGCTGACCGACCACTTGAGGTAGCTGACTGGCCACCTAAACTAGCCGACTGGCCAGTTAGGGTGGCCGACTGGCCAGTTAGGGTGGCCGACAGGCCACTGGTCAATTCTTATGCAAAAGTGTTCCTATTTTGGAGTAGAGGCAGTCTAGAAATTGGTTCAGTGTTCTGTGATCAAGGTGAGTGAAAACAGAGGCAACCGGTGGCAAGGCAATGGATTTTCAGGAGGAAGCAACCGAGCATGCATGCATCCCTCACCTACGATGCCAATTCATTACTTTATCAGCTAGTTGTTGCTAATTATTACATGCATTGTAATTAATTAGATTAATTTGTTTGGTAATATTTTAATTAGCTTAGTATAGCTAGTTATTCAATTGTGTTGTAATAATTAATTAGCTAGAATAGTTAATTAGTTAATTGTGTTATAATAATTAGCTTTGCTTAGTGTAGCTTAGCTTATTCATTCAGACCCTCCTTCGTGAGGGCACAATGTTGTAATAAGTGTGCGTGTGTGTGTGCATGTCTTCCAACCCCACGTCTTTCTCACTTTTATTTAACCGCTTTCGATGGTTAGATCATGGAATGTTTTGATTAGCATACCTTATGCTTGCATGTTTGCATCATTCATTTGTATTGCATGCACCGAGGCTCAGTGCATCATTCAAACTGCATTGTATTTCAAATACACTTCTTTGAATACGTGTTTATCGCATGTTATCAAATTATTGCATTCATATGCCACCTTAGGTAGCTGAGCCTATCTTATTGCATTATTACATGTGTTGCATTAGGCATTTTATATAGTTAGGATCATGCATATTTCTAACTAGCTTTTGTTTCGGCTTGGAGTACACTGTAAGTCTTTATGCTTTAGCATACTTGTATGAGTGTGAGTGATACCATGTTTCGCATGCTTGCCATAAGGCTATTTGCTTAAGTGATAAACTGCATGAATACCTGTAGATGAAGGCTTTGTTGTTTAGATTGGAACAATTCAACGATTGTAAGTTTTAAGCCCACTTTGGGAAGTGGCAAATCATGTTTTAAAGCCCATCATGTTTGATGGCAAATACGCGTTTTAGCCTGCTTGAGGGTGGCAATTTCAAACCATTTTCGAAAACAAACATGAGTTGATTTGTTCCCATTCTTGTGACTTAGTCTATACTTGCTTGTGTGCGCACATAGTAAAGTTAGCTAATAGCCGGAATAAGAACACATGTGTTTATAAAACAACATATCATGTTAGTAGAGGCCGATCTTTGATCAGGCGAGCGAGGGTGCTCATTTAAGGACCTTCCCCTCTCGCACCCAAGTTCCCGAGCCGAGGCAACTTTGGTGATGATGGACACGTGGCCTGTGGCACGAGTTAGTGTAGACATGCCCGAACGTCACGGCTCCGTAAGCGAAATGGCGCGAAATCTGGTTTGTTCATTAGCTACTATAGTTTGGACTCAATGTCACGGTTCTAAATCTAATCTCCCAAAGTGCAATGCAAGACCGATAAATCACCAAAGAGTCCAAATCCGGCAAATCGTTTTGGAAAACTGATTTTATTAAAGAAGTGCCAAACATGGACTGCTTTGCCAGATACAGAGTTGCCACCTAAATGTTTTATTTTGGAAAATTTAGGAAACCCTGACTCGTGCCTAAGGCCACGTGTCCGTCATCACCAAAGTTGCCTCGGCTTGAGAACTTGGGTACAAGAGGGGAAAGTCATGCAATGAGCACCCCCGCTTGCCCGATCTAAAGATCGGCCTTTACTAACATGATAGTTTGTTTTTGAAAGCACATGTGTTCTTATTCCGGTTTATTAATCTATCTTACTACGTGATGCGCACAGCATACAAGTATAGACTAGATCGCCTAAGTTGGAACAAAACATCTCATGTTCGTTTGTTTGAAAATGGTTTGAAGGTACTACTCGCAAGTAAGCTAAGACGTGGATTTGCCACCCTCGAGTGGGCCTAGAAAACATGATTTTGCCACCTCAAGTGGGCTTAAAACTCGCATTTTGATGAATTGTTCCAATTCAAGCTACCAAACCTTCACCCACAGGCATTCAGGCAGTTATATCATTTAAGCAAATAGCCTCATGGCAAGCATGCTATCATGGCAACACTCACACTTATACAAGGATGTTAAAGCATAAACACTTACAGTGTACTCCGAGCCAAAACAACAACTAGTTAGTAATCAATGCATGATCCTAGCTATGTTAAGATGCCTAATGCAACACTTGCAAAAATGCAACTAGAAATAGGCTCGGCTATTCTAAAATGGCATATGAGATACAACTTGATAATCATGTATTCAAGTAGGAATTGAAACACAATGCAGTTAGTATGATACGCCGAGCCCGGTGCATGCAAGACAAATGGATGTATGCAAACATGCAAACATAAGGAATGCTAATTGAAATATGACCTATAACTAACCATCGTAAACAGTTAAGTCAAAGGGAGAAAGATATGGGGTTGGAAGACATTCACACACTCACGCACACTTATTACAAAATTCGCCCTCTTGACGGAGGGTCCGAATGAATAATACAAGCTAGCTACGCTAAGCTATTCTAACTAATCTAATAATTTAATTAGACTAATTATTACATAACCAAATTGGGAATTAGCTAACACTAAGCTAATTAAGAATTTACAACAATGAATTAAATTAGCTAACACATTAACTAATTAATTACAAATTAACTAACTATAAAAAGCAGTTAAAACGGTCTCAAGAAGAGGGGCATATGCATGCTCAGTCGGTTTCGCTTGGAAATCCATTGCCATGCCTCATGTTGCCTCTGTTTGCACACTTTTGCACCTCTGAAAATTATGCCAACTTTTGTGATGCTTCTGAACCACCCCATGGACACTTTGAGAGGCCATCGGCTAAGGAATAAGGGTCATCGACCAAATATGAGGATATTGACCAAACATTGTTAGCCGATCGGCACACCAGATAGCCCATCAGCCATCTCTTCCTACAAACTGTTCGTTTTGCTGCAACAGAGTACAAACAGAGGCATGGCAATACATTTGCAAGAAAATGTTGTGCAACTACACCCCTTATCATGTTTGAAGCTCAAAGGAGTGTAGTACCCGACTCTCGAGCCATCAATCACGCATTTCAATGCATGATGGCCAAAGAGGCCGAGTTGCACAAATCAATACAGATGAAATGCACAAAAACACATAAATGCCTTGAACTCTATCATGTTTGATCAAGAGTGTCAGTGACCGAAAATTGAGATATGTTTCATCACTTCAAGTATGAAACGTCCCTCATTTCTCGTGTTGGGCTTAACACCTAAACCAAACACAATGCAATGCATGCAACATGGAGATGTTATGCAATGAAACATAAGCATGCCAAATGCAATGTAAAAAGCATGCGAAATGCAATGCAACTAGCATGCAACAACATGCAATGTACCAAGTATGCAACAAAATGCAATGCAACCTAAACATGCAAACATGCAATGTACCAAGTATGCAAGCACTGTGCAATGCAACTAGCATGCAACAACATGCAAAGATGGACTTAAACCAAAATGGACAAACCTCAATCATGCCCAAATCAGTGGCCAAAATGCTATGAAATGATTGCAAGAAACACAAGACAAGCATGCATGCCAATTGGTCTACAAACAAAGCATGAAGGCACCAACTCTCAAGCATGAGCAATGAGTGAAAAGCAGGGATGTATGATAGTACCATAGGCCTTGAAATCATGTATGGAATGGTGCCAAACCACTCCAACAAGACAAGCATAGCATGCAAGAAAGCTCAAAGCTTAAGGCTAGCAGAGGAACTTACACCATGGCTATGTAAAACGTGAAGGAAATGGCCTAAGCAAACCAAAATAGTCCTAAAGCATACCAAAGTGAGTCTAAAATATGCATGGACCAAAGCCAAAACAAGTCAACATGAAAGGCATAAGGCATGATGCAAGTAAGGCCAACAAAGGGGATTGCACTACACCTATCAAAACCAAACATGGCATGACTTTGACAACAAAAATCAGAGATGCATCATGGTAAAACAAGACACAAAATACATTGAAATGATAACCCAAAGGCCTAAGCATAGAGGCATGCACAATGACCCACTTTTAAGGCATAAAACACCAATTCTTCAAAGCATTGAAAAAATGACAAAGGCAAGTGTATGACCATGAAACATGCATTGAAATATCATTTCAAATGATGCCAAATCATGAGAATAGTCTAAGCAATGCATGTTAATAGACTCGATACACAAAGCTAACAAGCTAGATTGAACCATAGCTATACAAAACAATGCATGCATGCCTAAAACAACATCAAATAGAGCTCAAGCATGGTAAAACATGAAGGAAAGCTTCTTTGAGTTGAGCCAAAACATGCAAGAATGATGGTCCAAACACATGATGCATGTTATGCTAGCATGCAAGATTGCTCTACAAGTATGTGAAGCATGCAAGATGCTATCAAACCAACTTAAAACAGAGTTGAAGCATGCTAACATAACACCAAAAAGTTGCTGAAATGGAACCAAAACATGCTAAGCAAACATGCTACTGTTATGAGCTATTTATACTAGCATACAGGACATAAGGAGAGGGGATGACCCCCTCCTATTTGGGACCGCAAAACAACCTTTCCACCACTGAAAATCCTTTGGATTTCAGTGGTGAGAAGGCCAAAACAAGGTGGTCCCAATAGCTTAAAAGGATGGTTCAAAACAAGGCCAAACAAGGCCTAAGAGAGGGTAGACTACCCCCAACACAAAAGTGACCTCAAAGAAACATCACAAGCATGAAAAATCAAAACTTTTTACGGTAGAAAGTTAAGCTTAAATCAGCATGCAAATAGGTCCAAAAGCTTAGGCCAAAATATGGGATTAAAAGGTTAGTTTCTCACCCTTGAAGAACACCTTCAAGAACACAACTCCAGCAGCTTTTCTGAGTTCAAACCAACCCCAAAACACTAAAACCAACTCGTACCTCAGCAACAAAAGGATGGTGTTCTAGTAGGTGTCTGTGTGCAATAGTATGAAGATTTTACACTTTTGAGCACAAACAAGGGTAAATATGAAGAGAGAGGAAATATAGAGAGAGATATATATAACTTCTATATAAAATTCTCAGAACCTCTGGAAAGGGAGAGGGGCCTCCCTTCTTATAGAATTTCAATTCTCAAGCTTGTTGAACAAGCTTGAGTCTTGATGCAATCCCTCCATACACGTGTATGGAGGATGAAAATTGTGCTCACCAGCTATCACAACTGGCACAAAAATATCTGCAAAAGCAGGTGGAAAGGTCTCGGCCAAAAAATATGGCCGATCGACCAAGAAGAGTGCCGATCAACCAAAAAGAGTGCCGATCGGCCAACACTTATGGCCGATGGCACAAAGCCTTAGCCGATGGGTTGCGGTGATGGCCAACAAGCCACCCTCTTCCCTCAGAAGCAAAAACACAAGTCCTTGGTCTACAACCAAGCACAAAACAGACAAGTTGAGAGATCCTAAGGCAAGGCGCGCGGTCGAGACCTTCGAGAACTCAAAACAAACACAAGCATGGATGATCATCAAGTGTTCAAACGATGACATCCAAGTCTTGAGGACGGTCAAAAATGGGGTGTCTACAGTCAAGGTTTCCTAAATTTCTCCAAAAATAAAATATTTAAGTGGCGATTCTGTAATCTGGCAAAGCAGTCCAATTTTGGCATAGCAGTCCAATTTTGGCATTATTTGATTTAAAATTTGATTTTCCAAAATGATTTGCCGGGTTGGACTCCTTGGTGTTTATCAGTCTCACATTGCACTTTGTGAGAATAGATTCAAAACCGTGACAGGAGTCCGAACTGCAGAAGGCCAATTCAAGCACTCCGAAAGGGGGTGCGAAGAAAGTCGAGTCTACAAAGATCTACCTAGACTTCCTCTAGATCGTGCGGTAGAATTTTTCATTAACTTGGTCCCTAACACAACAGTTATTTCTAAAGTGCCCTATAGAATGGCGCCATTGGAGTTGAGGGAGTTACAAACTCGGTTACAAGAGTTGTTAGTCAAAGGTTTTACTAGGCCTAGTGTTTCACCTTGGGGAGTACATGTGTTGTTTGTGAAGAAAAATGATGGGTCTATGAGATTGTGTATTGATTATACGGAACTGAACAAAGTCACAATGAAGAATAGGTATCATTTGCCACACATTGATGACCTATTTGACCAGTTGTAGGGAGTTCAAGTATTCTCTAAGATTGACTTGAGGTTAGGCTATCACTAGTTGAAGGTAAGGAATAAGGATGTTCCTAAGACAGCTTTTAGAATCCGTTATGGGCATTATGAGTTCTTGGTGATGCCTTTTGGTCTCACAAATGCACCAGCTGCATTCATGGATTTAATGAACAGAGTATTTAAACCCCATCTTTTAATAAATTTGTGGTAGTATTTATTGATGACATCCTAATTTATTCGAGGAACATAAGCAGTATTTGAGGGTAGTACTGCAGATCCTTACGGAGAAGATACTGTATGCAAAATTTAAGAAATGTGAATTCTGGTTGAGTAGTGTATCCTTTTTGGGTCATGTAGTGAGTAAAGATGAGGTATCTGTGGATAACACGAAAGTGGTAGCACTTGTTGATTGGCCACGACTTACTTCTATGACAGAGGTACATAGCTGTCTAGGGGTTGCTGGTTATTACAGACGGTTTATGAAAAGATTCTCCTGTATTGCTTTGCCACTTACCAATCTCACTAGGAAAGGGGCAAAGTTTTAGTGGAATGATGATTGTGAGTGTAGCTTCCAAGAGTTTAAACAGAGGTTGACATCAGCTTCAATCCTTGCCTTACCTATAGATGGGGGTGGTTTTGCGATTTATAGTGATGTTTCATGATAGGGTTCAGGATGTGTGCTTATATAGCATGGGAAGGTGATTGATTATGCGTCACGACAGTTAAAAGTACATGAGAGAAATTATCCTATGCACAACTTGGAGTAAGCAGTAGTGATTTTCGCTTTTAAGATCTGGCGACATTATTTGTATGGAGAGTCATGTGAGATTTACACTGATCATAAGAGTTTGAAGTATATTTTCACACAGAAGGAACTAAATTTGAGTCAAAGAAGATGGCTTGAGTTACTAAAAGATTATGATGTGAATATTTTATATCATCCAGGGAAGGCAAATGTGGTTGCAGATGCCTTGAGTAGGAAGGTCGCAGTTGAAGATGTAGCTACTTTGTTTATTGAGAGTTGCTTGGTGAAAGACATGAGACGTTTGAGGCTTGAGGTTGTTATGCCTAGTGATAGAGCTTATTGTAGTCAATTGACAGTTCAACTGACCTTGAGAGAACGGATTTGTTTAGCTCAGGAGTTGACCCCCAGTGTGAGCGTATTAAAGGAGAGATGGCAGAGGGTAAGCATGTAGACTTTGTGGTTAGTGATGATGGGTTGTTTAGATTCTGTAGCCGAATTTGTGTTCCTGTTGGTGGTGATTTGAGGAAGGAAATTATGACGGAGGCACATAGTTCTAGTTACAGCATTCATCCTGGAAGCACTAAGATGTATCGTGATCTTCATGAACATTTTTGGTGGAATGGTATGAAAGAAGATATTGTAGAATTTGTGGCTCAGTGTTTGGTATATCAACAGGTTAAAGTAGAACACCAGAAACCCACAGGGAAACTACAACCTTTACCTATACCAGAGTAGAAGTGGGATCATGTTACCATGGACTTCATGTGCGGATTACCTCGTACTAGTAGTAATCACGATGCAGTTTGGGTAGTTGTTGATAGATTAACCAAGTCAGCACAATTTATTGCAGTATGAATGAACCATTCTCTAGCTCGATTTGCACAGTTGTATGTGAAGGAGATTGTTAGATTGCAAGGTGCACCAATGTCAATAGTGTCGGATCAGAACCCTCGTTTTGTGTCTAAGTTTTGGGTTGCATTACAGTCAGCTATGAGTACTTGATTAAATTTTAGTTCAGCTTACCACACCCAGACAAATGGGCAATCGGAGAGGACTATTCAAACCCTTGAGGATAGGTTGAGGGCTTGTGCTTTGGAGTGGAGAGGTAATTGGGATGATTATTTGCCACTCATGGAGTTTGCGTATAATAATAGTTATCATTCTAGTTTGGGAGTAGCTCCTTATGAGTCTTTGTATGGGAGGAAGTGTAGATCTCCTTTGTGTTGGTATAAGGTTGGTAAGAGGCTAATGTTGGGACCTGATTTGGTGGAGGATGCTACACAGAAATTATCATCATCAAAGAGAGATTATTAATTGCTCAGAGTAGACAAAAAGTTATGCTGATCATCGTAAGAGATATTTAGAGTTTTACGTTGGGGACATGGTATTCTTGAAAGTATCACCATGGAAAGGAGTCATTAGGTTTGGAAAGAAAGGAAAGTTGAGTCCTAGATACATTGGTCCATTTGAGGTATTGTAGAAGGTTGGTGAGGTTGGGTACCGTGTCGCTCTACTCCCTAGGTTGGCAGGAGTGCATAATGTGTTTCACGTGTCTATATTGAGGAAATATGTGCACAGTTCGTCGCATGTGATAAGAGAATTTTTTGAATGAGGAGATGTTTGTTCAGATTTTGGATTTGAAAGAGAAAATGTTACGTACAAAGGCCATTGAATGGGTTAAGGTACCGTGTCGTAATCATATAGTTGAAGAGGTGACTTGGGAACGCAAGGACGAAACGCGCAAGAAGTACCCACATCTATTTTCATGATTTACTCAGGTTAGTTTCGAGGACGAAACTTTTCTTTTAGGGGGGGAGAATGTGAGAACCCGAATATAAAAATTAAGTAAATGATTAAATAATAATAATATTACAATTTCAAATATTTTGATGGTGAATCCTAAGTACAAATTAAATATTTGGAGGCTCTTTTAATTAATTTTAAACTTAAAATAAATTTATGGTGGAAGTCTTTAATTTAGAGGC
The DNA here is from genome assembly GCA_025200525.1 of Camellia lanceoleosa. Taxonomy (NCBI): domain Eukaryota; kingdom Viridiplantae; phylum Streptophyta; class Magnoliopsida; order Ericales; family Theaceae; genus Camellia; species Camellia lanceoleosa. The sequence continues at coordinate 49,392,957 of CM045767.1, forward strand.
AAGATTTATTATAAAAAAAAATTTAAATTAAGTGTCAAATTAGTAAGCATATTTTGATCTAATAATATTTGTATTTTATTTAAATTAATGGGGAGAGAAAACAAATTAAAGCAAAAGATAATATTTTAGGGTCTTGTTGTTTAGATACATAATGTAACCCTAGGTTGCCTAATTCAATACAGTAGTAGCAGTAGAAACGTGAGAGAGGAAGAGAGAGCAAGAGATAGAAAAGAGAGAGGGAGAGAAAGCACCCTTGTGTCTCAACAACTCTCTAAGGTATTAATCAATCTATTCTTGTTCTATTATAATATGATTTTTACATAGTTATGGTGCTTGTGGGTGTTGTGAGTTGGTGGAAGAAAAAGGAATGGATTGGCTGATTGGGTTAGTATTCTAGAAATTTTAATTGAATTCATAATGTTGCTCCTAAGAATATTAATCTGCCAGCAAACTTTAGAAATCATGAAACCATATCAAATGAATGAATTTTGAACTGAAATTTTTACAGTAGATCAATTACATATTAAATTGCATATCTGAATTTTTTTCATAATTTTTGGGAGTCAAAATCTATAAAAACTGATGCATTCAAATCTGTCCAAAAAACTGGTTTAAACAGTAAATTTGGGTTTGAAACTTAGCATACATTAGTTGATATCTGGAGGGTTTTAGAATTTTTCAAATGGTGTAGAGTGGGTTTTTAATTTTCAGAGTTAGTGAACAGTTTGGGAAAACCTATCAAAAATTCTATTTTATCTCAAAGTCACATTTAATTAAGTTTCGACCAGAACCCATGTCTTGGGTGATTTTAGACCTTGGAGGAATTTAGGTAATATTTAAGAGTAACGGTGAGTTGTGTTGAGCTGTGTTAGTGTGCTTTAGTTGAGGTTACTTAGTTCATATTCTTTAGTATTTTTAAATTAATAGTGACGTGTAGTTTTTATACTTGGTTCAGGGCACTAGTTGGACTTTTATACTCTATTCGAGGATTACATTATTTCGTTTCCAGGTGAGTAGTTTCATGCTACATATTTTTATAAATATTCCCCTACCCTGAACTGCTGAAAAATTAAATTGTTGTTTCATGACTAAACTATTTTGATAAATTATTATATTATCAATGAAATCAAATTATTTCTGAAACATGTGTGAACTTGGCATACTGTAAACTATTTGTTTTGGTCTCATGTTTATAATGATGAACTACCATGTTTTGCGAAACTGATGTGTATTGATTATTAGGACCATCTGTGTATTTAGTCCAGGGAAATTATTCCACTGTGTGTGGTGACTCTGGCCACTAGGGAATAGATCCGAGTTGGGTCGTGATGACTCTAGTGCTCAACGATTGTAAGGAAAAGACCTAGGTTAAGCTAGGTGACCTTCAATCGGATCGTCTTTGAGAAAAGGCCCAGGTTGCCACCCTGGGGATGACTCTTCGTTCGATATTGGATCCAACGGGGCTTGTAGCCTTGAGAACTGTGTGGCATGTTACTTGTTATTTTCTTGGTACCTAGAAAATTATTGGTGTTCATGTTGTAATCTGTTTTAAGTGAAAAATGTCATTTATCATGTTCTCGAGAGACATAAGTATTTTAACTATTGAACTATGGAACCTTCTTTTTGAAACATATTCTCTTTACCAAACTGTATGCTAATCTAGTTTCTGTAATATATATCTTATTTTGGAATTGATCCCTGTTTTCAAAACTGTATATACTATCCATGTTGCTACACATTGAGCTATCAGCTGACTTAGTTATTTATCATTTCCAGGTGTTAGAAGGACTTAGAGTGAACTCATGGCATAGCAAGGACTCGATTGCATGGACCTCTAGGACATTCATTTATTTTGTTTTAGATTGTTATGTCAAGTTTGTGCATATTTATATTTATATTTATTTTTATTGAGGTTCATTTAGGATTATTTTGATATGTGGATTGTTTTTATCCCATAAGTTTGGATGGTATTGATTACGGTTGGTTTTTCCGTTTATACTTGTGGCATGACACTAGATTGAGTTTTGGTTATTTATTAATGGACTATTTTATAGTTATTCAATGTGAATGGTTTCGTATTTAGGCTTACGTGTGCCTTGGGCTAAGGCCCTGTGGGCCACGGCTGGTTATACCCGGGTTCAAGGTGTGACAAAAGTGCTTTGGTCCAAACTTCTTAACTTATATGTTAGAAAGAGAACCTCAAACTTTCCATGAAGTTGTGACTTTACCTGAAAGTCCCTTGTGGCAAGAAGCAATTAAGAGTGAGATTGACTCCATCTTACAAAACCATACTTGGGAGTTAGTTAATCTACCCCCAGGTAGTAAGGCCTTCAGGAGTAAGTGGATCTTTGGAAGAAAGATGAAAGCAGATGGATCAATTGATAAGTATAAATATAGGCTAGTTATCAAAGGATACATGCAGCGAAAAGGCCTGGATTACTTTGATACGTATTCACCTATGACAAGGATTACATCCATTTGCATGGTGATTGCGATAGCAGCTTTACGTGGTCTAGAGATACATTAGATGGGTGTAAAGATAGCGTTCTTAAATGGAGATTTAGATTAAGAAATCTACATGAAGTAACTCGATGGGTTTTTAGCTCCAGAACAAAATAAGAAAGTCTGTAAACTTGTCAAATCATTGTATGGTTTGAAGCAAATTCCTAAACAATGGCATGAGAAATTTGACAATACTATGTTGTCAAATGAGTTTAAGATCAATGAGTGCAATAAATGCATATATGTCAAAGACACTAATAGAGGTTATGCCATTTTGTGTCTATACATTGATGGCATACTCATTGTTAGTAGTAATGATGAGAAGATTAGAACTACTAAGAGATTGTCAAACCCTAAGTTTGACATGAAATATATGGGCCTTGCAGATGTAATTTTGGGTGTTAAGATTACCAGAACATCTAATGGTATTGTACTTTCTCAATCTCACTATGTTGAGAAAATACTTGAGAAATTTAGTAAATCAGATACAAATGTGTCTAAGACACTAGTAGACTTTAGTCTACACTTGACCAAGAATAATGGGAAGAGTGTCTCTCAGCTAGAATTTCTCAGGTCATTGGGAGTTTGATGTATTTGATGAGCTGTACAAGATCGGATGTAACCTGCTCTGTTAATAGGCTTAGTAGATACACGAGCAATCTTGATGCCACTCACTAGAAGGGTATCGTTCGGGTGCTAAGGTATCTTCGTTTCACTCGAGATTATAGGTTTCATTACACAAGATATCAGTAGTAATAGAAGGCTATAGTGATGCGAATTAGATATCTGATGCTAGGGATTTGAAATCCACCAGTGGTTATGTGTTCACCCTTAGAGGGGCAGTCATGTCTTGGAAATCTTCCAAGCAGACGTGTATCTCATGATCGAAGTTTCTAGCATTGGATAAAGAAACAGAAGAGGCAAAATGGCTTCGCCATTTCGTTGAAGATATTTCACGTTGGTCAAAACATATGTCAACCATCTGTGTTCATTGTGACAGCCAATCGACTATTAGACGAGTACAGAGTAATATGTATAATGAAAATTTTAGACATATCCATTGTAGACATAATTCCATACGACAAATACTCTCTAATAGAGTTATCACTTAAGACTATGTGAAGTGTAAGAACAATATTGCGAATCTGCTAACCAAAGGGTTAAATCGATTGTTAGTAGAGAAGTCGTCAGAAGGAATGGGCTCAAGGCCTTTCGTGTAAGGTGTTACTGAAATGGAAACCCAACCTAGTTAACTAGAGATCCCAAGATCTAGGTTCAATGGGACAACCTAATTGCGTGTAACAGTGGTATGTGGCTGAGGAGATTAAACCTCCAGTCATTCCTTTTATCAGTGATACATGCAAGTGTAGAAGTTAAGCTGAGCTTTTAATGACTCTAGTGTGTTGAGCTGTTGAGCTGAGTATAGTAGGATACTCAAGTAGAGTCACCTATGTGAGTGTAAAGTGGGGCTGCTTCTATAAGAATTGACAAGGCCGAATTCTTTAAACCACTCACTGAACCAGGCCAATGTTCTAGGGCCAAACCAGACACAACAGTGAGAACAGAATGATGGTTGGAGTAATACCTATATGAGATCTGTTGTCTTGGTTTACATAAACGACAGAATAATTCAAGACTTCGTGTTCACTGGGCAGCCAGTAAATCCAATAGACTTCACTAGGAGGGGTTCAAAGCTAAAATCTACCTTTTTTTGACATAGAGGTTATTCTGTTGCACTCTTTTTCCGAGTCCTTGTTGTTAAGCGTTGTCCGTTTGTTGTTATTCAATCAATTTTTATTCGTGTGGAGGATTATTGGAAAATAATGATTTTTTCAGTGACTTTAATGCAATATTAAAGTGGGTGTCAATCTACTTTTGAGGTGGATTAAAGTGGGTTTAGATTTTTTGTAATGAGATCTTCACACCACAAAAAGAATAACCAAAACCATTGAGATTTTAATGAAAAATCGACTCATTGAGTTGGCATCATGAAAAAGGTGTTGGGAAAGGTGTGTAACCTTCTATCCCACATTGATTATAGAGGAGAGCATTGATGGATATTTAAATCCCATTTTTTGCCTAAGGGTGTGAGCTTGGATGTTTCAAGGATGGGCTTGGGCCAAAACTATAGTCCAAGTTAGTTATGAAAAAATTGCCACACGCACACCCGCACACATATCGCCTGCTCAGACCGGGTCGGGCCAAGTCCAGGTCCGTAGTCCGTGATCCATGGGTTGTGGATCTTGGGACTTAGGACTTGGGCTTGAGGCTTGAGGCTTGAGGGAATGGGTTAGGTTTGGGCTGGGCCAAGTTAGTGGTCCATCAACGTAATTTTTTTGGGCCAAGCCAGGTTGGTGGCTGCAAATATACACACATGTATATATGAAGTATATGACTTCTGTGATGACCGGTGCGTAATTGCCTTGTTCTCATGAGTTATATTGGACTTACCTTCGTTAAAATGTTAGATTTCAAAGTGTGGTCCAGTCAATAGTTGAGTTGGTTGTTTTTGAAAACTTCTCTTTAAAAATTTTCGTCCTTGTTTGTTTCAAATTCCGAGTTTCCACTTGTCCCGGAGGGTGCGAAGTCAACTCCAGAGTGTCGGGAGAGAAACCGAAGATTTTTTAGGGCTGGAAGGCCAGAGCCACATGTGCAGGGCCTTGGGCTGCACGTGCGGGAGGTGAGACTGCACATGCGGGAAGTAAGGAAAGGCTATGTGCACACTGCAATATATACAGGTGCGAAGAGGAGGTGCTAGCGAGAACCGTACGTGCGGGGGTGAGAGCCACACGTGCGAGAGGACACTCCGCACGTGCGGGAAAAGGCACTGCACGTGCGGCCAAGCGCATGTTTTGTCTCATTTTTCGTGCATTTTAGCTATCTATTGCACTTGTTGCCTCCTTTCACTCATTTCTGATTATGTCTCTCTCTCTCTCTCTCTACAATCTTTCTCTGTTTTTCTCTCATCTCTATCTACCCAAACCCTCAAAACTTTGCATTTTCTTTTGATCTCAATAATCCTTTGGGATTTTGGTACTAGTTCCTGATATCAAAATGATGAGCATACCGAGTGCTTTGTTTTGACTGGTGGAGATCGAATTCTGGCGAAGTTGATTTTGGGGCTTTCCCCCTCTTCTCTCTTAAGGTAGGGATTTCTTTGATCTTTTTCAATACTTCGCCTATATATAGACATATGGTAAGTATTATTGCATAAAAACCATATTGTTATGGATTTTTTGAAGATCATGTCAGAGGATCTAAGATTTGGTACTTGAGATTAAAACCTTGTGAACTTGGTTGTTGTTGGGTTAAATTGGGAAGTGATTTATCATGTTCATGTTTGGAGGGAGATAAAGCCCTAATTTTTGTAACATGCCTAATAGGTAAAAAGGGTTGAAGTTGTGAAATAATTGTGTTATAAATTAAGGGATTTGATTAATGATTTGGTTATTAATTTGAGATTATATTGGGTCTTATGATTTTAGCATTTACTTTGTGTTGGATTGATTATATTTGAATATAACGAATTGATAATTGGTTAATTGTTAAAAAGGAGTTAATCATGAGATCAAAAATTCTGGGTAACACCCTTTTTGAGTTGAAATTGAGCGGATTAGCACTTTGTTATCGGTGGGTTGGTCATCGGTGGAGGATGACATGGTGAATGTTGAAACGGTTAAGTGCCTGAAGTACACTTGAGTTATCTATGAATGCTGTACAAAATGATGGTTGGAAAATGTGTAATGTGTTGAGAATGAGAGGTCCATTATCTTCCAGCTGACGCTTGGAAAATTGACTGCGCTGAGAATGAGAGGTACCATTATCTTCCAGCTAGCGTCTAGAGAATTGGCAGGGGTACTATTACCTTCCAGCCGGTGTCTGGTAAATTGGCATTTCATTGTGGAAAGATGTATCATTGGCTTACCATGCTCGAGGCAGGTAGAGCAGAATTTATTTATTATTATTGCTCCGGTATATTTGAATATGTTATGTGTTATGATGGTTGTGGTTTTTGGAAGGCCGAATTGCCTACGTTGTAGAAGTAGATAGTTGTTGGATGCTTGTTGTGTTTCCTTTCGTACTAAAGGTATACTTGTAGGGGCATGAATGGGTGGGAAGTAAATGTGAGTAATGTGTTGACATTATAAGTAATGTGAAAGATATCGGATACTCATGAACATGTTTTTGAAAAGTCAAATCAGGTGCAAGTCTAAAAAGTGTGAGAAAGTGTAAAAGGTTTTTGGTGAAATTCTTACTTTCAAAAATTTGTTACTGTCATATAAATCTTGGTAAAAAGGTAATAGGAAAGAGGAAGGGTGAATTGCTTACGTTATGGAATGAAATGTATGATTTTGATAAAAAGTACTTATATACGTATATTTCTGTATAAACCATCATATTATTTATACAGTATGAGACTAAGCATTCATGATCATAGCTATCTATAGGTTGCTATTGTTGAGGATCACGTTGAGATTCCTACTGGACTATATGTTCATCCCATGTTGCTAATCTTTTTCAGGTGAACATGGAGAAGCGTTTCAAAGTCATGGATCTTTCTTATCTGTTGGCCACGAGGCTTTTTATTTGCGGGCGGAATGCCATTTGTGTGAAAGGGTTGAGCCCTTTATCTTTTTTTAAGATGTAAGCCCTCGAGCAATTTATTTGGATATACTCCTATTGCATTCATTTTATGTTCAAATAAGAGAATTATTATTTATATATTCCTTGTAAATATAATGAGCTTTTGATGCTATCTCTGAAACTGAATTTATAGTAATGGTCTTGGTAACGGAAATCCGAGTAATAAAAAGTGGGGTGTGACAACTCCTCTATATTATGATGGATTAAATCCATCGGTTTGCAGATTTATTTCTTGGCAGTTTTGTAGAAATTAAATCTTGTATTTGCTGCATGAGAGCTCTTCCTCTCTCCCTCCATGTGTATAAAAGTAGGCCCCCTCTCATTTAGTTTTCCAATTTCATATTCTTCCTAGTGTGAAACAGTGTTGCCTTAGTTTTGTTCGCCGAAACTACTCAGTTGGTGCCCTGCTCCAGTTGGTTCAACCGTCGTATCTTGTGAGGCAAACATCGAACAACCTCTAGCACCCAAACGGTGAGGCGACGAATCTATTTTTAGGAAATTGTCTAGTGTAATGTTCGGTTTGCTTTCTTTTGCTATTTTATTTGATTATGTATTTATGTTCAATCTACTTAGAATTTTTAGCACTTTTCTTGTTGTGAAATTCAAATTGTTAAATATTATCTATTTGTTTTAGTTAATTACACAATTATTTCAACATACTCAGCTGAAAAATTGCAAGCAGGTATATAACTCTCTTTATTTTCTTCGCCCTCTCTATGTCTCTCTTTTTTCTGCATGTTTTAATTTCTTTCAACAACAAAAAAATGTTTTTAAATTTCGATTTTTACAAAACAAATCGAGTTTTGTAAAATTGTTTGGGTGTACTTTCCATATGGAATGGTCCTACAACAAGATATTTGGGATTGGGCACAATAGCCACTCTTGCGCAGCTAATGCGTAGCTAATGTGCAGTAGTTCTCATTAAAGCAGTGAGCTTCCTTTGTATTATTTTCTAAATTAATTTCTTTTTCAAGATATAGTAATTAATGAAAAACGTGAATCTCATTATTATAGCAAGTAACGCAAAATTTAGATCAAATTGTAGGGATTAAAAGTGTAATTAATCCTAATATTTATTAATTTCAAAAAGACTGGTTCTCAATAAAGCAATGAGCTTGCTTTGTATTATGTTCTCAATTAATTTCTTTTCCGAGATATAGTAATTAGTAATTAATTAAAAAACATTAAACTCACTTGGTAGAAGCATTTTGACCTCTCGTTTGGCATGTGAATTTTTTGAGATTAGGGGCTAATTTAGCCACTAAGGTCTCGTTTGTCAACTATATATTTTAGTCAAAAAATTAAAAAGTCACTATGTGAGTGTAGACGTTCCCGAACGTCTCGGGAGGGAATCCCGTTTTTGTTCATTGGGCTCACTACAGTTCAGGACTCAATATCACGGTCCTGTATCTAATCTCGCAGAGTGCAATGCAAGACCAATAAATCATCAAAGAGTCCAAATTTGGCAAATCATTTTTGAAAACAGATTTTTTGAAAGAAGTGCCAAACATGGACTGCTTTGCCAGATACAGAGTTGCCACCTAAATATTTTTTATGGGAGAATTTAGGAAACCCTGACTCGTTGCCTAAGGCCACGTGTCCATCATCACCAAAGTTGCCTCAGCTCGGGAACTTGGGTACGATTGGGGAATGTCACTTCATGAGCACCCCCGCTCACCCGATCAAAGATCGGCCTCTACTAACCATGATATCTAGTTTTGAAAACATTATGCATTCTTATTCCGGTTAATTAGCTAATCTTACTATGTGATGCGTACAACACAAAAGTATAGATTAGGTCACCTAATTTGGAACAAAGCATTGCATGTCCGCTTGTTTGAAGGACAATTTGAAATTTGCTACTCGCAAGTAGGCTAAAACACGGATTTCAATGAGTTGTTCCAACTCAAACAATCCAACCTTCACCCACAGGCATTCAGGCAGTAAATCAACTAAGCAGTTAGCCTCATGGCAAGCATGCTTTCATGTTAACATTCACACTCATGCGAGATGCTAAAGCATAAACACTCACCTAATACTCCAAGCCAAAACAAGGAACATGTTAGTAATCAAATATATGATCTAAGTCCATGTTAAGATGGCTAATGCATCGCAAACAAAATGCAGCTAGAATAGGCTCAGCTAACCTATGGATGGCATGTGAAATGCAACTTGACATGTATTCAGAATAGATTTGAAGTACTATGCAATTAGTATGAAGCGCTCAGTCCGGTGCATGCAATACTGATGAATGATGCATGGATGCATAGCATAAGGATGCTAATTGAAATATGCCCTAATACTAACCATCAAAAGCAGGTAAGTAAAAAGGAGAAATAAGTGGGGGTTGGAAGACATGCATCGCACACACGCATGCTTATTACACAATTTGCCCTCGCTCGGAGGGACCAAAAGAATAATACAAATTAATTAACCTACCAGCTAATTAAATATTTACAACACTTAACTAACTAACGAATCAATTAAGCTAAGAGGAGTAGTAAAGAGGCCTCGAGAAGAGGGATGAATGCACGCGTGCTCGATTCTGCCCGGAAATCCATCGCCATACCCTTGCTGCCTCTGTTTGCACTGTTTTATGCCTCTAGAGACTGCACAAGTCCCAAAGTTGCTTCTGAAATACTCCCTGAGGGTTGTGGAAGACCACCAGCCAGAAGAAAACACCACCGGCCATGAGGAAGTGGTCATCGACCACAAATGAAGATCTCGGCCAAATATGGATAGCCGGTCGACACTGAAGATGGCCGACCGGCCATCCTTTCCTGCAAAACCCTGTTTTGACAACAGCAGAGGACAAACAAGGCATGGCAATGCATTTTAAGCGAATGTTCGCACAACCAACCTCCCCATCATGTTGTGGACTCAAGGGAGTTTGGTACTCGACCCTCGGGCCACCAATTACGCATATCGATGCATGATGGCCCAAGAAGTCGAGTGTGCATTTTGATATCAAGTGTAATGCACATAAACACACAATGGGCCCATCCTCTATCATAATCAATTCAAGAGGCAAGGCATGCATGCCAAATGCAACCTAAGCATGTGAGCTAAGTATGCAACGTAAAAATGCAAATGCGCATGCAAACAGGCAAGCATGTGACAATGTTCAAACAAATGAGCAAGCAAGACATGATGCAACCAAAGCATGTAAACATGAAGCAATGTAACAACATTTGAGCAACATGCAAAATGTGGACTTAGACTAATTTGGGCAGCTCTCAAATAAGCCCAAAATAGTGGCCAAAGTGCTCAAGAATGAGGGACAAGTGCACATGCAAACATGCATGCAAATGGACCAACACTGAAGCATAAAGAGGGGATTTTTAAGCACACTTAAAAGAGGATGAAAAGCATGCAAATGTGACAATGTTGCAAGCTCTGAAATGGGGCTAAGAGTGATGCCAAATCACGTAAACACACCAAACATGTCATGCAATAAAGCTTAAAGCCCAAAAATAGCAAGAGGACTTGAACCAAAACCACGCAAAACAGAGGGCATATGGAAAATATGACCCTAGACAGTCCTAAAGCATGGCAAAGTAAGCTTAACACATACGATGACCAAAGCCAACAAGCTAAAACAAAAGAAGCAAATGCATGAGGCATACAAGGCCACTAAAGAGGCATTACACCACACTTAATGCAACCAAACATGGTATGAATCAAGCAACCAAAAATAGAGATATGACATGCTAAAATAAGCCCCAAACCCACCTAGATGGCATCTAAATGGCCTAAATCTAAAGGCATGCACAAAGGTCCAAACATGGAGCATGAAACACAAACCTTTCGAAGCATCAAAGGAGCCACAAATGCAAGTATACAAGCATGCTATATGGACTGAAATGACATGGTAAGTGGTTACAAACCACTGAAATGATGCAAGGAGAGCATGCTAGATGGGCCAACACTCAAGGCTTACAAGGGAGATTACATGGTAGTTATACAAAGCAAGTCATGAACGACCCAAATAACCAAAATCAGACCTCAAGAACATCAAAACATGCATAAAAGCTTCACTAAGCTAAGCCAAAATCATGCTAGAAACAAGGCTCAAAGCACAAAGCATGTTAAGGCAATTTCATGGCATTACAAGAAAAGTATGCAAAGCATGCATGGTGTGTCTAAACCAACTTAAAACAGTGATAAATCATGGCATAATAAGCACAAATACCAACTAAGACATGGCCAACATGGACTTAAACAAGGTGCTCACACATGAGGCTAAAATGGCAAGTATTTAAGACAATAAGGAGAGGGGATGGCCCTCTCCTTCTTAGGACCTTAAAACTTCATCCCCACCACTGAAATCCCTTTCGATTTCAGTGGTGGGAAGGCCAAGACAAGGTGGTCCCGGAGCTCACCAAAAATGCACAAAAATTAGGCCAAACAAGGCCTAAGAGGGGTCAAACAACCCCAAATGCCAAAACAGCCTTAAACAACTATTTTAAGCACTCAAAATCAGAACTTTTATTAGTTATACACAAAGCTTAAAAATAGATGCAAGGATGGCTAAAAGCCTAATAAAAAATGGGGATTAAAGGGGTAAAGTTCTTACCCTTGAAGACCTCTTCAAGAACAATGCTTCAGTTGGTCTCTCCAAGCTTAGATCAACTCAAGAACTCTGAAAATCACTCCTTAGCACCTCAGTGGCCAAAGGAAAGTGTAATACTAGCTGTTTGTATGCAAAACTATGAACAAAACACCTTAATACACACAAAATATAGAAGAGAGAGAGAGATATAGAGATAGAATAGATACACAATCCTCTAACCCCAATCTCAGAGCTCTGGAATTTTTTGGAACCCTTGAGGAGGGAGGAGGAGCCCTCCCTTTATAGAGATTCACTCTTGCAAAGCTTACAAAACAAGCTAAGCAAGAGGGAAATCCCTCCATACACATGTATGGAGGGGGGCAAAGTGGGTGCCAGCTGTGCCAGCTGGCACAAAATATCTGCCAGAAGCAGATGAACAGTGGTTGACCAACAAAAATGGCCATTTGACCAACAAAGGTGGCCAGCCGACCACCAAGATTGCCGACCGGCCATCACCAATGGCCGGTGGCAAGAAAACATGGCCGGTGGCCTTAAGCCCTAGCCGATGAGGTGTGGGGATGGCCAACAAGCTATTTCCCACCCTCAGAAGCAAAACAACAAGTGTTTGGTGCAAAACCAAACACAAAAACAAACATGTTGGGAGATCCTAAGGCAAGGCGTTTAGCCGAGACCTTCAGGAACTCAAAACGAACACAAACATGGATGATCGCCGATTGTTCAAATGATGATGTCCAAGTCTTGAGGACAGTCAAAAATGGGGTGTCTATAGTTGTCCCTCTTTGACAGAACTCGAAAGTCATAACAATGACGGGAGTGAATGTCAAAGCCCAAAGATGACCCATTTTTTACAAGGCCGAAGACTTAGGCAAAGCATACAAGCTACAGACAAAGATATGCGCCCGAAGGCAGGGGCCAAATGCAAAACAATGCACAAAGCCGAGCATAACTCATGATCATGCAAAAGAAAACTATAACGAAGCAAAACATGCCACATTTTAAAGCAATCAAACACAAATCCAACTACATTACAATGCAGAAAGGATGTAAGAGAATTATGTAATTCTCGCTACGTCTCACACGGAGAATACAATACCTGTCCTGTTCGTCTGGTCGTGCCAGCTTCAAATGAACCGTACATACAATATCGTGCCTGTAAAAGAAAGAAACTTAACAGGTACAATATTGTTAGAAATATGCATAACAATGCAATCCAAAACTGCGTGACAACGCAAGTGAAGGGGTGCATGACAATGCAACCTATGCGTGGCGCATAACAATGCAGAATGGATGCATGATAATGCAATAGTTACAAAATTATGTATAAGCAATGCAAATGATATGCAATGCATTCGAGATGATCAAACCCCAGGCAGTACAAAACCACACAAATGTCATAAAGATGATGGAGATGTAAAATCCGTCTACCATAGAAAAGGTGTCGACATCCTCAAACCACAATCCTATCAGTGGAATAGGCGCGTACATATGCAGAATTATGTGTGTGTAGACGGAACACGAGAACAAGTAATTGGATGGAATGACATAAGTGAGGCATGCTCTGCTTAGGAACGACCATGATCCTAAATGCTGAATGCAATCAACTACACTACAATGTAGTGAATGTAATGGATAAGGCATGCGGCCAAACCATATTTTGCCTAGGAAAGGCATGGACACAGACAAACCACGTCTAACACAGAGATGGCGCTGTCACCCACAACACTAGGTGCATACACATAATATCATAACCGTGCTTCAACGTGAAAAGTATGGGCACATACCCGACCAAGCTCAACTTGGAAAGGCGCAAACGATAAATGGAGGATACAGCAAATGCATGCAATGCTTTCTATGTACAATGCAATGTAATACTAAACATGCACTGGATGGATGCAATGCAGGTGGAAACGAAGCATACGTGTCAATGCAAGTGAAGAATGCATGACAATGCAGGTGGATAATGCAGTAAATGCATGCAAACTACAATGCAATATATTCTATATGCAACGGATGGAATAGATAAGGCATGCGGCCAAACCGTATCTTGCCTATGAAAGGCATGGACACACATAAACCGCGTCTAACAAAAAAACGGTGCCATCACCCACAACACTAGGTGCATATACATAATATCATAACTGTGCTTCAACGTGAAAAGTATGGGCACATACCAGACCAAGCACAACATGGAAAGGCGCAAGCCATAGATGGATGTGATGCAGTAAATACATGCAATGCTTTATTTACAATGTGATATATACAATATGCATGTAATGTATGCTTGTGGAGAAGTGGTTTGGAAATACTCTTCAAATCCTGGGAGGCGCTGGTGATCCTCAGCTAGTCACCTGAAAAGAAGAAAACTCCGATCGGGGGTGCCAGGATTAGCACTCCGACGGACAAGTTAGTTCAGACACTCAAGATAACTTTCTCTTTAAGTTAAGTGAATTGATTCTTACATACCTTTATGGATTTGCGGTTCTTATATTTATACTCACTTTCTTGGGCCTCGGGGCCTGAGACTACTCTTATCCTATTCGCCGTACATTTATTCGGATCTCGACCTCGCCTATTCGCTTTGTTAATGTATTCAAGACCTAGTTACGCAACACGGTTTAATAGTATCCATTCTGGTATGCGTCTCCGACTCTTCCATTTATTCGGCTCCCACAATTGCCCCCAAGAACTTCACTGATGACAATTAGCTGGAGTGCTTGGTTTTGAATTTCGAAAGGGCAGAGCCAAAATTCGGCGGCTGGCCTCATCGTTATGCGGATATCTAAACGCACTTTTTTCGGTTGTCGTGTCGACTTTTTCCCTTCGCACATATGGTTATTTATTGCGATTTAAAATTTTGATGCCCTTTCATGTATCACGTCACGCTCATCGCTAGTTTGCCTTTTGGATATTCCCCGCAACTCTATTTTCCGATATCCCCTTCATCCTTTGTAAGTTCTCTCCTCCTTTGCTTTGAAGACTTTTTCTTGTTTGTTCTTTCCTTGGCATATTCTTACTAACTTAAGTCATGGTGAAACATTTGAAAGACCTCCTCTCGTCAGATCGAATCGCTGGCTTTAAACGCCATTTCTCCATTCCTTATGATATCCGCCTGTCGCTTGTGGCAGACGGCACTCTTGATATGGAGAGGGAGGACGAAACCACGATTCTCTTTCCGCTTTTGTCAATTGCAGAGGGTGGAGTCCGTTTCCCCCTTCACCCATTTCTTAGGGTCAGGCCCATCGGGTTTGATCCCTTCCCAGCCTAATGTGAATTTCTTTAGAATCGTAATGGGGATTATAGCGCTCAACCGTCGCCTAAGAATTAACCTTGGCATTCCAGCCCATCAAGATGTTATGCCTTGGCTAAGTCTTCCGTCAAGACGCGCTTTCTTCCTTAGGGCCAAGGATATCGACCATCAGTTGGTTACGATGCTTTCTAGTTCTGGAAAATGAGTTGATGACATTATGGTCGTCGTCCAGGGTAACTGGGAATTTGGCGAAGGGGAGGATCACACCGACCCTATTCCTAGAC
Organism: Camellia lanceoleosa; assembly: GCA_025200525.1. Lineage (NCBI taxonomy): Eukaryota > Viridiplantae > Streptophyta > Magnoliopsida > Ericales > Theaceae > Camellia > Camellia lanceoleosa. The sequence continues at coordinate 49,408,207 of CM045767.1, forward strand.
GAAGGGGCGAGCCAGGTGGCTGATTGCCTTCCCGCTCTCTCTTTTTTTCTTTTCTTTTTTTTTTGAAGCCCCTTCTTTGAAATGTGACGGCTTGTCTTCTGTAGGGAGCGTTTTGAAGAAAGTTCTGCCTTCGACCGACGGCGCCGTTCTTTTGGATATAGAAGTCGCGCTCAAATATTTTGACCGTCGAAGTCTTCAAAAACAAGAGAGGTCGGCGCATATCCTGCTTCGTTATGAGCCGACATATACGACCTTCTCGGCAGCGAAAAATATCCCTATTCCGGAGGGCGAAGATTCTCTTATCACTCTTATTTTGTCTGACTTCAAAAACTTGAGGCAGGTTAGTTTTGAAGGGTCCGATTTAGAGCAGAACGTAGCTGATGTTAGCGAATCAGATCAGTCTGAGGCCGAATCTGACGAGGTATTGAATTCGGCCGATCCCCCATCTACTTTTGGCCGAGGGGATCTCTCACTTGACGGCGTTGTTCACAGTTTGGAGAATATTTCCACCACAGACCACGAAGACATGGCAGGATTAAGCCTGACACAACTTGCCAGGAAGGCGAACGCGGAAAGGCCGGCTGCGAGGCGAAGAGCAGAGGCCCTGCCATCTGAAATACCGCCTGCCACCGACCCTCAATCCTCCTTGCCTGCTAGCGGATCAAAGTCTGTGCGCGTTGAGGTGGAAAAGACAGCAAATCAGAATGTTGAATTTTCTGTGATCGAGCAGGCCAGTCAAGAAGTTGAGGCAGAGAAACGCCCTGCCAAGTTTGAGACCGGCTATGAGGAACACAGCAGCAAACGTCCTCGATTAGAGGGATCGGACGTGGTCATTCCTTTTGTGATTCAGCCGACGGTAAGAAACGTACCAATTTCTTCTGATGCATTGGTGCTCAAAGATCTAGAAGTCGCATTCAGCTTGGCCACGTCCATGTCGTTGCCGTTTGACAAGGAGGCTTTTCGGGTGGAAACAGATCTGAATGCGACAGCACTAGCCGCCCAATCGGCACTTTTGGTACATAGTCGAACTTAGCTTTACTTAATCCGAATACTGTTGGAGTTAAGGTTCTAAATGCTTGTTTTGCAGACCGTCGGACGGATAGCCGATTTGGGCCGTCGACATCGCAACGCCATCAAAGAGATTGGCCGTTCACGCGAGGAAGCTGAGGGCCAGAAGAGAAAGACCAAGGTCGAGGCTTTAAGGGCGAATAAGGAAGCCTCAAGGGCTGACGCCGAGATGGAGAGGGTTCGTAGCGCAGATCAGTTGAGATCGGATGCTGAGAAGAAGGCGGATGCGAGTGAAGATGCGCTTAAATTGGCCCAGCAGGCGATCTCTAGACTGGAGGCTGAGTTGGCTGAAATTAAGGCGGCGAAGGAAGCGATCGACTCGGAGTCTTCCAAAGTGTTCGAGGCCGGGAAGAATGCTGGGCTTGCCGAGTACGTTGACCAGGTCCCCAAGTTTGAAAATTAGGGATTGAAACATGGCTGGCTCAAAGCCCTTGCTGCTGCTAACGCTTCGTTGAATATGCCGATACCATATAAGCAAGTGGATGTTGAGCCATTGGAGTCTGACTCTGATGGCTGATCCGGCTAACTGACAGTTTTTTAAGTTTTTAATTTGTCAAATGTACTTTTACAGTTTTTAATTTAGTGTTTTTCATCTATTGCTACAGTCATGAGTATATATATAAAACGTGAGTTGTGCTCAATAAATGTTGAATGCTATTTATATATATATATATATTAGATTGGCTTGCTTAATAAACCTGCCCTTGCCTTAGCCAGGGCGCGAGTTTGGGAAGCCGAATGGGCCTGACTCGCGGGCTGGCAAAGGCACAGACTGGTCGGCCATTTGCACTTGAAAACTCGGCTGATAAGATTAAGAAATCTGCCCTTGCCTTGGTTAGGGCGCGAGCTTGGAAAGCTGAATGGGCCTGACTCACGGGCTGGCAAAGGCATAGACTAGTCGGCCGTTTGCACTTGAAAACTCAGTCGATAAGATTAAGAAATCTGCCTTTGCCTTGGTTAGGGCTCAAGCTTAGGAAGCCGAATGGGCCTGACTCGCGGGCTGGCAAAGGCATAGACTGGTCGACCGTTTGCACTTGAAAACTCGGCCGATAAGATTAAGAAATCTGCCGCGAGCTTAGGAGGCCAAGTGGGCCTAATTCGCGGGCTGGACAGTTGGCATCCAACTGTGGACGTTTGGGATTGCTAACGTTGCCTCGAGAAGGATGCAAATATTGAAGGATAAGTGAAGCAGATGCACGCCAGAGGCCCTACTCTTTATTCAGGGAACTGAGGAGGGACGAACATTGACTGAATCAGACGTCGCAATGAGTTGCAAAAGTGAGCCTACACGTTCGAGAAGAAGAACTTCCAAGGATCGGGTAACACAGTAGCCCCTTAGTCATCAAAGCAGATCGCCCCGAAAGGATAGGCAAACGAGAATTGAGCCTGAAGTGACGCCACGGCCATTAAGTATTGCGGTTTCTGTGAGGAATAGACCAATGACGGAGGCGGACTCTATCATCAAAGACCCAGATGTGGCAGTTGAGTTTGCTCGACAGATATTTCTGCCGGAAATCCAATAATCGATGGTCGGGCATCGAGATTTCAAAGTATTTCGAGTCAGCATCCACAGGGCCGTGAAAGGACTATATACTGCCTACGAAGTCGGTATGCGTCTGCGAGAAGCACGACGTGAGAGCGAGAGAAAGGATGAAAGGAATCGCAGTTTGGAGGTTCGCGCGGAAAAGACTGAACGTGAGCTTCGGGAACTGAAGAATGTTCGAGCGAGCACGTCGGTTGCAACCGATCAATCTAAATTGGTTGGTGCGGGGAGAGGAACCCAATAGGCCTCGGTTTATGAAAAGGGATTTCAGGATGGCCTGAAGTTCAGGATAGAGAAGACCAAACAAGACCTTGCCGAGGAGGTCTGTTGATGTGAAAATCATGGATTCAAGCACGGCTGGATCAAGGCCCTTCAGAACGAGGAATCCCTCGAAGCCACGGGAATTGATTCGGCCTTGCCCCTGTATCATCGCCCTCACTTTCCTTATCCCGACTTCGAAATTGAGAAGAGCGACAATGAAGGTGCCGATTGAATAGATGTTGCGCTGAATAAATAGAATTTCTTTTCTTTTTAATGTTTGTATTTGGTCTTGACATGTTATGTGTTTAATTAATCGTGTTACTTCATCTTTCTGGCAAGTTTTGTGTTGTATGGCGTAAATGTTTGGACGCGTATTGGCCGATGTGAATTACGAATGATTTTTATTGAATATTTATTCGGCCAATCAAGTGGTCCGATTACAAACCTCAGAAAAGGCCAGGTGGGATATGCACTAAGGGCGCTCCAAATCCGGAGTCTTTTTTGGCCAATCATGATATCCACGAAGGGTGCTCCGAATCCGGAGTCTTTTTTGGCCAATCGTGATATGCACAAAGGGCGTTCCGAATCCAGAGTCTTTATTTTGGCCTTGGAAGGCTTAATCAGACCTTATTAATCAAGGCTTGGGAAAACAAGAAACTTTGTATTACAAAAATGGAACACGTACAATTATCAAGCCCACAAGTCGGGTCAATGATAGAATTTATGCAAATGTGTAGAATTCCAAGGCCGTGGCAGGCTTCTTCCTGTCATGTCTGAGAGCCGATATGCCCCTGTTCCTGGGATGGATTCAATTTGATAGGGGCCGTCCCAATTTGGACCTAGTTTTCCATCGGCCGGTCTTTGGTCAGTTAGAAGCACCTTCTTTAGGACAAGCTCACCTGGCATGTATCGCAAGAATCAACCTCCGACAGGCTACAACTTGGCGAAGCCGTCAGTAGCATGCCATGGATGCCAAGGCGCGGTCTCTTCGTTCTTTAATGAGAATCAGATCTAGGGCAAGCATCATGTCATTTCGGCTCGTGTCAAAAACTTGCGATTTCAAGGTTGGGAGCCCAATTTCCAGGGGTAAGATTGCCTGGGTTCCGAAGCATAGAGCAAACGGCGTTTCTCCAGTAGATCTCCTTGGCGTAGTACGATGAGCCCACAATACACTCGGCAATTCTTCTACCCATTTGCCTTTAGCTTTTTCCAGTCTCTTTTTGATGCCATCCAAGATGGATTTGTTAGAGGCTTCGGCCTGACCATTGCTTTGTGGGTAGGCTGGTGTCGAGAAGTAAGGCCGAATGCCATATTTGCTGCATAACTCTCGGTACACGCCACAATCAAACTGGGTGCTATTGTCTGAGATCAGAGCTCTCGGAATGCCGAATCGTGTTATGATGTTTCTCCATACAAAGCATTTAATGTCGGCATCTCGTGTATATGTCAGAGCCTCCGCTTCCACCCATTTTGTGAAGTAGTCTGTCGCGACGATTAAGAATCGTTTGTTCCCTAGGGCCCTGGGCAATGGTCCTACGATATCAAGTCCCCATTGAGCAAACGGCCAGGGGCTGGTGATAGAGTTCAACTCTTCGGCAGGCAAATGGGTTAATGGGGAGAACTTTTGGCACTGTTCGCACTTTTTTACATAACTCTCGCTACCCTCATTGTCACCAATAATACCCTCGTTATAGCTCGATGGGCAGGAGCGTCGCCGAATGGGCCAGAATCGCCTCATGTATCTCTGTCAGAAGCTCTTCCATTTTGTCGGGGTGTATGCATTCCAAATATGGACCAGAGAGGGATTTTTTGTAAAGTCCTCCTTGCGGATCCAGATAATATCGCAGGGCTTTATTTCACAGCTTGTATGCTACTTTTTTGTCCTCTAGGAGTTGTTCAGAAGAGAGAAATGCAGCAATGGGGTCCATCCAGCTTGGTGTGGATTCTATGACATTGACATGGATTTTCTCCGAAGGGCCAATACTCGGCTCCGGGATGAAACCTACTTCGATGGTCCGTTTGATTTCAGACTTGATGGCGGAGGCTAAGCATGCCAACGCGTTCGCGTGTGTGTTTTGATCGCACGTTATTTAGTTCAGTTCATGATGGTCGAATTTTGCCAGCAAGGAATTGGCCGTTTTCATGTAGGCTGCCATACGGTCATTTCTTGCTGTATACTCCCCCTTCAGCTGATTGATTACCAACGTTGAATCACAAAACACAAGCAGACGCCGAGCGCCGAGAAGGTGCGCATTCCGCAGGCCGGCTAGAAGGGCTTTGTATTTGGCTTCGTTATTTGATGCTTCAAAGCCAAGCTTGACGGCCTGCTCAATAACTGCGCCGTCTGGAGACATGATTACAACTCCGGCACCACTGCCTCTTTGGTTAGAAGATCCATCACAGTATAACTACCAAATATCCCTGACATAAATTCTCCAGTTCGGCTTTGGTAGAACCTTGACCTTTGGTCGAACATCAGGTTTGAAGTTGGCAAGCTCGCCGGTAAATTCGGCAACAAAGTCGGCCAACATCTGTCCCTTGATTGCAGTTTTAGGTAAAAATTGAATGTCGTATTGGCCGAGTTCAAGAGCCCATTTTGAAACACGTCCCGATGCTTTTGCACTCCGTAGTACCGACCAGAAGGGATAATCTGTTAGCACCCCAATGCTATGTCCCTGGAAGTAATGCATCAATTTTCTTGCCGCCATGACTAGGGCTAAGATAAGTTTTTCTAGCGAAAAGTAGCGTGTTTCTGTGTCAACCATTTCCTTGCTCACATAATACACTGGCCGTTGCTCACCCTCCTCCTCTTTTAACAATACGGCGCTGACGACCCTATCGAAAACTGCTAGATATAGGATGAGGGGGTTACCAGCGGCGGGTGTTGTCAAGAGAGGTACTGAACGGAAGTAGGTCTTGAGCCCATTGAAGGCTGCTTCACATTCGGCGGACCATTCCAAAGCCTTACCTTGCCGTAATGTCTGAAAGAATTGTCGGCAACGATCTGTAGACCGGCTGATGAATCTGTTGAGTGCAACGGCCATCCCCATCAACTTTTGGACTTCTTTTACTGAACGGGGGGAGCCGAGTTCCAAATTTGCTTTGACCTGCCTTGGGTTGGCTTCGATTCCTCTGTGATTGACGATGTAACCCAGGAATTTGCCAGAGCCGATTCCAAACGCACACTTGGAAGCGTTCAGTTTCATTCTGTATTTGCGTAAGATGTTGAATGTCTTTTCTAGATCGGCTATATGATTATTTTCTTCTTTGGACTTGACCACCATATCATTTATGTATACTTCTATACTGTGGCCGAGTTACTCTTTGAACATGGCAGTGACCAGTCTTTGATAGGTTGCCCCTGCATTCTTCAGCCTAAAGGGCATAACTTTGCAGCAATAGGTCCCTCTTGGGGTGAGGAAAGCAGTTTTGTCCTGGTCATCTGGATGCATGGCGATTTGATGGTAGCCTCTGTAAGCAGCGAGGATGCTCATGCGTTGGTGACGTGCCGTTGCATCGACGAGTTGGTCGATTCTAGGGAGAGGAAAACAGTCTTTGGGGCAAGCTTTGTTCAAATCTGTGAAGTCGACGCATACTGGCCAAGTCCCATTTTTCTTCTTCACCACCACTGTATTGGAAAACCGCGTAGGGTAAGTAACTTCTCTAATTGCCCCGGCGTCAAGCAGTTTGTCTACCTCCTCGACAATGGCGGTAGTGTGCTCTGCGGCTGACCGTCGGCCCTTCTGTATGATCGGCTTACATTTCAGGTCGATATTCAGACGGTGCTGTGAAACTGACGAGTCTATTCCCAGCATTTCGTACGAAGTCCATGCAAAGATGTCGAGGTTGTTGAGCAAGAAAGAGATCAACTGCTGCCTGTCGGCCTGATTCAGAGAGGCGCCGATCATGAAGAACTTTTCTGGGCTGCCTTCAATGTCAACTCAGTCTAAATCTTCCATGGCTTTCTCATTTGGATTCTGCCCAACGTCATCCAGGATTTCCTGATTCGGCACCTCAATGGAATTGACTTGCAGTTCCTTTGGCGTTCTGGCGGCGAGGAGATAACATGTTTGTGCCGATTTTTGGGATCTGCGGATTTGCTCAATGCCGTGTTCTGTTGGGAAATGAAGCAGTTGATGATAGGTGCTCGGGATGGCCTGCAAGGTATGCAACCAAGATCGCCCCATGATGAGATTGTACGGCAATGGCAGCTTGACGACCAGGAATTCCACGTCTACTGTTCTGGAACCTGCTCAAACGGGTAGGCTAATTTTTCCCAATGGGTACTCTGGAGTGGCGTTGAAGCCGAATAGTGGACAAGGGGCCGGAGTCAGGTCTGACTCGTTAAATTCGAGTTTGATGAAGGTTTTATAATACATAACCTCCGAGGTACTGCCCTGGTCAATGAGAACGCGTTCGACCGTGAACCGGTTGACGCGCAGCTCAACAACCAATGGATTGATGTGAGGGAGTGATACACCGATCAAATCAAAATCGTCAAAGGTGATATTTGGCGATTCTCGGGCCACCGGGCGTGAGTCTTGTAGACTGAATGTGATTGGATCGCGTGCGGCCGAAACGCTAGCGTCAGTATATCATGTGGATGGTATCATGCGGAATTGCGCCCTGCAGAGGGGCAGGTGTTTCGACTACATCCTTCCGGACACACTGGTGAAGATGTTCGTCCTTTGCCAACTCCGTAGGGGGATCTGTTGTCGCATAGTCGCAGTCAGTTGCTTGCTGCGGGGCCTGGGATCGTCGATCATTTGCCCTCGGTGGTCGGTCAGAAGCCTGGCGCACCGTTCGTTTGGGCTTTGATATTTCCGAGGCCAGATCGCGATGAAGGCATTCGTTCTCAACGATGATATTGTCCAACCTCTGTTTGGTTTGCCTAGCTTGCGCCATGGTCGCCTGTATTGTCTTTTGCGTTGGGTTTGACGATGAGCAGAGGTCTAAGGCTGGTCTTGCTGCGATGATTTGTTGTCCAAGCAAGTTGGCTGGAATGAGGTCACCTCTCTATGCGGTTTTGTCAATGGTTACCGGAGGATCTTCAGTCACGCCTGCCATGGATGTATTTGAGTATTCCCACAGACGGCACCAATTGTGGAGAAGTGGTTTGGAAATTGTCACGCCCCTAACCTGCCCCTAAAAGGTTTGGGCATGACCTAATCGAAAATGCATGAATGACCTATGATGAAGGCGTTTGGGGCCCCGAGCGAAGCAAGAATTTTAAATGACAATAAACAGACACATCCATTGAGCAACTACCAAAAACCAGGACCATTTTGAGATTTAACAAAAGGTAAACATGCACACAGAAGTAGGTTACAAAACATCTACAAATCCAGCCCAGATACTAGGCACACAAAACAATAGATACAATAACCCTGACCAGCAACATGGATACCAAAAATTACATATACAAAGAAAACTGGTCTAACATGTAAGGGTTCTCTCCTGTGCCTGGTTATCCTTAAGCTAACAAAATGCACGAGGTAATGTTAGAACAGCTCCCCAAGCTGGCTCCTACAGAATCAGACAACATATAGAATGAGACAAGCTCAGTGAATAATAGTGCGCAATAATAAAATCACAATGCACCTTAGTATATGTATCAAAATCAAATACAGAAATAACAAATTGGCCTGTTAGCCCAGATAGCCTTTCGGCACAGGTAGCCTTGCGGCACAACAGATAGCCTTTCTAAGAGTGTAGCCTTGCGGCACAATGATAGCCTTTCGGCAACAGATAGCCTTTCTAAGAGATAGCCTTGCGGCACAACAGATAGCCTTTCGGCACAACAGATATACGGATATGGTTTCCACTTTTCATTTCCAGATCAATACATAATTTACAATTATGTCTTACAGAACAGATACATAAATATATATGTAATGCACTATTACTCTTCCCTTTTAAATCCTTATCAGTCATTCCATATGTCACTACAGTTTTATGGATATGAATATATCACTATCATAAACTCATTAGAAAAACATTCTAATAACACCAAAGAGTCAAGCATGAAAATCGAATCTAAAGCAGATTTTTCTTATCGAAACCGCCCTCCGCCGAAGGTAGCTTTGTCCGCCGGCGATAGTGTAATGCTACCAAAATATCGATGGTCGATTTTACGCTGAGCGATAGCTCCGCCGAGCGACAGGTAAATTTCGAAAAACTGGCTGAGGTGCATTTTCACGCTCGAGCGGCCCTGACCTCCGCTCGAGCGGACGACTACCCAGATTCAAGACAGCCCGATTTCAAGCCAAAATTCATCATCCAAACCCAATTTTTCATGCAATCAAGGGTAAAACTCATGCAAGCATTCCACTCAACAACACTATAACATGAATTAAAGCTTAATCACATCAAGTTGAACCAAGGTAAAGGCTTCAACAAGCCAACACTTTCACAAATTTCAATCTAACTTCAAGTTCTTTAAACATATCACTTGAAATCAACAAATATGCAAGAGTAGATGATACAAAATCAAGGATTTGAAGTATAGATTCATACAACACTCAAATTAGTGTCAACATGCTCAAATGGTGAGAAACCCTAATGAATCAAACATATATTATCCATGAACCCAACACAAACATGGGTTGAAATTCTTGAAAAGTTATACAAGAAATTTGAGTTACCTTAACTTAACTCTTTCAATTCTACCAATTTGATTAGCTTTCCTTGGTGTCTCACGTTTTCCCCAATTCCTTCTTGACTCTCTCTTTTCTCTCCCAAAGAGTCCCAATGCTTTTTCTCACAAATCCCACATAAGTCTTAGACATAGGCATATATATATATCTAACCATAGAAAAGCATATAAGACTTAAATTGAATCGCTTTATGGTGCCGAAATAAAAATTTCACGTAAAATCCCATTATAGCTTAAAAATCATGTAGATTCCAAATATCAAATCAATTTTTGCAAATTAAATCTCTAAGGTATCCAATTTCATGAAAGCAATTCAAGTGTAATGTATAATGTTTGAATTCAACAGATAAGGGTCAATATGTCTTCTTTCCATGCAATTTACCGGACTTATACATAAAATTTCATAATAGATATTCGTGAGATACGTAACAAAAGCTTGAAAAGATAATGTAATCAGACACGAGGTCGGGTATTACAGAAATACTCTTTCAGATCCTAGGAGGCACAAAGTGATCCTCCTAGTCACCCAAAGAGAAAACTCCTAGGGGTGCCAGGATTAGCACTCCGACGGACAAGTTAGTTCAGACACTCAAGATAACTTTCTCTTTAAGTTAAGTGAATTGATTCTTACATACCTTTCTGGATTTGCGGTTCTTATATTTATACTCACTTTCTTGGGCCTCGGGCCTGAAACTACTCTTATCCTATTTGCCGTACATTTATTCGAATCTACTGGTCCTCGTCTATTCGGCTTTGTTAATGTATTCGGCGCCCTAGTTACGCAATACGAAGCTGAATAGTATCCAGTTTCTGAGCTACGCGTCTCCCGACTCTTCTATTTATTCGGCTCCCACAATGCTGTAATGCGATATATACAATGAATGAGGCACGCGGCCAAACCAAATCTTGCCTAGGAAAGGCATTGACACATACAAGCCTTGTCTAACACGGAAATGGTGTCGTCACCCATAACACTAGGTGCGTACACATAATGTCATAACTATGCTTCAACGTGAAAAGCATGGGCACATACCAGACCAAGCTCAACATGGAAAGGAGCAAGCCATAGATGGATGTGATGCAACAAATGCATGCAATGCTTTCTATGTACAATGCTTATTTACAATGGATGCATGTAAACTTATGTACAATGCTTATTTACAGTGGATGCATGTAAACTTATGTACAATGCACTATATACAATGTATGCTATGTACAATACAATGTAAGGAAAAATGCATGATATGCATGACAATGCGTGTAAGGTGTGCATAACGATGCGTGGTAAGAAAATGCATGACAATGCATGTTTTTTTTTTTTTTTTTTTGAAATGCATGATAATGCGAATGAAAGAAATGCGCGACGACACGCGTCTTTTGAAGTGCAAGACAATGTAAATGAACTGCGCATGACAATGCGAGGTAAGAGGAGATGCATAACAATGCGCGTAAGGTATGCATGACAACGTGTGACAAGGGTCATGCATGTGAATGCATGTGAGGTGCGCATGACAATGCGACCCAAAGAAGATGCAAAACAATGCATGTGTGGCGTGCGTGACAACGCATAACATATGTGCATGACAATGCGAGTATGATGCGCGCTGCAACGCATACGAGATATGCATAACAATGCAACGTATTTAAAGTAGTTTTCGGACATCGCAAGATACAAAAGGATACGAAAAGGGTGTAGGAGACTCACCGACCATTGGGGGAAACCACCGGCCAAAAATGCCTGTTCGGGGCAGTTTTGTCAATTCGGCACGGGTCTTTAAATATAGGGCTTCTAGCCCTATTTTCTCACTTGCCTTTTGCTCGAAAAATCTTCCCCCATCTCTCTAGGTCATTTTCCAACCTTCTACCCTCGCTTTTCCTCAGTTTTCGGGCCCGTTTCGTCGTTCGATTCGCGAACTCCTTCGCGTTTCGAACATTTTGAACCAAACAAATCTCAAATTCGGTGTCTCTTTCTCGATTTCCACCACTTGGGATTTGTTTCCCTCGAGTTTACGTTGATTCTCGTGCCTTTTCCGCACTCCGACCTTTCCGGCCATTTTTCACCCTCTCAGGGTTGACTTTCCAGTTGACTTTTCACATTCTCGCTCAGTTTTCACATTTCCGGCCATTTTCGCACCCTACTCGACATGGCATAAGATCTTCCATAGGGCGGGGCTTCCCCGAAGATGGATGTGGACCCCAAGGTCGAGCTCCTCCCTTTTCAAGGTCGGACCGCTCGATCCGCGACCTCAAGCCGGTGCATGTGCTCCTCCCGACAAATTTCCACCACTCGAGCTACGCACGAGGCGCGCCACTAGAGCTTCTACTGCGTGAGCCAGAGTCACATCTATCATACGGCGCTTCTGAGGTACACTCTTCACCGTTTCATTTTCTGCAATGTAGAACATATAATTGTGCCAGTCGATACTGTTCTTTAACTACTTAACTCAGATACATTGGTATGTCGTATGTTGTGGTCCACTGTGAACACACCTACACTCGATATCTGTTTGATCTTTGAACACATACACACAGGCTGTCTTCTCACTGAACCACTTAAACACACCGACACATCAGATGCTGTAGTTCACTGCGAGCACACCCGCACACGATACTTGCTTGAATCTAAACACGTGCATGCACGCTGTCTTTCCACTGAACCATTCAAGCACACTGACACATCATATGCCGTAGTTCTCTACGAGCACACCGGCACCCGATGTTTGTTTGAATTTGAACACGTGCACACATGCTGTCTTTCCACTGAACCATTTAAGCACACTGACACATCATATGCTGTAGTTCTCTGCAAGCACACCGGCACCCGATGTCTGTTTGAATTTGAACACATGCACACACGCTGTCTTGTATGCATTCTGTATGCTTTCGAAAACATTGTATATCTGATATTGCTTCGTGACTGCCTACTTTAAATCACAGGGACATTCCTATGCCTTCCGAGGGTATGGGAACATCGAGGCCCAGGGATGGTACATGGAGCTACCTGACGCAGTTCGTCAGATCGTTGATCAGGCCAGTTTCGGGACCTTCTGCATGGGACTCTCGTGCCTCACTGGGAGGAGGACCCTTCTTGCCGCTCTGGTGGAGAGGTGGTGGGACACCACCAACTCCTTCCACCTTTCTACCACCAGGGAGATGACGATGACTCCCCTCGACTTCTCGATGCTCACTGGCATTGGGGTAGGGAGTGATCCGATCCCCTTTGATACTGGCATGGACGAGTGGATGCCGCTCAGCTGTACCTGCTTGGCACTCAGCCATGCCTCGCTCGAGCAGGGTTTGTGCGATACTCTTGGTTTGAGGCTCATTTCCGGATCCAGGCCCCTACTATCCGAGAGGAGAAGGAGCAGTACGCGCATGGCTTTATTATGGTTTTGCTAGGGACCACGCTCCTCGCCGACCGGGTGAACACCGTCGCCCTCTACTTGCTGAGCGCACTGGTGGACGTGACTCAGATCCACCGCTATGATCGGTGGCGCTTGGCCTCTCTTCTGACTACATGAGCTCATCGCCCCGCCAATGACAGTTGCTCGAGGTTATCAAGTAGCTTGGGAGGTACATCTTCTTCTCTGCTTTTACATTTCTACTTTACATTATCTCAGACACCACATACATCGCAGACACGCACTGCTTATATCGTTGTATATCGCACATCGGATAATACATTGCTTTCTCGCTTATCTCAGATACTACTTTATCTGTATACCACTCATATCTGTTCTGTCACACTATACAGTTGTGGGCATATGCCTACTTTTCTAGGCTTGCCCCAGTACCGAAGGAGAAGATACCCCCTATGATCCCATTTTTCCATCGATTCAACGTGAGGTGCGAACGGAGGCCTCGGGATTCTTTCATGTTCTTCCGTCGCTACTTCGACACCATCACCGCCGCAAAGGTATTTTAGAACTTGCAGTTCATTAAAGCTTCACTTTGCATTGCATTTTTAACAACAGTATATAACAAACTGTACTTCATTTGCAGATCACCTTGTAGCCATGGGCCTCATTGCCTATCGCGGTTAGGGAGCGGTATGAGGGCGCTCAGGAGATCGCCGGATCCAGGATTTTATTGGAGGGCTTGGTCTGTCGGGCCTGGTACTTTGGAGAGCACTTCATGCGGCAGACCTTGGGCGTACCCGAGCAGCGGGTTCCAGCACCTCCTCCTACCCACGCGAGGTACGCCGAGAGGTACACCTTGGCGGAGCTAACCCGCCACACGATTGGTCAGAGTTATGAGCAATTTATAGACGAGGGTGACTACATAGAGTTCGTCCAGACTCATATCATGCGGCCACTGACAGGTGCGGGCCGAGTTGAGGGGGAGAGACCAGCGGCACTAGCAGCGAGGGTAGAAACGTCGCGGGCACCTCAAGCCCGAGGCAAGAGTGGGTCCCAGGGGTCTCAGAGAGAGCAAGGAGCTGGGTCCCAGAGAGGGCGGGGGGTTAGGTGGCCCGAGCTGCCTACTATGATGACATGCCGAGGGCAGGGTGGGGAGACTTACCAGATCCCCATCGCTCCTCCTCCGGCTGATCATGAGTTAATCGAATTCCATGGCTTGCCCCCAGTATGTACTTCTGCATTTTGCATTCTGCACAGTCATTTCGTTTTATTTCTATTTGATATTTCGCAAAATACTGATACTTCTAACACTTTTGCAAGCTTCCTCCAAGTACACTCGCCAGTCCCTGGAGTTGACTGCTTTGGTGATGGGGATGTTACAGCGGAGCCTCGATCTACTGACCATCTATGGCATTCCGATAAGTTCCTTTTTGACCACAATCTCAAACTCTACATAAACTATTTCACATAATCTGATGCTTCGCACCGCCAACAAAGCACTTAATACACAGCCCTCGCGTCATTTGACACACTGTAACCCGCAGACTGTTCACAGCATTACTCACGGCATTCATACACTGCATTCTTCACTGATATACTACTCACAGCTTTCATACACTGTACTCATACACTGTATTCTGTATTATGTATTCATACATTGCTCACAGTATTCATACCCTATTTTGCGTGGCATACTAATGCGTTTGCCATTTGTCATTTTCAGGCCCCATTCCAGATTCCTACTGTAGGAAGTGCTCTAGCTGGGCCTTTTGTTTCTGCTCGAGGAGGAGGGCGAGGAGGCACAGTATATCCCCGCACCAAAGCGGGGCGCACTCATATTGGGAGCAGTTCTTGGGCACCGATCCCAGACGATGATGAGTCTGAGGCAGAGGTGGAGACAGAGGCAGAGTCGTCTGAGGAGGAGACCGGAGATGAGTCGGGCTCGGGCTCAGATGATGATGCTGACGATGATGCTCCTGGACCTTTGTCCAAGAAGAGGACGAGGACAGACCCTCAGGCCTGAGACCACTTGACGCTGATCTAGACTTTTACTGCTTTTCTTCTTTTTGTTTTACTTTTCTTTTTGCTGGTAGCTTGAACATATTGTACTGCCGCAGGCAGGTTTTGTTTTCTTCAAAGCGATGTACTTGAAAAAATGATAAAATGAAACAAGC
Organism: Camellia lanceoleosa; assembly: GCA_025200525.1. Taxonomy (NCBI): domain Eukaryota; kingdom Viridiplantae; phylum Streptophyta; class Magnoliopsida; order Ericales; family Theaceae; genus Camellia; species Camellia lanceoleosa. Next base: position 49,423,267 of record CM045767.1, read on the forward strand.
TTTTTGTTAAAAAAAGAAAGTGTTACATTTGTACATCACATCGCATCGCATTGCATCACTTTACATAACATTGTGAGTGAGATTGATCTTTTGTTTGAAAATTGTAACACTTGCATCGTAATAACTAGATAATGAACCGTCCAACGACAAAAAAACTCATTCTGAACATACAACCCATAACATAGCGCTTGGTTTACCTGGCACACAGCTCATTCTGAACACTACTCATTCTGAACTCATAGCCCATAACACAGTATTCTGTTCATTTGCACACGGCGGATAGAAGGGCGGAATTTGCAGAAGTCATAACAGGCTCTAATGTTCAAACTTTCCTTATTCTTCTTCTGCTTCGCAATCCGAAACCCAAAAAAGCTTCAGATAGGTCCAGGTTTTACTATTCTGACATGACCTGGGTCAAACCCTGCGGGCGTTGAAAGAACTAGTCTTGCTTTGCACAAATATGGAGAATGACACAGCACTCTGAGCACAAAACAATTTTTTGAAAATGAGAAAAGGGTTCTCAACCGGGTATTAAGTCTACAACTGAACACAGCATACTATGACTCAACAAAAGGTACATGAACTAAACACATCGAGTAAAAATCGAAAAAGACTCAAAACAAAAGTTGAGGTAAACAAAACAAAAGACACGACACACAGACGCGTTACAAAGACAAGAGACCTCTCAATTCACGAGGAGCCAATTTCTCCGGGTATTATTCCCACCCTTTCTTATTTGTGATTCTCTCATCACTCTGGCACTCAATCTCTGTTTTTCTAAAAAAGCCGTTTTCTCACTTTTTCTCTCATCGCACATCTCTCTATTCTTCAATCTCTCATTTTTTAATCCCTCCCCTGGATGGTTGACGGATAAACAAGAGGTCGTGGATTCATGCCCTACACTGTTAGCTCGCAGCTACTTCTTCCGGTGACATCTAGTCGATGCCCCGGATAAGGGAGTGGAGTATTCTGATCCATTCCAATTCGTGCTTCGCACATGACTTGATACCTCATTGCTTGGAGGGTGAGAGAGCTTTCAGCCCTTTACTGTTTGCTTCAGTCGTGCCCTTTGTGGCGAGTAGGGTGCCCTTTCCGACAAGTGCATTAACAACGAGGAAAAGACAGGAAGCCTAACTCAACTGTGCCCCTACTTCATCATTCTGACCATTTTTCTTTGTTTTGGTTTTCTACTCAAACAAGTTTTGACCAATACGAGAGTTAGATTAACATACTTGTTCGATTTTCTTATTCAAAATCATGCAAGTCAGGCTATGAGCACTGAAAATTTTCCTTTTTTGGATCCAAGAAGTGATTCAGTTTTTGGAAAAGATGGAATAATTTTCAAGAAATTAGTCAACCTCAGTAAAAATTCTCAAAAACCATTTTGGCAAACTGCCAGTGCTCAACGAGCACGTAACCTACTCTCGAGATACGCAACCTCAGATTTGAAGGAAAATTACCCCTTGCTTGAAGAGAGCTGCATGGCAACTGAAAGTTGCCCCTTGGTTTGAATGGCAACTCATGGCAACGGAAAGTTTCCCCTTGTCTACATAGCGCCGCAACAAACTGTAATCAATCCTCATTAGTGATGATCGCAACCGAACTCTCGGATACAAAGAAGGCGAAGATGGTCAAAACCAATATATGGACACAGTCACTTTGAAAGTGTTTGTGGCTAGACTTCATAATGAAGTTGCCTACGTATCCCAAACATGGGAATCAAGCCTTACGTAGTTCCGAGTAAGGTACACTCGTGTATTAACCCTCACCTTTTGCGCTCTAACTTTTGCCAAGGCCGCCCTTCTGGGTTTTCAACCTTGTGAGCTTTGTTTTTATTTTCTTTTCGATTCTTTTCATTTCTTCTTTTCTTTTTTCAAGATTTTTTTTGCATTTCTTCTTCTTCATTCATTTTTTTTACTCTTCTTTTCTTTTTTTTTTCTTTTTTTTTTTTTTTTGCTAACTTTTGCCTGGGTCCCTTCCGAGTTTTCGGCCCAGCGAGCCTCTCAAAGGGTAAAAGTGTAACAACTCCATGCCAAATGGTTTTTGAGATCCTGAAGTCATCTGAATCCAAGAGAACGGCTGTTGTTCGCTAACGATGTAGGAGTCCATCCAATGGGGGCTGAATTTGCCCCTAGTGTTCTAGATCGGAACTCAGTTGTCCTTCAACGATACCTCCTTCTTTCTTCCCTTCTGGGATTTGGCATTCTTGCCGATCTTTGTAGTGGACTCTTCGAGTACATTCTCTGACATCTTTTGCCCCTTGTTCGAGGGATGCTTCTGATCTGGCCATGCAAGCCTCACATTGCGACTGGCTGTTGAACATTCTGAGTTCACGTTCAAGGTTTGAAAGTGAGGGGTCGAGTCTCGGGCTAAGAGCAATCCTAAGCTGCACAATCCCAAGAGCGATTCCAAATAGGTCTTCGCAGGACTGTGCAAAACATTTTTTTGAAAAATTTTAAGAAAGCGAATTTAATCTCACCGAAAACGATCTTGGAA